>OU015492.1:76520725-77235725 GCA_907164885.2 Dolomedes plantarius
ACGAACATATTTTGTTCAGAACCGATTCCAGATTCCATACAGCCAATGTTATGGAAGAAACCTCTTTTCGACGGCCATACCTCAAAACGGCTACTTCTCTCAGAAACGATGACTGGCCGCCATAGAGAAGATTCACTGTATTTTTAAATAAAAGAATCCGAGTTAGAACCCTAGAAACTAAATGTTTATTACTAAACGCATTAGGAACATTTCCTGACTTAAGATGTCGTTCACGACCTAAAAGTCAACTTCATTTTTCGCTTTAATGCATTTCATCCGCCCTATCACAACAACAACTGAACCTAGCGATAACCTGATATTAACTAAGTTATACTCCGCTATATAAAATCAATAGCCGTCATTAAATAAAGGCGGAAAATTTTAATAAAGCAGACAAAAGTCAGCTTAAAAATATATCAATCAGGTTTTTTTTCTTTCAGTTCCTCAAAATATACGCACATCTAAAAAAGAGATCGATATGCACCCTAATGATACCATACTAATTCTTTTATTGATTTATAATTAAAGACCTCGAATATCGTGGGCTAAAAAAAGAAATGCATTAAGTTTCTTACATTCCCAAAATAATTTTTTGGAGGGTAACGTAAGATGTTTCACGTTAAAAAATGTCTCGTCCTTCTTTTATTATTTTTTCTGATAATATTCTTAAAAATCCCAATAAAACTTAAAATGAATTGTGAAAAACAAAAAATTCAGGCAACAGCTTGACATTGGAGACAAAATGTCGTATAAAATTTCGTGTGGCTAAAGGTAATTTTCTTTCTAGTTTAACATCAAAGTTTGCTAAAACTCTAGCATAGCAGCTGTTTCATTAAAAGCGAAAACTGAATTCAACCTTTCAGTTTTATAATTTTAGTTCGCAAATTTTTTAAAGTTTATTCGATGCTAACCCTGATCCATTATATTTGTTCCTCATTTGTATGCAGGGGTTGGGGTGGGAGAGTTACAGTTAAAAAAAATTAATAAAAAAATACTTTGCTTCAGAATTTCATTGCCCTGTAGCGAAGGTTACATCTGACTTATAACCTTTAATCAAGATACATGAAGTTTGATCAACTTGCTTTTCCTATATCATCGAATTTTAAGGGATGTTTTTTCTGCCATTAACAATTACAAAGAACTTGTTCCAAATCACTTACTAGTAAATGTGATGTTTGCACTGGGAAACGTGATCGAAGTGGAACTACCTCAACTATACCCAAACACTTTCACACCAAAGCATGTTGAAAGGGGAAGGATTCTCATTCAAAACGGCCGCTTAAGATGCTAAAAATGGCAGTTTTAATGAAAACGGGCATTCTAGATTGGTCAAATCATTACTTCAATTAATAAATTTAGCTATGATTTATGTCATAATTATTTAATTTTATTTATACATCTCTATGTATAAAACTGAAATTCAGCTAGATATACATTCCAATCCTCCAACTGAAATTCTGCCAGAAAATACATCCTCAGCCCCCGAATCAATTAGCACCATATTTTGAATAGTTATTCAAAGGACCTTGGGAGAACATTTGATAAAATATGATTAAAAAATGATAACATGGGCGTAATGTTATTTACGCCTTTGATGAGATGCAAATCACACCGTACGTCAAGATGGCAGTTACAGATGATAACATACAGTGTTAATAACACCTTCTAATAAGGTATATAGAATCTTCCAGCAAAAAATTATATTTTTGGGGGGCAAGTTCTACATTTCAAACCACGTTCGCAGGAGCTTCAATAGTTTTACATGGTTGACTGGCTAACGTCGGGAATCAATTGTGCCGTAAAAATGCAGAAACCATTTTATTTAAGGAACTGCTGCTGCAATGAGTTGAACAGGGACAGTTACGACGGCTAAACCTATATTATAATTATATAAATATTTACTGTTTTATATTCCTTCTTTGTACAGAGAGAGCTGCCGAAAGCAGCCTCCTGAAAGATAGGGACACTTCCTTTCCGCAGAATGTTCTAAATCAGCTAAATTCACCCCATTTTTTTATTCTCTCGGGCCACATGCATTTATGTTTGCTCCGTTACGCGGGCCGCAACATAGTACACTATACCTCATAACATAAAAATGTAAAAAATAAAATTCAAAACCTAAATGTATTGAAGCATTTATTTAAAAATGAGTGTGATTTCTGATGTTGAGACATACATTTTGACTATTTTAGACTAATCAGGGTTATACTTGCCACATGCTACTTTCAATGCATCATCATGGTAAGAATCAGTAAGCCGATTTCTATTTACGTATTGCGCATATTTCATTTTGGAATTGGATGATTCACAAAGATACATTGATGCGAACAACTAGGGCAGCGGGTGGCACATTTTTATATTTTTCGGGCACTAATTTACAAAATTATGTTAACAGAAGCACCTGCTCGAAAATGAAGATGAGTATTTTGGGCCACACATAAAAAGCTTGGTTGTCCGAAGTTTGAGTATCCCTGTTCTAAATTTACATGATGAAGCTGATTATTGTAGATTAGCGTTTCTGATTGGTTGGCGAGTGTTTTGAGTGGGACAGTTATTGGTTTACGAGAGCTAAACAGACCGGTACCACGAGTTTTCAGTAGATTATGAGTGAGAACTTTCAATCGATTGTAACTCTCCCATGCCAACTCTAGACCACCACACACACTCTGGGACCAAAGGCCACATCTCTGCTGTTCGGTCTTTGTTAAAGTGCTGCTGATAAGAAAAAAAAATACATTAGGTTCGGCTTATGTCACCTACACACCTAGTACGTTTGTTAACCGAACATCACCACTGAACAAGAGGAACTAGGACCGATCATGTAGAAAGTTAGGGCAGATATGGTAGGCATTACGGTCGCGATGTACGTACGTCATAATGTGCATGTGACATAAACCCGATAAAGAGGACGTCAGTGCGTTCGCATTTTTGACTATTTTCTGGTGAAAGGGGGGGGGGCATTCTGAATCTTACAAACCTTTTTCACGGCGAACCTGCATATTTAACGAATCCATACTCCGCACAAACACAAGAAATTTTGAGATCTGTTGCCCACTTCGGACAAGTGATCCAGATCACAAGACTCAACAGTGAGGTCAGTTGACTAGCATGTCTGTATCGCTGCCAGAGTTGTTTGAAGAAAAACTTGCTCTTGCAACTGCCTCCACGAATTACTGAAGATGTTGAACTTTTCGTTAAGCACGCAAGTAAATTTATAAAGGGATAGTTTCAGTTACGACTCTGTTTCATTGTAGCTTTTTCTTGGGAATTATCATGGTATGGTACAGAGCATTTAAACTTTAATTAGATAATATCCGCAAGATTCTATTGTAACGAACAGTGTTTTGTTTTCGTTATAACATAGACGTAGGCAAAATCCAGAACTTAAAATCACACAAAAATCAGCGAGCTATCATCGATATTTGCCGGAACGGAAAAGCCGCTGTAAAATCCACTTTCCAGAAGAGTAGCTGTGTCGACTCCCTTCTCTGAAAAGTACACATATTTAATACTAAACGGCCCACGAGGAAAATGAAAAAGTAAGCAGCTGACTTTTTTGAGTGTGCTTGAGTGCGTGCTTTGTTGATGCTAATTTCAAACAATAATTTTTCCTTCAAACAAATCAATTCCGGTATCATGACATGTTACTCTCCGCTAAACAGGTTTACAGGCACGCAAAAGAGGAAAAGGTCTTTAAAATTATTAATGTAAGAACTGCAATATATGGTGACAGTAGAAAGTAAAATGCCAACTGAATATTGAAAAGCGACAGTAAAGATAGTCATCTCTGAAAGTACATAAAAGCGTCACTCCTTTAACGCCTGCCGGCACTACTGATGATTTCGTGAGACCAACTGGTAATACGAGGTCGGACTGACAAGTCAAGTCACTCTGAACGCGCTTCCTCTAATCTTACGGTCATTATGCAGTTTTAAAGCTATTAATTTTCAGTTAGATAGTATTTTTTTTCTTGGTCTACGGCTATGGAAGGTTCTTGAAAAAAAAAAAAATAAAACTTTCTTTTAATGCATCTAGCTACACTTTTAAATGTGGGTCTCTAAGTATAAGTTTATGTTTCGACATGTATAGAGGTCAAAACGAGCTCATTTGTGAAAGATATTTTATCTAAAAAACTTGCCAGATATAAACTGCCAACAAAGTTTTGAGTTGCTATCAAATGACGTCCCATTAATATCGTTCAATTTGATTATGTATATTGTAAACAATCTTTTTGTTGCCCGAAAATTAAAGAAAAGACCAGTGTTCTTAATAAATAAATAAATAATTAAAAAAATTCCAGATATTTATAAAAATTTATAACTTTTTTGAATTTTCCTCTCTCTTTTTTATGCTAACTTTTTACAAATTCCATCTTGAAACAGAAATTGATAAATCTTGTATTAATTCTTTAAACGTACGTTGGTTCAATGGAGGATTACGCGTGATATTATTTACACGTATGAATATAATTTAAATGTATATTCATTATTGAGTAAAGATAAGAAAATTCATTAAAAATGTCTATTATGATTTATAGAGAAAAATAATCGTAACATATACACTAGATATAGGTGAAGTGGCAGGAAAAAAAAGCGTACCAATAACAAGCTATGGTTTAGTTGTTAGAAGCTCTAAATTTTTTTTTACCTGAGAGAGCACGAGAATTTAAAAAACAAAAACAAATAGAAGGTGCACACAAAAGCTTCTACAGCTCTCTCACCTTTCGGAAAGCAGTTTATCATGGTTGCACTCCCTCATAGGGGAGAAAGGTACACTCGGGGAAATTTTGATTGTGTTTTACGTACGATGCCTGACCTTCGACAAAGTATTTTTCTTCCCATTTTTTTAAATAGAATCCTCCATTTCTTCAAAACTAAAAGTTTATCTTAATGTCAAGCTGTAGGCGAAACTATGCATTCGCTTATATTAATCTATCCAAAGAAAAATCTGTCTTTATACTCCGTGTCATTTATTTTTCCACCCTGCAGTAAACTGAAAAATAAGGCGTCCCGTTAACGTGTTTTTTTCGGAACGACCATTCCAACTGATCACGGGTACTTAAAAAAGCAGAACAAACAAAAAAAAAGAAATTTTCAAAAGTCCCTAAAAATTTCCAAGTAAGAGAGAGAGAGAGAGAGTCTGAAATTTTTATTTATTATAACCATTAGACACTAAGTACAGTCTCTCAGCTGCAGTAATAGTGAATTCAATAATAGTCCTCGAATAAACAAGAAAAGGCGAAAGTAAACGAGATGTTTAAGTACAACTCTAACATTCATTAGAAATACCTTAACTATTAGAAGCTAATTTTCTTTCCGTTTCTCTCTCCTCCATCTGCAAATAACGAAATTCAGGTTTCCAAGTGATTAAATCCGAATATATTCAGTCTTAACCAAAATCTTTGCGAGGAAGGTTAGTTTAAAGAAAGTCATAAAGCAGGAAACTATTCTGTAATTTCAACTTGCTCCCTCAGGTCATTAAGTTTCTCTCATGTTTGTCATCACAGAGTGTTTGTGGCAGTGACGCACAGAATAGTTCTCTGGGTAGCGGGTCCCCAAGGGAGAAAAAAATGAAGCTAAGAATTTTACAACGTAAAAAGTAAAAAAAAACTACTGTAATTGAATTTTTACAACGTAAAAAGTTTAAAAAATTAAATTTTAATAACAACTAAAGTATAAAATCTGTATATACACGAATTAGTACAATGACACGTCTATTCGCCACCTATCAAATTTATAGCCTATAAAGAATTCGAAAGGATTCTGAATTTCAACGGAATGGAGTTTTATTTTAAAATAATTTCTACTCGTGTTATTCTCTTAAGTTAAGAATTGGAATTAATTGTTTATCACAGGGTTCTATTTCTTCAACCGTACTTTTTAAAGGCTATAAGTACCATATTTTATCAATTTTAAGAAGCTAACTAAAGGCTTAATTCTTTTTCTTTGCAGAGAAAAACCACCATTCTATTAGAAATATAAATGACATTTATTCAGTGGTTCCGAGGCATCCTAGTGGTTAGCACGTCAGCTTTCGGCATCGAGGGTGTTCGGAAAGTGTCACTGGATGCCTTCGTATCCACGCCGGGTATGGGCACGTTAAATCTGCAAGCTGAAAAATCCTTTCGTCTAGTGGTGGGGATTTGGAGGAGGGTACGATCCCACCAGATGTTTATGCGTGCTCGGTAAAAATTGTGGTAGCACCGAGGGAGTGGTCTTGATTCACCAGTACGGTGCTCCCATTATAATCAACCAATCATTCGCTTAAATGGAATGGGCGAATGTTGATTGACATTCGCCCATTGAGTGCCTGCCGCGTTAGAAACAACCACCACCTTTATTTAGTATTTCAAAACAACTTGATTTACCTCATAACAATATATGGCATTTAACTTAGCTAAAAAAAATACTAATAAAAGGTACAAGTAATGCAGAACACATAAAACAGATGAGATATGTTAAAAGAAAGTATATTTAAATTATGCAAATGTGACCCACGTGACATAAAATTACTCCAGAAACATCAGACACTTCTGCAAAACCTCTGGGGAATGATTGTGAACGTGATTCTCTTTAAAGTACTTAAAATTATCAAATTTCCTTTTATGTTTTTTATTCAAAACTGATTTTCTCAATAAAATGATCGACTTCATCAACTACAAGTATTGCAATCTTTTATTTTCCCCCCTTGATCAACCATACCCCCTATCTCTACTTGCAGTGGCAATTAACTGAAAGCAAAGAGCTAATTGCCGAGTAGTTTTTTGCTTTGGTCCATCAATATTGGGTTCAGTCTGTAACTTCAGAGCATGTGAACTCCTTTATTAGTTCATCCATGATCCACTAAAATAAAGATGGTTTTTATTAACACGTGAGGTTCCATGGATTGAAATTAAAAGATTGATTGGTTCCTTTTCGAAAATACCCATTTTCTTTCCTTAGCTACATAAAACAAATTGCGAAATCAGCTCTGCTCTCCAGAAAATAAAATAGTTTTTTGGAAGAAGGAAAAAAAAAAAAAAGATTCCTGTCTCAACGACAGGTTGTATCAATGAATTTTAAAATTAACTGATCTATTTTCTATCATGATAGTTTAAAATTAACAACGAATACGTACTATGGCTTATAATTAAAATATATATAATTTGGTAGTAGTAACCTGATTTTAATAAATATTATTTCTCTATATATCAAGGATATAACTACATATTTTAAACTATGACATAATTGAACATGTTTTTTTGTGCTGTATTTGACAAGAGACAAACTCAAGAGTGTTATATCGATTAAATACTGGCTAAAATAATGCACGTGATTCATATGAACCGATTGCAAGGTTATTTTTTTAAAAAACATAAATAATTAAATTTCTAAATAACCAATGTACTATCAGAATTTTTACAGGTTTTAAAATTTATAGTATAATGAGTTGAAATAAACACTGATATTAAATTAATATTATACTAATATAAAACATACGTGTTCCTCTTTTGAGAAAAATTATAGTATTCTTTGAGCCTGGAGTTTAACTAGATATTTTTCACGAATGTATAAATTCTTAATCCAAAATTTTGAATCCTAGTCATTAATTTCGGTGAATCAACAGTTTTTCCTCCCTTTGAAGTTTTAATAGAGAAACTTATGTTTTTGAAATACGGTGTAACTGAGTACCATTTTTACTGCACTTAATAGCTGATGACGCAAAATAAAAAAAACTTTATCAGACATAAATTTCTTTAAATCAACAGTTTTTTTCCCCGTGCTATAATTTTAATCGAAAAACTTCTCTTCGTTAAAAGAAACTTCTGATAAGAAATTTTCTCCAACTTTATCTTTTTTTAACGAGAGGTTCATTATTAAATAGATTACGCCCGCCGAAATAAAAATGAGATCGGTAGCGATGCGGTGAAATTCTTTGGATGAGATAACGAATGACGTAAGCTTTTAATAAAAAACTCATACGACTTCTTACCACGAATTTATTTTCTAAATAAGAAATATATATATATATTTAGTATGTTTTAAAATAGACAATATACTCAGTTAAAATACAGCCCGATATTGGAATGATTAATATTACTACAATATTAAACAGGGCCCAAGGTAGCCTCACGGTAGTGCGTCGGCTTTCGGTGCTATGGTTGCTCGGATCGAATCCCAACAAGTGCCAATAAATACCCCTGTGTCTAGGCCGCATATGGGCCCGTTAAATCCGTAGACCGGAAGTCCCTCTACGACATCAGGGAGGGAGGGAGAGGGTACGATATCCCCAGATGTCACCCCTGAGGGTGCTCGGTCAAAATTACGGTGGCACCTGGCTAAATCGGACTCGACCCTTGTGGTACCATTATAAACCGGAGTTGCCTTCAACCCGCTAGCCGTTATGGACCTGGTCTGAAAAACTTCGGGCCATGGGATATTAGAAACAACCACAACATTAAACAATTTTTTTTTATTCAAATAATAATTGTAATTATAATTACAAATGATTCATACTCTAAAAGTCTCGATATGCAATGAAATATTGGAAGTATTGGGAAATTTAAAAAAAGGATTATCAGACATAAATTTCGTTGAATCAACAGTTTTTTCTCCCCTCTCTATAGTTTTAATCGAAAAACTTTTTATTAAAAGAAACATCTGAAAAGAAACTTTCTTCAACTCCATCTTTTTGTTACAGGCATTCTAAACCTCAAGAAAATTTAAAGATGAATTTTTGTCCTCGCATTTCTTGAAGATAAAAAGAATCGTGGATCTTCAAAAATCCCCCTTTAAATCTTTCCCTCACTCACGTTGCCACTTAAAAATGATAAAAATGGAAGTCACTTACCTTTGGTTGTTTTCCGCTTTAGTGCGCCATTGGAAGGAGCAAGAAAAAATCCCAACAGGAAAGGAGAGAGACGCCAGGGGAAAATATGAAAAGAAAGAGAAACAAAGTTAGGAATGAAATGCGTTCAAGTATTTAAAAAGAAACAATTACGTACACGTCAGAAAACAAGTAGAATGTATTTGCAAACGATATAAACAACAAAAATTCGAAAATATAGTTAAAAAAAAAACTAATTTTTTAAAACTAATTTTACACGCACAGACGATTCCAGCGGAAAGATAAATTAATTGACAACGTCACTTTATACTGGCATATTTCTTAATACTTGGAATCTATTTGTGCCGAATAAAAGGCATCGATAGATTCACACGCTTTCTTAAACAATCGCTGTCAAAGTTTTAGAGTTTGTACACATCCTCATAAGAGAATGACAGACTCATCAAAATATTACCTTAAATGTAATTGTAAAGGTCAGGAACTTCGAGAGACATTTTATTTATTCAATCACATTACGACCATAATTGCATACAACCCTTCCTTTTATTTCTAAAAAATAAATAAATTTTAAAAAAATTATCTAAACACACAGTACGATGGTAGCTACCTCTGAAACTTAGACTAATTACGGTTTTTGTTGAAATAACCTCCCAGAAAATCTTAAAATAAGCATAATCCCCATATTAAAAGCCTTGTGTAGACATAGGGCAGCCCGAAAAGTCAGTCCTTACCAAACTTAACCCATAAGTTTAATTGGAGTAACAAAACACTGAATTGCGGACACTGAAGCAGATTCACCAGTAAGGATTTGGAAGCAAAGAGATGTGGTTCGTAATTTAAAGTTTAAGAAGGAATAGATCTTTATTTTTTTCCGCTAAAATGTTAAGAGGATGGTTCGTAGTCTGACCGGTACAGATTTGACCGGGGACGTGTTTCCTTCTCTTGTAAATATGACTTATGTCTCATAAAAAGTTGGTAAAAATATTTTTCTATCAACTACTCTCCTCGATCTAAAATTCAGTTTTGTCTTTAAATTACCCTGACATACATATAAATTTCATACTGATGACGTGTCCATCCAATTTTAAAGAACTACAGTAGCTATATAATTTATATCAAATATTAAAAGCTAATATAATAAAATTGAGGGCCAAAATAGTTCAAACAAAGGAGTATCCAATTGTACAGATGACCAATACGACGGCTGTAGATTTGTCGGTCAATTTCGCCCGTGCTGGGAATTTTCTGTTCCCTCTTTGCGATCGATAGTCCACAAACCAGACAGAAAACCATAAAAAAATAAAAACGTGTGACCTTTTTTACAACATAGAATTCTAGTGAAACACGAATTCAGAATGCAAGGGTTAAAATATTTTTTCCAAGAAAAATGTGTATGTTTGGGAGAACAATTTTAGAATAAAATCACTTTTCAATTTTGCAATTAATTTGCTTTACATATAAAAAAAACATCCATCAAACATGCGATTTTATTTGCTCTTGGTCGGTCATGGGGTATTTCTGACGTGTTTCTGTCGCAACAGCAGGTATGTCGGACACTCCTAGCACAATGGAATCCCTCTCTTGATCTTTGAGAACTGGTTAGAAATGACTAGTCTGAAGACGTATTAGAGGTTGTATAGTGAGAATCTTGAAACTGCGTCAGATGTCTACGAACACGCGTGGTTAGCGAGTTTGCAAACTTCCTAAATTCGACTAAGTTTCTAGATACTTTTAAGGAGTTTCCTTTACTTATGTGGCAGGGGGTCGAAGGTACCACGGCTACTAGAAAAGGGGACATCACTCGAAACAGGGGGGGGGGAGGAGGAGGGGAGATATGCCTACTCTAGACTGCAGTTTCAAAGTCACATGTATTTATCAGGTTTTTCAAAAAACGCTGAATAATTTTACGCTATATAATGAAACCGAAAAAAAAAGTCCATTATATATGCAAAGGCTTTTAACGAACATCAACACTCCTAACACATAAGCTGACACACATTCGAAGGTTTAGAGAAACTGAATGTCATAAAATCGCGAAAATCGTCAAGTTGTATATTGTTTAAACCATTAAAGAACTGCATTTCGGATGCTTATAATTCCGCGGAATAAAGAGGGAAATGGGCCATAAAGTGAAGAAAAATAAACTGGAAGATTCGTCCACGATCTCAAATATTCATTGTTAGATTGTTATATTCTTAACCATTTATTGCATTAGTTATGACGGAGTTTAGTTACTTATTTATCTAAATGTCGCAGTTAATCGCAAGTCTTGAAATATGTCAATTTAATAACGACAACGATGTCGTATTTAATTACACTTTCTTGCGAAGTTTTGTCAAATGATGACCATCTATTTTGAAATTGAGGGTTCAATAAATTTTATGAAATACGTTATTAGATAAACTTTTGAAGTATACATATACTTTTACATCATAACCTAATTAAATGACAACTCTTATATTACCATTCATTTAATACTAAAGCTTTAATAAAAGCTTCAGTATTAAATGAGCGGTAGGCTTAGAAGGTACTCTAATAAGAGTACCTTCTAAGATCCTCTTTCACAGCTTTAAGAATATTTCTTCCTTTTTTAAGTGATTATATATATATATATATATATATATATATATATATATATATATATGTGTGTGTGTGTGTGTGTGTGTGTGTATGTATATATATATATATATATATATATATATATATATATATATATATATATATATATATATATATATATAGAGAGAGAGAGAGAGAGAGAGAGAGGGAGAGAGAGAGAAACTTTTCTAGCCGGTCACTCCTCTAAACAGCCATATTTTGTTCGAAACAAATTCCAAGACTCCACAGAGCCAATGTTATGACAGAAACCGCTTTTCCACGGCCACCGCTCAAAACGGCCACTTTTTTCGGAACCATTACTGGTAGAGAAGTTTCACTGCATACACACACCTCTCTGTATATACATGTATATGGTATGTGTGTGTTATACAACACAGCGCGCACTTCATCCAGAAGCATTTACTCATATGCACCATAAATTCTGTTATCATGAAAACACCCAATGGGTGGACCAGTAGGGATAAGTCTACCAACAGGTTGCTTCGTATGAGAGATCACAACAAGAACTTTCAGGCTTTATTGGGGATCGAACTCTGACCATCGAACTCTGGTTCACAGGGCGGTAGCTTCATATATATAAAATAACATTTTGTGTTTTATCCTGCGGATAATTGAAAAATTTAGCTGTTATTTAAAGCGATACAATACTAAAAAGTGACACTAATACACGACAACGCCAAACGTTTACCTCTAGTGATGATCAGTCAGTTAGCACGGGTTCTAGAATCTCGAGCATATTACAGCATGTTTTCTTCTATCCTACTCTATACATTTAATACATTTTAAAAATATTTTTATGTTTTCTTTGTCGCTGCCAATCCATTTTTGTTTAAGTAGTTCTAAGCAGATGCAAGTCATGCAGATCGCAGTGATGCATTTAGTGTTCAAATAAGAAACACGTGTGCACAGCTTCTTGCGAGGAATGCCAGCTGCGTTTGAACAAAAACCAAGACCGAATTTCGCATTTGAAAAGTCACCTGAGCATTGGTATTCAGCCATCACACTCAATCACCGTTTCAGCACATCTGTTTCTAGGCATGAACAACCTTGAAAACTGAGGAAGTATGCTGAGGAGAAACTGCATCTTATACGATTAATATGTCATACAGACAATATATTATAAATCCGAGAATAGTAAAAAGATATTATAAAATCCTACAGATAAGAAAAAAAAATCTCTCTTTATCACAGAAACACTGATAAATTTTATTTTTTTAGTTAATTTATTTTTAAAACTTTTTTAGTCATGGTTTCACATAGCAGCTTTAACTTTTCACGAACATCAGTTACCTTTCATCCCATACAATGTTTTGATCCATATTGACTCTCGACGAGTTCTCAATTAAACTGCAATATTGATCTCCTGTTCACCGTGAATGCCTCATACAGACAAACACAAAGCTTAAAATAGTAAATACGCACATAAAAAATGTGAGTCTGGGCTATGATCGTCATTTTCGTATAACGAAAATGACGTGGACGTGACCCGTATTTGAAATAAGGTTCATTGGGTATGATTTCAAAAATGTATCATTGTGCCTTTAATTTTTCGCACACTGACATTAGGTTATAGCATAGTATAAAATTGAGGTCATTAATTTAAGAACAATAAAGAAAAATACAATAATAACACTAAATATACAGAGTTTTTTTTAACATAAGCTGCTAGACTGACTGACAGACAAAGTTTTAACCATCAAAGGAAAATAGTAGTAATGAGCCACACGTATACAAGTCAATACAAACAAGGCATAAATAAAGCGCAACTATTTCGAAATAACCCATTATTGCCCTGTAGTAACAGTTCAATAAAACAGCAAATTTTCATGTCTAATAGGTACTTTCTTAGAGATAATGATGCGTTAGCAAACCTTGACATTTATTGATAAAGGATTAATATCCCAGTTACAGAAACCTCCTTAAAGAGGAGAGGAAATTGCAATCGATTTGTTGAAACTATCCCCAGGAAATAATCGCTGCACAGCCGTTAGCGACTAAGAACTGAGGAACACGGCAGGGTATTACAAAGAACATTTTGATTTTCTTGGATTCGGGGTTTCATTAGTTTGTATTTCCGAGGCGTTCATTTTTACGAGCTGAATTTCCCCGAAGGACGTTATCCATTCCTCTCGGTCCAACGGATAAATAAACGAAGATATCTTAATTGCAGAAGCTGCACCATGTATATATGCAAGAAAATCGATCAGATGATGGAAGCAATAAAACAGAAAAGTCTGTTAGCCTTGTTTCTTTAACAGCCGTAAGAATACTAATAGAGAAAAAGATCTGTTCCGTGTATTGTTAGGAGTACTGATTAAGAAACAATGCTAATCCTTTTCCAATATTTTTTTTATATTTTTTATCCCATCATCTATTCGATTTTTAGTTTTAGCTCCACGTTAAAAAAGTGTAAACGTAAGTTGATGGACACAATAAAGTACACATGGATGAACCTAGGGATATATATCATCGAATACTAGGCATCAAAACGCAAAGTTTCTTAGGACAGGTAGAAGCAAATAGAACCCTTTAATAACGCTAGAATCCCATTTTATTCACAGATGTTGAACGAATGACCAAGGTATAGGATTCAGAGAAGGTAGACCGCAAAATATCGCAGTTAAAAATTACCTTCAGTTCAAATTATTGTTCGATTGTTTAATGCAAGGGGGGTTGCATCGGAGGAAGGGAGGTCTTTTATCCCCTGGCGCAAGTCCAAGGGGGCGCCAGACACATACGTAATACCTTAAAGAAATAATAAAAAGGTACAACGGCAACTTAAGAGATTGCCCATCGGCGTTCGCTAATATCGACGTGCTCCCGGTTAAGTGGTGCTTATCTAGCGAAATCAATTCTTCATTTTGGCTCCGTTCTTCTGGATTTTAACAAATTTTAAATTTCCACAGCTTTTTAAAACTACTGATTTGCTCTCTTTTTCAATACACAGATCATTACCCACACTACTGAACATTAGGCCCAACTCTGTAGATGGGAATACTAGAAAAATGTTTTTCGTTCATTCATCAGTGGCCGCTACATGAGTAAATGAATTAAAAGCGTAGTGTTTCAGAATCAGTATTAATATAATCATCCTTGTAGCTATAAAATGCGGTACATAAAATTGAATGGAGCGTTATTTTCAAGATTGAAAAATGAAATTTTATTTTCAAAATTCATGTCAAAACCAAAACCATTTTTAGTCTTAGCCACTGAGCGCCTCTCTTCTTAACACGTGGCAGGGTTCCCAGTATACCAGTCAAGACTCAAATTAATCCACGCTGGCGAAATGCCATTTATCGACATTTAACAACGAAAAGAACGAGCACATAAATGATGGACACAGCATATATTACATTTGAACTGAAGAGTGGAAACAAACAAACAAACAATCATTCGGTTATGTTTTCACCTCACTTCTTTTTAACCGGAACATAAGGAATATTTTCAAATACAAGGGTGTGCAGGTATACAGTTTTTATTGTGGGAAAAAACAATAGTTTTATTAAGTCACAATAAGGATGACTTACAAATTGCAATTAAGCACAATCTCTTAGGTGCTCGAACTACCGGCCTTCAGCATTTACACACTCCTGTAGTCTAGATTCTACACTCCAGCACACTTTGGCACAGTGGTTTTCATTGTTATCAATTTGTCATAACTGTATACCTACTTTTGCAGCCCCCCCCCTTTACATGATCTAAGAGAAAAGAGCGAGCCAAAATCTTGTTGTATTTCTAAAACTTTAAAAGTTATGAATACTAATATTAAAAAAATGCATTAAATGTGAAGCCTACCACCACAAGGATCAACTCTCTGTTGTAAATGTTTTAAATGCGTGGTTACTTTTAGAAATTGCTTTAAATAATTGTAAGGATATTTCAGAAATAGCACAAAAAGCTATTTAAGAGAAATATATATACACAAATACTTCGTCTTCTATGAAGTCAAAATAATACAAACCTTCTCGAAAGCATAATTTTGCTGAAAAAAATTGCCTCGGGAAAAACAAAGATAAAGACTTCCAAGATTTTTCTACAATGAATAGTTATTTTGTTAAGCCTCTTATAGTTTCTTTTCACCCCTCAAGTAGTTAAAAAAATCAGTAATGCCTGGTGATGATATGAAAAATCTTCAAATTTTGAAAATGTCTTATGACTAAACTCCTTTTCCTTTTCTAAAACAACGATCATGAAATTAAGAGGTATGTATGCCGGCTTAGTCAGTTATTTGTTCTCATTGCACCGTATTCTCCACAAATACCCAAAATCTGAACAAAGGAAAAAAAAATAATTATCTGAGAGTCCTGTCCTTCACTCGCTCCTCGTAATATCTTTATTGGTTCATTTACCTATAAGATGTCAATGTGCCGCTCACATGGTATAATTGGTTCCTAACCCCAAATAAAGCTTGGTTGTTACCGTGATGTCCCCTCATAGGGAGCAATGCTGGCTCACCTAACGGGTGCTCCCATAATAAAGTAATCAGGAAAACTGCGGTGAACAACTAAAGGCGAATGTCCCACGACAAGTCCCTCCGCGTTAGGGAAAAAAAAAGGGGACGTCAATGAAGACAGTGAGAAACAACAACAACATATCTCATGGCGTACAAAATATATCTCTATTCTAAAAAAAAGTAACTCCTGCTTCCGCTGTCAAAAGCTTGTCACGCTATCTCCTCCGAAACCGCTGGGGGTATGGGGTCAAGAGCGATACCAATGGATGCAGAAAAAGGGGGGGGGGGGACCAAAGTAAGACATGTCTCATCTTCGTCGGTCTTTAAGTTTTTTTAAAATTTTATGTTTTGTGGGAAAATATTGACTTTTTCATCTTCAAATTACGATAACTCGCCAAAAAATGATCGTAGAATTTTGATCTTTTTACAATCTAAGACTACAGACATTTCTACGAGGTAGGGTCAAAAAGTTCCCGGAATAGGTCAATTACAAATTATTAAAAAATAGAACAATAATTTTACCTTATTGGCCTTCAAAGTACTTTCCTCCTGCATCCACACACTTTTTTCAGCGTTCGTATAACTGTTCAAAACACTCCTGGAATGCATTTTTTGAGAGGTCCTTCAGTTGCTTCGTCGCATTTTCGATCACCTAATCAGAATCCACAAAACGGTTTCCCTTCAGTTTCATTTTCAGCCGGGGAAACAGGTAAAAATCCGCTGGTGCTAGGTCGGGAGAATAAGGAGGGTGTTCCAGAGTGGTAACACTGTGTCTGGCAAGGTACTTTTTCACAATCAGAGCGCGATGTGGTGAAGCATTGTCGTATAAAAGAAACCAATCGTTTGTTGCCCATTTTTCAGGTCGTTTTCTTCTGATTGCATCTCGTAGTCGTTTAAGGATCTCCAGATAAAGTTCTTTACTGACAGTTTGGCCTTCAGGAATAAATTCGTAGTGAATAACGCTATCGTAATCGAAAAAAAACCTCCAACATCAATTTTCCCCTCGACTTTTCTCTCGGAGGAGGAGGGGCGCCCAGTCCGAGAGTCATCTTCGATGTTTGTGCGACCTTCACGGAAACGCTTATGTCAATCGTACACGGCCGTTTTTTTTCATGGCATCGTTTCCGTATGCTTTCTTCAGCATCTCGAACGTCTCAGAAGGTGATTTCTGGAGAAAAACGCAGAATTTGATGTTTGCACGCTGCTCTAAAGACGACATTTCAAAATCAGACGAGTGAAAAATTCTCTTTGTCAGAAATGACCTGCAGCTAACGCCGACAGTACCAGAAATGAATTCCAGATGGCTGTGTGTTTTCCTTATTAGTGCTGCCAACATCCAAAAAAGATATTTCCCCTCCAACGAACACCTGCGTGAATGTAGGCGACCATTCCGGGAATTTATTGACTCTACCTCAAATTTCAAACTAGACCTCATTTGTTTAAAAATATTTTAAAACAGACTAATATTTTCATCAAAAAATGAAACACAGTCTTTCAAGAAATATCGTCCCCTATGTGGATGTAATATCGATGCTCCTCGAGTTTTTATCTTACAAAGAAAATATTTACATCATCTGGAAGCTGAAAGCTTTCTTATTTATATAAACCTCCTTTCAAGTCTATATCTTAAATTTTCGATTTTTAATTCAATTTTAAAGCTGATAATTCAACAGTGATGAAACGCCCTTCGCATTAAGGGTGACAACAGTGAATGGATGGAAGCTGTTACATTGCCCGAGAATCACCCTTATGTATCTCGCTATTAGCCGTAACAGAGAAGCGAGCGTAGCGAGCCTAGAGGCGAAGCCCCTAGTACATCAAAAATTAATAGAAAATAAAGGATAAGATATTGAATGCATTATTTAGATTTTAGATATAAAGAAAACAAGGTAAAAACACCGATATAAGATATTTCAGCTATGCCCTTAACTGATTTCTTTCAATTTTCAAACAATATTATCAGAGAAAAAAAAAATTCTCGTTTTATTCAAAATGATTCAGCTTCCGATAGGATTACCGTAATAAAGATTATTTTCAGAGCAATACATTCGACTACTAAATATCAGATAAAAAGTTTTCCCCCGAAATTATGCAATTCATTCATATTTGTTGCATTCTCGTATCACATATACACATCCAGATAATATTTCGTAATAAGCTGCTCTCCCATAAAGTGCTTATCTTTATAAGCTAGTCGGAAAATTTTTACAGTCGGCCGGGTGGCGCAGCGGTTTGGTCCACGGGTATTCTTTGAATGCCATCACCGCCAGGTTGTGGGTTCGATTCCCGCTTGTCCAAGAACAAGGCTGAGATTAGGGAGCTACCGTGTTTCCCCGAAAAGGAAACCAAATCGGAAAATAAGCCCTAGCATGGTTTGTCAGGGTACTCGTCATATAAGCCCTACCCCAAAAATAAACCCCAGTTAAAATCGTCAGCCAGACGGACGCCAGACTTATTGCCGAATGACCAAGCGGATTGCAGTCACAACATGCATACGTACTTGATAACTAACGGACGTGGTTGTGACTTATCTTCATAATTCAATACGTCAAGTATTGTAGCGAACGTACTTAATGCACTCTTGTGAAATAAAGAAAGGTTTTCTGAATTTCGTGCCTGCAATTTTTCACTGAATTTGCGTAGTTCATCATTTTTAACAGTTTTTGTTACCACTCCTGTTTTGTGAGACTTCAATTAACGCTTGATTAAGGCTCGGTGCACACGAGCGATCGGGTGTCGTTGCGGCACCGCAGTTGCGATCAGGCAGTACATATAGTTGAACTAACCGACTCACACGGACGACGCACCGAGCCTTAATAATAGATTTAGAAGGGATGATGTTTCGATTCCCAGTGCAAAAAGAATGGGCTATTTCGTCAAGTAAGGAATCATAGAGGCCTCCCGGAATAAGAATCTTACAGCTTTCAGCAAAGAAAAGAAATTGGATCTCCTAATGGTCCGAAAATGGCGATCAGAGTACGATAACCTCGGTCAAACAGGTGGACGCGGGAAATGCTAAGAAGCGCAAGTGTTGATCAGGTCGGCAACCACTGTTTCTGGGGTTGGAAGACATCATCTGAGAATCGATTGGTGACAGAAAAGTAAGGACCTGTTCACATAAAATCAGTCAGCGTCGGTGTTACTGGGATTGAGATATTTTAAACAAATCTCGGACCTTAACAATTTCGTGGCTAATCGTTTGGAGGTTTGTAATCGGTTAAATATATTTCAATACGAGTAACCGACGCTATGTTAACAGGCCCTAAAGGCTTTGATTGTTCGTAGGGCTGATATTCAAGCATTTGTCCCTACAATGGCGATGTTCCAGAAGAAGATGTCGTAACTGTACTTGAAAAAATGTAAATTTTTGTACATGAAAAATAAGACATCCCCCTGAAAATAATGTGTCTTTTGGAGCAAAAATTAGTGTAAGATTCGGTCTTATTTTCGGAGAAACACGGTATGTTGGCTCACCTATAGGGTACTCCCATAATAAAGAAGCCAACAAATTCGAGGTGGGGGATAGGCGAATGTCGTAATTGACATAGTGCCTACCGCATTGGACACAACAACATCAATCTTTACAGGAACAATTTCATTCATTTTCCATTTACTTTACGATTGTCCCTGCCAAAAATATACGTCAAGTATAATAAATTTATAGGCACGCCTTGTCAGATTTTTGAGTACAAGGTAATCAGTTGTTTAATGACTCGTGAATTGTATGATTTACTCTGATATTTGGTACAGATGCACCAACCAATACTTGTTGCATGTCGGACTTCGCTCCCTGTCTTCTGCTACACAGATGACGAAATGTTTATGCGCAGCGTTCGGTTGATCAGCTGACGAGGATGTCTATACTTGGCATTGTTGTATAAGTGTCGATTTTCTTCGGACAATTTTCTAACTCTTATTCTGTACTGAGGAGGGCGGATGAGTATCAGCTGAAACTATTGTTTGCTTCTCGTCTTCAATATAGAATATATTTGCACCGTTTTAATGTTGTTTTTGAAAAAAAATAATTTACAGGAACTAAAATGTCTGATAGATTAAAACTATTATAAATTGGGCAAGAATTAAGACTTATTTTCTTCTCTCATACTTTGTCTGCTTCAATCACATACACGTATTAATACATAAAAAATAATGATGATAGGAGGTAAAAATTAAAGGCTTTTCTGATTGCTAGTTATGTTAGCTAACTCATATAGGTTGCTCCATGTAATAGCCTTTCACTCAGTTTTTTATACGACTATTATAAAACTGAAAATGCAAACACTGGTAAATAATTAGTGGCTTTAAACCCAATTTTCGTGTATTATAATTATATATATAACAATGCAAATGCTACAGCGGTACATAATTAGCGGCCTTTAATTAGCTGACATATATCTATGTAAAATGAAAGAAATAACGTTTAGACAATTACCCAGTTTCGAACTGTTTTTACAGTTTTCAGGTGAGTATAGTGTCACGTTTTATTCTTTCCTAAAAAAAATTCATGAAGATACCGTTATTGTGGATTGGTATTGTTGGTTCCTGTGAAGACAGCTCGTAAAAATTGTGATTTTTCCTATCCTTGCTTCATCTCAATAAAACACGTATACAGTAAAAAGTGAAAAAAATTGAACTAAATCAAAATGTTATGTAAACTTCAACGGTTCTAATACATATAGAAAAAATTCCGAACGAAAAATTCTAAATAGATGCAAGATATACGAATTTTTTTTTTAATCTAAAGGAAAACACACGAAAAAACCTAACAAAAGTAAGACTGCAGTTAAAGAGCCAAGTTGAGTCATTCGTCTCTCAAGAGATTTATAAAAAACCCTCTTTTAAAATATCCCAATAAGGAATAAAATACCTAAAATTTATTAAAGCAAAACATAAGTTTTTAAAACCCATACACAACTTTTATTAAACTGCTCACCGTACAAGCATGTCTTAAAATAAAGGGTAACGTCGTTTGACCTGGCCTAGTAATACGTGACTATGATATCGGACACTGAAAAGGGTTTTAAACCCATTTGCCCTAAAAATAATATCTCACTTTCCAAAAAATGTGCACGAAATCTCTCTCGCTGAGTGGAAGATTTAACGGAGAGACAATGCCTCCAACACGTGATTAGACTGCAGGAAGTCGAAGTGAAAGTTAAGTTGTGAAAGGCAGACGACAATAGGAAGAAGTGAGGATCTGGAACGAGCTAATTAAATAGGTATCAAGATATTTATCTGTAAGCCGTTAACTGTCACGAAAATGCGGAAGGCTCGTTCTCTACAATTTTTCAATCAAGATGAGCTAGGTTTGTCGCACTTACAGCAGCACGAACATTTTACAAACAAGCAGATTGTGTTCAGCAATATAGACATGCAAATTTTCCTTTCTTTTAATTTTGATGGGATGAAATGGAGTAATTGATGTCTCACCTGATGGTACAGATATGCAAGCACCGTGACGAAAATGAAGAATGCTTGCTTAATTGTTAGATCACAGTTCACGAGGTAACAATAAGTAAACGCGATATTTATCTTCGTTCTTGGATTATAAATTATTATATGATTACGGAAATAGTGGAAATTAATAGCTACAAATGCCACGGTATAAATTATTAATTTACTAATGATATTGATTTTTTTCTGGTTTACAGAGATATTTTATTAGCACTTATAGTTGATAGCAAAATCTTACACATATAAATAAACGAAACATTTCTCACTAAAACAAAATATTCCTCAATAACGAAATGTAACACCAAGCTGATTACGATCAGATTTATTTTAACTTTAGCGTGAAAGTACTTAGGGGGGTCTGCCGAGCCATTGCAAGTCTGATCATTTTCTAGATGGTTAAAGCGGCAAAGGCTTAGCACATAGTTCCATGATGTTCAGCAGCTAGTATATCTTAATACAGACTTAGAGTAGTAGCCACAAACAAATAAACTCAGACATTAAAATAAATTTTAACATTTAATAACTTAAGCAGGACGTAAATTATTATTACGGCAAAAAAGAGAAGACCTAATGAATTTAAAATAGTTATAAGCACATTTGTTTTTTTAAATATGACACGCAATGTTCGACTTTCTTTCATAGAATGGAGAGCCTAAGAATACTAAAGGTGATGGAGGACTTCGAAAAATCCATTACCATTAATTTTGCATATTGTTTTTAAAGCACAGATAAATAAAAACTCAGAATGTCCTCAAAGAGGCAAATAATATTCCCTTCATACTGAATTCAACTGAGCCTATTTTAATTCCAGTAATGAAATAGCAAGAAACCATTAGCTTAAACCACAGTTATTAGGCAGATCTTGCAATATACTCATTCACCTTTAATGGAGAAAGGCAGATCCCGAAGGGATCATATTCCTCCCATAATCTAATCACGAGTCACTCAGTAGCTGATCACGTTATCTCTACGTACAGAGATGTCTCGAAATGAAATTCGAACCCGAAATTTGTAGTTGGAGCGGCAGCGAAGTTTTTGCATTTTTCTCAGCATATAACGTAAATATGAAAACCTTCCACTGATGGCATCTTCCCGCGGGGCAAATCTTCACCAACTGATGATGCGTTATCGTATTTACTTCCCCACTACCATTAGTAAACCAAAGGAATTGGAGGACCCACACACTGTGTTCGCCAATACATCCCACAGACATAAATTATTCGATGAATCTCGCATACTGTCGGATCGAATTCAGACCTAACAAACAAGATTCTTACTGACTATTAAATCGCGAGCTGCAACAATCCTCCCAGGACTTGACCTAGAAATTTAATGAGGTAATGAAGTAAACAGGGAATAATTATTGGTAACAAATTTTCCATCCAGACAGTCATTACAAGGGTAAGGGTAAGAACAGACCCAGAGAATATCCATCTAATCCTACACAAAAAGACCCAGGCAATATACAAATAGAAGCAATAATATAATCTTAGTTTTACATTAATTGATAAGATATGTTGTTCTTTATTCGTTCTCCCCTTGGAAACCGATTTCTGATAGCTCTATTGAGAGATATTCACAGTTTGAATAAGCGGATGAAATCAGAAGAGTTAGGGCCTGTTCACATAGGAGTCCTGTAGCGGAAGCGTAAAAGGAAAGATGGCGCTGAGACGGAAATAAACCAATCACAGGCGTTAAAAATTTCGTTGCTAATCGTTTGGAGTTTTGTCATTGGTTATACAGTGGAATCTCGATTTATCGTTTTTCAAGGGAGACTGAACTGAACGATGTATGCGGGAAAACGATAGATACGGGAATATAACAAAGCAATATGATCGTCGGGACTGGGTGAAATAAACGACACATACGGGAAAACGATGATTCGGAGAACGATCGATCGAGATTCCACTGTATATATTTCAATACTTATATTATATACTTATAAGATTATAAGTATTATAATTGAAATGATAATACTTATAATTTCAATCTGCTTCCACTACCGGACTCCTATGTGAACAGGCCCTTAGTGAATCGAAGAATAAGATTATTTTGATTACAGGCAAAGACATACATCTGAGAGTATGTATCTTTGCAAAGGATTAAAGAAAATAAACAGAACCTTTGAGACTGAACGATTAATTTAGTTTTTTTTTACGATTGCTCAACCATAATCGAAATCAAAAATATTTAAAACGTTAAAGAACGATCGGTAAATCTAGTATTCATTATAATTAAAAGAATCCAATAAACTCAATAATATTACTAAAATTTGGGAGCAGTTAAATAAAGTTTTCACCACTTCTCAGAAGAGTCCATCGTATTCCATTAAATTACATAATATAACAAACATTTGGAACAGATTTAATTTTGACAATATCTGCGATGAACATATCAAATCTAGTCAAAGTCAAGAGTATTTCAAACATTTAGGGCCGATCAATAAATTCAGTTTTTCCAGTTTCCTAGATGAATCTGTCGAACTCAAGAATGTTTAAGACACTCTGCTAATAACCGTACGTTCTTAATTCTCTCCTCCCCGCCCCCCCCCCCAAAAAAAAAAAAACCTCTACAAGCCCAATTCTTTAATCGGTTAGTAGATTTAAGAAATATTAAGGTAAGCATCAAATAATAAACTTAATTTTATTGTTCTGCGCAGAGCAACCGAAAGGATCTTATTATCAAATTTAGATTTTGATGAAGTCATTAACCTTCTCCTACACATACATTGATGATGGAAGTTCTCATTACCGCTCATAATCTAATGACGTTGCTCTAGATGACGTTACTCCAGCACTTTACATAAGGGAAGGCCAGGAATTTAATTTAGGTGGTGCATCCGTGACACTTCCTTATCGGCAGCGATTGCGTGAATTTCGATCCCAGAATTTGGAACTTCAGCAGTTTTTGGCACAATGTACCTTAAATTGTACCTTGATTAAATATACATATTAATGCGTTGAAAACAATGCATAATGTTACGAATTTTGAAGACAGAGTAAATATTTTTGTTTTATGTCAAAACATCGAGAACGCCACTACTTTGAATTTTTTAATATTAATGATATGGCAATAAAAAAGATCATATTTTTAAATATGTTAACGTTTATTTATTCTTTTCTTTATTATTGTTATCGTTGTCAGGGTTTTTTTTCGGTGAAAAGATGTTATCCTTTTTTACAGTTAAAAAATTTTTTTGGTCCAAAATGTTTCTTACATCCGGGCCCCTTTATAGGAATGGCTGACCCTGGCTCTACGGGATTATGGCCTTGTTCACATTTGCTGCCGGAGCGTCAGCATCATTCGCAACGAAATATTTTCAACCAGTCACAGATCTCTAAATAATTAGCCCACATAGCGTTAAGGTCTGATATTGGTTCAAAATATTTCGATGGGAGTAACGCTAGCGATTTGCAGCTGAAGCAATGTGAAGAAGGTTGAAGGTCCTGGTGTTCCTAGTTCGAAGCCCAACTCTCATGGAGGCTTTTCCGGTTTAAAGCGCCCGTATTTTGTGAAAATGCGGCATCTTTTGAGGAACTTGATCACACACTAAAATGGAATCCATTGCAATGCGTCGATTACAGTTCATATCGTTACAATTTTAGTGGGTATTGCATCTTTTTTTTTTTTTTTGGTGTGTGTGTGTGTGTGCTGCGTAAGTTTGCCAAAATAGCACAAATTTGGAGGAGATTTCTAAAACTTGGTTTTTCCGAAGTATTCTTATAGTGCTTCAGGTTCAACGTTTAACCCCTCCGAAGGTTCTTTGGAATTGCCCATATTCTGTATAAATACGACAAATTTTGAAATTTGTCTTCGGACACTTCATGCCTATAAATGCCCATTACGCTTTTCACCGAACCTGTCTTCACAAAATTATGTTTTAGATTGTGTGACATCGGCTAAGTTTTACGCAAAACGTAAACTTAAATTTCAAGGTGGTAGAATCTCGTTACCACCAAAGTAAAGTTGGTTTACCGCAAGAGGCGGTTAGCAGTTGCTCTCTTTTTAACGTGTACACGAATGATCTCATATCAAAGTTAAAAGAGATTCAAGACATCAACGTCTCCATGTTCGCAAATGATTTGGTGATATGGACCGAAGCGAAAAACTCTAGAAAATATCAGAACCAAAATCAGAGACTAGAAGATACAATGAATAAAGCACTGGAAATACTCCAAGATTGGTCCAAATTTCCTGGGAGAACATTCAGGACTGTTGGAAATCGTATGGCCACAAACCCCGCAAGGAAGCAGTAGCAAATTTCAGGCTACAGACTGGACACGACTGCTTGGCAGAACATCTGTTCAAAATGGGTATATTTCCAACCAACGTAGCGCAGGCGTTATGAATTCGGATCATCTCCTAACATGCCATGGACTTGACAGAATCTCCCAGAGAAACGGAGACATCAGCAAGTTATATTGGTCTGCAAGGACCAGTATCTCTTTGTGACTGAACTTTTTGATTGTGTATATTTTTCTAGTTTATTTTGTTTCTAGTTTGTATTGCTGTTTTATTTTGTTTCCTGATCCTTTGTAATATTGTGGGCTGCCTGATTTGTATGGATTAATTTCCGGAATAAAGCCATATATAACACAAATTTCTAGGAATCTATACAAATTCATAACAGAAAATTTACAACTTAATGGATAGCAAGTAACCATCCCAAGAGATATTTATCAAATCACTGAGGCCTGACTTTATATAGCGAATCAGAAAAATAAATAGAATAATTCAGCAACACTCAGTGAATACCGTGATATAGCCGTCAAAGCAACTGGGGTTAAAGCAATTTTGTTGCTAGATAGAATCAAGTCATTTCTCTTACACGTAACACATTCCCACCTTTTCCAAGTTACCCAGAAAAACTTCGGAAAAGAAAATAATGATTATATTCCCGGCTATTTACTCTGATGGCCATTCCCTATGTCAACGGCCATAAAACCCGCCGCAGTTACCATTTATAAAGGATGAAAAAGAACAGAGAGAAATACAAGATGAAAATTCCCTACGTACTGAAACCACTGAGTACAAATAGCTACCGATAATTAAATGGGGTTTGCTTGCTGTCACGCCGCAAGAGATATTACGACCTTTAACAAACGAGATCTCAGCTTATGAGGATTGTTACTAATGTATACGGAAGAAAATATGGTGCGGAAAAGAAAACCTCAAGATAGTTATTTTAAAAGGCAGAAGATATTAAAGATAATTTACTGATAAGTCTGTATACCATTCAGTACAATTCCACATACCGAAATATCAAAAGTTCAGTGAAAGCTCCTTCGAAAAAAATTAGTTACGATTATGCCACATATGTGAGCTTCCTAGAATAAGATTTATAATGATTAGGTAATTACAGTCTTTTCCCCCCTACAGAACTGTATACTTCTAGACCTGTAACGAAATATTTTGACATATCATTGCATATTAAAAAATATTTTTTGACTTTGTCAACGTTAGTATAGAAACTTTAAGTAATGAAAATATTTAAATAAAAACATTATAGGGTCTCTATAAACAGCAAATTCCAAATAAATCATACTTAATCGATTGTTGCTATTCCAAATAACGATATATTCGTTGTGGCGGCTGTAATTTTTACATCAAAATCTACTTAGTTACGTGGATTTGAAAAGCGAACCCGTTTAGTTTCTCTTCTACGTCATATATGTGTCTCTTCTACGTTATATATGTCTCGAGCTATATTTACGACAATACATGGAGATCTATCTATCTATCTATCTATCTATCTATATATATATATATATATATATATATATATATATATATATATATATATATATATATATATATATATATATATATATATATATATATATATATAAACTTCTCAAGTTGGGTACCCCTCAAAACGGCCACTTTTTTCGGAAAAAGTGGCGTAACGGCTAAAAGTTTCCCTAACGGCCACTTTTTATCAGAAAAAAAAGTGGCCGTTTTGAGGGGTGGCCGTCGAAAAGAGGTTTTTTCCCACAGCAGTGGCTCTATGGAGTCATTAATCGGTACTGAACAAAATATGGCCTCTTAGAGAGGTGGCCAGCTAGAGAAGTTTCCCTGTGTGTGTGTGTGTGTATGTATATATATATATATATATATGGTAATTTTAGTAAAACAATTTAAAGATATATAATGGCACACAGGAATGTCTTTGTCAGAGACAGACTCCCTTAAGGGAAAGTGAATGGAGTCGGTTTCTCGAATTTTATCCAGGAAATCCGAACCTATTTTTAGAAAAATCGGTCTCTTCGTCTCCGCAATCGATTGACGGCTCTAACGCTTCCGGAAAATGAAAATGTCAAATGCAAAAGGGGTGACACGCTTTTGGTCTTTTCTTTCCAAATCTTCAGGAAAACATTTGTGTATAATTCAAGAAAAGTTCCGGCATTTGATTTCAATAAATTTCTCTCGTTTTTCATTGGTGCATTTCGAAGAAATTTTCCGTATTCCATGCTGTTTAATTGACATAAACAGGAAGTTACTTTTTTTGGATTTCACGGTATAGAGAAATTTAATTTCAAAAAAGAAAATAGCAGTAATTACTTTTTGCTAGAGTTGATAATGACTAACAAGAGTTTTTTTACGTTTATAAATATGATTATTTAAAATACCGATAAATCATAAAACGTGTGTAACTCGGTTGTTAGTGTAATAGATACCTTTTAGGATAAGAAAGATTTTCGGAATCAAGGGGCATTGTGGTTTGATAAAGCAATGAACTAAATTTCATTTGTAAAATCGTGTTTCGTTGATAACTGAGGGCCAGATATCTCGTATTTCAAACAGATTATTTCATTTCCTTAACTTACTGACTTTATTTATTTTATTCCATTAACGTGTCGTACCATCTCAAATAAAAATTAGATACATGGAACTAATCAACGGAACGAATCTAGCGAACTATTTTTTTTCTTCCTTCCTTTTTTCCAAAGCAAGTGTACACTAAATGACTGAAATACAAGAGAGGACTCCCTTTCCAATGTATCGTACATTATTTTCCAAACTTATATTAACCTTTGTATGAAATGCCAAAATTTACGTGCTAATTTGTCCGTAATTTAATTCAGATAAAGCGGCTTCCCAAAGTGACACATCTGTAAAAATATGCTATATCCCCGATATGAGTAAAGACAAAAATCAAAGTAGTATCGCAAAAAAGGACCACAGGTTACAGGGTATATTCAGCGTATTCATAGTATATTCCGCGTTGCACTTAGATGAATGATGGCTTGTTAGTTACAAATTTCCCATCTGTCAACTCTCTGCTGAAAGATCTTTTATTCCGACTGACAGTGTGGCTGTCAACCAATAAAAATTAAAGAAAGTATCCGAAAGTTTTAGAATGATAGCAAACAAATCAAAAACGTTGTCATCAGAAGTAGTCTAGTAAGAACAGAGACGTTGTTGTTTCTAAAGCCCCCTTGCCGGAAGTATTCCAGACCAGGTCCATATAGGCTAGGAGGCCGAGGGGCGCTGTTCCGGTTTGTAATAGCATCACAAGGGTCGGAGTCCGATTGAGCCAGATGCCACGTCAATTTTGACCGAGCAACCCCAGGGGTGACAGCTGCGGGGATCGTACCATCTCCCACCCCCTCTGATCTCATAGAGGGACATTCCAATCTACGGATTTAACGTGCCCACAGCCGACCTAGGAAGTATTGGATGGCGCGTGTTGGGGTTCGATCCGAAAACCCTCACCACCGAAAGCCGACGGACTACCACAAGGCTACCTCGAGCTACTGAGACATAAGTTCTCAAAATTGCGAGGAATAAGTCAAGCCGATTCTTGAATTATGAACAACACGAATAGACAGGATTATTTTAATTCAATTATCGAAAAACAAAACTTCATTTTGTTCAATATTAAAATCAGCTTGATTTCTTCAGTAGCTGCAAATTGTGGATGATCCGAGTGGTTGAAGAAGTCTAGCGTTTCATAACACGTTAAAACCCAAAAATTTATGTTACAGACATTTTCAGAACCTTCGTGAGTAAATTTGTATGAACTATATGTATTGGGGTCAAAACTAAAGCCCCGGGTGAAGAATATCGATATTCAAGGATGAATATGAATAGCTATGGCAAGACATAACAGGAACCCCGTTCCTTTTCTAAATTATACCAATTTTTACAGTTGCTGTGGCAGTTCTCGCGAATAATACACAAAATAATGACAATGAAAACAGGTGAATCCTATCGCGGAGGAAGAGATACTTTTCAAGTCCAAAGTGAGGCCGAAATCCCGAATTTCTCCACGTAACGCATGCTACCCTTTATATGCATGTAATCAACATTGGAAAGCGGTCAAAATTATGATTTTTGTCACCGTGTTTCCTCAAGTTCAAAGCCTGCAGTTCATGGCATAATCGCACTAAAGGAGATGTCCGTGGAACGGATCGCTGCCATTCATGCTTCGATGCCTAAAATGTATAAAATGTGATGTGAGAAAATAAAAAGAACCCGAAAGACAGATGGTCAGAAATGGGCAAAGAAGTAAACAGCTAAAGTTGAACAATGGCTTTTTCATTCCCGAATAATAAAATAAAAAAAAAACCACGTAAGAATACGATTACTGTGCTTGAAAAGACGGACACGGAGGAGTCGAAATAAACATAATTCGGTACTATTTGGTTGAGTGGCATCTTTGCTTCTTCATCCTGGTACAGCACGCAACGAATTATTTTTATTACCTAATTGTTGTTTCATACATATCTGATCTATACTTTATATATATACAGGCTTGAAAAGGTCGTGTAACAAAATGAAACGAATGTCTCCTTATGACATATCTCCAAATTAGAAATAAAGACTTGCAGGATAAACATTATAAAGGATTTAATATATTAAGTACATAACATATATCTACAGTCGAACCCCGTTATAACGAACTTCAAGGCACCAAAGGTTTTGTTCGCTTTATCCAAACCGTTAAGAAAAATGCTAGAGTTCACAAAATGTGTAACTCATTAGTAGCAATGAGTATTCAATAATGATGTATTAAAAATGATCATTAATGAATTAAATCGATTAAAACCGATTACATTAAACTGACATTATACTAATTAAATTACGTACAATAGGAAAACTGTGGGATTAAAATTTTCGTTCGTTATAGTCGTGAGTTCGTTATATACCGGGTTTGCTATAACGGGGTTCGACTGTGTGTGTGTGTATATATATATATATATATATATATATATATATGAGAGAGAGAGAGAGCATGATAGACATACACATACAAGCGGGGGGGGGGGGGGAGTTTACACGCACTATATATATATATATATATATATATATATATATATATATATATATATATATATGCGCTTTTTTTTCCTTTCAAAACAGAATAAAACTGTTAAAACTTTTTTGGTGCACGGTCAGAAACAGATGCTATTACTGGAAAATGAAATAAAAATTAAACGTGATGTTTATAACAATTGTTTTTCTTGAACAAATCCTTTTAAGTAAATAAAACTAGCTAATAGATCCTATTTATACTAAGTTAACATATTCCTTTAAATGTGAAGGCCAATTTTAGAATTCTTCTAAGCCAAATTTTGACCCGGAATTTATATAAAGAAGGCTATGGGGCTGGACCACAGCCAAAATGGAAAATCTACTAATAATTCTAGGAATCCCCCCCCCCTCCCCACGAAGAAAGTAAACCAATAAAGAATACGAAATACTATTTTATATACCTAAAATAACAACAACCGCGGTGGCTAAACACATAAACACAAAACGAGAAGTCATATAGTACACGTACAGTACGTAATGATATACATGATGAGTATTTTTTTTTCCCAATGTGGCAGGCACTTATCCGTAGGGAGTTTCACCCATACTCAACCGCGATTGTTGTTAGCAAGTTTGTTACGGGAGAACCATGTAAATCAGGGATTCCCAACCTTTTTTCCATGTTTTTATTAACTTGCTTTCTTGTTTGTGTGTTTGTCCAGTACAAACCTTGCAATCGATTTTTAACTAACTTCCCGACTAGCTAGACATTTGAAACTTTTAGAATAGCTCAGAACACGATGACAATGCATTTTTTAAATACTTTTAGCCATCTTTAAGCAGATTTTTACCATGTTTTTATTATTTTCAGTTAATTTTGTTTTCTAGACTAGTGCAGCCATCTATCGGCTGGAACGGGAACGAAAAGTTAAACGCAAGTTAACTTCCAATTAACTTCATTTTCTTTCAAGTTCATGGGATAATTCATCAAAAATTTTTTTAAAAAAAGTATTTATTAATACATAGAATTGTCAAGTTTATATGATTCAACAGAAAATTAAAAAACATGGTATATAAAAAGTTCTTTTTATCTTGTAATTATTACGTTTGCTGCACCCTCTGGGATGAGATTATAAACTTTGGGGCACCCTTGTTAGAATTTGAATTTTTTTGAAAATTAAATCAAAGTGGAATAGATATCAGAAACATGATAAATTTAAATTTAAATAAATACTAATATGCTAAATATAAATTAAAAAAAATACTGATTCCATCGCTGATTTTATTCCTTTATTGAAAGATAGAAAACACTAGAAAAAGTTATATTAATACAGTTTCAAAAATTGCCATGGGATTCGGTATAGTATTACAGCAGAGAATTACAAAGGAAATCGCTGAAAAGAGCTTTATTTTATTAATGGGAGACTTGAGATTGATGCTTGGAGCACAAATGTTTGATATCAGGCCTAACAGCTGTAGGCCTGAGGGTAGCTAATTCATCTTTATGCACAAGTGAATCGATTTGTGTCACAATCTGTCAGGCGTGAGAGTAATTATTTCAACTTAATGGTTATTTCAAGTGGATCCTACTAATATTTTTTCCCCAAAATAATTCTCGTGGCACCCTTGACCGATCTCACGGCACCTTAAATACAGCGGTACACCGGTTGGGAATCACTGATTAGGTGAACCAACAATTATACCTATAAGGAAAGCACGAAAACATTCATGCCTTAGCTAGAAATGGAAACCGGCCCCCACAAAGTGAAAGTATATGCGACGCTAACCACAATACAATGTGAGCGGCACGTGTAATTATTTAGATAGCAGGAATATTATTTAAGTTAATGAAAAGAGTTAACTACGGTAGTAAATTTTAAGAACATTTACAATTTTAATGCCGCAGGCTTCAAAACTTTTCCTCCATCTACAAATCCCATTTAATCATTAATGACAAATTAATGAATTAATTAAATGCGCATATGTCGAAGACACGCAGAAACAATTAACTTGTACGCCGCCTCTCGACTCAATTACACAAGTTCATTTAAGTTAGCTCGTTACTAACTTTTCATCACATGCTGCAAATGAGGGTTTGAAAACACGATTCGAGAAACACAGAAATAGCACTAAAGAAAATACATTTTCTTTAGTGTGGTGTATGTGTATATATATATATATATATATATATATATATATATATATATATATATATATATATATATAGAGAGAGAGAGAGAGAGAGAGAGAGGGGGGGGGGAGAATGATAGATACCCACACGCGCGGGTGTATATATATACCCAGTGGCAGAAAGTTCTGTAGCTGTCTGCGACAAGCTTTTAAAATTTCATAATCTGTCTGCAAATTTTGCGTGTAATTTTATCAAATAAATAATACATTAAACCAGCTATTTTTTATCATTTTATTTAAAACATGGTAAGCATGATGCATTTTCATTAATTTTGCTTATAACTTTTGAAGTTACAAATCATCTCACTTCTTGTAGGGTTTCTAAAATGAGAAGGATAAGCAGAACCATACAGGGACAATAAAGCTGCTTTTAAAAATCTTTTGGTACCTTTATAACCAGTTGGGGGCATTTTCAGTTGAATAAAAACCCTCTTATCATTAGTGCCCATCTTTCGATCTCAGCTTATGTTTACCAACGACATCAATTACAGACCCCCAAGTCTTCAGAGACTGGCATTGAAATAACGAAAACAAGTAACTTTAGAAATGTAGGAAGTTTTTCCTTCAGTTCATGGAATGCAATTTTAAATAAATGCTTCAGATCTGGTGCATCACCCTCAGTAACAATTGTGTATACTCTATTGCACATTCATTCATTGAATATCTGATATTCAAACCACAGAGCCTTTCTTAAGTCCACGGAAGACTCCACAAAAGGAAACACATTTAAAATGTCATCGAAGCTATCTTCAGTGAGTCCCTTGTTCGGTTTTGCTTCCTCTATGCTAACATTGTTTTTTGGATAAACCAAAAATTATAGTTGAACAAAACACTGCTCTGGTCAATGACAGAAAAAAATGTTGGTTTACCATCTGATTCAGTTTCACAGAAATATACACTGAACTGTTCAATTAGAGCTTTTACATAGTTTGATAGGCATAAGAAATTGCCTCTTAGCTCATCACATTCACCAGCTTTGTGTTGTGATCTGAGACTCTTTAAGCTAATTGGTTTCTCAGGAAGGGGAACGCCATGGTATGTACTGGAAATACCACTATTTGATGAAGGAAACATTTCCAGTGCTGTTGATAACAAGAGAAGAGGTACATAATGCTGCGTACTGCCACGGAAAAAAAATGTCCGAGAGTTGTGGACAATTTTTAAAACATTTTATTGGTGCAGACAAAAAATGTCCGAAATTTGCGGACAATTTTTGAAATTGTTTTCATTAGTGCAGACAAAAACTGTCCGCAAGGGGTTTTCTATGTCCGCGACGACGTCGCCGTGTCGCGGTGTTTCTGCCACTGGGTATATATATATATATATATATATATATATATATATATATATATATATTAGTTTGCATTATTTAATACCTCCCATAAATAGCAGCCACTTTGATTTTGCGGTTAAAAAAAAATTTCAAATGTTACGCTTACTTCCCCGTAACATCGACGCATACACAAAGGAAACAAAATTGGAATAAAATCTCCCATCATTTACGATATAGAAAACGTTTTTAAACAATTAGCAGCAGGGAAATAAAAATTTCACTCACTTCCAAACAACTATTGGAGTCCCAGATTTATGTAGCACTTTAGCGCCGAAGTAATTTATCTCAGCCTGAATTCACAATAGCAGTCACTCGCTTTAATAACAACATTTCAACAACTCTCATATTTTATGCCATTAACATTCTTGGGTGTCAAAATGTAACAAAAATTTCGCAATATATCCATTGCTTTTCATAAGTTAAAGAAGAAAAAAAGGGGGTAGCCAAAGAGAAATATTCCAGGGTATTTTATTAGAATAAAAACGGAAATCTCTCTAACTCAAAATGGGTTTTGAATAAAAAGCATGATAATCTTGCCAATAGATGACACTAATGGAGCGCTTCACATCGTAAGATTTCCTCGGGGAGTTATAGAGTTTCATTCTGAAGCACGGGAAATTAATTATTTATGTTAGGCGAAGAAACAGCTTTTAATAAAGGCGAAATTTCACTTTCGGTTATTATAAACAGCTGTTTTATTCCCATGGGCTCCACTTACTTTTCTATTTTTAAAACTGACTTCTCAACTAAAACTGACCGGACATACTCTGGAAAAGAAAACAAAAATGTAAATATTAAATTAGTGATTAAGCTAAAGTTTAATGAGATCTCTGTTTGATCTAAGAATATTAAGAGGTTAATTTGAATAAGAAATAACAATAAATAACCTAAAACTTTATTAAAAAGCATTAATTTATTCTATCTGAAAGGTACTTGATTAGAAATTGTAGAATAAGTTCTATAATATTGATTTACCAATTAAATATTTTTTAGAGTGCGTTCATCCCAATACAAAAATAGGAAAATAATAAATTATTTAAAAATTTATTTATATGAATTATGTTTACGCTCACAAAAATAATATAATTCTATACACATTAAGGTTTATTCCAAAGAAATATTCTAAATTTTCCCCACGCGCTTAAATAATTATTTTACAAAATATTCATTGATAAAATAACACAGATTCCATTCAACAGATATAACATTGTTTAAAATAATTTATGCAATTATTCAAAGAGGTTTTGACTCCAGTTCCTATGCTCAGATTTCAAGTACAGTTAACAAAGAAATAAAAACAGAGAAGCTTTGTTAGTGAACAACTAAACGAAAACTCCAATCTCTTAGTATATCCGTGTATTTCATGACGTCAAGCGCTGTATATTATTTTAATTTTAGAACACAAGTTATGCTGTCAGTTGTTTCAGACCAGACCGTTTTTCCAAAAGAGACAACCAAACATTTTGTCGAAAAGAAGCTTTGTGTACTCTAAAAAATAAAATAAATACAACAGCCAGCTTAAAACTGTTCAATTAAAAAGAGACAATAGCGCCCTTTACACGTACGTTCTTTCCCGCTGGAAACCACGATCCCGCGCGATCGAGTGCACGTGTGAAGGTGTCGGAGAGGAAGGGAAAGCTGCTTTGGAGCGTACTGCAAGTTTCCCCGCGCGCAATCCCGTACGCTCCAAGCAGTCGCGAAAGAACGTACGTGTAAAGGGCGCTATTGATTGTAAGGCGTTATTCGGTTCGTATTTCCATCCAAAGACGCGACATTCCAGTTTATTCAAATACTTAATAAGTAATACTTTCATTTATTGATTCGCTAGCTTATCGATTTTGGTAATTATCAGATTTTCAGCAGAAGTTTCAGCAGATTACTTATGTATTAGAAAAAAAATAAATAAAAAGAAAGAAGAAAAAAAGAAGCCCCGCGGTCTCGGCACAGGCTGGTATCGGGTTTATCCATGCTTTATTTCACCATTATTTGGGAAGAAGAAATATCTGCAGGAAAGTCGGATAGATTTCCAAACACTGCTCGCAGCCTGAGTTACCACAAAGACAACCAGTCGCGGCTGGTCCTATTTTATCACAAAGATGGCAAATTAATGTCCTTACGATCTGATTACAACAAAAGACAGCAACACAGAGTGCTTCCATTATTTACTTTCTCAGTGACAAATTCGTGGTCACTATCGCGATTCTCCTTACCTTCCGGCATCCAATCAAAAGAATGACTATTCGTATATCCCTAATACGAAAACATGAAATATTAAATGTTTTGAGACCTACTTATACCGAATTCCCTTCTTAAATCACCCCTTTATTATAATAAAACAGGACTCAGTAAACCTTGCCTTATCATATTAACATCCTTTGCCATATTCTCCGAGTGTTGGTTTGGTATTTTCGTACCAAAGTTTCGCCATATAACAATATAGTTGAGTAACATCTATTTCATATATAACTTACAACACACGCTACTATCCCCTCCAATATTACTCATAACGTCCACTATAGCATTCAGTGCTTGTAAGAACTTGTGCAACCGTTCAGAATGTGATGCGCTAACGTCTCACTGTAGCATATTCATTTTGTTGTTTAAAAACTGTGTACTTTTTCTTAACCCGGTTTGGCTGAAACGTACGAAAGACCTCTTTCAATATAATCCGGTTGGAAGTTTGTTTTTAGCATCATCATGTACCTGCAAGGACACCGGTTTCGGTTGCGAAATTTCGTCGAGTTAAAAAGGATGATTTCGTTTCAGTGGGGAGTGCTTTTTTAAACGAACATACCTCGGTGTTTGTTTTTAATAATGTCGCAATATCCTTTTATGCATGTATTGTCATTAGTATGTTGGATGAATTGAGGGTAATTATCCTTTCAGACAGATGTATTCTATTGATCTTCGTTTAAGGTAGTGGTATAGGCAACAACATTTACATATACGGGTTGTAGCAGCTTCTCGATGGTCCCAGTAAAAATATTTACTTTAGATTTATTTTATATTTTAGTTTCTAATGCCCCCTGGCAGGAAGTATTTACTTTATATACAGAACTAATTGAAGACTTTTTGTCATAAAAATTAATTAATGACACTATTTCGGAAATAAAGACAGGCGTTCCGATTGCATATGTTTGATGGCGTAACTTTTCAATAAGGATAGAATAAACTTTAAAGTTCAGTCACAATGGAAACTTTTGTCTTAAAAACCATTTAACCGTATATTTAAGTATATAATATAAAACACTACGGAGTAACAAAATGAAGAGACAAATTACGAAACTAAAAAGTATTTAAAATTCATTAAAACAATTTTCTTTTTTTAGCAGACATTACTCGTTTACATTACACTAGTATACAGCCATACATCGAAAAAGTCTACATACACTATGTCCAATCAATCAATCAATCAATCAATCAATATATATATATATATATATATATATATATATATATATATATATATATACATCAGAGAAGTTGCAAGATACTGAAGAATTTTTAGGTGAAACTAACACACACCCCAATAGACAAAAAATTTAAATCCATAAAACAATCTACAAACATAAACACTATTTAATCGTAATACAGCATCACCAATTTACTACATACTAACTACGAAGAGATCGGGTTGGAAACAACAACAAAATTTGAATAACATTTTTTAAAGATTTGTACATATTTTGTAGATTATTTTGATTCGATAATTGCCAGATGCATTTTGAGTAATAAAGAGACAAAGATGCATAAAGAGACAAATATGTCGATAATATCCAAGGAAATTTCATTCCAGACTACCTCCAATGACTATTTCAGAAAGTATTATTATATTTGCATTTATCTGGAAATTTTTAATGATAATAAGCAAAAAAATATATTTTTGCGCCATGAAAAATTTTATCCCTTTTCTGGAAAGATTAGAAATTTTATACTAATTAGAGAGAAACATTTACATTAACGCCAAGCATATGCAGACATTAGTAACTGCTTGCATGCCGCAAAAGCAGAAATCTAATATTTGAACCGGGCATCCAAGATTGTAACATAGTTACCATCCCAACAGAAACTGCATCATTTGTAAAAACTCAGAGAGACTATTAAGAATGTTGACGTTACTTTGAAAATAGATATTTCCCCCTGCATCTACCAATTCTACGGTTTACAAATTCCTTTTTACGGAAATATGTAATTTATATGCATGAATTTTTAAACTTTCCATGGAGCAGGTACTTACGGACTTAGGTCACGTAATTGGAAAAAAAATCAGAGAGGAGACGAAACGAATGAGGTATCATATTGTTTTCAAAAAATGAGATCAAGTTTCTCACGCAAGTTACATATCAAACATCCTCTGAAATAACTGGAGGGGTAAGGGGTGGTGATGATTTCATTCGTAACAAAAATATTTTTTTTTTTTCCCTCTAGCTCTTATTGATAGTTTAAAAGCTTTCCCATTGGCGATGACGAAAACCCACGCTGATTTTAAATTAGGGTACAGACTATATTAAGACCTCAGCAGAATTAAAATCGTTGTTTTAATTGTTGTTTTCAAACTAGATCAGGGCCCGATTTAGAAAATTCTGGACTATAGGCTCAACTCGGGATGGGGGCCCCCTAACACTGATGTGTGCGTAAAATTTCCAAAATTGGCACACACAAAAAATAATCATGAATCATTCTGAAAGTACCATTTTACCAAGTATTGGCTATTTGCAGCGTAGAAGCCTGGAACATTATAAAATATCAAAAAGCAATACAACATATTAACTTCATCTTTAAAACACCAATACAATGCAACCAGAAAAACTTATTAATCCTTTATATACACTATAACATACATATGATGAACTATACATATAACTATACATATGATGAACCAATCAATCAAATTTGAAAGGATATATAAAAAATTGCTATTAAGAAAGGTAAAATTTAAAAAAAAAAATGAATTGGGAATTTTTTCTTTCTTTTCTTTTAAAATAAATTTTTTTTTTGGGCCCCCAACATTCGGAGGCCCCTAGGTTCGGGCCTAATACAAAATCAGGGTCTGAACAAGATACATGTATATTCAAAGAAACCCAAATTTTCCCGGTATAAACTAAAAAACACTTGCACCACTAAACACAAAACAGTAACAGCTTCAGCATAATTGGGGGGGGGGGGGATATGCCTGCCAGAAAGGGCAGAAAATAAATTTACTGAACTTGAAGGAGATACATAAAGAGAATCATAAGTTCCAATAAAATCCCGTGGAAAGTTACGGATGGAATTACGTTTCTCACTCAAGAAACGAAATTGGATTGAGGAGTTTCAAGGGAATCCAGTCTTGGCCGAAGGAACGTGAGAGAAGAGGATGAATGGAAAAGATATATAAAATTTATACTACTTTCATCTCGTAAAGTAGAAAAATACCACCGGAATAAATCCGTAATATAAATGTAGCCTAGTATATGACTGAAAAAAGCACTTTTCAGTTCAGAAGATTTAAAGCATTTTACAGTTTAGGAAGCGCACATAAAAAGACTTCTGCTAGGTAAATAAGAGGATTTAGGATAGTAGATACGTTAACGGCTATTGTAATTACATTTTAAGCTTAAAAGCCATATTGATGTTAGAAAGAAATTTGGAATAAGAAGTAAGAAGAGTAGGGATGAAGGAATTCCACCACCCCCGTTCAATAGTTAAATGACATGACTCGCAACGATTCTGGACGTCATGTGTAGGGAGCTCAGAGATAAATATTAATTTCAGTTCGTAGGAAAGCTGTATGTGTTAGAGACATTTAACACGTTGACAACTATGCCAGTTTTAGAAAACTTTCCATTGAGGCCGCATGGGCTATTAACGTTATATATCTACGTAATATATCTACGTTATTGCATTCATCTTGTATGCCGCATGACTTATTAAATAAAATAAGTTAAAAATATTATAAGTTAAAAATAATTATTAGTATAGATAAGGGATAGTATAAAAAAATTTTAACTAGCCGCCCGCACTGTATAGTGGTTAGCATCTGAAGCTTCCACCAAGTGGGCCTGGGCTCAATCCTCCGGCTAAGGCATGGATGTTCCACAGATTTCACGGTGTGAATGAACAAATGTCCATTGGGTAAGTGGACGCCGTACTAAAAAAGCCTTAAACCTTAATTATGTTCTATTTAACTGATGCTGCGTGACATTTCACGAGGTTTCTTTTTATACGAGATAATCGACATGGGTGGATAGTGCAGTGATCCTCAACATGTTAATGCTAGATTAGATTAAGTTCAGAGGGATGGGACAGAAGAATAAATTATCTCGGTAGATCTCAGTAATATTGAGCCCAGAAAAGTTTTGGTTCAAATGTTAGCACAGTTGTCGGGACAGAGAAAGAGGGCGACAACGACTCATGTAGAGAGTAGTGTTTAGTAAGTATAAGAGGATAATGGGAGTTGTTCTGTAACAGTACAAACTCTAGCAATCAAGTATAAAATTTTTATTTCCAATACAGAGGGCCTGTTAAATAGTCTTATTTCTTCGCTACGAACACATGAAACATGCTTGATGAAATCAAATACAAATAAAAAAACTTATTCTGTTCTATGAACGAAAATTAACTACCTTTTGATAATTTTCGTGAATATGAAAATGAACGGATGCTTTATTAAATGACTGCTTGAAAGATTAACCTTCAAAAAGGAATAACACAAAAATCAATGCTTCATAATTTAAAGCATCATAATTTTGAGGGCGCCTTTCACTCACTAGCACAGTTTTCTATGCTTTACGACGATTTAAGATTTTTAAACGAGATGTTTAAACTTTTAACGTGAAAAGTTCAGTATCGTTAGGACATCTCGCCGGTACCAAGAAGCGCGAGCTGTGTAAGCATCCGGGTTCAGGCGTTCAGTGCTTTCTTTTAATTCATTCTTCACTTAAGAGATGAATGGTGGTTAAGTTCCAAGAACTCCAGGTTATTCACACTGCCTCCTTAAAAATAACTTTACCGCATGCTAAGTCAGGGCGTTGTAAAAGAAATGTTACAGGGACGGTAAAATCTGTCATGTTCATTTACGGTCTTATTCGATAAAATCAGGTCAAAGCTCACTTCAAGTGAAAACTTATCAGGATCACTCGCAAAAGAGACGATTCAAAGCTAAATTGAATCGGTAGTTTGAAGAAGGGATTGAATTCAAAAACTGTTTTTGTGGGAAATAACTTTATTATTTTTTCTTCACTAAAATTTTATGTAAGATTCTTTACATCCACCAGCTATTCCAGTGCCTTTTACAGCTTACAAGGAGCGTCTATATGTAAATAACAGTGTAGCGGAAGAAAAAAAAACTAATTTCAATTTTTTGGCGCTTGTACCCTTCTTCAAACTGCAGATTCAATTACAGAGTACATTGTAAGAGGTCAGGACTAAATTTAAGTTTTTTTCTTCATATTTTAATAGAAAAACATCAGCGAAAACATATGGCTAATTACCTTCTACAAAAAAAACTAATGGTGGTGACACAGACTTTTCATGTTCGAAAGTTTCCTTTTTTAAAAATTTATTATTTTTTTAAATTTCCTACAAGTGTAAAGTGTATGGATGACCTTTACATACGTAAAGAGAATTTAAGTGATTCAGTAAAAGCATTTTATTTTAATAAAGGTAGTATGTTGGAAAGAAAATAAAATTCCTAAGGGGTCATTAACCCTTAGTCTGCTTTCAGCCACTAAAGCACATAACTATTCTGATCATATACTAATTAATTCCGACCAGCATGGTACCTGAGTATAAACTAAGTACGACTGCAAAGGGTTAAAAGAGTTGATAAGGGAACTGGAACGTACTAGTTTTTCTGTGGCTATCACATGATACGGAAGAAAAGATCAATACTTTATCGATTATTTTCTACTAACACCACGGGAATAATTGACCTAGCATCAGCTGTCCACGTTTTAAACGAGATTAAGTGACTTTTCCTCTCTTGATATATGCTTTTTTTTTATCTTTCAATACTCAACAAAAAGGATATCACTCGAGCCATTTTTTTTTAGAGATGACGCTTTAATTGCAAGAATAATTCTATACTGTTGATAGATTGTATAAAATAGTTTAATATTCTTATACAAAATTTCAAAGCATAATTAACATATAACACTATTTATGCATTAGGGAAAATTCAAGCTTAGCAAAAAAGTAAAAATTAAAAAGATTAAATTCAAATAGCTTGGACAAATGTTCAAATTTTCGATACCTGTTTACTTCTAAATACCTAGTAACATGAAAACTGTCAATTTTTTAAAAAATTAAATCATGACAGTACCTATTTGCAGAGGTAGTCGAGGAGAGGTAATTTGTTTTTTAATGACAACATGAAAAATGAATGAAACGAAAGATCACTTTCGATAAATAAGAAACAAAACAATAAAGAGCAGAAAATTAGATTAAGAAAGAAGAGGTTAAATTTAGATTATCTAGTAACCCAACCCAAGAACCATCTGCTTCTCCCCTGAATTTCTGAATGATTTTTAGAAGAGGCAGTTTGTTCCTCTATTTCTAAATGCTACGATCTCTCTAGAGAACATTAAAAAATATGCATATTGAAAATGCTTCACGAAAGTAAATCAACTTTATAGGAGTTCTATACACAAGTCCACAGTTTCTTTGGACTAGAGAATTGAAGCGCCTAAACAACTATCCTATCACAATCCGCGAATCCTGAATACCGTAGATTGGCTGAGACAACCAGGATAATTTATAAGCAAAAGCAAATATGTATGGTAGAAAAAAAAACAATTTTTAAAAAAATCCATGTAGCACATCCATTCAGTGACATACAGTCCTAGATGCATCTTTAATACCAAAGAACATAAGTAGTAGCACAACAATGCCAATACTATTAATATTTTGCAAGTCTCAATACAGCCGGAGCTGCAAAAGACTTAGCATTGTGTTTCGTAACAACACAAGTGTTTCTTACTCTAGAGAGAAAAATATACATTTATACACGACGACTATGACAGTTAAAAGAGGGGATTAAGTAATAATTTACTTGATAAACCGTAAGTAAATGAGTTTGCCATGTAAATTTTCCTCGTAAATCACACTTAATAGCGATCGTCGTGATTATTTTACATGCACTGGATAACGCTACAACCATCCACAATAACTGGATCATGCAAACAAATCATTCAGCTTATTCGATTGAATCACATTTCCCCAACACGGAAAACCCGCTTCCAGTGAAAAGTGACGTTTTAGTCATCATGGGCCAAAAGAAAAACGTGAGGATACCAGGTTTGTGCATCTCGGGTAAAGCACTTGGGGTTAACGGAAAGAGGGATTGCACGTGATGCACACACACAAAAGACTGGTAGGACGACAGTACGTTAAGATAGGGAAAGCATACTTTATATATCTGTGCATCTGTGGCTATATATCTGTGGCTTGGTACAAGAAATACCTAAGTCAGTTTTCTCCAAGATGACTTTGTTTGCTTACGTCTCTTTAAAAAATTATTTTCAATGTAAGAAGTACCTAAATCTATCCGATGCTTTAAATGTGTTTCCTAAACCATTGTACAGACTTGGGTACTTCTTACATTGAAAATACTATTTTCTTAAAGAGACAAAAGCAAAGAAAGTTATCTTGGAGAAAACTGACTTAGGCACTTCTTGTACCAAGCCAGCCACACACACACATTATATATATATATATATATATATATATATATATATATATATATATATATATATAAAATGTGTGTGTGTGGCTGGCTTGGTACAAGAAGTGCCTTGGTACAAGAAGTGCATTTTTTCGTAAACTAGAATCGTATATTCAGTTTACGAAAAAAGAGCATCTTCCCGATCAGCAATAATATTATCCAAACGAAATTTTCGCACGCAATTAAATTATCAAAAGCACGCGTTTTTAATAAGATAAAAACAAATTAATAACATGGTAGGTTGGTTGAGAACGCTACGGTCATTCCTTGCTACACGAGGGCTAATTAGACTAGTACTTACTGCTTAAAGCCGATTCCGAACGCTTAAAAACATCCATGCCTATAGTGGTACTCGAACCCACAATCTAGTACTGAATTCCTGCGCGTTTTTTCAGTGAATAGAGATAATAAACTCAAATTATATGTAACAGCGAAAAATCAATTTTTAAATAGAAATATCAGAAGTGTTCATATCCATACATACTGATATAGCAGATTCGAAAATTATGCATGAAATATTTTAAAGGAATATAAATAAAGAAACCAGAGATAAAAATTTTCACGCGTACTTCATATTATCGAAAAAATATACTGAAAGTTTTTTGACAGAAGAAGAGAATTTCAACATTTTGTCGATAAAATGTATTTGACTCACAATTAAAAAATCTATATTTGGAAACTTGATTAGTGTCACGTCATTAGGCTCTTAGAAATAATTCCAATTTTTAGCGCCATTAGATACAGAGCACTGCAAAAAAGTAATAAAAAAAGATTTAATGCTTAAAAAATGATTATACGACTGAGAAGAGCTTAATATGCAAGTATGAAAACAGCAAGAAGTTTGAAATAATGACCAGAAACGAAATCTCTTAACGCAACCCTTTGAAATCGTTACATTAATCAGCGAGTTTTCGTGGATGTGGAATTAAAGAAAAAAGGCAAGAAAGAGGTCCTGACGTATATATTAATGAAGGAGAGAGAGAATCGTAACATGAATTTATACATTTTGAGAGATGAGGTTAAAATTTAAACTCAATTCATCGTCGCGATACACAATTACCTGCAGGGTGAATGTCCTCGTTTGTTATAGCTGACAAGCGCAGATGTTGTTTAGTTTTCAAGAGTCCTTTTCGAAATGTCCGATTTACCAGGCGGAGCTCAGACGTAGTATCAGATAATTCATTCAAAATAAAAGCGTAAAGTCCAATTATATATTTTAGCTAAAAACATTTTCATTTTGAAATACACTTCTTCAATAATTTATCGAGATAAAAGACTAACTCTAAAAATTCAATAATAATCACCATGAATTGGAGTTGCAACGAGAAAAGGGACTAATTTGCTGGGAGAACGTAAAATATTACATAATATTTAGAAACGGTAATTACAGTGGGTCACAAAATTGAGGGTACACTTATTTTTGATATGAAAAGTCATGTTTAAATGGAAAAAAGTCATGAAATAGGGAACATAGTCAGAAATTATTAGCATACAAACGTTAAGCCATTTAGTGTTAATTATTATTCGCAAATAAAAACAAACAATTATGTTCAATTATACAAAAATACCAACTAATAAAGGAAATGTGCAAATACTTGACCTCACGAAATTGAGAGTACGCGCAAAAGTTTTCTGATATATATATATATATATATATATATATATATATATATATATATATATATATATATATATATATATATATATATAAACACGAAGAATCAATATTTAGTAGCGTATCCTTTTGCATTAGTGACTACCTCCAATTGTCATGGCGGTGAATTTTTAAGATTTTCAGTGTTTCGCATGAAATTTTCCCTCATTCTTCTTGCAACATAAGTCTCAAATATTCTTTACTGGTGATGTGGTGCTTTTATATAGCTTTATTCAGACTGGACCACAAATTCCCGGTAACATTCATCAGGAGACCGTGGTGATGTTTTAAACTGTTGTGGACAATGATTCAACAGTCATTGCTATGCTATATATGCTGTGTTCCTGGGATCCTTGTCTCGTTCAAATGGGAAAATTTATCCCAATCCCAATTTAACATCGCTATCCTTCAAATGTTTATTTCAGTGCGTCAAGATATGATATCTTGCCCATAATTCCATCAATAAATACAAGTTATCCCATACCTACTGATGCCATACAACTCCAAACCATTACTGACTCACCTCCGTGCTTAACGGTTGGAATCGAATTTCTTGAAAGCAGCGTTTGCCTTGAGCCACACCATACGACGGCCGTCATTGCCAAAAACACTATACTTGCTTTCATCACTGAAAATAACTTCCTTCCAAAACTGTTTGGGCTTTAAAATGTGATCCTTTGGAAACCGTAATCGCTGATCTCCATTCCTTTTACTAATAAAGAGCTTTGTCTAAGCTTTCCTACAATTATAGACAACTCTTTTGAGGACTCTGCGTACAGTTTCAGGAGAAACAGACTTACCAAAGTTCTATAGAAGTTAGTTTATAGAAGTAATTGAAGCAATTTTTGGAGCACTTATTTTAGGATCAACCATTATTTGCCGTAAAATTATATTCTCTATTGTTGAGCTCAATAGTCCTTTTCGTCTTCCTACTTTATTTTCTCACGTGCCATCCTTTTGAAATCTTTAAACGACTTTTTGGATGTAATTCACAGTTTTTTAGCCAAGTATTTTACACGTATTTTTCATTGATGTCATTGCTTTCATCTAATGAAGGCAAATAGTTGCCTTCATTTGACAGATTAATGACTAGTTTTCTTTCCTCTATCGTTGTTTCCTTTTGATTCTCCCTTTTATCTAATTAACAGTTAACAGATACTAATTTAGGAATAGAAATACCTTTTTGGGAATTGCTGTACTGTAAATATTCATAGTATAATATTTATTATAATTAAAGATAGTTAAAACAAGCAATTTAAAAGGCGTACTCTCAATTTTGTGTCTCAATTCTTTTTGCTCCTCATTCAAAACTTCAGCTATTTATTTTAACAAATTACTATTTCTTAATTTTTAGGAAGTTTAATACCAAAATGTTTGTCCCTTTGTGACACTAAATAAGAAAAAAAAACATGTCTCTTAATTTGTGCTTAAATTTGACCCTTAACAGTGTGAAATTAAAAAGTGTACCCTAAATTTTGGGAGTACAAATTAATTGGTACACACATAGAAGTCCTGTACAAGCCATTTTACGATATTTTAACTAAAATCGTGAATTTCAAGTAAAAAACAATGGAAAAATTTGTTGAAAATAAAAATCTGCGCAATTGTAAACAGAAATCTAGTTGTCTACATTCACGGCACGATACGTTAGGGTGGAAAATTCTGAATGAAATAGATGAACAAATTAAAAAACGAACGTTTAAGTAAAATTAAGATATGATGCAAGACAAACAGGGAAGATAGAAGTAGAGATAAGAAACTTAAATAGTTGCATTAACAGTAACACAGAAGAGTAAAAAATACATGATAAAAATCAATTTGTCAGCGCCAACGTGCGTATATATATGTGCGTGTGTGAGAGGGAGCGGAGGGGGGATGATTATTGCAGTCTTGCGTTCTTCCTCACGCCTGTATCTTATGCTGCAGTCACACACATCTAGACAATTCTACAGTACGCAGCCCCCCGACACCTGTTGACACATTTGGGGGTCGATTAGTCACGGTCCTCCCCCCAAGGTCCCTCGAATCTCTTTGATGATCTGTGAAAAACCGACTGAGGGCAGGATCGCTGCAGAGCGCACCCCATAAATCACTCGTTTTCCCCATGAATACTGTGCAGTGCAGATGTGTGTGACAGCCTTATGAAGAAAGAGAACTTACTTCCCCACAAACAGAAATTTTCACACCTAGATTATAGTTGCGTTACGGTAATGCGCACGTTCCCATGATGCTACTGCGTTCCGGATTTTTCATTTCTAAGTGAATTAGAGTTCGGAAAAATAATCAGAAAATACCAAAATTTATCGCCAGTGTTAAATATAATCACCATCACATTGCGTTAAAACTAACTTAAAAGCGTACAAGAATATTTTATAAACGGATATAAGATGATAAAATATAAATAAATAAGACCATTATTTTATGTTTCAAAGGCAATAAAACACAGTTTGCACGATGTTAGATGTATTAAAATAATCTGTCTTCATATATAGACAGATGATAGGATTGACTTGAAATACAGATTTCAAATATCCTTTGCGCGCCAAAAAGATTTTTAAATAAACATTTTTTTAGTGCCCCCAACATTCGGGGGCGGCCTACCGGCCCTAATGGAAAATCAGGGCCTGTACGCACACACACACACACGCGAACGTTTTCTAGTCTCCACTCATGGAAATCGATTCCTAGACAACAAATAAGGGACCACGTTCATCTAAGACGCCCGAGAATCTTGACAATTTATCCATCTGCTGGATGGATAAGGGCAGCTGATCGTCATATAAATAGAGAAGAGGGGGTAAGATTACGTCCTGTCTGTCCCTTAAAAAAATTAAACTGGCAGACCCGTAAAAAAATTTGGAAATAATTTTAATCAGACTGCAAAGTTTTCTCGTTAAGATAACGGAGCTCTTAGACGTCGAGAAAGCTAAGCTTTCGCAAAAGATAGCCGATTAATATAACAACTTTATGGAAAATTTCGACCCACTATAATACCTTGATATCTTCTCGGAGAAATTAATAAATTATGCAATTACTTCCTGCACGCAAATCACGTACGGCAGTCGAATATTTCCGAGCTATTAAAGGAGACTAATTCGTGATGGGCAAAGCAGCCGACATACCGCAGTCTGTTCATAATATGAAGGTTGTTCTGGAGCAAGCCACACAGCGAAGATATAGCACTGAAGACAGAGAAAAATAAAGGAAAAAAGCAGGAAAGAATAACACGAAAAAGCAGATACGATCACGATAGTAACTACCGTTTGAAAAGAGCCACTTCGTGACTATTTTTTTTAAAGCCCAAAAACTGGTTTCAATCGAAAGGCATGACCGGAGTTCACGAGTTCTTGCGTTGTTGAAACTAATAATGAAATAATTATTCTGAAATGTGGTATTAAACGCACTAGAACTGTTGACAGAATACGATAGAAAAGGAACTTTACCCAAAATTTTTAGAAGTTCATCTGCTAGAGAAAAAGAAATAAAGTGTAATGCTGAAATCGGGGAAACAGTGAATTTTAAACACTGTTTCCCCGATTCGAAGTCCTATCCGCTGTTTACAATTTTTCTGTAGTGTTACATGGCAGCATCTACTCTTCTCATACACGTGACAATTATTTTGAGTTATACCACTGCTGTTGTTTGCAAGCGAGAAAGCAGTCTGTCTTCGTCACATTAGAAATTTACATTGAATATTAATTTGCTCTAAATTAGTATTCCTGCTTTAGATTTCCGTTCAAGATCCCAAGGTTACTATAATTAGTTTCTTGTCGTTTCTTAGACACTGATGTACTAAAATTGAAACAATGCAAGGTAAAGGTTTTTAAAGATAACTTTTATTTGATATAACGCCTATTAATGAAATTGATAGCAAAATGTAACTAATTTACTGTTGTAGCTTAAACAAATAATTAATACAAAATGTATTTTTCCGTGGGTTTTTTAAGATCCTCTCTGAAAGAAAAATGAAGTAAACACTCCAGTTTTTTGCCAATCCCATGAGAAAACACAGTCATATTGAAAATTAAAAACTGTCTTCAAACAAATAAAAATCAATTTAAGATACAACCTAAAATAACGAGGTACTGTTTAAAGAAACTACTTTAAACCCATGTTTAAATCAGATCGTTTTTTTTTATGCGCCTACTTGTATTTCCTTTCATTCAGTGAACTCTACAGATAGTGAATTAACACATGTAGAAAAAGGAACAATCCCAAGGTTACTACAATTAGGGGAAATACTAGTCATAACAATACGAAATTGCTATATTTTATTAGTTGTGGATGCTTCATGAAAAGCCCATCATTCCTATGCGCAAAACAATTTGTGGAGGCTTGTTTCTTTAACGAGATAAACAAATCCAAACAAACCGTGTAAAAATATAAAATAATATTTTCAGACACCGAATAATAAAATAAGAAACATGATTAAAAAATCCAGGAAAAGATTGAGATTTATTTTCTAAAAAAAATCGGGAGGTGCAATATTTTTCTCTTCGCAATTTTCTTTTTTAATTAGTCTTTTTTTATATTCTACGTTTAAGGTATTTTTACGCCGAACTTGGTATTTATTTTGGTAGGAAGGAGATAAAAAAGTTTCCATCAATATAGAATATTTCTTATTTTACCATGTGGAAAGATTTAATTGTGGTAATGCATCATTCAGGTGATTCACCGCACGGTAGTTATGCCTTATACAGAGGATGTCCTTAAAACATAGGAGCACAGTTTTAACGATACAACTAAAATAAGGCTGTAATTTGCCCGTGAAGATTCTCTCGTAGAAGTAATAAATAGATTTTTTTTTTTTTTAAATAGCTGCAATCTATTAGCATAAGAAAAGGTCAGATTTTATAAGAGAGTGAAATTTAACCTGCAGGAGAAAAGTGGTTACATTTGGCTGGAATTTAGAGCTTTACAATAAACTTTAGTTACATAAAAGTAAATTTAGAGATGACTCTAAACTATTCCAAACACCCATACCCGACGACATAGTCTGCTACCGAAAGAAAAGGCAGTATTTTGTACAAAAAGAGTGCGATTTCACTCATTTCGAGAGATATAGGGGTATTTTAAAGGAAAGGAAAACCTTTAAAATTAGTCAATAAAATTTTACGCTGTTGGTGACAAGATACGGCTAGATTCAACTGAAAGTGAAATTCAACTCTGGAGCAGTAAGATAAGATAGTATTTCGCCTGATAAGAGTAATACCCCAATCGGTTGGTGGGAAAAATGGGTGGGATTGTTTTTTTTTTTTTTTCAATATACACTGCTGGCCACTGTAAATGCAACACCCTGAAGGAAACATGCAAATAACATGAAATTTACAACATGCATTAGCGGAGGTGAGATATGCAAATGATTAGAATTTCAGCGCAGACGCACATCACGCGCGCATATGGCGCCACTTCAAAGCGCTATTTAAGGCTTGGAGATTTCGACGATTTCAAGTTCGGCAATTGTGTTTTTCTTGAAGTTTTTTCAAAAACACGATCAATTATGCCTCGTCGAAAACAGCGATCATCTTTTGATCAAGTATCCGAGTTCGACAGAGGAAGGATAGTGGCCTACCGAGATTGTGGATTATCTTTCAGGGAAATCGGTAGTCGTGTTGGACGAAACCAAACAACTGTAATGCGGATATGTGATCGTTGGATGCAGGAGGGTACGACGGACCGGCGTGTTCGATCGCATCCACCTCAGCGCACCACTTCACGTGATGGCAGGCAAATTGTGCGCATGGCAGTGACGGATCGCTCAGTCACATCACGAACCATAGCACAGCACATGCAGTCTGTAACGCATCATCCAGTGTCTGCGCGTACCATTCGACGCCGTTTACAGCAGAGTGGTCTGTCCGCAAGACGTCCATTGCTTTGTCTACCCTTGACGCAGAACCACAGACGTCTCCGCCGCCAATGGTGCGATGACAGAAGGATGTGGACGGCAGAATGGAATGAAATTGTCTTTACTGACGAGTCACGCTTCTGTCTGCAACACCACGATGGTCGCATTCGAGTCTGGATGCACCGTGAAGAGAGGATGCTGAACAGCTGCGTTATGCACCGCCACACTGGTCCTGCACAGGGTATTATGGTATGGGGCGGTATTGGATATCACTCTCGCACACCTCTAGTACGCATTGCCGGTACTTTAAACAGCCAGCGCTACATCTCCGAGGTGTTGGAGCCAGTTGTCCTTCCTTACCTTCAGGGCTTGCCCACAGCCAGATTTCAACAGGATAATACGTGACCACACGTGGCACGCATTTTCCAACGGTTCTTCGCCAATCGCCAGATTGAATTGCTTCCCTGGCCGCCTCGCTCTCCGGATCTTTCGCCGATAGAAAACATGTGGTCCATGGTTGCTCTACGATTGACCCAGATTCCATCCCCAGCTGCCACAGCAGATCAACTTTGACAACGTGTGGAAGCTGCTTGGTCTGCTGTACCCCAAGAACTCATCCAAAGTCTCTTTGAATCAATGCCGAGGCGTGTGGCAGCGGTGATCTCCAACAATGGCGGCTACTTTGACTGCTGATTTTGGCAGGAACCACACTTCATAGAAGTCTATAAATTTAATCATTTGATACTTGGTCAACATGTTATCTACAAAATAAACTTTGTTGTGATATCTCTTGTCTTTCTTGGTGTTGCAATTTGGGTTGCCAGCAGTGTAGATAGATGGGGAGAACTTTGTCGGAGGTAAGATTGGTCAAAGATGATATTCCAGATAACTCACAATATAATGCCCTACTTCAAAAAAAATTTTTTTTTTTTTTTTTGTGTACGAGGAAGCCGGACGATAATAGAAAGACTCCGGCTCCTATCTTCGGAACCAGAATCTGTGCTTTCAAATATCGCGATTGGCCTGGGTCATTTAGAATCTGCTTTACGCTATAGGTCTCAACCAGCTTAGCTCTCGTGTTGCAAAACAAGACAGTAGCGTCCTAAACCAACTAGCCAACCACTCTAGGCTGGAATTTGGTTCCAGAGTCCATGGGTTCGAATCCCACTGTCATGGATGCTTGTAGCCGTTCGGAATCGGCTCTAAACTGTAGTACCCGGTCTAATTAGCCCACATGAAGCAAAAGTTGACCGTAGAACTCTAAACCTACTATCTATTTAAGGAGTGGACAGTAATCAAAACATTTGACAGAGTGTGATAATCCCATAACGAACCAGACCACGCAGCAAATCCTTAGAATCGTTCGAAACATACAAGCTTCCTTTTCGAGGTCAAGACGTCACCATTCGTTCATTCCTCGGGGGACCGAAGATTTCACGAGCTGCTGGGAATCAGTGGAGTGTAGCATTTCTTCCAGTTTCGGAAAGGAAATGCTCCGATTCCCTAGTGGCGTCGGAGCTCCGCCACTTCCGCGAGGACACAGTCCAGGAGACGGTACTGGCCTGTTTATCCCGACTGAACTCGCGTTAATTGACCGTTAACGGGCTGCCTCCCTTCCGCACTCACATGACAGCGTCTAACGAGCTCTTGACTGAACGATTCCGTCTTTGGAAAGGAACAGTGTGTCCAAATTAGAGGATCAGCGGGGATTAGATATTGAAAAAAGCGAGTCTGCGTATCTCTATCGAACAAATGCAGTGATTACTGCTCTTGAAAGATGAAATAAATTATCAGAACCGACTATTCCATATAACAAACAAGAGACTGTCTCGCATGGTAACACAGATATAAATCGCCATTTCGCCTTCGTTCACGTGAAAGCACTCAAAACGACAACATTATTATCCGTTGGATGGAAGAAATAAAAAGAAATTCCTCTCGATAAAGTGTGGAAATTACATGCACACACATAAATTATGTGATAGATTTGCTGCATTAGTCTATTTTTATTTTGAAAATTCACGCAAGTATAGGACAAAACTTAATTCTTAAAAGAACATAAAGGTTTGTCATGAATTGCACAAATAGTCTATATATATAAAACAGTTAGTTCCCTGCCTGACTGACTGACAGACACATAACGCACATACCAAACCGCTGGAGCTAAAGGCTAAAATTTTGCATGGCGATTCCTCTTATAGTGTAGGGGTGCACTAAGAAGGATTTTTGAAAAATTCTTAGATTTTTAAAATTAAAGTTTTAACTTTATTTGTAGCTTTTTTATGCATTTAAAATAATCTGAGGGTTATAAAATTTATATCAAGAGAAATATCATAAAAATTCATTTAAAATGAAATCCTTTTCGAATCTTTACCTCCATTTTCTGATTTTTGGTGAATTTTTAAAGATTAATTTTTTGAATTTAATTTATTAAATGCTGATCACGAGATTTCTTTTCTTTTTGTGATACTTTAAATTCATTTTGCGTCACGTGCATAACAACGAAATAAATTGACAAAAAATATTAAAATACAGTTTAAAGATAAAATTTATTGGACGAATTGAGATGGAAGTTTTTTAAGAATTTAATTCAAATTAGTATGTTTTATGGATATTAAATTAAACCTATATATATATATATATATATATATATATATATATATATATATATATATATATATATATATATATATATATATATATATATATATATATATATATATATATATATATAAATAACCTATATATATATATATAATATATAAATATATATATTAAACCTATATATATATATATATACTGCAATTTTCCCTCAAAGTATGCTTTGCCATGACGATAAATAAGTCTCAAGGCCAAACTTTAAAATACGCTGGCGTAGATTTAAGAGAAAATTGTTTCTCCCACGGTCAGTTTTACGTAGCTTGCTCACGCGTAAGTTCGCGGACGAGCCTCGTAATATTAGTTCCGCCCAATGAAGAAAAAAAATATTGTTTATAAGGAAATCCTCTAAAAAACCATTTCATTATTTTTCATTGCAATTATCCTAAAATGTACTCTAGCGGAGCACGGGTATTCAGCTAGTTATTGATAAATTTTGGCTAATCATTATTATAACTAAGAAATCCAGTATATAAAAAAATTAAATTACCGAATTTTTTTAATGCAAATTGCATTAACCACCAGTTCAAGAAGCGTCGAACATTTCAAAAATGAAAGTATTAGGACCAGACAAAGACGAATCAGCAAGAATCATATATTGTGGGTTCGAATCTTATAGTTGTTATAGATTTTCGTGGTTGTTCTGAATATAAGCTGGTATATAAGCTGGTACTTCCCGGTGTGTTTAACATTCGTGTAGTTAAATATAACAATAGCGGCCCCGAAAACCAATAACCAATGTACTAAGGCTAAAACAACGCCAACTGCAATGCTTTAGTTATATTCAAGGAGGTAAATAATTAAACCGTGATTAATAATCCGATCGATATTGTATTTCGCACTTTTTTTCAATCTGTTTCGACTTTGATATTTTTGAACATGGAATTAGCCCGAAATGCAAAATTTCAGAGATTAATTTTCAATATATATATATATATATATATACACACACATACGTATCCTTTATTAATAATATTTAGTTTAAAAACCATCAAAGCGAAATTAGTTATCCAGAATTTTTATTGTTTTTGTTGTCTATTAGAGATTGAGGCAGGAGAAAATATACAAACGAAGGAAATAGCTTTAAAAAATTTCTAGTTCCAGATTATCCACAATCCTCTACAGATTTTCTTAGCATAAAAGAAAGAGTGTATAATCGGTGGATTAATTGTAAATGTCATATTACTAAAAGTACCAATACATCTTGCAAATAAAGTGTGTCCAAGTTATCGAGTCACGTAAACCAATATTTTCTAAATAATGCGAATCAATATTAGTTACTGCTATAGCAGAAAAAAGTCTTTCTTTTCTAATCTACAAGCAGAGGCATATCTTTATAAAACAAGCAATAAATAGAGTGCAATAACGCCAGCATTTGCTTTATATTTTTAATACGAAGACTCACAACTCTTAAAATTTCTTTAACGAGCAAAACATTTTTGAGCGTCAGGTAGAATTGAACGTAATCTTTATTTTTCGCCGCGAATTGCGTCAAAATCCGACCCGATGATGGCAACTACCTCCTTTGATAGAAAGCAATCAAGAATTTGTTTCCGCGCGTATATCGATATTTAACGCATTTTATATGGGGATCGATATATGGACGCGTCGTCTGTAACGATCGACGAACATTTTGGGATAGAAAGCACTGGGTAGTTAGTTATCTTGCCAGTGAAATTAGTCTCAGTTTAAAAGACAGTTAAGGTGGTGTCTTTTCCATCTACTACTTTTATGGATGGTGTCATTTGATGAAAGAGGGAAAGAGGAATGAAAATACCTCAAACTGAGGCACTTTTAGATAATTGATATCAAGTTTATATTATCTTCCTCTATCTAGAGAGTAATAAATACAAACCAAGATAAAAATAAAATCTTATTAAAAAAAAATTAGGTCTCATTGATTCAGAGTTTGCTTTGTTACACAATGAATCTATAGAATGAAAAGTTCATAAAAAAACACAAAACTTACAGGATTTCATTCAACTGAAATTTTTTAGGGAGAGTGAACAAAACCAACTCAACACAAAAAACACATCACGTAGAATCACTTTAAACCAAAATTGTTTCGATAATGGATATCAAATTTTGGCCCCCCCCCCCCCTCACAAAAAGGTACGAGGGAATAAAGCTCGATAAATCATGATTTAAAAGGGAAATCGCATGTATGAGAGTTGATGGATTATTCGAAATTTTTGGTAATCCGAGCAATATTTGTATAATTAATATTTTCGGGCAAACCAGAAAACCAATTCATCATTTATAATTTATATCCAATCGATGTGTTTTCTAACCAAATGAGCAAATGATCGGATCACTTTGAGTATACAGTTGTGAGTATACAGTTATGGGTATTACAGTTATGGGTATTATAGTGAACAGAACTGTTGCATAAATAGTTTTATGATTAATGAATCTACAAACATTTTCTTTAACACTAAGATATATCCGAATCTCCAAAATAAATAAAATTTCAAAAGTTGTATGTATGTAACAAGAAATGTTACTAACTAGGTAGCCCGTGCGACCCTTTCGCATGCAATTAAAATACGATAAATTATATAGAGAGGATGGTGGTTTGTAGTAGGATGAAAGAGCCGGTCCATTTGTAGCAATTGTTTATTTGTCAATTAACAATGGTGCGTAAGGATAATACAAAACCAATTACAAAACGCCTTTGGCCACAATATTGGAGCATGAGACAAAACAGGGGAACATAAGATATGTACACGTCAAAACACCTCTGTAGACAATATTAAAAGTTAAATATGACGCAAACCCGTGGAAAATGTGATATTTACATTACAAAACCTAATTGTGCACACCATTTGACCGTGCCGTTTCGACGCATCCAGGGAAAGAACTTTAGGGCCAAAATTCAATTTTTCACTTCGATTTTAAACAGACAATACAATGTGTCATTCTGAATTAACAATTCGTCAGAAGCGGAGAACTTAATCTTTAAAATGGTACCTCATTTATCGATTTTGGCTAAGTATGAAGGGAGAGAAAGGGATCGTCACAAAAAATCACCTTCTAGAAATAATATATATGGTTTTTCCATGCAAAAAGAATAATGTACACCTACGCGGATGTTGCCAATAAAGAAACTCGTTAGTGAAATCACAGACTAATAAAAAAAGCCAAATATTTTTAAATTTAAAAGTTCAGAGCGATTGATAATGGTAAAATAAAAAAGCTAGCGTGCGCCATCTAGGGGAAGAAAAATTGTTTATAATGTTTGTACTTCGATTTTTAAACAAACAATAAGATGTATCACTCTAAATCAACAATTCTCACGAAGCGGAGATCTTAATCTTTAAAATGGTACCACATTTATCGATTTTGGTTAAGTATGAAGGGAGAAAAGGGATAAAACAAAACAAAAACAAACTTTTAGAAATAATAATAGATATTTTCAGTTTTTATTCACCGTTCGGCTTCGGATCACTGGTTTTGTTGAGTCACGTCTAACAGAACTAGATAAAACTGTTGCGATAAGCAAGTGCCTTGCAACTTGAATCTACTGCTAGTGTTAATTAAATTCAGGAACCTGAGTTTGTGTCGTCACACATATTCAACATGGTTATAGCCACTGATAGTGGTTATAGCCCCATGATTTTCCTGCTCAGCAACAGATACATTTTATATTCAATAAATTCACGGTTTCAATCAAATTCTCATCAAATTATTCATACGAGCTACCAACATTTTTCGTCCCGTAAATCAAGCTGCTTGAGTATGTTTCAGTCATGGCATGATGCTTTAAATATTCCCAATATTTTACAAAATGTTTTAAAAATGAATTTAAGGCCAGGCGCCCACTGGCAACTTTTAATTTGGGCAACTAAACAGTTTAGTCACTTGAAAGTTGCCGGATACCTTCGACAAGCGCCCACTGGCAACTAAATAGTTGCTTTGCACTCAGTTTGAAAATGGATTTCGTGGAAGCTGCATGTGTTTCTGCCCTCGATCTATGGCGAAAACGTAAACAAATCCACAAAAGATTTTGGGTCCGTCCAATAATATGTAGGAGATTATTTTACGGGCAGTTATATAAATTATTTGGAGGTTTAAGAGTACACCCAACAAAATTTTTCAACTACTTTTGGATGAGCGTTGAAAGTTTCGAGAACCTGTTGTTATTAGTGGGGCCCAGTATTTCTTATCAACATACAAGATTACGTTTGGTATAACCACCGCAGGAAAGATTAGCTGTGACTTTAAGGTAAGAAAAAAGATTTTCTTAAAAATTTTCAAGTTTATTGAAATAAAATACATATTACAAACATTTTTTTGTAAAAACATTCTTCGACTGTGCTTCTAGCAATAGTGGATTGCGATTACAAGTTCATTTATGTATAAGTTGGAGCATACGGTTTATCAAGTGATTCTTATATTTTTAAACAGTTGCTTGAAAGAAACCAATTAAAAATTCCAGAACAAAGTTGTCTCCCTAATGACGACAATGGAACGGCAATGTCATTTACTCTAGTGGGGGGGGATGAGGCATTTGCTATTTCACAGTTTGTATTACGACCATATCCCAGAAGAAATCTGTCCGTAAAACAACGTATCTTTAATTACAGATTAACAAGAGTCCGCAGACTGGTAGAATGTACATTTTTGAATTTTAGCAAACAAATGGAGATTATTCACAGACCTCTCGATACCAGTATTGAATTCGGTGAATCTGTTATTAAAGCATGATGCATTCTACACAATTTTGTTAGAAAACATGATGGAATACGTTTTCAAGACACTCTCTTTGACCGTTCATTGGAAAGAATATCTACAGTTGGAGGAAGAAGCAACAATCAAGGTTTTGCGATAAGAGATTATTTTACATATTTCATTTCTCCTCAAAGAAGTATTCCTTGGCAGTATGACAAAATTTAATATAAAAGCTGTATATGATAAATGAAAAGAGTTAATATTAAAAAAATTATCAACTTACTCTTTTAGTTCTTTTGTTTTTCCTCCGACTTATCCCAATTTTCAATGAATTGTTGACATAAATCCTCCCATAAAGTCTTCTTTAAATTTTTCTCAGAATATTTTTTTGATTTTATGTTGTATAAAGCTGGCCGTTTTTCAATTTCACTTATAAATAGTTCAGTGTCCAGCGACATGTTTACACCGAGTACTGAAGCAAACTGCTAATCTTCAACTTTGCCAACCCCTCGTGAATCGGACTAGCCAAACACGCCCTCAATGATTTGCCTCGATCAGATACATAGGGGGGGGGGGGGCACGTGCCCCCAACTTAACTTGAAATAAATTAAAACGTTAATAGAAATTCAGCTAAAATCGGAAAATTGTAGAAAACTTTTAAGAAAGTTGCTTTTTTTCCCGCTTTTTAAAACTATGAAACTAAAGATTCCGATTATGTCTTTAGCCTTAAAATAGTTTTTAACAATGATATGTGATCCATAACAAAAATTCGATGCTATTTTTTTTCTCATTTTATTTATATTACATTTATTTTTCTATAACTTTTGAATACTACTCAAACATCAATTCTATTATTATTCAATTTCAAAAATATCCTATTTTATATTTTAAGGACCGTCTGGCAGTCAATGCGCGGAAGAGGACCCTAACTGAATTCAATTCGTGCAGCCCCCCAAAAAAGTTAGAAGCACGCTACGCCTATGATCAGATCTATTGCGAGCAACTAAATAATCGCCAGTGGCAATTATTTCAAAGCAACTTTTTAATCACAAAAATGAAACACATTGATTCCTTCGGTAATGCGCCCACTGGCGATTTTTCAGTTGCGGCAACTAAAAAATTCCAACATGTTCGATTCTTTGGGTCATGAAACTGTTGTCGAGGAAAATAGATCACGTTGGTTTAGATAGGACTGCGCCCACTGGTGATTATTTAGTTGCTCGCAATAGATCTGATCATAGGCGTAGCGTGCTTCTAACTTTTTTGGGGGGCTGCACGAATTGAATTCAGTTAGGGTCCTCTTCCGCGCATTGACTGCCAGACGGTCCTTAAAATATGAAATATGATATTTTTGAAATTGAATAACAATAGAATTGATGTTTGAGTAGTATTCAAAAGTTATACAATGAGAAAAATAAATATAGTATAAATAAAATGAGAAAAAAAATAGCATCGAATTTTTGTTATGATCATATTGTTAAAAACTATGTTAAGGCTTAAGTCATAATCGGAATCTTTAGTTTCATAGTTTGAAAAAGCGGAAAAAAAACAACTTTCTTAAAATTTTCTACAATTTTCCGATTTTAGCTGAACTTCTATTAACGTTTTAATTTATTTCAAGTTAAGTTGGGGGGGGGGCACGTTTTTGTTGGGTGTACTTCTTAAATCTTCAAATAATTTATAAAACTGCCCGTCAAATAATCTACTTATTATTGGATGGACCCAAAATCTTTTGTGGCTTTGTTTACGTTTTCGCCATAGAGCGAGGGCACAAACACATGCAGCTTCCACGAAATCCATTTTCAAACTGATTACAAAGCAACTATTTAGTTGCCAGTGGGCGCATGTCGAAGGTATCCGGCAACTTTCAAGTGACTAAACTGTTTAGTTGCCTAAATTAAAAGTTGCCAGTGGGCGCCTGGCCTAAGTCGTGCTGTTGCTCTAATATCCTCTAACATCAAGTATTATTACACTTGTTTTAAAGTTTAGTTATGACGTCAAAAAGATAAAAGTACCCGCTTTCGTGGTTTTTTACAATTATTGTTTGCCTTTGGCACTTATCCAAAGGACATTAGCTCATACACACCGCGATTTTTAAAGGCTTGTTTAGTATGGAAGCACCTTACAGATGAACCAATTCTCTCTTCGGGAACACATCAAGAAAATCCATGAGCCCAGTTTCAAACCCAGGCTTACCAGGTGGAAGCTTGTGAAATACCACCTCACCTTACTCGCGAACGATAATGTGGGGGACTAGCTTTCAAAAAATAATTTTTATTTTTTTTTATTTATTTATTTATTTATTTATTTTTTTTTTTTGGGGGGGGGGTAGTGCAAATTTAATTCGGACATTTTCAAAGCGATAAACAGCGTGTTGGAAAAAAAAAAATTATTCCTCTATTGAGTGTCTGATCGAAAGAAATTCTGTAATCTAGAGCTCAGTCTTTACCGTATCCACGTCTTGTGTCGAACTAAGAACATTTAGGCATCAGAGAAAACAATAGGTGAAATACACCGTCATCTATAACACGTGATATATCATACTACTCAACTCAAATTATAGGTATTTGTCTGACCTTATGCCACATGGATAGGTATTTTGAAGCTCGTAAAAAAGTGTCGCACCGAAAAAAAATAATATAACAAATCGTGTAACATTTTATGAGAGTAATCTAAGTTAAATATGTTCTATTCGTTTACAGAATTCAAGGAGGTTCATTCGAGTCAAAGTCCAATAAACGTGGTAATTCCGGAAGAAAGTTCAAACCTCGACAGATGAATTAATCATGGAATGTGTAATAAGTTTTGTGTGCTTTATTTAGCTTGTATAATAAATATGATGCAAATAAACCCGACTACGCAAAAGTTTATAGTAGAGTTTCACATAAGTATAAAAAAGAAGCCTCAAAATAATAAAAAATATAAGACTTATGATTTTATATTTATATCGATATATAATAATCTCAATATTCACCTTCGCTCCCCATATGGAACCCTTTCCATAGGAGAAGGTCGCTTGGGTAAAGGGACAGAGATGTAATCCTCCTCTCTGGTACATTTCTGTCCAAAACCCCTAAACCCCGGATGGAAATCATCTGTGAGAGTACGAGAAGCGAAAGAGGAACCCACAAATCACATAGGTACGGTAAAAGTAAGCTAGTAAACCTTGTTGTCCGTTTCCATTTAAGGGCTTTCTAGACTGAGGGTAATCTCGGACTTTAATGGCTCATGCAGGAGCTTCTGAATACATAACTGTAATTATTGTAGTAAAAACTGCAGATAGATTTCATGATCTCAACTGTCACTTATTTGCCAGAGCATATCGCCTAAATTTCTGTACATTCTTTCCTCACATAATGTCATCAAGAAATTAGAAATGTAGTCAAAAAGGAATTGTGACTACTTTTGCAGTCCGATAACGGAATAGAAAAGATGAAATAGTAGACGTAGAAATATTAGTAGTAGTAGTAGAAGAAGAAGTAATTAAGTGAAAATCCTTATAAATGCTGTAGCGTACTGGATGTATGGTCTTATTTTTTCCAAGACCCCACAAGTGCTTGAAACATAGCTGCGTGGTTTTCAAGGAAAATGTTACCCGTTTCCACCGGTTCTGAACACGTGGGGGGATTAAAAAACGTTTTCCGACAGATGCAGCCAGTAAAGCTGTCGTCCTAACGATTCTGGAATGCAATAAAGTTACGAAGGAACTGTCACCAGTTTTTGCCGACCCCCTGTCTGGGAGAGAGATGCTAGTTAGAACGCGGAATGTACGGACGTGTGTTTTTTAGGCTCCGTACGTTGTAAATCTACACGGAGTTAAAGTGAATATGTTGTAACCTTAAATGTTAAGTTTTTCTGTTTGTAAATAAATTTCCTCGTTAAGTTTTTGTTTTAAAAAATTGGCCTTCGCTTTTTAATTAGGAGTCTGTCTTTCTTTGTTGTGGATCCCATAGTAGTAATGTTTAGCAACGCCTCAGAGACTAGCCTTAAACTTTTACCGTGACGCCACAATGCTATTCACTTTCCGATGGCATTTCCAGAGTGTTTCGCTCAGTTTTCCACATTTGTTGTTTATGTTGTAACAACAGAGCTAATCCTGAATGGTAAAAAAACATTATTACAACACATTTATTTACTCAGTTAAAAATGCAGCTCTCGTTTTAAAATGCGCAATTTTTTTTTAAATTGTATCAAAACAAGAAAAAAAAGCAGGTCAAACAGGAAAGTGTGTCAGTCACACTTTTAAAACACAAGAAAACACTAAGCTGAAAGAGATTTCGGAAAAGGATTTATTTCGTAATTAATACTTTGCCAATGATCTTATGATATGATGACACTATGGATTTTCCAAAGGCATCCTACCCAACACGCAGATTTTTTCAAGGGGTTAGAAGCATTCTTTATAACTTGAAACACATATTTCTTTCTCTATCCATATACTGTATTTAATAATTCGTTCTCTATACTCAGACTGACACACTTTTTTTCAAAAGAAGAGTTTAATGCTTACAGATTGGAATAATTGCGATAATTTACCTTACTATTCAAATTTTAGAACCGTTTCTACCCTTTTTTTAAGCTTTTGGAAGCTAACAAAGTAAGCCTAGGTCAACTTTTCAACGAGACTGGTTGCAGTCTTAAATTTAACACGTTCACTACTAAAACTGTGAGCTAATACGTATTCTATTCGTAGTCTAAAGACATATCTTTGTTCACAAGAGTCTGATTATGCGATAACAATGAGTAAGTGGCCTCTAATTACATGACAAATAGTGAAAGCCCCACGCTATAGTCTGGCCGAAACATGAACGATTACAACACGCGATTGTGAAAAGCGAACGTAGAGCTGAACTCTGAAAAGCGATATGTATCCATAGAGAATTGTGAAAAGGAACTCTCGAAATATATCCGTGTTAAACAGAGAAAAATGGAATAGCCTGACACCTTTTATGAATAAATCATTTAAACTATCTGGGACAGGTACTTGCCTTATATAATCATAGGCTGGACTTAACCATATACATATTTTCATACACGTAATATATCATTTACACAGAAAATGCTTTGGTTCTCTTTAAGAAAGTTTCAAGCTTTAAGAAGCTTAAGATATACGTTTTGATACTGCTTTTGGGGTTGCCCATGGAGTTAAAAAATGTGTTCGATTTTTTAATGTACTGTGTTCAAAACGCGTGTATTGCGATTTACAAAGAGACATTGTACAATTCAACGAGACATCTTTTATTCTGCCCGCTCGTTCAACCTTACGCTAAAGATTTAGATTTTGACATTCAAAATTTCATTTGCTTTAACTAATTTTATTTGCATTGCCTCTTTTGGTTCGCTGGTTATACGAAACAGAAATAAATGTATCTGCTTCTGCCGCTAACTACAGCGAAGATCTCGAAATTTCTATTGTTTCCCCTTTTACATTAGAGATAAATAATTTCCGCACTTGAAAATTGTCCATAGAGACAATCACTCTTAATGCACGCCGGTCGGACGAAGAATTTAGTTAGAACTGATTGCTATTCTTATTTTCTATTACTCTTTTTAATAAGTTGTATGTCCCTGTTTCATGTAATTTACAAGTTTTATGAAATATAAAATCAAGCGATACACATATTAATATTTACCTTAAAAATTGGCTAAGAGTCTACTGAAATTTAACTATTTTTGAAAGCATAAAACAGTTATTTATCATCGGATAGCAAATGCAGAGAAGCATAACTTCATGAAAGTAATAGCACGGCCTGTCATGTCAAACTGTTAGTAATTTAACAACGCTTCATGCATTATTAGAACGGCTAAACAATAGAATATTTAAACAGCTGACATTCAAAGAGTTACATTTTATTACAAAACATATTCAACTGCAATTGTACGGACGGGTTGAATGAAAACTGTTGCCCGTCTTGATGGGCAATAAACCGAGAAGGAAAAAAGATGGGATTCATATACATTATATAGACCATTATGACACCCATTAATTAATTATGAGTTAGATTTAATTTACTCTCAGAAACTCCAGACAAGAGAATAATTTTCAGAGCCAACGTCATTCTACCCGTTTCCTGGAGGAAGCATTAAGCTCATTCCTTATTCTAACCTTTCAACCAATAATATACAATAACCGTATGGTGTCTAGAATATCTATTGCAGGAAACGTCAAAGATGATGGATTGTTTATGGCCTTCCGATGTTTTCTATTGATTGAATCTTTCGAAAGCGAATTGAAAACATAACGGCTGATCTAGGGATGGAGTTCAGAAACTTCAGTCCACGGACCTCAGCGGGTCCAATAGACAAGGAAGTAAAGTATTCGTTAGAGAAATGCTTAGCATTCTCGACAGAAAAAAACGTGAATTTTAAGGGGTTGTCTTATTCTAAATGAGCTGCTTAACGTATAATAGTGTGAGAAATGTCTAACAGTAACTACCAGGAAAAGCTCTTCACTCGTTTCACATCTCTTTTGGGCAAAGAAAAGACATTCGATAATTAAAGCTTTGATTATGCATAAAAAATGAAAGACGATTTCGAATGAATGTGGAAAATTATCTCAGGCAATTCAGATGTCAAACAGTTGACACTACAAGGCATACTATGACAACAAACTAAGAGAACAGACTATGTTCTGAATCTTCCAACGAATATCCGGTGTCAACAGCACAACGTAGATTAAGATCATATCGAATGGACTTAAAACAGATCGAGGCAGGATTTTAAACGGTATATTATGGAGCCTTGTTTACGCAGAGAAATTTTCAATCAGGGGCAGCATGTTTTTTATTTATTCATTCATGTCAAGTCAAACGCTGTAACAATCATTGATTTTATGTATGTTATAATTAAAAGTCACTGCCCTCATTCTGCTTGAACGACCAGATGATTACCTTTACCGTAAACACGAAGAGAAAAAAAAAATCAACGACCCCCTTTGAGGAAAAAGAAGAGGGAAAAAAGCCCATAGCATCTCTTCTGCGATTTTGAGCCTCTTAAAAACGCATCGTTGCATATATACAAACAAATATCCGCATGATCATGGCTCGCCCCTCATCATCCCCCCCCCCCCTTCCCCTGTCGAATATAAGAGAGCGTACAAGTAGCTCCAAAATCGACCTGGGATGATCCATTGCGAGCATCACTGAGGGGTGGACGCGCTTTCGATCGGGATGTGGAAGAGAAGAAGACTCTCGCACATGCGCCGTCCGTTCGGGAAAACTGGAGTGATGCAAACCGGAATGGGATCGGGAGAGGATGATGACTCAGAATATTTACGAGCGATGGACAATGACACTCGAGCCTCCTCCAAGGAAAGGCCGAGAGATCCAATAGTGTATCGAGAGAAGGGAATACGTCATAGAGTCATCAGCACCAGATGCGAGAGTTGATATATAGTCCAATATCGGTTAAATGATTGATACATTTATTATTGAATATCAGAAAAATTTAAAAGAAATACAGAATACTGACATTTCATTCAAACGTAACCGAAGCATAAAATAACCTATTGTACGTGGTCTTGTACTAATACTAAGATAATAAATTTTAATATGGTCCCTAAATATTTAAAAGAAATAATGTGAACACCTTAAAAGATGGTAGTATTATTGATATCAAAACAAAGGAATATCTCTATTTGTATAAGGGGAGAGTTATCTCCAAAAGGGAAATGATTTCAACAGGAAAATTTACGATAATCAATCCCCCCCCCCCCCCTCCAAAAAAAAAAGAGTCGAAAATCGTAACTTAAAACAGAAAGTGAGACACTTCAAATGAATTAGAGTCCCTGTAGTTGAATCAAAAGATATTGATAAATATTATGAACACTGAGTTGGAAAAATTAATCGAGTACAATAACGGAAAGAAAATACATTTCTACGGCAGCTGTTTATAGTGCTAAGACTAATCGAATAAGTTTCGTACAGTTTTGTGAATTTAGCGTAACAAAGTCAAGTAACAAAGCTATTAACACATCGAAAATTTCAAACGTGTAGCAGTTTGCAAACTATTTTACTACTCCTTTATATTGACAGGTTAAGAAAATAATATACGGGTGCAGAAAATTTTCCTCTATCCAAAAAAGAGTAGAAATGATGAATCTCAATAGGTTTCATCATCTGTAACTTCCGCACGTTAATCTCAGTCCAAAACTAGTTAAGTGATTTGTTTTATTGTGGATGTGAGAAGCTTTTTTGTCATCATAATTTCACATGTATTCACACAGAATTAAATATACAAGTATCAGAGCTCCTCATAAGTTATTTGTGTGTTTTAATTTGCATAACACTGTCATGCAGTTTGTCTAGAAACTAAAACAGCTGCCGTAAAAATGCTGGTACTTTCAGTTTTTGTTCTATATTAATTCATATTTTTATTCATCACGTTCTACAGAGGTGAACTATTACTACGAGGACCTATCTCCGAATGCTGTTTTCATTTTCGAGGGGACAAGGGAATTTCAACCTCTTTCATTTTTTAAATTTTCAACATTTTACTCTATATACAAAATGAGAATAATTAATATTTTTAAACTATATTGAAGACACTTAGAATTGAGAAATAAGTATTCTGTGATAGAATAAGACCTGTTTTTAAAAAAATTCTTCAAAAATGCTAGAATACTTCAAAATGCTCCATGAGCAATAATTTTCTTCTGATTTCTTCAAAATTTGTCACGATTGTTAACTGAAGTCTTTGTCAAAACTGTGCCCGATTCTTTGAAACCACAAATATTTTTCAAATTTATAGACAATGAAATAGAGTAAAAACATTAAAAAAAATAACAGGCAGATTAGAAATATACAATGGCTCCCAAAAGTGTTCGTACACTTACGAATTTCAATGAAATAGGGGTCTATCCATTAATTAAAATGAATATTTCAGAATGGGTATTTAATAATAAGATCTATAATCTGTTCTTAACAAAACTACGTGAAATATTTTGAAAACACAGTAAAAGTTTATTTTTAAGAAACCAGTAATCAAAAAGTAACAAAAACTTTATCTCACAAAAGTCATCGTACACTGAAATATTTTCGGATAAATTCATAATTAAAATTATCGTCTGGCGCTTTATTTTTGTTTTTGAATTGTGGTGTCATTTAAAATATCGTTTGGCTTTAATTTTTGCTTCCCACTCCGTAATATTCTATTTATTATTTAAAAATGGCTCGTAGTCGGAAAGAAACAACAAACAGCATTCGAAAATTGATTATTTTTCATCATAGTAGTGGTAAATCAGTTCGGAATATTGCCAAATTACCTAATTTATCCCATTCTACTGTGCAGTATGAGATAAACGCTTTAAAGAAGAAAATCGGATCGAAAACAAGGTAAGAAAAGGCCGTCCGGCAAAGTTAACAAAACGTGATCAGAGATTTATAATTAGAAAATTTGTGAAAAATCCACGTTTGAGTGCTGTAAAAGTTTCTGCAGAAAATAATGAAACATTTTCTACTTCAATTTCACCTGAAACTGTTCGACGAGTTCTCAGAGCAGCTGGATTACATGGGCGCGTAGAAAATTTTTTGTGAATGAAAAAACAGAAAGCTCAGGCTTTCCTTCGCACTATCAATTATAAATAAGCCCCAAACGTATTGGAATAATGTCTTATTTGCCGATGAAAGCAAGTTTTTCATTTTTGGTTCCGAAGGGCGTATAATTGTACGGAGAAGGAAAAATGAGGAACTTAATCCCAAGAACTTAGTAGGAACAGTTAAGCATGGCAGTGGAGGTGTCCTTGTGTGGGGGTGCATGTCAGCATCAGGAGTAGGTAATTTGGATTTTATTGATGGCATAGTGAATCATTCTGTTTATATAAATATTTTAGGTGACAATTTAAAATTATTAGCCCATAATCTGGGTATTAGAAACAACTTTTTTTTTATCAAGATAACGATCCTAAGCACACGACTCTCAACATTCGCCTCTGGTGTCTCTATAATTGTCCACAAGTTTTGAAAACACCATCTCAATCGCCAGATTTAAACCCAATAGAACATATTTGGACAGAACTGGAGGTTCCAGTACGAAAATATGACATTCACACGAAAAGCGAACCAAAAACAATTATGATGGAAGAATGGATGAACATTGATGCAGAAATTACAAAGGAACTAGTGCAAAACAGAAACCAATAATCCAAAAAAAGTTTGTTACTATTTGATTACTGGTTCCAGTGGCGCACCCAGGGGGGGGCCCAGGGGGCCCTGCCCCCCCCCAAAAGAAGTAGAAATATTGATTTTGCATTATAAATATTTGTATTCATTCATCTCGGCCCCCCCCATGCATTATAAATATTTTTATCCATTCATCTCGGGCCCCCCCCAAGAAAAAATCCTGGGTGCGCCACTGACTGGTTTCTTAAAAATAAAATTTTATTATGTTTTCAAAATATTTCATGTAGTTGTGTTAAGAATAGATTATAGATCTTATTATTAAATGCCCATTCTGAAATATTCATTTTAATTAATGGATAGACCCCAATTTCATTGAAATTCGTAAGTGTGCGAACACTTTTGGGAGCCACTGTATATCCTTTCAAATTTGATTGATTGGTTCTTCATATGTATAGTTAAATGTATAGTTCATATGTACGTTATAGTGTATATAAGGGATTAATAAGTTTTTCTGTTTGCATTGTATTGGTGTTTTAATGTTGAAGTTAATATGTTGTATTGCTTTATGTTATTTGATAATGTTCTAGGCTTCTACGCTTCAAATAGCCAATTCTTGGAAAAATGGTACTTTCACAATGATTCATGATTATTAATTTGTGTGTGTGTGTGTGTCAGTGTCAATTTTGGAAATTTTATGCCCACATCAGTGTTAGGGTGCCCCCATCCCAAGTTGTGCCTATAGTCAAGAATTTTCTAAATCGGGCCCTGTCCTCAGGTATTTTATTTAAAATTTAAAACTTTATCTTTTTATCGCATAAAAGGCTATTTTCGGATAATTCGTGCTTTTTACAACATATAATAAATGCCCTTCATTAATTAGTACGGATTTGATCCAGAAGTAAGAGTGTTCACTGTAAATGTAGGATAATGGTACCTCTAAAAGTCTTAAGCATGAAATGATACAAAATGATACTGTTATAATATAATGCTTAGACGCGTATATAAAAAATTCTCTTTTGAAAGTATCTCGAAATAAATTGTTGCACTGTTGGAAGCAAGCAAAGAACATTTTCTGGAAATATCAAGTAAAGGGTACCAAATTTGATGTTCTTAAATTTAAAGAAACAAAGTTTTTAAAATTAATATATTCCCCCCGCCTACTTACGTAAAATAGGCCAACTCCTTTAGAATATCAATGAACAAGAAAAATCGAAACTAGATGGGCGGGATACGTTTCATTCATAAATATCGAGGGAGAGTGCGGGGCGGGGGGGGGGGGAGGGAAGTTTCACTTCAGTCGGGACGTATTTCGAAAGAAATTTGACATTCGATGATCGATGGCGGAATGGATGGAATTAATAAGCTTATTGCCTGTGCCCGCTCTCGAAAAATGAGCCGTGCGCGGTGTTTGAAAAGGACGCTGCCTCGATTCGATTCGCGTAGCTCTCTATTACGAGACTGTCAACGATGTTATACAGCTGGTATGATATGCATAAAACGTAGCCGATCAAATATAGAAAATGATGCCCTTCAACTTATCGGTTATAATGAAACGAGATTAAGTCATATTACTATGACAAGAGGTGCATAAAGAATCAATTCTTTAAAGTCGAAGGTGAATATAAATGTTGAAGTATTTATGAGGTTTAGAAGTAAGTCGCAGTCAACCTCACGTCTGAGTAAAGCTAGGACAGAAAGAGCAACTTAAACTCAATTCTATACCTTTATTATTTTAGGATTTTGTCATAGGTATCAACCTCAACACATGTAAATATGTCCTTTCAGAACATATATATCACATAAGGAGATTGAGAAGGAATTTTTAAATTCTAAAAACTCCTCATTTGTGGTTCGCCCACAAAAAATAGCATCTTATGCTCTGCAACCTGAACTACGAGAGGATTATATTTCTTAGTTCAAAAATAGTTACTACTTATACGTTTAATTTTGAATTTGAGAAACGGTCGCAAATGTATCGTCTACATATATATATATATATATATATATATATATATATATATATATATATATATAGAACAGTTTCGTGACTGACTGACTGACAGATAACGCACAGACCAAACCGCTGGACCTAAAGGGTTGAAATTTTGCATGGCGATTCTTCTTATAGTGTAGGGGAGCACTAAGATTTTTGAAAAATCCTTCTTAGATTTTTTTAAAATTAAATTTTTAAACTGTTTTTGTGACATTCTTTAAAGTTTGCATTTAAAATAATAATCTGAGGGTTATAAAATTTATATCACGAGAAAGATCTTAAAATTTTTTTAAAAATGAAATCTTTTTCGAATCTTTACCTCCATTTTCTGATTTTTGGTGAATTTTTAAAGATTAAATTTTTAGAATTTAATTTATTAAATGCTGATCTCGTGGTTTCCTTTCTTTTTGTGATACTTTATATTAATTTTGCGTCACGTGCATAACAACGAAATAAATTGGCGAAAGAAAAAAAATTCTTTCTAATGCGGCAGACGATTGGACATTATAGAAAAAAAATTAAAATACAGAAAAAGAAATGTCAGTGACGTCTGTATAGTACAGTTACCCAGACGTCAAACTGTACTATATTAACTGTAGTATATTCTTTAGTATGTTCCTTTAGATTTAATTTCAATATTCTCTTCTACATTATCTTGTCTATAAAAATATCCGTTACGATTATATATATATATATATATATATATATTTTTTTTTTTGATATTGCATTAATTGCATACATTGACTGTTGTATTTAATTTGAAGTACTCAGTAGCGAAGCACGGGTATTCAGCTAGTTCTCCATAAATTTCCTTAAAAGTACAATTTTCTCATCCATTTCTTGTTATCCACGATTAGATATTCTCTGGAGTACGTTATAAACCCTGCCATAATGTATGAAATAATTATTTTTAAGATCTTTATTCCACAACCACCCATTTTAAAATAGGGCATTAATCAAAATGAGCTGAATATTAATTTCCATTAAATAGTCAAACAACGCAGTAATGTTTACAAAAACATGCAAGAGTTCTCCCATTTTAGATCAATATTTCCTCACCAAGTTCTCCATCTTCCGAGACATTAAGGGAATAGTGACAAAGGGAAGAGAAAAAAGACAGTGATTTAAAAAACAAAAGAAAAAAAAACACAGAAAGTTTAAAAAAAAGGGAAGAAGAAGAAGAAGAAAGGCGAAATTCGACACATGCAGAGAAACTTAATGCGTAATTTGAAATCAATTTCGCAGGATTCTGAGATCAAGGAGAGCGCCTTCCAGGAATGCGTAAGTTCAGAAAAAGGCGTTCATTTTCTGGCGAACTTCATAATCGGCGAGCTCTAATATATCCTTCCCCACCCCTTTTCGTAAAGGATACGCGTCGAAAGAAGACAAGCTAATGGGAGTAATTAGGACGAATAAAATTAAATCTCCTTCAGGAAGAAAACACGGAGAGAAAATTTGCCTCTCCGGCCAACCCAGAGCACACATTATCGGGATGGGTTTGGGAACGCGGTAAACTTAATTAGGGGAATTGAGTCAAATTTAGAAGGTACACAGGGATAACAAGAAAAGCTACTCTGTGCATATCGAGCACTTAACAGTTAATCCTCGTAACCAAAGATGAAAAACTAAACGCCCATAGAGAAATTTACTAAATAATTTGGATAGATACATACATACGTGTATACCAAATCGCAGTGGTGACATCGAGATTCTTTTAAATGCGCGAGGGAGGGGGGACAGTAAAGAAAATATTTGAAGAAAATTGAAATTAGAACTATCCGTATAAACACATACATTCATGTAAAATAGTTTAAATGCAAAGCTTTATTAAAATTATTTTAATTTAATCATGGCTTCTCTACCTTCTTTTTCCGGTTAGTGTTAAAAATTTATTTCCTTTCCTATTCGCTTTGGGTTCCGTGCTGAAGCTCGGCCAAGTTTGGTTTTGAAAGACTCAGCTATCTTTTCTTAATCTTCTTCATCTACATAATTTCTTCAGCTATAATTCTAACCATGTAAGCAGTGATTGCGACGATTTCGTTTACAACAAATGTTCCACCCCTTCCCATTCTCCCCTGCTCACAGACAAACGCTTCAGGCGATAACAGAGAATGATACTTTTCGACAACTTGTTATATATTTGACAGATGTATGTAATGAAGAAATGCGATTGCATATTAGTGATACCTATATCAGGGTGTCTACCGGTCACGAAAGTTTCTAAAAGTTAAAAAAATAGAAAAATAGCTCTCGAAAATGTCGGGAAATTAGAGACAGATCACGAAAAAATCTAGTCGCGCCTGGAAAAGAGTCACGAGTTTTCCTGTGTATGCAATCTGAACATTTTTTTTCGTTGCTTCCCCATGGCATGCAGTTTTCAGTATATGAAAGAGCTTGGAATGAATTATGTGACAAAATATATATTAATATCTTAGTTCTACAAAAATGACCCCTTTTCCCCTACCTCGTATGATTAAATTTTCAATCTAATTCCATCGAAGTCCAAATGCACGAAACATGTTTTGTTCCAAATGATTTCATACTATGATCAGTGAATCCTTTTTTGCCTTGCAATTTTATTTTATGTATTGTTCAGGTCATACACAAGGATGGGCCACGAGAGAATTTCCGAATTTTTGTCTTTTTTTAAAATTTTATACTCCTGTAGTAAAGCCCTTAACATCCAAATACTGGCACAAAAAACAAAATGAGATTTAAAGATTTCACAAAATTTTGGTGTACATTAAACGAGCAATTTTTGAAAAATCTTACGAAAAATTTTCCGAAATTGATGAAAAATTTAAACTTATGCTAGAATTATGTTTTACAAAGTGTTTACTGATGTGCAAAAGATTTTCCTCTGATGAGATTCGTGAATTTTATCCTCGTTCATCGCCTACGAACGTGTATGTATAATTCAAACACTGGAAATGTATCAGGTGCGCTTCGTCGCATATATTTTACTTTTTCTTCTTCAACAATAGGCGTGAATTTCTTTATACATTGATAGCACACATTTCACGAAAAGACTTTCCGAGAAATATTTTAGGAAAATCAGTATTCTCAATCCTCAGGGGCCATTTTCTTGATTTTCTAACTTTTTGTATACTATCTGTGCACTATTTATTTTTTTTATGACATTTAGGATGCATGACCAGGCAACTATTATTATTATTATTTTTTTTTCCATTTACAGAACTTTACAATTTTCAGATGCCAGTTAGCAAAATACCTTAATTTTTAAAACAACATTTCAAGGTTTTGGAAAAGAAAAATTTTTGTTTACAAATAATGATGTGTTGTCTTTAAAATAAATTTAAGGGGAAACTTATGCCCTCTTAAAAATAATCGTTAACGTAGTCTGGCGTTCGGCCACTTTTACGAGCCGGAATCCGTTTAAATCAAAATTAATTATTGCCACAATCTTTTTTTCTAACCGTTATGCTCTGAGAATTGCTCCAAAATAACCACGGATTAGGTTTCTGAAGGCACGCATTCAAGCCATTCGGCCATCATCCGACTAGATTTACAGTCAAAACGTTAATTAACCTTCCATAAATAACTTTAAAATCAAATAGCATTTTTTATCTAAAAACTGTAAAAGACAAGGGCGAATTTCCTTATTGGCGCAGATCTACAGTAATAGACCAACAGCAAATCACGTATCCGAAATTGCATATAACCAGGAAGCTGCTGCAGTTACTTCTAAACTAGGCCACCCGTTTACTAATGGCTGAAATGGGAAATAAAGGATAAGGTAATGAAGTCTAATAAAAAGCTAAATTAGACTTGAGCTAATACTCTTAAATCTCCCTGATTTTGAAATTATCAGCCATTTACAAGTTGTTCAGGCTCTCCATGAGTTATAAAACCCAAGCATTATTTAACACGTTAATTATTATCACCCTTACAGATTTCCCAGAAAATCGAATGATAATTCGACAAAATATATGAAACACATTATGATTACCTAGACATGACACATATGAATGCTTCAAAAAGTTATTAGAAACTGAGTTCAATAACATTGACAACCCACAACGCTTGGAATAAGGAAACAATAAGTGATCTAACAGATGTGAAGTAAAAACTTTATTCTTACAACTACTACCCGATCCTCTATCACACACACAAATATCAAACCATAAAAAGAGAAAATATAGAAACGCAGGGAAGAGATAATAAAACGAAATAACAAGATTATAGAACATCCAAGGGAATCTCGGAAGGAGATTACTACAGACAGCATGCGCAGATGGTGCCGTTACAACCAGCACCTCCCCCACTTGCCGTAAAATTACAATGATTTCGCAAACACCTTTGCTCGAACTTATCTCTATTATCACCGAACGTGATTCACTGAAAAAAAATAAATAAAACGGGTTACTATAACATACCCGCATCAGTTGCATCTCCGTTTGTCCATTTCGATTACTACGTCAACGTGAAAAAAAATATTATACAAGAAAATGATCGATAGTTCTACGACATGAACACATTTCCTGTAAGCTACAATTAAGTGAACGAAATTGTCAGAAAAACCACATACATTTTCTTACAGGTATATAAAAGTAACGTGTCAAAACGCAAAGAGACAATGATTTTAAAAAACTTAAATTATGCGGAATGAAATTAAACGCAATAAACGTGGATAGGCAATTAAAGTACTATATCTCTGCAGAGAGTAAGGATATTTTCTAACTTGTGTTTTGAATTAAAACACTGGCTGTGGATTTGCAAGTTTAATTTCAGTGACTGAGCTCTTCAACATGATTCAGCTGCTGAATATAAAAAAAGAGACAAAAAAGGTTTCAAGCCGTCAAATTTTCACCACAGTAACTAACGGAGTTCATTTACGTTATTTTTTAGTGACAAGTGTGAATACCGAATCTCACACAAATAAATGTATATTTGGTAAGACAATGTGAAAGTGAAAGCACAAAATGCATTAATGATGTATCTTCAGTAAATTTAGAGGGCATTCAAGGAACTCTTTTGCGGGCTCCACTAGGAGAAGTTTCAAGCCCTTTTCGCTATCTCTTTATGAGTCAATTCTATACTTTCTACAACAGTTTCAGGTAAATTCAACGCTCTTCATTGAGAACTGGAAAAATTTTTGCGTAACAGGAATGAGCGATAAAAAGTCAGTAAGCTGGCATATAGTAAATTGGTCCCTAAAAAACGCGCCAAACTTTCGTTATCCCAACAAAAAATACGCATAGTTTATTAAACTAACCTTTCCCAAACTCCACAAAAATACAACCGTGTGTAAAGTATGTGAGAAATCAGACCATTCTGATATGAAGGAATCTGTATGCTCACTACCCCACGTATGATGCAGTCTTGTCATACTAAACTCTGCCCCACAAATCCTAGATGTCTTATTTTTTCTTTTTTTTCAGTTTTGTGTTATGGATTGCATCGAAATGTCTTGTCACTCGATTAACAGAAATTCTCCCTTTAATATTATTTTTTTTCCACCGTAAACTGTAACTTATCATGTGAATAAGTCTATAACGAGGAAGAATAATATGTCCAAGGCCATTGAATACACCCGATATACTTATTTATGAAATAATAAACATTTCTTCATATTGCACACTATTTCTGTCGTCTTTTTATACTCAAAGAAATCGAAGTATCTAAAATTTCTTTCTCGTGTGATGGAAAGCTGTCAAATAGACATAATTGTTACACTCTGTCCCGCTCATCAGTATATAATGCCACATACAGGAAAGATAATTTGGACATCAAAATGAAGACACTGTGATACTAGTTTATACTACAGCTATAAAATAAAAGCGAATCCCCGAATTAAAACTTTGAAAACTAAATTGCAGTAAGTTCCAACAATAAACACTAGTTATTACTACTCACCTATAATTAAATGCTTAGAAAATACTTTTTGTCTGCATCATTTTGACAGAAAGAAATAGCAAAATATTCTTACCTATAAAGAAAAAAAAACGCATAATTAAAATCAAATATTTTACAAAGAAACTCCCTGCATGAAACATAATTAAAAAATGAAAGAAAACAATACAATGAGATTAAATTTTGACAAATATTTAATTCTCTTCAAATGCATATGAAAAAGTTAATTAACCCTTAGTCCCTATTCTCGCACAGGGAAAATAAAATTCTTTCCATTCACTGCTGCCGTGATCTAAATGAGTCACTTGAAAAATTTCTACAAGCCTATATCTACATACATCGTCAAGAAATGAATTCAATTCACCGTTAATGTAAATAAACGAATAGTCATTTGTGTAACAGACATCTCTGGAAAGGCATTCGCTCTTATCTGTCGTCGAGAGGTGTCGCGCCTGCAATGTGCTTTTCCACACCATACAGTCGACGAATGTCACTCCTGCATGTTGAATGTGGTTCAGCACCTATCAACCAGCATCATAAAGTGTTTTCCGGGCGGCCAACTCATAAATACGTGCGATGAACGTTATGAACAACCGGAAAAAAACGAGAATGAATCGACTTCACCCCTTCACTATCGGATGTGGTTAACTGCCCTCCCATCATATCTTCTTATCTGATGTTCGGGAGACATCTGTGCAACAGAGAGATGGATAGGTAAACGAGTTTTGAAAAGCTTTTTTTTTTTTTCTTCTGGCAAAACTTTATCTCTTGTGGAGGTTACTTTAGGCACTTCATTTACACTGAAATCAATGCCGAAGTAAATTACTTATATAGCCATTAACATGAATTGTATAGCAATTAATAGATTTCAAATACATTACGCTCCATTACCCAGACGTCACGTATTTTGAAAGATGATAAATCACAGAGGTTACACTTCTTTGATGTATCATCTTTCAGGAAGGTGAAAATTTGGTGCCATTCTATATAGCCCTGCTTGACTCAACGAAACGGTTTAATAGACCTTTTCCAACATAAAAACGCACCGAATCTCAACCTGGGATACCCTACCCACCCTTACGATATTTCGTGTTTTACGCGGAATGTTTTGACCACTCATCTAGCAATAACTTTAGCAAATAAAGAAGCTCCTGTACTGATACAAAGCAATTGCTCCTATACGCTTCTTCGCCACCCACCGCGTCTCGAACGGGTCTCCCGTTACACGCGACTCGATAAAATCTGAATAAGCCACGGCGAATCTCATTAATTATTCATAAGCGCGTGTTGCTTGTTAAAGACCCTCGAGGGTCCTCGGAGGAAAAGAAACACTTCTGCAACGGAGAGAAAAGTATCAATGGAAGAACTCGAAACCTGATCTATTATCTCGAGACCAAATATCACCGGACTCACCAAACAAACTGCCGCACACCTAAGCACACTGCAAGCACAGCTAAATTCACAGATCAGCGATTCATTGCGGTTGATAAGAGTACGCGTCATATATTAGTATTTTTTTTAATTATACAGTGACACATGTGTAAATATAAAATAGTACAAGTAAAAAAACAAACAAAGGATATTTTCGAAGGAAAAGGAGTCACAATACATGCACGGGAAAAAACACGAAACAGATTTTTCTGTGTTACACACCCTAGTTATTCACATTTACTTCTAAATCACAACTATTCATTTCCACAAACATTTATAGAGCTTTCACACAGAGATCAGCAGCATTTCCATTAAGAATTAAAATTGGAACATTAGTATGCTCAATAATGCTTCACTATCCACTGAGTCACCGATTCTGATGTCAGTGACCTACTAAAATCGCGTTTGAAATGCAATGTTGAAAATTTTATAATCCAGTTCTAACAATACGTTTTTAGATTAATGAAATTAAAGTTTTTCTTCTTTTAGATGTCGCTTGAAGCAAGATGAAAACGAAAAATGTATATTTTCAAGGCATTCAAGCTGATTAGATAACCGTTAGAAGGAAAGTATTGTAGAATTAAAACTTTTTAACAAACAGAAATCTATAAGTACAAAAGAAATCAGATTAAACGTATATAAGCCGGCAGTTTATCTACTGAATTCGAAACATCGTAAATAAGCAGTTCTCTCATTCTCTCGTGATCTGTCTGTATATACATTTGAGAAAGGTATTTGCAACGATGAGCTAATATTTAAACTCGTTTCCTATCCTTAACCATAATCTCTTCTGCGATCTTATGACCAAGTTTCTGATGATTCAGAATCTTGATCTTTAAATTACATAAAAATATAAGCCCTCCTTATACGCATAAATGCAATGACATGTTTAAGTTCCATTTCCCCGTAATTAGTCTTTCCATGAACTTTCTCAGTTTTACTCCTCTTCCTCTTATTCCCTTTTTATACAGTCGTTTAATCCCTTTTTTTTTTATAACAGCCAAAAGCATAAAGATGACAACCTAATATAAGTTCGTTTAGGATTCTTATATACATACGCTATTTCAGGATTGTTAATGATCGTACCGGAGTACCGACATATACAATGATTTTTTTTTCAAGAAATATTTTAACCATATTTACTCATTAAAACACCAAAGAATGTATCTATACGCACTCACGCTTTTTTTTTTTTTTTTTTTTTTTTTGGGGGGGGGGGGGGCTAATGTCCCTGGGGGATGACGACATTACACCCCAGTCCGGTGTACATTTGAATACAAGAAATAGAAACAGACAAATGACACTATCAAAGAAGAATTTTATTGACAAACGATGACACCGGCGATGAACGATGGGTTGCAGCTCTCCTTTCTAGACGGGGCTCCATTTGTAGGCGGAAGACTGACCGGTTCCCCAGAATACAGCCAAGTCTTATGCGAGAATCGAACCCGCAACCCCGGCGTGGCAGAATGATACCTTAACCACTTAGCCACTGGGCGATACACTCACGCTTACATATTAGTATTAACGCTTTATTTTGTTTAAATAAGTTCAATACACAAAAGCTTAAAAGTTAAAATTTTGTGATCTGTGGCGTACAATGTTGGTGTGGCGTTTCCAAGAGAAACTGTCGATGCTCCCAGAAGTCTATTATTTCCGGGGGATTAATGATGAACATTCATGACGTTCCCAACTCATCTTGACATCTTCTTTGATACTTTTTTAAAAAAATCAGGCAAGACATTCAAAATGAATGATTAATTTAATATGGATATATATCCGTGGAAGTAAAACTCAGTTAATAAAAGAAATGATAAAATTACTGGATCGGTTGGTATTTATTAAATTTTAGCTGATAATGTTAAATATTAATATTATTATAAGTGATAATTTTTTATATTTTATTTTTAAAATATTTTTTAAATTATAATTCATTTTAATTTAACAAGTTAAATTTTAACAATTCTTTGTTCTGATTTTTTAACTCTTTCATAATCTGATTTGCCTAAACTTTATATATCATTGCTTGAGCTTGACAACTTCTATTAAAATTTCATACGTATATAACTTAATAATTATATATAACTTAGACAATATTCATTTTCTCCAGGTACTGCTAACAATGGTTTATTTACAAGAAGTGGCAACGTCAAGGATACTCATATTTTTTTTACACTTTTTTTGAGCCTAAAATGTGAAATGTCACACTAAACATTAATATCCTAAGTTGGTTGTAGTCTAAAGGCTGCAGAGGAAATAATTTGAATAAAATAATAGTAGTAACATATAAAATCCTTTCATTTAATCAATCATGCTCATGAGCTATTGTGGAAATTATGGTCGAGGCGGACAGCGTCTTAACGCCTCAAAATCTCCATAGCTTCTGCTAAAAGCCACACGTGCTATTAGTAGTCAAATGATGTAGTAAAATCTGCTAACAAATATGTATTCCCACTCTCGTATTCCAAAAGTGGAACAGTCACAAAAACCGCAAGTCTGTTGATAAAGTTTAATTTATGTTTCTCTAACCTCTAATCTAGCAAGATCGACTCTTTTGCGAGAAATGGCAAGATTCACATGGCCTTGAGGAGGTCTAACTAACCACACATGCAAATGAGAGTTTCCAAAATAGATCTTTTTATGGTCAAATACATAAATTTAAAGAAAATACATTAATTAAAAGGGTAATTTATAGGGAACACGTGGGACATTAAATAAGACAGAGTTAAAATATTTTTTGGCTATTATATATATATATATATATATATATATATATATATATATATATATATATATATATATATATATATATATATATATATATATATATATATATATATATATATATATGCGTTTCAGCACTAGAGAACAAAAATCCAAACTGAAAGGAAATTTCAAAGTGTAGTATTCATCGAGGTCTTTATTATAAATTTATTCGAGCTGCAGATGAGTCACGGTTTGTGTACCCACACATTACGAATGCGTCACGGTTGTGGTCCGATGCAGAAGGTAATGACCTCCTGCAGTAAACCATCTCCAGGAAAAATTTTAAACAGGACGCTCTACAGAATATTGCACGGTATTTACTCCCAGATGAGAACTACGCCGTACACATGCGAATCGCACACAGGAAAGCCGTCTTACGGACTGTTATAGCCTGGAAGAAGCCTCATGTGGAAGAACTGTCTTACCTCGGCTCCCCTACTCACATTTTATTAATTAGACATAATAAAATGTAAGTTAGGAAATTCAAATATGGAATTATATATATTTTAAGGAATATATATCAGGAAATATGTATAAATTTGATAAATAAGCTGAGAGGACAATTCGCAATGTACACATCCCACGAGGTTACAATTAGAAGTCCATGTTGAGTGAAAGGTTGGTTAGGGTTGATTGGTTGGTTGAGAGCTCTACGGTCATTTTTTTGCCACACGAGAGCTGATTAGACCAGGACCTACTGCTATAAGCTCTATTCCAAACGGCTACAAACATCCATGGCAGCAGTGAGATTCGAACCCACAGACTCTGGTACCGGATACCAGCGCTCTAACCATTCGGCCATCGCCCGGCATTTCATTGAATGAAAGATATCCTATTTTAATTTTACTTTTAAAGTAACAATAAATTCAGTTTAAGATAAAGAAACTTTAGTTCGGAGTTTGTACATGAACCAAAAAGTTTTGAATGCATTTCCTATATGTGATAGATGGCATAAAAATAATCTAAACTTAAATAAGAAATTGTCGTCCCCATCGTATAGTGGCTAGCGTCGCGATCTTCAACAAAGTGGGCTACGGTTCAAATTCCGGCTTAGGCATGGGATTTCATGTGTTGTCCAATTATACGGTGTAGTGTTAGTTCGTCTATATGGATCTTCCAAAATACAGTAGGAAACAAAATCGTGATGTGGATACTGAATGTTCTCGGACAAATGCCAGCCGCGTTGGGGAAAAGAGTTACTAATTTTCCTAGCATTCATGCATCGACAGCTTACTGTATTTTACATAAAATATATGTAGAAACGGAATGTTATAATTCACCGCGGTGTGTGATCGAAAGACGGCCAAGAACAAAACTATTTTAAAAACTTCAGAGGTAAAATAAATAAAGGCTTGTACGCTAAGAGGACGTAAAAAAAATAGCTGTCTGTGTGGCCATTGATAGCGATCAAAAGACTATAAATATTGCAAGATAGATGGACGTTATTTTATGGCTCACAATAAAACTTTCAGCAGATAATGGTCAAAGTTGTATTACAAATGAAAATTATGGTGGGGAGGTACTTCGTTGACTATGAACAGGAACAGTATAATAAGGAACTAATTGGCGCAGAAACTGCTGAGAGAAAAACAGCCCACTGCCCAATGAGAGTAAAAGGGGTGAGCCAAAATGGCCCCCGTAAACGGACAATAGCCCCTCCAAGTAAGGAAGAAAAAACGAGAGAAGGCCCAGAGTTTTGAGCCGGCGATTAGCCTAGAGCTCGGACGATAGACAGTCCCGACTGCCTCGGAGTCTACCAGTAGTACCGGTAACCCGCCATGATGATCTTGTATATGACGTGATTTGGGCCCCTGTCGTCGAAGCCATCTTTCATCGCTATATTCTTCAGCAGTAGTAAGTGCCTCCCGATAGACTCTTAAAAATAATTACTTTGACCATATAGTTTGCCTCTGCTTCTGATGCCTCATGTGTTAAATGTTAATATGACAGGGAATATTCTGTTATTATTACACTTTAAATGAATTTTAAGTTTTTTCAAATAAATATATAATGAAGGCCAATTCTCTGTATTTCCTTGCTTGCCCCAACCCATGCACGAATCCATTGTTTTAAGGTAATTAAATAACCTATAATATCCTATTCTAATTGGGCATATCAACAGTCTAAAAATAACATTCATAGGCTCATAAGGCTGAAGTTGCTGAACTACAATACATTTGTGTAACACATGCTAATACCTATATGAAAAATAAACAATTTTTGGACTGTTTATCGGTCTGCATTGACTGCAGCACTTGAGAGCAAACTATTGAATGGATAGGAGAAATATACATCACGTAAGATATTCTCTATAAACTTTTGCAACTTGGACAAATAATTTCCGGTTTGACGTAGCAACACTGATACAGACACAACTCCGTGTACTACTACACATCTGCTGTTATAAAAACCATCTCGAGTTACGAAGTCCTTTCGCCGAAGTCCACAACGGGGTTATTCCAAACACGCTGATCTCTTTTTTTTTTTTCGTTCATCTGTGTGTCGTGTTGTCACGCTTTCGTGGTACATCTAATAGAGATGGTAATGAACTCTCCCGATGTTGACATATCGGCACACAACCACCGTTTTTTAATTCATTTCCCTTCCCAGCAAAAGAGGAACAGGGAAAATCTTTTTTCGGAGCTCTCGGGGTACGTTTATAGTGTGTATGTGAGTAAAAGAGAGAACAAAAAACCATTACTCTCACGTTGAATTTGTTTGTTTACGGTTCGTAGCTTGAAGCAACAGCGGCAGTTCGTAAAAACTGGGTAATAAGTAATCGGGAAGCTCACTCCAGGTCAGTGGTTTCTATAACCGTCACATAAAAGTTAAATGCGAAGATATTGCGCAAGCTGACTCCTCAAGTTTAGTGCACTGCATGCTTGATCACGCGCGATTTTATTTTGAAGCTACTACAGAGGATTGAAATAGAACACGCTAAAAAAGTAGAAATTATTCCATAAAATTCACTTATTCTTGGCTGTTTTTTTCCCCAGAAGAAATTGTTATTGATGGGGAAAGTTACCAAACTGAAACACACATGAATGTGATCTTCATCTCCCACAAGTATTGCCCTTGACACTACAACACCTTTTGATCACAGATGAGTGTATGCTGTTATATGTTACATTGTATATGAGAAGAGCAGTTTCAATCAATTGCATATCAAGGCATCCGTAAACGATAAAACTACATAACATTTGCAATAATATTTAAAAAAAATTTAATCAATACAAACAATGTATTTGTGCAAATGACCATTTGTTACAGACAAAAATAATCCCCCGAATTCCCGTCTAAGAACGTTAGTATAGTTTAGAACAAAATTTATACGCATCAAACAACATTTTCAATATATGATAAAACAGCAAATTTTCTTGATAACTTAAATATAAGTGACGGCTGTTGCAGAATATTTTTCCTAAACTCTGGAAAAATCCCGTTTAAGTTCTGTGACGTAGTTATACTGCCATCCAAACGCTTTCCGTGATGGTGTTCGCGTGACGTTTTCTGCTGGATTTAAAATCTGAAAAATTTTGGGGTGAAATTTCTTTAACACAGTTATAAGGTTATCTGAGGTTCACGGGAAAAACTTGCATCTTCCATTTCTTATATAAATTCACCTATAGGTGAATTTTTTCTCACCGATTTCAGTACATATTTGCTTCGCAATTTTTAAGTAAAATTATAAGTAAAATCACGTAGATAAATATATTTTTTTTATTATGAAATAAATGAAGTTTAAATAGTAATCCTTCACTTCTAAATCCAATTCATCCACCAAACGGAAAATTGTATTGTCGAACGCAAAATAAATGCGCCAGAAGTTGGGAATTTTATCAACCCTGTATTGTTGGTTTTAATCATGTTCAACTGACAGCTGACGTTAGAACTTGATTTACCTAATTACGCGGAAGTGTTCCTTTTTCGCAAGTACATAAAAAATTCCTTTGAGAGAGTAACAGAATTAAAAGAAATTTACATTTGATAAAAACATTTGATTGCGCGCTTTAAAAATAAGTCAGTCGTCACACGTGCATGTGATGACTGAAGAGGGTTGCAAACACCGCTAATATTTTGACGTCCTTGGGAAAATATAGAATCTCATGTAGTATCCACAATCCTAGGTAAACGCTAAATCCAATCATCATATTTTTTTCCTATCTTGACACATTATTTGTACATATTTCTGTTCATGGCGCAATATTTTCGGCACCAACAAAACTAAAAAAATTGTCACATGAGAATACAAATAAGAAAGAGCGACAAATATCAAACGAGTATCAAGCCCTCGATAGATAAACAACACGCGAGACTTAGCACAGCAAGAGGCGCGGAATATGGAATTTCAAATTGGGTTCGCGGAATCGAAATCATACGCTTTTCGATGCCGAATATCTTTCCGCTATTTGTGGGTCGTAGAATATGCATTATTCAGTTGAGCGCGAAATGTGCACAAAAGAATAAAATCAAGACAGACTATTCGAAACCTTTCAACGCATGCACTTTACTTCTTTCTCAACTTTTTTCCCCCCTTTTCTCGTAAAAAAAAAAAAAAGATAGATAAAATGCGACTCTGAGAATTATTATTATAAACTGAACTTAATAACATTTAAATAAATTCGATTACATGTCCTAAACGAAAGAAATTTTGATAAATATGTATGACGGGAAGCCACACATTGCCAACTTATTACATTTTTTGGAGGGAGAGGGTTTCAAACAATATTAATATAAATTCATTTTGAAATTGCCATTTCATGCCACATATTATTTGTAAAATCTTGCTCACCTTCAGACTCGAGCGAGAAATAATCACAAGTATGCTAAATGATGGTATAAAGTAACGAAACTTCTAAGCCGGATATGGGTACGTTAAATCCGTAGTCCTATGAGGTCAGTGGGGGGGAAAGGTACGATCCCCCCCCCCTCCAGAAGTCGCCCCTGGGGTTGCTCGGTCAAAATTGTGGTGGCACCAAGCCTAGTCTGACTCTGACCATTGTGGTACTATTATATACAGGAGTCGGACTACTCACCCCGAAGTCTACATGGACCTGGTCTGGAACTTTTGGCCAGGGGGCATTAGAAACAACAACAGCAAGTAAGGAAACGACTCTACAGCTTTAGAACAGGAACACAATAACTCGAGAAAAATAGAATTTACGAGCACAAGTAGTGAAGTCATTAAACTCGAAGAAGCTAAGATCAGCCACAAATAAAAATTAACTGTTGTCGAAACCTGTGGATTCAGAGAAGTAAGATTCACTGTATTTGGAGGGAGTGCAATGTGTAAAGGACTATCTATCCATGGGTATTCATTTGTGGTGAGGATGACACTACGTTTTGAGGATGCGATCGCCATTCAAAAGACTGGTAAATTTTCAGTATGTTGGTTGGATATTTTGTTATATCATCTTTAACTGTTCCCTCAAGAAAAATTATAATAAACAACGAGTTATTTAAACTAATTTTCAAGTATCTTACCCCACAAAACCATGCAGGTTACGCTACCTTTGAAGAAAATTTAGATTTCTTAACAACATCTAAACAGCTTTTTTATCTTCTTAGTCCAATAAAAATTACTGAAGAATACGAAAAATATACATTCAAGGAAAAGAAAAAATTTAAAAGTATTAATAAAATAAACTATTAATAAAATACTGTAAGTTCCCATAACGTCAATTCAACAACTACAATAGCTTTTTAACTTCAACTTTTGCATCTTCACAATTTTGTTTTCTCTGCAGATTGTCCCGTATCTTTTTTCATGTCTGCAGTCTAACTCAGTCGTCACACAGGCAAATTGAATGATATTCGTTTATTTTTCTAAAATAAACTATTTATAAATTTTCAAATTGTAATACATCGATGTTCAAAATCTTAATACAGAATTATACTATCAAAGTGACTCGGAATTGCAAGTATTTATAACATCAACCAGCAGTTTAAAAAAAAAAAAAAGTGTTAATTATTCCAACGTTCGTATTGATAAGAGATCAGTTCGAGTAAAACGTACTTATGAAAATCAGTTTGGGGTAACTCATCGTGGTACACATGGACGGTGGATATAAAAAATAACTCAATAGGAGACTATATGCAGTGGCTTCTAAGGCAGCCTTTGTCTCTTACTCAGGCTGTTTTCATTCGTTTAAAATTACATGAAATATCAATTATCAAATATTAACGTCCCAGACTATCATAATTGTGAATCCTACTTTTACGATTTTAACGTACATCATGTTGTTACACTTTCGGGTTCATACAAGAATGCATTATTTAGTGTGAGCTGGTGCATACAGGAAATTTGTCTGAAGGACAAAGGGTTTTTCAGGAAATATATCTGTGACAGGGTGAATACGATACTGAAAAATAAGAAATCGAAAGCTTATTAATTTATAAAGCCTCTTATGGTTAGTAAAAAGGTTTAACAGAATTTAAAAAGAAAGGGGAATAAGTCGAAATATTTTATTTCACTATACATAATATAAAAATGTCATCACTTATTACATTTGAAAAATCCTTTTTATTTACAGCCCAAATGTCCCATAAAAAAGGAAGTTGAATGTAGAACATTCCAATCATATAGAAGTTTAATGTCTAAATCTATACTTCGGACTATTTCTTTTGTAACGTTACTAACAATACGGGGAACAAGAGCACAAATGGCTTCAAGTCGTGAATCTTTGAATCTTCTCCATGCCTTCTTGCGTCTTCCTTTTCATCTCACCAAATTTCAGAGGGAATACATAACATGTTTCCTTCTTTTCTGAAGAAATGTTATAACTCGTTTAAAAAAGGCGAAAATTTCACACCCGGTTGCAGATGTTTGAGAATTATATAGAGCAGAAAGCGAGAGGGCGATACCTGCTTTTTTCTTTCGTTTATTTATTTACACCTAACATGGAAGCTGCCGAAACAGAGAAGGTGAAAATGGTCAAAACACCCAGAAATCAAGTAAGCGTTTCAGTGGCAGAAAACAATAGGAGTCCTGACCTCGATGTAAAAGAATCTGCGCGAAGGCAAACATCTAAGTCAAGTTGTGACTAAATAACTACTTATTACAGCCCACGCTGGCGTATCAATATAAAACTCATCATAAGCAGATCAGGGTATTTACAGGCAACATCTTCCACTGATACTCTGTTCTGCTTTATCTTTTCTTTGCTAGGAGTCATTAAGTTTGATGAATATGATTACGAAACTATACGTAAAACAGTTTCATAGGGCCACATAACAAAATACATCCATATCTCAATTTTATGGTCACGAAATGACTAAGATGAACTTATGATAAAAGCACCTCTGTTTTGTTCATTTACAATTTTATTCAGGTATAATACGAGATGTTCTGCACCTTACTCATATATCCATGAATACAAATCTTTTGCTTCAAAGAAAAAAATCATCACTTGCGATCTCGATTAAATTCTGGTTGCTGCGATTCCTGAGGTCGGAGGTTCGAACTCATACGATTAAAACTAAAATTAGTTAAGTGTAATGCAATCTGTGCTTTTCTCAGAATGTGATGGAAGTAGAGAAAGGCAGCGGAATGAATCCCTAATAAAGTGGCATTCTTAAACCATAAATCGTTCATATATTCACAACACGAAGACTAAGACGACTTAAGTTCCTTTCCTATCTCAGAAATCCTGTCCGCTATATTTTGGTTCCGAATACAATATGTATTAGAATCCCTCCTACGCGAAACGTGCATTTGTGGGTTTTAAAGTCTTCTTTAAAGGTCAGGAAGGTTCAGAAATGGGGACTTCTAGTCTCACCTTCGCATTTTAAAGGACATCGTAAAAGGCTAAAACGGTTAGGAAACACAAATAGGATATACGGATTCCAGGCGAGATGCAATCACGTGTTTCTCCGGGAACAAAAAAGAGCAATGCGCTCAATCATAACAAATCACAGTACTTTGGGCAATTTTTAATGAAACTAGCCTTTTTCAGCTTGCTACAAATATTACTTATATCAGTAATTTCATAAGTGTACCCCGCTGAACTCTAGGACTTGTGGACGTCTAGAGATAAAATACTAGGTCTTAGATTGATAAGAGATCTTTCAATAAAATTACGTAAAATATGAAAGTATTTTAAGCAAAATACAGAATTAATCATAAAATATAGGCAGGATTAGCTTAATTCCTGGTAAATCGTTTAAAGTTTTTAAAAAAAGAATAATTTTCATTTTATTACACATATATTACATAAAGTAAAAATATCCTGGAGAAATTTTCGCAAGTTTAAAAGAAGCAGTGCGCAACTACTGCTATTAAAATCGGGACGGGGTGCTTGCTCCGAATTCTTGAAAATGCCCAGTGGACACACTTCAATCTATGCACAGTTTTCAATTTTGAGGTGGTTTAGGACATTACCCTTTTCTTGCTGCTTAACCGTATTTGAATAAACTAAACGGAGCCTAGAATATTATGTAAATACACTCTCTATAAAATGTCTCCCACAGGAAGCATCCCAGCCGCAATTCGTCTAAAAGTAGCCCTATTCAATGTTCTCTTTTTTTTCACCGTGAAAGAAATGCCTCATTTTAGGATTAGAGAAATCTCTCCCGCGGCACTTGTCACAGAATTTTAAATTTTATATATATATATATATATATATATATATACATACATACACACACACACACACACAGTGTAATCTCGATCTATCGTGTTTCAAGGGACCGACTGAATTGAACGATAAATGCGGGGAACGATGATTCCGGGCACGATCGATCGAAATTCCACTGTGTGTGTATATATATGTCGGACGTTGGTGCTTCACGCCCGATCAAATTACGTAATTTCGACCTCTTTGAAATCATAATGCAGTCAGCAGTGGTCCGGTGGCGAGGACATATCAAACCTTAAAACTCCATCAAGCTTTCAAGATGTTGACACAGTATCCATAGAACAGTCCAATTGATTTTACAAACATCTTTTATTATCTTCCAATTAATTACTCAGCTTCATCAAACTGATTCCCAATACCCCACCCAATTTAAATCTGTGCGCCTACGGCACACGTCTTTACTCGCTGTTATCTCTCCATGGCTCTGAAGATTTCTTTTGTTTCAACCTTAAAAACCAACGCTTAGTGACGCTCATTACTTATTCGTGTCGTCATAACGTACATGCTCTTTTTGCTGATCTAAACACTTCCTTTCTTAGCGCCAAACTGCAAGGCTATACGTCTACCTAAAATTCTCCTCGATTCTTGGGAAATTGAACCAAGTCGAACCCATTAATCCTATTTTCACTGCAATACCTTATGCCGCTTATTTGAACTCCCAGACTTTTAAATTGTTAATCCTATATTCTAATAACTAAATCCCGTTTTAAGGTCACGCGATCGCTCGCCCCCCCCCCCCCCAGTAACGTCGTGTGTTTTGTGCGGTTCCCACAATTTGGAAACCGTATTTTTCCGGACCATATGACGCACCTTTTTACATAAAAAAAATATATATATTTTAAATATATTATTTACTATTTAATTTTAATTTTATTAAGTAAGAAATTGAAAACATCTCCATATACCTAACAAAATATTCTTTTCTACAAATCCTCCCATAAATTTGAGGTGCGTTTTATAGTCCGAAAAATACGGCACACATATTTTATATTCTACTCTTATTAAGAAAATTACGCAATGAGAGGAAACCCGTATTTACTTCTCCAAATCAGAAAAATTATGTTTAAAATCGTAGGATCAATTTTTGTTTGGGAGAGGGGCCATCGGGGGAAAAATGCATGACTGCCATTTCACTCTAAGATGGCACATTTAAAAAAAGTATGCAGCATATACATCTCAAGAGCATTTTATTCAACTGATACCGTGAACCTGGGTTTCTGATACATACTGAAGAGTTCAGAAGGATAACACGAACAGATGATTTTGCTCTACAATTATGACCCATGAAAATTGACTGATTAAAAATTGACCATCACATATCTTTCGATTACTGCTCTTCTCAATCGCTACGCTATAAAACATACGCGAGCGATCAAATAAATCAAATATTCCGACGTCATACCAAACACGCAGAAATTAAAAATAAGATTAAGTTATTTCTCAAGGTATTATAATTAGGCAGTTTATCTCTGATCGTATCGAACTTTTTGCTTTTCCGTGGCCAACGTCACAGATAAATGTTTAATACGCTTCCTCAGAGACTGAATCTGTGATGATTCATCAACCTAGACGGAAGAAAAAATAAATAAAACCCGCACTGAAAGCAATTTTTTCAAGCTTATCGGGACTGATACGAGCGTTCCTAAAAATGACATCGAAAGCGATGAGGAAATACGCTTGACCTGATGGAGGTAAGATGATGGCGGGCGTCAGAAAATTATTTGGCGCTTGCACAATAGTGATGTAAACAAACCATCAGAAAGACAGGCTGAATGATTCATTTTTCTCGTGCTGCAATTATCCGAGTACAAGAGAACGGATTTGGTAAAATCCACGTGGGTAACAATTATGCGAAGTTTTATATGAAAGAGATTATAAAATGTATTCGAACAAGCCGAGGGGAAACTTTTCTAAAGCATGGGTGTCATACATTTTGATATGTTTAGGACACATTAAGTGAAAGGGAATTATGTTGGGTATCATAAAATATTTGCTATAGTTGATGTATATAAGTAACAAAACGGTATAAGTTTACTCTTTTATTATTATGACATTTAAAAAGAAGGCAACATAAAACTAGTGGGTTATTTGACCTTGTGTTTGAGAAACCAATGCATCAATGTCTGATTCGATGGAAGTGGTTGCTATTCTTAGAGAGTCCTTAAGATGCTCATCGGAAATTTTTGATCTAATTTTACTCTCCGTCTGCATCATCTTTGAAAATAGTCGTTCGCAAATATACAGAGAACCCGTGAGATGAACACGTCTGCTTTAAAGTATGAAAAAAAAAACTTAACAATTCTCTTGCTTAGTCTCATAACAATTGCTTTGCTATCAAATATAAAAATTTAATTCAAGGTTATCGTTAAATTTCTGCAGTGAGTACTAAGACAATAAAATTATTACTAGACAATCTTCAAAATGATTAAAAAAAATTGAAAATTTTTTTTAATACAAAACTTTTCTTATTTTAAAATAAATCCATATTAGGAAGTAATACTACAGAACTTCTTTTTTTTTACACTTTTCAAGTATTTTTTTAAGAACTCCAGCCAACATTTTAAAACGCCATTTATAAAGCTTAATAGGTTACAAATAATTTGATTTCTTCACGATGCTAAAAAATTTGCCAGGCAGTAAACTTAAAAATTTCAGGTTTTCTGTGCAACGACGTATAATTTCCATTTATATTGTAAATATTTTGGGTAGCTGTCCTCATAAATTTCAGGCAAGGAAACAAATATGTTAAACTAAGCAACTCTTTTTATATTTTTAGGATAAATGTTGAATTGAGAGTAATTTTTTCTAACAAACCATCTGGTTTTTCAACCACTGGTACCTTTTGTTGACATAGTACAAGTAAAGACTTGTACTACTCCAAGCAAATGATAGAACTTTTAGGGAACTTTGCAATAGTAGCATGCAGATTAGGTCATTTTACGCACTACTGAAACGTAAATTTGATGGATAAGGAGTTATAATGTTAATCATACAACTAGAGTAGTCTTCTACCAATGAGAAGACTTCAGCATCTCTGCCGGTGTTTTAAAGTACTGCGTAATTATTATCTGTTAGCTAACTTTATAAGTCTTCTTTCCCAACTGCCGAAATCCACACTCAAATTCTTCAGTAACCTGATACGTACTTTCTCAACGAACGTGAATCAAAGAAGAAAACAAGCCCGTATGCGAAATAATAAACGGGAGGACGTAGACGGGCTATTGCAGCAAGACGGGGGAACCTGATTGTTTCTGTTTCTCGAGCCAGTAAAGGACGTAACTTAATCAAGCCTAAATGGAATACGTTGGCGTTCGCCGCTCACTCCTTCCCCCGGCTCGTATGGATGTTTCAAATTGTTTGGAATTGACTTTAAATTGCAGGTCCCGGTCAATTTAGTACTCCAGCAGCGAACGCTGACCGCTGTACACTCAACCAACCATGTAAAATCAGTTGATGGTAGTGTAGTTAAATTAATTTAACTTTAATCTAAATTATACTGATCGAAAAAGTTAAAGGAAACGGAATTTCTCTACGGCGTTGTTATTTAATTCCATTAGTCGCAAATTTTTTGAACGCACAATTTACAAACTAGTTTTACAGAAATAAACCACAAAACAGACTTTAGAGAGGGTTTCATTAACACCGAATTTAATATGATTTACCTTAATGCCTCGAGTCAATCATGAATGAAACCAAATGGCTCTAGGCCATAAAAGATTTACAGGGTAAAAAATGAAAATTCGCAGTCATTACCGTCAAGAGAGTATTCAAATTAATCTTTCAAACCCTGATTAATATTGTATCCCGGTACCCATCAGTAAGCGGCAAGAATGACAATATTCATCCCTCACCCACGTTCGGAGGAAATATTCAATGACGTGATGCCTGACATTTCGTGACTACATTTCGCATCTCCTTTACCCCTCCCTCTTAGCAGAGTTCGCACACCTCCGCCCGCTGATAAAAGAGTTATGACCCATTTTTTTTTTTTTGGATCATCGTTTGATTTCCACGGTCACTGACAAAGATTTACGTTTCAGCGACCATCACTTGCATTCCATATGCTAAACGAGTCGTATATGCAGAAGATTTTATTTAAATCGCAAAATAAATTTATTGGCATGCAATATCACGCAATTTCTGGCAGTTCAGCTGCTGTTTTGGCCACAGTTTTTCCCTCTTTGACGGGTTCATCAACTAGATCATATAACACACCCTCGTGCTGACAATAAAATCGGCAAAAACCCGAGTTGCCTGCACCTACGTCCCCACGATAATAACCCCTGAGCAGGCCAGTCCATTCGGTTAACCCCACTGTCACCATACCAATCCATGGTGGACCTCGTAACATGACAGCTGGCGTTGTCGTCCTGGAAGTAACATGGGTCCAGTCCGTAATACTGCCACAACGTAGGAAGCACACTGTCATCCAAAATAGTGCAGTAGGCGTCGACGTTTGAGCTTACCATGAATTGGGACAAAGGGTCATAGTCCATACTAGGAGAAAAAATCCCAGACCATAATTCCAACCCCGCCGAATTTTACTGTGGGCACAATGCATTCTGGCAGGAGGCGTTCTCCAGGCAGACGCCAGATCCAGACCCTGTCATCCGAACGGTAGGAGGTGAACCTTGATTCGTCGCTCCAGAGATTCTGTTTCCACTGATCTACAGTCCACTTCGACGCGCTTTGCACCACATTAACCGAGCAGCACAAAAGAACTTTGCGATCAAACGCTTATGGGCGGCAGTAAGACCATAAAAACCAAGCAGATGTGATTCCTTACGGATGGTAGTCATCGAAACAACACTCCCTGTTGAAACTCCTGGAGTATGTGGTCCCTTTCTGCGATACCCGACGATTACACCTTTCTCGAAATCAGATAACTCTACACTTCGTGACATCTTGCATGCGACTAATGCCAATGTTGTGTCCTACGCGATATTTAACGGCAAAGAGCTCGACTTATATCAGGACCTCAGATATCGTCATTTGCGTGGGTGTCCAAAAACTTATTGGTAGATAGTGTATAAAGTCTAGGAGATTTCCAATGAAAGACATGCACTGAGACACAGCCATTCCATATACAGATTGATATTTCACTAGTGACGCTCTCGTAAATGTTTCCAGAATTATCTACAGCCATAAGGCTAAACTGGGAAACATGATTGCTCATAGTACTCTTTGGCGTCTCCCATAAGACTGAATCATGCATTCGGCAAGTTTAGTTTGATCTTGTAGTATTTGTTCTCTCTTCGTCGGAAAACGCGATATTTAAAAACGTGTCATGAACGGATGGTTTAAAATAAAAATAAAATAATATGCAGATTTTTCAACTTTGAAGGCAGGACTCGAATTACGAAGCTCTCGCGTCACAGCCAATGGGGTTTGTACAAACAAATACAACAAGTATTTAAGATGTACGTTTTTTTTCAGCGAGTGGGGGTTTTAAGCAGTAACTATTCTGCGAGTGAGTTGGGACTTTCAGCCATAGTGTTAATAGCTGTTTTCGCAGCAAGTTTGACATTTAGATGTGTTTGTGACGAATTGTCGCACCATTAAACTTGTATCCCTTCTTTCTTCCTATAACTATCCCAAGCTTTACCATTCAGTTTAAGTAATCTTTTCAAAATTTAAGTAGGTTAATTTTCGCCCGTTCATGACACGCTTATCTGTATTCTTTTTTGTTTAATGGTTAAGCTTTTGTAAATATTTTTCTTCCAAGCTATTGGATCAAATCGATCCCCTTTTTTTACTGTGTTTTTATGTAAAATAAGAAAAATAAAGGCATTTTAGTTAGCCTCATCAAGTCTACTTTCTTGTGAAAGGTTTTTTATTTCAGAAAATTAGGTATGGGGCAAATTATGCGGTTTAATCCACCCAACAGATCTCATGGCCTTTCAAACAAGGGTGTAGCACCAGTCTTCAGTAAACGACACCTATCATATCTAGATGGCAAAATGTTTAAGCACTTTTAATGCCACAATGGCTTCTGTTGGAACATGTAGACTGAACTTGTGAATGCGCAAAATATAATTTTTAATCAAGATGACCACGATTCCAACCAACAATTATATAGAAAGTAAAATCATATCCAAGGCTAACTAGTTATTCTTGCAAGGATTTTTAACGTGATGGCGTTACCGGCACGGAAAGAATGCATTCCCTGAAGGTCTTTTAAGGGAGAAGTGCGTCGTATTCACACCACGCGAGTACAAAAATAGGTGTCTGTCACGAATGCAAGCGTCGAAATTCAATCCTCAGCCGTCAAACCTAAGCAATTTTTTCGAGCGCCGATTTATGGCTAGCCAATATATTTTTGGCAACACCAAAATTTCCATAATCTTACAAATTTTCTCACTCTGTATTCCTCTTCCATAAAATGATTACAAATATACATCCCCCCCCCCTCAATAAAGAAAAAAATTTACAATTCAATGTATGAAACACCTAACGGATATCGAAATATAGAGATATCCAAAAGAGTGTTGGGGAAGAAATAATAAAAAAAAAAAAAAAACCCACACGTTATATTTGGAGAGAAAGCATGCACATAACACTGACGCGGATTTCACTTTTTGCGGACACAGTTATTCTTGACGTCGGCTTCTCTACGAAAGGACAGACACAAGAAATTACGGCAATTATTGCCTACGCAGGAGATAACAGTGCATTCACATTGCTATGTTAAGCGCAGAGCTTAAGTATAAACACTTAACTTGCTTGCCAAGTGCTGTGGATAAGAACGAAATAACTTTGACAGAGCCATAAATTGCAATACAATTTTTGCAGGAATTTTAAAGCTAGAATTAATGAACTATTCTGGTTACTACAAATTTCGACGGCATCTTGGATTTTAAAATTTTGAAACAGCGAAAATAACAAATTTCAAGGCAAAAACGTCAAGGTAATAAATAATATATGCAAAGAAAGATTAAAATGTTCCAGTTATATTTTTAAAATTCCTTAGGATAGTATCTCGTTTCCCAAGACTGCATTTCTCTAGCATCACCATAAACAAACTACATTAAATACTGATTATGTTTTTTAAAATATATATGGTGCACAATGAGCTACTAAATGCTCCTTTATTCCAAATTATTAAGTAAATGTATTATAGATTCAAGTACAGTGTAAAAGAAAAATAATTAACTGTAAATCAACGATAAAGTAGTGGCAGTCCGGAATTTACAGTGAATTTTACGGTAGATTCGTTAAATGTAAAGGAGCTTTCAATTTCAATAACCGTCATAACTAGTTGTAGACATACTAAACTCGAGGTCGAGTAAGGCATGTAATCTTAAACTGAGGTAACCTCACTTTGGAAGTTGAAAAAAATTTATTATATAGAAAAATAATTCAAGCGTTGAGACATTAAATTCCGTTTAAAAGTATTTTTTCCCAGTAGTATTAATCTAGTTGCGCCTTTGGCGTAATACGAACTGCATAAGCTGTAGAAAACTGCATTTCATAAATATGGTTTTAATCATAATTTTTATTTTATTTATTTATTGATCTATTCACAGTGTATTTATAGCTAATTTTAATTCAGCGCAAAAGAAATGAGGAAAAATGGAATCGAGCGTGGACCAAATATTCTAGCCAATACAGATCACTAAATTTAACACTTTACTGACAAAATATCACGTGTATGAAGACAACGAAGTTGAACTACCCAGGTTTCGAGTTCATAAAACTTCGGGTATATTTATTATCCTAAGAGGAATTTTTCTTTGGGTGTATTATTAAAATGACATGGAAAATGTCAGCTCTTGATGATAAGGACGCAATTAGAGTAATTTATTCGAAAATGGAATTTAAACAACTAATCAAGCATGCTCAAGCGGACGCGTGTAATGCTTCAGTAACATTAGAAGTCTATGATTACTGGGCGATGATTAAAAATATACTAAAGCAGTGATTCCCACTATTTTATACTTGAGCACCACCTGAGAACTTTATAGGATCGTGGCGTACCACTGGTTATATTATAACTCCTCGAGGGTGGTAAAATAAATTATGTACACATATGAATGAGTTTGCAAAATGTATTTAAGTATAAATAAAACAAAACGCAGAAAATAAATCCATAAAACTAGAAAAAACCCCGTTTATACGTAATTGTTATTAACAAATGGCAAATACAAGGTCCCAACACTAAAATGTCTCTATCAGGAGACTTAATGAGAAACTTGCCGTTGCTTATTTCTTATTAGAGCTTCTTATGTCAGGTTCAATAGTGCTTATTTTTAATCTTAAGTCGTTTTCTGCGTACCACCTCAAATACTCTCGCGTACCACCAGTTGGGAACCACTGCACTAAAGCTAATAAACGATCAGAAGATATGATGAATGAAAGATTTATGTTCGAACCTAAACGCGAAGATTTCTTTTGCTCACACATAGTCATAGCACCCCTACATGCATAAAAAGAGACAGATATTGAAACATAGTTCAAGGTATTATGTAAAAGAAGACATTTCAGTCGAATTTAATTATCGAACGGGATCTGTACAGCGCGTTTCCAGCTATCGATGGAGAAATGTCTATAGGGCAGGGCTGAGGAATGTATGTCGTACGGTTCCTGTTAGGCATTCGGATGTAGAAAGAGAAGTATTGGCGAAATTACAATTTGTCGCTTGCCTGAGCCTATTGGATTATCGATTGCAGCACCATGGGGATTTCAAAATGGAGCGACAGAGGCGCGCTGGGAACAGGGTTGTAAAGGAATCGAACGACTTCGCGTCCATTACTTCAAAATCCTTTTAATATTCTTTTACACTTACATACAAATGCTTAATATTTGAAATACTAATAAAATTTAAAGTCATCTATTAGTAAATGAAATGTTCATAAGTAAAATAAGTTCACATTAATGAGGGAAAACTAACATTTAAAATGGTTTAATGAGAGTTGTATTTATTTAATTTTAAACTATTACTGAAAGATCTCGGTAGTAGCTCGACCTTAATTTTATATCGATAACTAAATAAGATTACACCATCAATAAATCAATCTTTGTCAGAAAAAGTACTCTACATATTCTTTCGGAATATATTAGCTATTAAGTGAAAAGTGTGGCTCTAGAAACCAATCAGAATTAATCTACAAATTATGATACACTGAATTGAGTGGTTTAAGCAAACAAGAATACGGGAAATAAATTAATTAATATGTTTGAAAGGAAAGGGGGAAGATAAATGACTCGAAGTAAAATCAACGGGTTAGTATTTATGAAACACTGTTAAACACAGTTTGATGAAGTATGTCTAGGTCTGGTATATTTCCGCCTTTCCAATTAAATGTAAAGAACTTTTAAAAAGTACAAGTTATTTAAACTTAGAAACTACAGACAACTAACAATTTTATTTTCTCCGAAATCTATCAGGTTCATATATTGTTTTTAAAATACTTTTGGAACCAAATTTGAAATTCAACAGCTGTTTAACTTCGAAGATGCATACAACCAAACCTGAATGCGACATATTCGTTAAAATGTTAACTAATTATGATGGGCTCTGCTCGAAAGCTTTGTCGAATGTACACACAAAAATTGAGGAATTTTTTTAATACTACCTGGTCATTAAGAAATTTTCAGATTATATTTTGATAGAAACAAAAAATGTCACTCTTTGATAACCAGATATAAAACTCTATACATTTTACGTACAGATGGCTGTAAAAATAAATAACCAATAATAACAATATTTATGAGGCTGTTGAACGACGTCGCATGTAGTTAAAAAATGATTTAAATTTCGACTACGGATGCAAAATAGGACAGGTATCATTTTCGCAAGATAAATAAAAATTTAACGAAATCTGAGAGCTGGAGGTTTGTTACACATAAAATAATACACTCCACTTGATTTCTGTCTAAATTTCAAAATTTGCACAACCAATAAACAAAAATTTTATGATTCAATGCAAAATTTGAAAGCAACATGTGACTCGTGGTCAAGGTTCCTCTACAATGGCATTGCCACAAGTGTCAACCATAACGTGATCGTAAGGTTTGTTGACCTTCAAATAAAACTCAAGGGAATAGAATGTACTTCAGATAAATGGTTTAAAATTTCGCTTATTTTGCAGAAGAAATACGGTTATCTTCATGATACACTTGATTGATCAAAGATTCTAGCGTTCAGGAGAATTAAGAAATTTAGGAGAAAAAGTGCCGTAATATTTTAAAGATAGCAAGGAGATGTACTGATTTTGGGACCAATATTTTTCCACAATGAACTCTTTATAATCCTAAAAGACGATTCCCAAATCAAATAATTGGCAAAAGGCTAGCCAATTCTTCCAGGCTGAACAGATAGGGTTCTGTACTTCGATACCAGAGTAAATGCGTTCGAGTTCGGCGTTAGAGATGGAGGTTTATTTCTCTTTGGATTCAATCGGACTGAAAATTTTAGCAGTTGAGTCCAAAAATATGAGAGTAAAACTAAAACAATCAACTAACTAGTGTTCATAAACAGACTGTACACACGGCAAATGTCATTACATACAATAGACCAATCGTACACAAACTTTCTTCGACAGCGACCCACTTTCTTTCACTAAAAAATCGATCGACCCCATTGAAAAATTTTTGGTAGCAACAAATTTCTATATGAAATTAGAAAAATGTTAACAAAAAAAAGTAGGAAAAAAGTTAATAAATGTTGAGAAACTATTTTATTGATTCTTGCAGAGTATTGTAAGAAAGTTTGACACTTTATTTAACAATATCATCCTGTATATCTTAACATATAAAAATTACCCATGCACACACAAAATATATAATTATAGATAATTTAAAGTATATTTTAATTAAATAATTAAATTGATATAAATGATTTTTGAATAAAATTTACTTCAAACTCTCCGCGACCCCTTTAATTTTTTTGGTGACCCCGCTGTGCGTCGCAACCCACAGTTTGCGCACCACCGCAATAGATTATGAAATGATATATTCGATAATATATGAAAGAGAAGTTTTTTAACAGCTAAAATGGAATAAATAGTAACTATGTCAGGGGTCGGCAACCTTTAGTACTAGGAGGGCATATTTCAGAAATGCATGAGTTCGGCGGGCACCACTGGATGAAGAGGAGGAGGAGGGGGGGGGGAGTTAATATTTAAACATGAAAACATTAATGCGACATAAGATTTCATACATAAATGCAAATTTTAATTTAAGTAAAACAATCTTAAAATTTATAATTAATCCGATATTGAACATTGTAAATCTGCGGCCAACTCGTTGTAATGTGGCACATAAGTTAAAATTCCCTGTTCTCAGGCATTGGTCCAAATGAGTGTCAGTGAGGCTTGATCGGTACTTTGATTTTAAGTATTTCATACTGGAAAACAGATTCACAAGCATGTGTCGGCACGCAAAGAGAGTTCAGTTTCAGAGCACATTTTGTCAACACTGGGAAACTATTCATTCACTAAATTCCAGAATTCTTCTTCGTTATGACGTGATTTTAATTCAATGTTATTGCTTATATTTATAATATAATTTCCAATTCTAAGTTCTCTATTGGAAATATCAAAATATGTTGCTATTTTATGAGTCACATCCTCCTCTGTATGAGAGAATGGATTAATAAAAAACGTCAAAAATGCCTCCACTTCGTAGAATTTTTCAAATCTGGTATTAAATTCTTCCAATAAGGAATCAAAATGTTTAGCAAACTGATAGGTAGTAGCATTTCCATCGCAATAATTTTCGATCACCATTTTTAAATTTGGGAAATGTGGTAAATTATCTTTCTCCATATGCGACTTCCAGAGCGCTATTTACCTTTAAATGCATTTATCGTACTTATCATAAAAGCAAGGGGAGATGTTGGGAGATCAGGCTGGTCAGTTTTTGATTTTTACGGTTTTACGATTTTTGATTTAATTTTTTTATGCTAAAATTATTCATTACAACTACGAGCGTTTGTTGATCAAATATCTAAAATTTTTTTATATTTGAACGGCGGGCACTTTAATACCTCGATCAGGGGTTCATGGGTCGGCACCGCGTTGCCGACCCCTGAACTATGTAATTAAGAGTGTATCTTGTTCTGAATTAATATGGATGTCTTTTAAACTATAATACGCATAAATTAATATAAGTAAACAACTCATTTCCTATATTTATATTCATCTAACAAATTATTCCATTTGAAACCAGATTGATTTATTCAGTATTTTTCTTCACAACAAACAGAACAATATTCGCTCTATGGATAATGTAGTGGATCCCCTCAAGTATTTTTACCCATAAAATTCGAATAAGTAAAAGCGTAAAAAAATAATTCTTGTAATGCAAAGTGGAATAAATTTTAGTCAAAACCCATATATTTCACAGAAAAAATATTTAAACAAATAAATACTACCTAACCAAAGTTTCAGGTTTTAGGTCATGTTAAACTTATTACTCACATTCTTGTTATACGTTCCACTTAAATTTACGAATTTTATCTAAATTTCGACAAATTTTTATAATTTACTCTCTCCTTTTCAGTAAAACGCCCTAAAAACTAGTAGCCTCTCCTAATGGCTAGGAACGTTCAACCTGGCTGGACATGTGAGTCATACGCACGAGTACAAAAGTAAAAACAGCCGCGTTCGATCATGAGAGAAAAGGGCAGGTATCCGCTAAGCGGAAACGAGCGTGTGCCTCTGCCCTTCTTGGCCAGCATCCCAGTGGCACACACCGGCCGGCCCTGGCACAAATACTCGGCCAGAGAGACACTCTCTCCCGGCGAAACACAAAAGGGGATAATGCCTCACGTAATAATGGACCAGCATCCACTAAAACGGGGTTACGGACAGAAAGGGCAAGGCCGTACAAAGCGGAATGGGAGACGGGGATTTGCAGAGGAGTATCAGTGTGAATCAGGGGGTATCCCCATTCTCGCTGTAATATTCTCTTAGCATACTGCTTGTTGAAATGTTAAGAATCTATTTTTTTTATACGTATTACTATGAATAGTCAAAAGCATAAAGCAAAATAAAACCTTCGATATTAGTTTGTAAAAAAAAAATTATTGCATTGAAACTAAGAGGTTGGGCCTAACAAAAGATCCGGACCCCACGCCCACTTATATGCCGCTTTTACAAAAAAGGCAATGATAGACACGTGAGTTCACACAGAAAGCGAGGAACGATTTCACTTTCTTTACTAAGACCTTCGGCAAGTTCGGCTTGAAAAGAAAACACTTCCGGTGTATTCAACAGTAGTCACGTTTTGCTACTCCGTATGACAACATAATCACTGATTACGATGATTACGATGGAACGAGGCATTTCCATACGCCGTATTTAATCTTTTTATTTTATTGGTGTCAGAATTTATTTCCGGATATTTAAATACTTGTAAGATGAGCTTTACAACTGAGTGGTTCTAACAACAAAGCTAATTACTGCACGGTTGGTTTGGCTTGTCTTAATTAGATTTTTCCCCAGAAATTTTGACCAACCTTTTGTTTTTCTGGAGTCCTTCTCCATTCTCATGCCTTTCGACACAGGTTAAAGGGCTCGTACTGCACGAAGACGTGAAGACCAGGCATCTAAGTCGCTCTCGCACGCACAGAAGTGTCACTAACCATTCGCCAATCACTAGTCATTTAAAACCATACTAGTTGGTACCCGACAAAACATGACGAATGGATAGTAAATAAATGTACTAACACAGAAATTATACTCAACACATCATTGCCAAATGTTGAAAATCATAATAATAAGAAAAGAGAAATATACTTTAAAAAATTACTACTGAACCCAAGAAAAAGAAATACGGTTACTCAACAGCGCGAAATAAACAATTCCCGCCAGGTTTAATTCTATATCTCACAAACATAATTATCGCCCAGTGGCTAAGTGGTTAAGACATCAGCCTGCCACACCGGGGTTGCGGGTTCGATTCCCGCACTCTGTTGTATTCTGAGGAACCGGCCAGTCTTCCGCCTGCAAAAGGAGACCCGTCTAGAAAGGGAAGCTGCAAATCATCATCTATCGTTGTTAATAAAATTCTTCTGCGATTGTGTAATTTGTGTGTTTCTATTTCCTTGTATTCATATGTACGCCGAACTGGGGTGTAATGTCGTCAGCCCTCAGGGACATTGGCAAAAAATATATATATATATATATATATAAATAAGTAAATAAAAATGAGAGAGAGAGCTAGCTAAAGAGATTTCTCAGAATAAACAAATTATGCCTCCTCGTGCATAATTTTTTCCCCTTGCATCCCTCGTGTTTATGTGTCCTTGTGCTTAGTGAGTATCTAAAGCTAGATTTAAACATGTCACTGAGCATGAGCAGAATTCAATTTTTAATTGTAAATTATTGCTAAATGATAGAAATTGTGGTTACAAAAAACCAAATTTGACACATCTATAGATTAATCTTTCGTTTAAGACCAAAAAGTAATTTGAAGGAATAGTTTTCTCTCACAGACTGCTCAAAGAATCTGCAAAAATACTGGTAAGGATTTCATTTAAACTGTTATAATGTGCCTGTGTTGTCAACTGTTCTTTCCAAGTTACCATGGGCCCTTCACTAACATTCGCGAAAACATGAAATTCTCGTATACTCAAGAATCAAATACAGCATCTTGCCAATAAGCCGCTATTGGATAGCAAAATTAGATGTATTGACTATTCGCCGACTTTCTGAGTTAATATAAAGTATGATATTAAAATCTACATATTGTATATGATGGCAAATTTCGAAGAAATTCAATTAAAATACAACAGAAATTCAATATAAATACGATAGAAATTCAATTGGCAATATCATAAATTTTAGAAACACTTAAAAAGTTGTATCACACGTTTGGTTTGACAGACGAATGGACGATGCAAAGAACGCGGAAAGTGAAAAATAGGAGTACAGTGGAATCTCGATCTATCGTTTTTCAAGGGACCGATTGAAATGAACGACAAATGCGGGAAAACGATAGATGCGGAAACATAACAATGCAATATGATAGTTGGGACTGGATAAAATGAACGACACATACGGAAAAACGATGGATCCGAAAACGATCGATCGAGATTCCACTGTATATATATTTATATATATATTTGGGGAGGGGGGGAGAAAAAGGAAGGGACAGCATGCACATCAGTGCGAGCTATTTTATTCATACACGTATAACGTTTAATTAATTTATCTAAAAATCATATAAACAGTTACAAAGGAGCTTCGACAGGATGTATGTATAACATTCTGACCTTGTAAAAGAAAATTATTTCAGGCTACAGTCCTTAGCAAATTATCACGCTACTTGAAATTTTCTCCAAAGAGGGCCGTGTAAAAACATAAAAGCTTAAATAACTGAATAAAAATAAAAACAGAGCAACATAAGTTTCTTTTACCTCTGGATTGATTGTTCGGTCAAATTTCAACCTTTATCATGAAATATAAAAAAATGATAAAGACCAAATGATGGTTACCCACCAGTATGTTCCAACAGCGTGGTTAGATAATTATCTTAACAACTCAAACACACTTTCCAGATCCTTAACATTACACATATTTTACCTAGCATTAATTAATAACAATACTTCTGAAGACTTATAGAAAGAAACATTTCCACGCGTTTTGCTCGCAGACATGGTTATAAGAATGAAATACCCATGTAAACAAGATGAACAATGATGTAACGACTTACCTACATTAGGCGGAAACGATGAACATCCTTACTGCAGTGGTAATCTAAAATACTGCAGGCTGCTACGTAATATCCGACATTGTCTCGAAAAACAAAAGGTGTTTGTTCTTTCGAAACAATAGAACACAGGTATATGGAAAAAATATCAGTTTGTTAAGATCATTTTTGACGACAGTTCTTGCAGGAAATGAAGCTAGATGAAAAAAGCTTCAAATGAATGTTATTCATATTCCAGAACTTTAGGTATCTAAAACCAGATAATCGATTGAAAAGGTTTCAGTCTAAATGACATTTTTATGTAACACATCGAAAAAATTAATGGCTGCTATTTGGCATTACTTCACTTTGACGTCACTAAGATCAGAATCGTTACTATCGATGGGCTTTTCATAGAAACCCAGACCTATGTTAGAGGAGATTTTCAAATTCTCATTTAGGGTACTATGTGATAACTCTATTGGATTTGCTCACCTCAAGGTATAGAGAAAATTTGTCCAAAGATTACTGACTTGGATTTCAAGAATTTTTTTTTAAATTGTACTCCGTAATAGAGACAAGAAATTTTACACCTTGGGTCATTTTTCATTTTTTTTAATGGTAATAATATTTTTAAATTAAAATTATTCGGAAAAAAATCTGGTATAGTGTGTTTGGAACGCTTCTAAGTTCTTCTGGTGGACGAAATTTATAAAATGAATTCTGTTGCAAAGTGCAGAAAAGTTCAGGCAATCTTAAAATACCATTTTTATTTGATTATCAGCTTTTATGTAGCTGTAAATTTTCTCCCAAGTAGGCAAATTTTCTCCCAAGGTTATCATTGAGGTTAGCTAATCCTATAGGGTTAGTACACAGCAGCCTTAAGCATTCGTAGGATACAAGAATGACTATTTTCTAAATCACACATGACAGGCGCCTATACCAGATATAAAGCATCGATCTAAAAAAAAAAATTTATAATATACTTTTACTCAGTAACAAAGAATTTATTTTATGTTCAATTGCCTTACTTAATGAATTAAACATTTTCCGAAGAAAAGATTGACTAGTTTGATAGTAAGTCATTATCATCACACAGCTTCAATCAACGGGAACATTCTGGCTTACTTTGGTTTAGCTGCTATTAAATAATCAAGTGATCTTAGATGCTACCATATTTTTGGTATTTTGTAGCATTTTTTCGAATAACGCTCCATTTGTTTCAGTATCGAACTTCGGTATAATTTAGCAGATTAGACTTCAGTTCAACTTATAACTCTATGTGACAATAAATTTCAACAGCTATTACTCTCAATATTTTTCTTCAAAAATATAAGTTTAAATTAGCTGAGTTTTCATATTTCTTTTAATTGATTAGGCTTATGCCTTAGTAAAGGATAAGGGCCTGTTCACATAGAATCCGCTGGCGTCACTCGTGCTGGAAAAATTTAAACCAATCACAGACCTTAACAATTTTGTGGCTAATCGTTTGGAGGTTTGTAATTGGTTAAATATATTTCAATACGATTAACGTTCACGCTGACGGATATTATGTGAACAGGCCCTAAATTAACTGTATTAATATGGATATGATCTTTGAACAAAGCAAGTAGCACTGGGAAAGCTTCTTTATTTCATCTAGTTAATAAAAATCTGCCCACATTATTAATAGCTTATGAAATAATTATTAATACCTCGAGTACAAGTCCCATTTCATCAATCATTTATTATACAAGTACGTAAAACAAGTCAGCGCTTTTATGATAATAAAAATAATTCGCAAGCCCACAAAAATAGTTAATTGCGTTCGGGAATGTCGAACTAAATATTTAATTAACAGAAAAACATCGCTAACATATTTCAGTCGTAATCGTTATTCTAGGGTGCAAAAAGAGGAGGTTACATGACGGGTGTCTGAAACAGTGGGAGTTGCGGTGGGAGGGCAACTTGGCGCAGAAAAAAAGAAAGGTCTGAACTTAAAAGATTACAGAAAATGGCCATGTGACGGGTCAAGAAATCAATTTATCAATTTTTGGCAAAGACACTATGTGCAGCTGATATTTCGCTGACACTGGGAAAAGTCAATTTGGAAAGATATATTGATTATATGAAGTAATATGAGTTGTGAACTATGGTAAAGAATGTTTTTGTTTTGTTTTGCTATTTCGAGAATAAAAATAATATCGAGAAGTTTTCTTATTACGTAATTTTAACCTCGCATATTTACTATTTAAGTAGAATATAAAACCTCCTCGTTTGGATCAAAAGTTGCTTCAGAAAATATTTCGAAAACCCAATGTTAACTACTAGAATTAAACTTTTTAACCCTTAATAACAGATATAACTTGCCGCTAAAATTTTAAAAACGCTGTTCTCGATTAGAAGTACTTAATGGCACTTTATTTAAAGAAATATCTACAAAAACAGAGATTATAGAAAATGGTTTATTACATAAACTTTTAATATACGGCAAAGATATGCTTCTGCCCAAAGGCAAGATAAAACAAACAAACAAACAAACAAACAAACAAACAAACAAACAAACACACACACACACACACACACAAGTAAAATAAAATAAAAATAATCGCAGACTAAACTAAACTAAACACGAAGATTTCGATATGCAATCACAATCCACATCGTCAACAAGATTTCTCCCTTATCAAACAACTGTAAAATGAAACTGGGTAAATTACACAAAACTTCCCACAGGTATACGTATGTTTCAAGAGGATAAAAGTACAACTTAGTTTAGAGGGGTCTAGCCGGGCCATATTTTGTTCAGAACCGATTAAAGGCTCCTTAGAGCCAATGTTATGAAAGAAACCCCTTTTCCACAACCACCCCTCAAAACGGCGAATTTTTTTCTGAACCATTACTGACCTGTACCAACTTTCACTGTAATTGAAAAGTCGCGTATCTTAGAATAGGTCTATCAGCGTAAAAACTACTAGAAACTCCATCTGAATTACCTCACGAATTGTATCTCATGGTATCAAAATAGATGAATCGTCAAAATAGTTATAACGTTTTCTACCCATAAAACAATCAAGCTATGTAAGTAAAACTGACTGGTGGATCAAGTTTCTATAAAATGTGATAAATAATTAAAACACAAAAATATTGAAAATAGTCTGTTTAAACAGTGGTTCCCAACCAGTGGTCCGCGAGAGCCTCGGGAGTGGTCCAGCACCACATATAAAAAAGTTGCCAAATAAGTGGGGATTTTGAAAGCAATGTTCATAGAACTAAATGGGCCGAATATATCCGATGACTATCAGGTGTTGAATTACAATTTCTTAAAAGTTTAACATAATTATTTTATTATTAGAATATGATACAAAATTTTCGTAACCCATGTATGTTTAAATGATTTAGGCTATCTAATTCTAAAGATTGAAAACAAGGTTGAAACAAAAAGGAGTAAGTTATTCCTGTATCCTTTTTGCCTAAGGGATATTCTATACCCCCATACCCCCCCCGGAAACAATCCAGTGTGTGTGTGTTGGGGGGGGGGGGTTCCGCACATGGTTCAATTTCTGGCTTAGTGGTCCGCAGACTTCTACGGGTTAGGAACCAAGGGTTAATATGAAATAATATGTGAAGCATTACGCTAAATTTTCCCTGATTGAAAATAAATTTATCTCTCGCCCTAAATAAATTAACAGAAGGCCTTAGATGAAACAAATAAAACGTAGACAGAGACCAATTATATGTATGCCTTTTTCAATAAATAAAGAATAAACAAGACAATTAGGTCATGCACAAATATAATGAGAGTCTAGTAAGGTTATACGATAGACAAAATCAACATAATTTCAAGCATCCGACATTTATGAAGTAAATTACATTAATAACGAAAAAAAATCTACCCAATGCTCTTAAATGAAATCCATACACATATTTAAAAGAACAAAATATCACTCTACACTATAAATAACATTTCATCATTAATACTAATATATATAAATTCTAATTTAAAAAACGCGAAGCTATTTGGGAAGAGAACGTTTATTGCATATCTCATAACGCTGCCAGAACACTTAAAGCCATCTATTTTAATCTTTTTCGTTGTCAAGGTAACAGACCTCCATTCAGAGAGAGAGAGAGACAGTCTATGAAGCTGCCCACGCAGGATGGCATTGAAACACTAACTATTTAGTAAAACTGACAGGTTAGAACATTTTCAGTAATAAGATTTTCTCCTCCCCTAACACAGCTCCTAATGTGTTACAAATTTCGCTACGTAAAATACAACCTAGGAGGTAACAATGGCTACATGAAGGAAGAATACATGGAAGGATGAGCTACAACGTCAAGAGACTGTTAGAATGGGTGTAGCCAAATAGTTTATAGCAGTGGTATACTTTTGTCGACCGCGAACCATTTTCTTTCAATGAAAAATCCCGCTAACCCAATGAAAATTTAATGGTAACAGCAATTTTAAAGTAGTAATGTAAAAATTAGGAAAACGTTATCAAAAGTATAGTATTTGGTAAAACAAAATAGGCAAATTTTGAGAAACTATTTAAAAAAATCAATGAACTGTCAATTTTGGGTATATATTTACTTGGTATAGTAATTTTTTTTTAAATGTCTTCCTTACCATCTACACTTGTTATTTACTAGATCTCATGTGACTAAAAATTCATATTTAAATATTAATATGCATCTGCATTTCATTTAGGTAAAAATTAGCAAAAATTAAAATAAAAAAGGTAATTATTTTAAAAAGATAACCTTCATATTAAAACACTGAAAATTATAAACTTCATTTATCTACATAAGACTAAACTAGAAAAAAAGCATTGAGAAGGGTGAACCTTAACTTCATAGAGTATTTGTTCAATATTTGGTGAAATATTTGAGAGTGCCACTCTCATATCCTCGTTGTCTGGTTTTTATAGTTACTCAATTTGAAAACCCAGTCTCGCACATATAGGTAAAAGCCAATGGAAGCAATGTAGTCTTTAAGACTGTTTGACTCCTTATTTAACAATCATATATTTTTAACATGTAAAAATATTAAAGATATGTAATTATAGAAAGTTTACAGCATATTTTTTAATTAAATAATTCAGTATATAAATTTACTTCACACCATCCGCGATCCCTCCAATTATTTTCCCGACCCCTCTGTGAGTCGCGACCCACAGTTTTCGCACCACTGGTTTGTAATTTCATGAAGCGTCGCCAAATTTATTTTTTATTATGGAGCTACCAAGAATCACAAACTAATAATAAATCTGTAATATATTTCTAATGGTCCGAGCGAAGGTAAGTTGAAAAAAAAAAGAAAAAAAAAGATGATATAAGTTGGCTTTTACTAGCACTACAGTTGATATGCAAACGAAACGCGTAAGCTACATACCAGAGTCCGCTTACGCTAAATCCTACGTTAAACACGGACACATTTATAGGAACTGATAATAACAAACATCCCGCGTCAAATGACGCGTAGCGGTGGTGACTTTGAACCCGAGAAAGAAAAAATAAATTAATATATTGATTCAGGAGACAAAACAATGGCAAAGGGAGTGAGTCAGAAGGGAAATCGGGGGCACCAGGCGTTTCTTTTCCTCGATCTAAGACTCAGTTCATTTCCATTAAGGAAGTGTGCGTGCGTTTCACTCTCCTCTTTTAACCGATCCTAATAATTGTAGTGCGAAGACGCGATCGAGCGTTGCGAGCGAAGAAAGTGGGGGAAGCCGTTTGGTGACAGAACGGGGGAGAGCAAATACAGACGGAATGGGGGTGATAATAAATGATAATCATCGTCATCATCATAATCATCATTACACTATTATTCCTTCCCTTTATTTATGATGATCGAAATGAGAAATATTACAACAGTGCGAAGTTTGAAAATAAACATTTCGTGTTATTTTACTAGAGGAAGCGAATTCAGGCTTCAGACGGTTCCCATTCATTCTTCATAAAAATGCCTGAGCTTATCCAAAAAAAAAATATTTTTTCAAATTCTTTGAGAATAAACTCAGCTAACGATGAATATCCAACTGTAAACTATTAACTGTATTGCAGGGGGGGGGGGAATTCCATCTGAATTTGAAATTAGATATGCAACTAAATACATTTTATTATACATGTAAAATGATTCTGATCGCAATGTAGGTCAGGAAATGACCTTTTTTCGCCCGACTCTTAGCTCGGAACATAACGTAGGAGGTGTCTCTTTCGTTCCTTCCTCCTTACGCGGGATAAACTTATTTTTTGGGTTTCAAACTGAGTTGAAGCATTGACTTAATGGTAGCTCTGTATCGGAAATTTATGATCGGGCACTGGATTTTATAAAGAAAAACAGATATTTATACAAAGCTCTCTTTTCAGAAGGGAAAATGTCTACAAAAAAAAACTTAGTCCATTAAGAAGTAGAAAAGGACAGCCTCTTAAAGCTGCTATGTACTAAGAAAAAAAATCGTATTCCCCTTTTCCTCTTCTTACAGATTCTTGTAGTGGCAGGAGTCCAGTTGACAGTTCGAGAATTCCACCCCCCTTAGGATTGACATTTTGAGGGATTGTTCTCTCTATAGGGGGGTTAAGCTCTGCCCCCAAATTGTTTATTTAAAATATATTTTTGTCACCTATTTACAGGTACATAAATGCTGATACTCCAATAAAATTGGTATTGTCAGATAGCCTGAACTTTTCTGCAAAGAGCTACCGGATTCATTTTATAAATTTCGTCCACCGAAGGAATTTCTGAGCGTTTAAAACACACTATACCAGATTTTTTCCCGAATAATTTAAATTTTAAAATATTAATTGCATTTAAAAAAACGAAAAAGGTACGCAAATGTAAAATATCTTTCTCTATGACGGAGTACAATTTAAAAAAAAAAAAAAAAATCTTTGATTCCAAGTCGGCAATCCGTGGACAAATTTTCTCCATAGGTTAACATTGAGGTGAGCTAATCCAATGGGGTTAGTACATAGCAACCTTAAAAGAACAGAGCATGAATTTCAACGACATTGAAAAATGAATTTTTGGGGGCTTCAAAACCAATCAAACCCCCAATTAACCATCATATGGTTAAAAACTTCTATTGATAAGGGATACACGAATTAAAATCAGCATAGCTGAGAGTATTTCCCTCCTTATTAATATTAACCGCGAAGTTTTTCCACGAAGCCTTCGCTCCCCTAGAGTTTTTTTTTTTTTTTTTTCTGACAGAAAATTTCTGGATTTTCAGGAAATTCTACTTCACTCCCAACATTTTCAGAGCCGTAAGACAGGTGACTCCAATAGGGAGGGTGGGAGCGTCTGGTATACATCAAATCATAGTGTCAGGGTGATGTACTAAAGCAGGACGATGCCTTTCTAGCAGATCAACCTAAGAGAAAATGCATAATACCGAGATTACATCAGGACAAACGAAAACACGTTTACATCAGAGTTGCGAACGGCGATTTCAAACCGCGACCCAGAAAATTGCTACACTCAGCTCTCGCAGTCGACGACAACTGGTCAGCAAGATGACCTCAAGAAATCTAAGCTCGCCGATTTAAACCAGTTATAAAATTTATCGCCCTCATTCTTTCCTTTTTGGCAGAGTATTGAATGAGTATCCAAAAAACTTGAATTTCCCGGTCGGATGGAGATTCATCGAGGAGTGAAGTACTAGATAAAAAGCAAACTTTAGTGCATTTACCTTCACTTGCTTCACTAATCGATTTAAATTATAGACTACGCTTAAAACATAACAATAAACATATGACAAAAGCCTGGCGGGGAACAACGGCGAGTCCTAAAACAAAATATAAAAAAAATTTAAAAAGGGAAAAGCATCAATAGCAGATTTAATTGAATTTCTTTCAAAGAGCTAATTAATTTTAGTTCAAACACCCAAAATTAATTCATTTTTTCCCAAAACTTTTAATTAAATTTAACATTAAAAGCTTCAGTAGTTGTCTGGTAGACAAAGAGTAACGACAGACAGTCTGTCTTAGAATAGCTGGCAGAGAACACGTAGGCGGGTTTAAAAAAAAAAAAAAAAAAAGCTATCTCTGCGTGCTTCAAAGCTCGCACAAAAAGAAAGGAGAGAGGACCTATTCTGACGTATTAAGGGTGGCCTAGTGCGACAGACAACTTCAGGATAAAAGACAAAATATTTAACACAAAGCAGCCTAAACTAAATAGTATAAACGGATCAAAATCGCAAATCTTAAAATGATTTTTTTTTTAAATTCCTTCTTTCTTTTTAGGTCAATTATCCGGAAACTAATGAATAAAATTTTTCTAGGAAATAAGACAATCACAAAACAATTGAAAAGGTGCAGTCTTCCATGGAGAGCACCATTCATTTTTAATTATTTTTTAATTACTTTGAATACTTAATAAAATTTACATATAATATATTATGCATTAAAAAAATTTAGAAATTACTACAGGGTGGCTAATAAATACTGTGACAAATATCGAATCATTTAATTACACACAGATGAAATAAAAAAATGAAAATACAACAATATCATGAACATTATACATGAAAGTTTACCATGAAATAATTTTACTCGAATCGACCGCCATCTTTATCGATTAGTAAAGATAATCTCTTACGCCAGTGTCCTATTGCGGCACGAATCATTTTATGAGGTAATTTGTCCCATTCACTCCGTATGGAAGCTTTGAGGGAGTCCAAACTTCTGTGCTGCTTAGCATTTACTTTAGACTCTAAAATCCCCCAAATGCAATAGTCTAAAGGATTTAGATCTGGTGAAGAAGGTGGCCAATCTTCTTGCTTGATAAACTTCGGGCAATTGGCATGGAGCCATTCCTGTGTTGTTTTGGATCGGTGGGACGGTGCAGAATCTTGCTGAAATATCCAATTCTTTTTGGGATACAATCTATTAGCATGTGGTAATAAACGTGTTGCCAATACTTCCTGTTTGTAATATTCAGCATTGATTTTTACCCCTTTATCGATGAATTTCAGAGGCAGTTTTCCATTGTGTGACACTGCAGCCCAAACCATAACAGAATTCTTGTTCTGAAAGCGTTTAACAGTTCGAAGATTTTCAGGTATATCTTCGAAGGTTGCTGAATATACAACATCATTTTTAGCATTATAACTTTGTTCTGTACAAAACAGCTTCTCATCAGAGAAAATTATTTTTTCAACACTTTTGCTACCGTGCCGGTTCAGCAATTTCTTACATCTTTGTAACCTTTTTACTATTTGTGCAGTAGTCAAACCTTGAACTTTTCTTTTGCGATAAGGGCGAAAACCCAGGTCTTCATTTATGATAAGTTGCATAGTTCTGCGACTGATGTTCTCTTCTGCAGCCATTTTATTTGCAGAACGTTGTGGATTTCTTCGTATCTTTTCATGAATTCTTTTGATACGTACTTTTGTACGAACAGTGCGTGGACGACCGGACCTTGGTCTATCTTTACAGCTATTGGTATCCAATAATCGATTTATAGTCCTATATATAAACGTCCTATTAAAACCAAAGCATTTTAATTGCTTAAATATTTTACCTGCAGAAAATCCGCGATCAAAAAGCTGTTTAACCATTAACCTTTTGGCTTCCATCTTTAAAAATATCTACATGTTTTACTTTAAACAAAAATCGTCTACATTTACAAAAAGTTGCCAATCACACAAATAGATAGATAAATTGTTTTTCCAAACGATTAAAATTAAGTCTTATTTTTTGGAGTGTTACAGTATTTATTAGCCACCCTGTACTTGCACAGCAAAATTTTATAATCTTGGCAACAACCAAGAAAAATTTAAAAACACCTGTTCTGTGGAGGGAGGAAACATTAATAATTGTTTTGATAAGACATTCTACAATGTGTAAACGTCCTCAATTGAATACAGAGCCAGTGATATTAGTGCTAATAACATTACTACAATTATATGTGCATTAATTTATTACATATACATATGCTTTAATCACGTTCCGCATTAATTTGTTGTAATAATCAGAAATGCTTTGAAAAAAAATCTGGAGCGCACTACAGAATCTTTAATAAAATATGAGAATAAAAGGTTAATTACTTTACATCACTTTTTATTAAAAAAAGCAAATAAACCTTTATTCAAACTACAACGCACAAATAGCATTAAATAATAAAAGAATGATAAACCTATTTTAATCAGTGAAGCCAATGTCGGTCTTTCTTTACGGCGAAAATACTGTCAATCCTAAAACACCTTCCCAATAGTGTTAACCACCTTAAAGCAAATATGGGCTGTACAAATAAACATCGTTATTAATATGAAATTATTTTTTTGAAAATATTGGTTCATGTCTCTTTTACAGCGATCTAAAGCGAGTACCCAAAAAAAATTACTAAATAAAAGCTATATTTTACCCAGAAAAAAAATAAATAAATAAATTTTGATTTAACCACCGGCCATACTCGTATGATAGCCGAATGGCTGAGCGCTGGCATTCGGTGCTACGAGTAGAATCTGAGTTCGAAATCCAAACTGACATGATTGTTTGTAGCCTCTCGAAATCAACTTTAATCTAAAGGTCGCGGTCTAATTAGCCTGCGTGTGGCAAAAGATGATAGTAACGTCCTCATCTCCTCAACCAACCATAGAGTTGACCACGGAGCGAGAAACACGTATGTAGTGATAGTAAAATATTTTCGAAAATTCTGATGTCTTAATAGAGTAATGAAAAGATTTTAAACTCCTGAAACCTAATTTCATCTTTATGTGTTCTATCTACATTATCACCAATATATATATATATATATATATATATATATATATATATATATATATATATATATATATATATATATATATATATATATATATATATATATATATGTGTGTGTGTGTGTGTGTGTGTGTGTGTGTGTGTGTGTGTGTGTGTGTGTGTGTGTGCGCGCGCGCGCGCACAGTCTAAGTGTGTTGCAAGAAATATTAAATTTAGAAGAGCTGGAGAAATCCTATACATTTACACTTGAAAATAGTAACATATCTTAAAAACACTGATTGCATATCCAGTTTTATAATTTTATTTTTCAGAATAAAGAATGCTTTAGTATAGTATAATTTGTAAATAGATTATAATCGAGAATTTAAAATTATAATTCATATATAGAGAGAAATTTGAAATTACAATTTAAACTCTGTGTGTATGTTTGATGGATGAAAAATATTTATTCCTATATAAAAACTACGAAATAATTTCAAGAGCTGACAAAAAAGAACTAGGGAGTCAGAATAGCTAATAGGAGAAATTACATAACCTAATTATATATAAATTATATTCTTCCTCCGGGCAAAATACGCCCAACGAGAAAAATGTACGATACAAAACAATTTTGGGTAATATTCGCCGCTTCCAATCGATCTAGGGATAAGACTTCTTTATTGAAAACTACGGATAAAATCCTTTTGTTCGTAAACAACAATTACGATGACATAGCGCTGTCTGTCGAGTCAGATTTTGCGTGGTATATTACTTTTGGCGAGAACTTCAGCCAGCTTTTGTGTCAAAAACAACTCATCACTAAACTTAGGCAAACTGTAAAAATTGGTGAAGGCATAGTAAGCGAGAAAGAAAGAAAATGCCAGTAACTTCAATAAAAGTTGAATTTTTGTCTTAGAGGATGGCCGGGAAACTTAGAAGATGACTTCTAGTTTATATATAGTTATAGTGATACTCCTCTAGCGCGGTCATTAATGGTTCCGGAAAAAAAAAAAAGTGGCTGTTTTGAGGGGTGGCAGTCGAATAGGGCTGGCCGGCTAGAGAAGTTTCTATATTATATATATATATATATATATATATATATATATATATATATATATATATATATATATATATATATATATATATATATATATATAAACTTTCAAGCTTAAAGTTGAAATACGTTATCACGAAGGGGATAGACGGAACTCAAAAGAAGGATCCGGGATCACAGGGGATGATTATACATCTTATGGCAATGCTAAAGTGGACTCCGTGCCTCCTATATTTATGCTTGAGAAGTTTCTATTAAAACACACAGAAAACATGAATTACAATATGAACTGAATGATTAATCAAATAATAAGAATGTAAGTCTGATGAAACACATGCACAAAAAGATTATCGTTACGTAATAAAATATTTATACACCAACGATCCTAAGATTACAACCACACATATCCGAAACAAATTAAAGGGTTCTTATTAATTTCTAAGTAACGATTTCTGAAGGACTGTTCAAGGTACGCGGCAACATTTTTAAGAACCTAAAAAACGATTTAAAATAAGCTTAACTTCAAAATTTAAAAAAAATAGTACAAAGATCACAATCTTATAATTTCTCCTAAAAAAATACCGACTACTTCTCGTCGTTCCGATGGCAAACGTAGGGACTCAACTCATTTTCTCTCTGGCATCCCGACAGAACTTGGGAAGAAACTGAACCTATTGAGCGACATCAAGGTAGACCAAGAGATATTCTGCGTCCCTGGTGGAATTTGGAGATCTGAAGATACTGCAGTTGTTGCAGGAGTACATTCCAATTCTCTCCAAATATGCAATCAGGCTATCGTGACCAGATCTAAGTATGAAAAGTGCCACAGACTCTTTTCTCAGTTCATCTTTATTGTCCTGCCACATTTCTTGTAAATTGTTCCTTTTTTTATCATTAGATTTATGAGTGGTTTCAATTGTGATTATGTGATAAAATTTACTATTTAGGATTTTTTTAAATGCATCTGTCGGAAGTGGTCTTTCATTGGTATCAATTTCAGTACCTCTCTTAGCCAATGTATCTGCTGACTCGTTTCTCTCTTAGACATCCTTTCTCCTACAAGAATTCATATTGTTACTAATCATACTGGAAATAAGTTATATAGGCTGCAATCCTGTAAAAGTTATTTGGTTTTCTCGACATTTAACTTGATAAATTCACATTAGTAAGCAATGCCATAGTGAGTAATTAGAGAAAAACAAGTTTCTTAAATTCGGTTCTCATCCTGAATAACAATAATAATTTTTAAAAACACCGACAAACACACACAAAAAAGGGTTATCTGCAGCTTTCTAAAGCTAATATTACCTGTAATAAACTGAAAATTCATGCATTCGCAAGTACTTTTTAAGGGGCGGAAAGAAAGCGAAAAAAAGGGAAAGTCCTTGAACCCCAAAATAAGTACTCTTTGAGGGAGCCTACTAAAAACAGAATCTGAAGATACAGTTCTTAAGGACAATAAGTAAGTATGCTAACCCTAAAATATGAAGTACCAAGTTTTCTACTGCGTCCTAGGGACACCCAGATAAGAGGACATTGTTCGTTTATTTGACATCACCCAGATACACAATAGGAAGAAAAATAATGTAGAGGATGTTGGTTGATATAGAACACTACCGTCATCGTTTTAAGCACGAGGGCTAAAATGATCTGGACCTACAGCTTAAAATTAATTCTGAACGTCTACTAACACCCATTCATACAGAGGAATTCGATTCCGCTGACTCTGGTTTCGGCGATTAGCACTCTAGTCATTCGGCCGATGTCAGACACTTCAGATGGACGAGTTAAGACTAGTAATCTATTGGTTCTCCATGGCTGGCGCATCCATGTGGCCGATCATTTAGCCTTAAGCATACATCTAAGAATCGCTGATAGCTACGATAATTTCTATGAGTGGGCATTTATATCACGACAATGCAGTCTGAATTCAAGTTCATTTCCAGGGAGAGTGAAAAAAACACATAAAATTCAAATCTAAGTGACTTGAGGCTGGCCCTCAACAACAACAACAAAATTTATTACCACACTATTTAAACATACAGTTAAAGCGTTTATAAACAAAATATCAACTAACAATTGTATTATATAACATTATCTTTTCCGGAGATCACGCCCACAATGTATCGTAACAATAACCCAGAAATCTCAACCACAAACACAACCTCACGATAGCTACTCTCAATATGTCGCAACAACTCGTCAAACTTACACAGTCACTAAACTAACTGGTTTGTACGCTGTTAATGCCTGCTGATTTAGGACTGTTTCTTAGCGTCTCTTGCCACAAGCGCGGTTGATTACTTCCAATTTGAATTCTCAGCGTCATTTAAATATTTCGACGTTTAGCAGCGGCATAGAGCCGAATAAGAAAACCCAAAATCTCTTTCCTCACTCGCCTCGAATCACGATCTTTAAAAGGTTCTACAAAGCAGTAGTACCATAAAACTGCCGATAGGCAAAGGAACTAAAATAAACCTGCCTAGAAACAAAATAATAATGATAATGCAACAAGTACTAAAAGTTTGATAAAAAAAGAATTGCCCAAATTGGTGCAGGCATAATTTTATAGACCTAAATACGGCTGAAAAATCCTAGACCTCTTTCGACCGAATTCGAACCACGATGACTTCTTGATACTAACAAGAGTTTAAAGGTGTGTTGGTAAAACCTTATCGTATGCCGAAAACCCTGGCAGACAGTATTCAAGAGGATTTGATGTGTGGAAAATGGGTTTTGTGCCGATTACAGATTTTAAAATATTAAAGTTAAAATTTAACAGGTTCGATTAACCCAGCATGTAAACTCTGTAGAAAAAGAGACAACTAAATGTTTTAAATGATGATGACTATAATTACGAATTAACATGGCTTTATTACAATAAATAAATAATTAACTTATAAAGTATTAAAATGATTACTATTCTCATAACCACATGTATAATTAATAATGTGTTAAAATGATTAATATTCTTTAAGTACTAACTTGGGCCCTCACCATAACAGGAATCATTTATGTGATATTAACTTAAAATTTAATCTTAAAATTCAAGTACTGTCCTTCAACAGAAAAGTAAAGACTGACCGACCCAAAACGGCTTGGCTTAGGAGATGACATCCTGCACTTCAACATAGTTGCAGGGTGGCTCGAAAGCAACACCACAAAGCGGTTAATCGGGACTGCAGGCCCCCAGCTCTCTGCAAACTCGTCTAAAAAAATCTAATCTCTTCTCGAATCCAAGTCCCCTCTTAATACTTATCTTAATTTTTCATATCCGTCTCTACCTTCCAATCATATTTTCTTCTTCATCTAAACTCCACCAACGTCTTAAAACTTTATACTAGTGGCTGTAACATTTTTCTTTATTAAATTCACAAAATCTCATTGGACCTATATTCTCCTACTTTTCTGCATCCCGTTCCTTCTTTCATTTTTCTTTATATATATATTTTTTTTTAAATCTCCCCTCTCTAACCTTTCTATGACTCAACAATACTCACTGTTTCGCAAATACCAGTAATTCTTATATTCCATATTCTAAGGGGCTTTTCGGGTGACCCCACCGCCTTTTAACTCTTTCGCAGGCCTTTCAACTTCATCGGTTTCTTTAAAACAAATCTCTCCCACACTCTTTCTACTTACTATTTATGGGCGCGGGCCTTTTCAACTTCATCCCTTCTTTTCCATAAATATTTTCTTATTGCTTAACATTTCCCTTTTCACTATAAATATTTTATTCCTATACACTTCCCCTTTTCATAGCTATAAAATATCCCTTTCTCGTATTGACCACGACAATAGGCTATTTTCTAACCTTCCTCTCCGTGTACAATTTTATGGCTAAGACTCCTTTAAATTTATGGCCGGACGATGGCCGAATGGCTAGGGCGCTGGCATTCGGTACCGGAGTCTGTGGGTTCGAATCCCACTCTTGATATGGACGTTTGTAGCCGTTCGGAATCGGCTTTAAGCAGTAGGTCCCGGTCTAATTAGCCCTCGTGTAGCAAAAAGTTGACCGTAGCGCTCCAAACCAAACCAAACCAAACCTTTTAACTTATTTCTTAACCTTTTCAAAACGTTTCACAATGCATAAAGCAATCCTAAAATGGCTTGCAGCTGCTAAAATCGCCAAGAAACCCTTGCTAGGCTTGGAAAGCCAGCAGAATAACATAATGAATTCCTATTTAGATAATGAAAAAATAGAGATATACTTTCTAACGAGAAAGAACAGTTCGAACACTAAAATTCATTATACTACAACTCACCACTATAAAAAGCATAAACTGGCAATTAAAACATTTCATCGCATGACAGGAGAAATCTTGTTTTCTTACCTAGAAATGAAAGGGAAAAAATGTTAGCTTAATAACATCAAAATATTGCTTACAATTAGTATGACTTTTTTTATGACGTCATGAAAAAAAAGGGAAAATACATTAAAACAAGAATATTACATTCTAATTTGTAATTCACTCAATACAAATTGTTTAAATTACAATCGTTTAGTTTTTTTCTTTATAGGTAAACGTAAAGTTTCACGGTATATTCAAATTATAAATTTATGTGTTTTAATTCCGGGTGAAAACAATTCATTATGATTATATTGGCTTTCCTCAGCTGTAAACATAAGTGATCTCTATAGCGATACATACAAAAGCAAACGTATTTTCTGAACTTACCATACAAAAACGTTTGGCCAGACTAAAGATTTAAATACCAAATTGATCAAGATTAATTGCAATATTCTACTATATATATGACTATTAAAAATGTTAACGAATTTTGGCGCGTCTTTAACAACAACATGAGTAATTACGATCTTAAATAACCTTAAAAAATATCCTCATATTACATTTTATCCTTGTATAAAGCTTCATGCATAAACAAAGCTTCATGTATTATTCACGTACTTGAACACGAAAAGACTACTATTAGGAACAGAGCGAATTTTCAACATTGAAAATTAGAACCGTCGTATCAAATGTATGTACAGAAAAAAACGCTAATTCTAACATATGCCGACACAATTGTGTGAAGCTTTTTTTGCTTATTTTCGCTTATCGAACAACGCCTCTTCCCCATTAAAACAGCTTTTTTTTCAGCCCTAAATAAGATATCAAATAAAATAGAATACAATGTAATGTATTTAACATTGATGTGCCATTTAAAAGAAATACAAAATTATTTGCCAGTCACAAATATAAAATTATTTGTTTTCCAAATGCTTCTTGAATTTTTTTTTGTATTTAGTTTCATTTTAAAAGCTCTTATAAAAACTTAATGCAAATTTATCAGACGTGTGTTTTTTGTTGTTCTTTTTTTTAGTCTATAACCGTCTTTGGTGTTTTTCTTTATGTGCAATTTAACGCCAACGAATTTTTAACGACAGATATGTGATGTCACATGCCCTTTGTTTTACCATGCCCGACGATCGGACATTATACATTCAGGCTCCATTTGCCTTATCTTTTTCGTATTACACCGAGAAATTGTACTATGAAATAAGACTATATCACAAGAAGATTTCCGTCCAACGAAGTACGGAAGATTTGTTTGAACGAGTTGTCTGAGTTCCCTGAAACTCTTTCGCGTGATATGGCCTCAGTTCACATTGCCATACAATTATACTCGTCATTTTTCTCAATCAGCGGTCGCAAATGTATTCCACTAACTGGAACTCGCTCACAACCCTCATGAATGAAACCCAAACAGCCACTTCTATAATTTTACATTTTTCACTTAGTTTCGGATAACGCAGAGATCGGGTATGACGAGTGTGTTACGATCCCTTACTGCAGTGGTCCCCAACCCCCGGGCCGCGGACCGGTACGTGAATCAAATGGTACCGGGCCGCCAGCTCAGGGTTCTCATTGATTTAGCGATCTAGTGAGTTAAAATGTTAAATCACTTTATATTCATTTTTTGGTGTAACTGTATTTTATTTTGAAGGCATGTTTAATAGGGTGGAGCGCTCGTATAGGGATTTTTTTTTTAAATTTTCTTTTCTAATAGTGATAAAAGTTTGACCTACCTATAGAGGAACAAAAAATGTATTACAATTTTTTTATTAATATTTTCCTTTTACCGGCGCATTTGCTTTGAAAAATTTACATTTTTGCTAGCATACAGATGAAATTTGAACGAGGATATTGTTCTAAATTCTATATAAACTATTAGTTATTAAGAATAAAATGACTCACAAGGAAGAAAAGATTACTAATTTAATTAAAAAAAAAGCTTCACTTAAAACATAAAACATATATAAAACTAGTCAAAGGATATTTTAAAATCACGTTTGGTGTCGAATTTGGACATCAATTTTCTTGACTCAATTTTGGAATTCATGAGATCCTTCTCTGGACTTGTTTTCACATAATTGCATAGAAACCTCCGTTAGTGTCTTTACTGAACACGTTCTATGGCTTGGGTATTACATGGAAATCTTAGAAAAGGTATCTTTTCACTTCCTTTTATTTCCACCATCGAGAGCAAATCTTCATCCTTGACGTCTCTGAGAATGGGAGGTTGGAAATACTTTTGTTGCCAATCTATAAGGTCTGTGTAAGATTTGACATTAAGATTTATTTTAGGGACCTCAAAAGCACGAGGAAACAGTCCATGATGAATCACGTGTCTTGCTTTTAAGATTCTTCTAGCAGTAAGTTCACGAACGTGTTTTTCAGGATCTGAGAGCATCGATAATAGAACATTCTCAGGATGTGCAAAGAAGCTGTTCCGCTGAATGACAGGATCGACTACTTCTTTTAGTTGAGGTGGAAGGTATCGAGAATCTGAAACCAATTTCCAAAAATGTCTAGACCCATCTTTGCATAACGGATGCATTTTAATTTGGAACCAAACAGGCGCGTAAAATCTAACAACAAACGGGACAAGATGTTTAAGATTTTCAGACGGTTTTCTCGTCGAAATATATAGCCTTAATATCCTGTGACTTTCGTTAACCATCGAGCATGCGACATTTTTCCTGGAACTCTGTTTGCTAGATCGGAAGAACACTCGCCACTAATTACAGCTGATGCAATATCATACAAATAACGTTGATTTGAACTTAGATCTCTGATATCCGACTGAATATCCGGGAACATGCTTTCTATCTTTTCATACTGTACAACCTGATGGTTCTCACATTTTTCTAGTAATCTTCTAATAGTACCAGAATAGGAAGTAGGCCCAGTAGTTTCGCCATCTAAGTATGAAAACAGGTATCTTAAAGACAATTCATTCATGTGTAAAAGGTATATGATCCATTGTAAAGGCTAATTCAAGCGTTTTTCTAACAACCGTATAACACCACCTTTTTTTCCTGTATTTGTAACTGTTCCATCAAATCCGACCGCTACAGTTTCTCTCATTGAAATGTTTTTAGATGAAAGCAAGTCACATATAGCAAGTTCTATGCTTTTAGCTGTCCCAGTACTTGGGACAGCGTATCCGACATAAACAGAGTCTGGTTCCTTGATATCTGAAATGTGTTCTTCTACCATCACTTGGCGGTATTTTATGACACCCTTTTTCACTATCGTTAAAACTTTATCCTTTCTGCCGTCAAAGAATAAAGCTGGAACACTGAAAACTATGTTTAGCTAATATTTCTGTGCGTTCTTTTGCTCTCTCACGGCGCAATTTTGATCTGTCTATTATTTCGACATCTGATTTAATGTCATGAAGAACTGCAGACGCGATTGCTGCTCCAGATCTATCAGATAGGCCATATCGATCACATGTTTTTGACAATGACGGCAAGCTGAGATTTGATTTTTTTCTGGGGCACTTGGAGCTTTGAAGAACACGGTTCTAAAATATCGCCTATATCATTTGTTCTAAATTATCGCCTATATCTTCTGACTCGTCCGATATAACAGAGCTTCGTGGAGAAAGTTCTGTATTCTTGCGTTTCTCTGTATTTGTCACAGAAACATAATATAGTTCTAACTTTCTATTTCTACCATTTCGTTTTTGTATTTTTTTCGTTTGGGAAAAGTCTATACCACCAATAATCATTTTTCTTTCAGTCCTCTGATCAGTCAAAAAATTTGTTCTTCTTTCGCTACTTTTGTTCCTTTTGGGCAAAAGTATATTGTAGAAAATCTTAGCACTTACAAGTACAGATATCAAGTAGTTTGTTACTACGGGTATGGAAATCTTCCCTTTTTTATCGTCAGTCAATCGTTTCCAAGATTTTATCATTTTTTTATATTTTGAATGGTAAGCTTTTATCAAGTGTATAATGCGGGTGTGGGATACGATTGGAATTGAAGCTTTTTGCCATATAGTTTCGATTCTCACCGCAACAATTTCCGCAATATGTAAAAAGGCTGGCTCCCTTCGAGTATCCGATTTAAGCTTTAGCTGAAATCTTACAAAATTATAAAATTTAATGACCTCCTTATCGTAGGTAACATATTACCTTTCACCTCTTCAATGTTGCCAAAAATACAAGAACTAGAAGCTTTTCTTGTTTTATTCATATTCAACTCTGTAACAATTAGCAAACGAAACTCTAGATACGACCGAACTGTGAACAATAATCGTTGAAAATCACTGATTCTGACCAAAGAAGTGTGTATGGCGCGTGTGCTTGCACATGCGCACGGGCAGAGGACTAATGACCGCCCAAGGACATTGACCCGAACACACATATATGATTGCAAAAAAACTGCTCTTTGGCTACTTAATTGATATTTGCTTTCTTGCTCTTTCGCGATTACAAATGATATTGCAAAGATAAATTGGATCAGATTTGGAGAAATTCAAATCAAATGCGCCGGTAGATAGACTCAAAATAAATTTAAAAAATTTTAGGATACGCTTTTTGAACGGTTGGGTCAAATTATTTTCGCTATTATTAAAGAATTTGGCAAAATTGCATTTTTCGCTCCACCATAATGTTTAAGTACAATTAAATAAAAATTATTAAATCAAAACAATCTAAAATATAAACAATCAATGCCCCCCCCCCCCTCAGTGGGCCGCATTAAAATTATCAAACGTTGACCGGTCCGCGGCGATAAAACGGTTGGGGAGCACTGCCTTACTGCATATCTTTATACGACTTTTCATATATACATAGAGCAGGGGTGGGCAGACTTTTCCAGGGTACGAGCTACTTCTAATTTTTTCAAGGTGTTGCGGTCCACCCAGTGGCGTAGGTGTGGTGAGATAAAAAAAAATTCTACAATATTTACTATAACTTAATAATAAATACGGAATATGTAGTTACCTACATAACTTCTTTAAAAAAAATAAAAAAATGAAAAAAAAAAAAACACTCGGTGTCTATGGCGTCGGTGTTCTATAAATATGTTTCTTTTAGTATGCGCGTCTTAGGTTGTAGTAAAGGCGGTCACCCCAAAATGTCTTGGTGGTCCACCGGTCGGTCGCGATCGACTTAATGCACACCCTTGACATAGAGGATTAGTTTGTAGGTAAAGCTCATAGGATGAGCTTTTCCGCCACAAATTCGGAAATTTTAGACTATCCAAATGGTTTCTATTTAAAAAAAAAAAAATGTAAACAAAAAGCGAGAAGAAGAACCACAGCACCCTCCCCAATCTTTTTTCCCCCCCTCTGGATTCCTAACATTTCTGCTATATTCCTGGTTCAAACCTTCTGACACAGCCAATCATAAACACATAGCATCTACTTTAGTTTTTATAAGCCGCCAATTTAGGGGCAAAGATGAATTTAACGGTTGATCTGCTTGCGAGATGCCACTTAAGACTTTTTTTCCGGTTAAAAATCGGCTGTCACCTGGACATAAACGCGCAGTTTCGTGTGACAGAGGAGGGAAACAAACACAATTGGTCTTGCATTTAATGTGCGAGAAAAAAAAAGTAGTAAAACTAGGTCTAACGTTCTGCTTTTCGCTTGAAATCAGTTATTCACGTACACGTGATTGGTTTTTCTTGCAAAAAAATAAAATAAAATAAAAAAGACAAGGAGAAAAAAGCGATTGGTGGAAATCTATAAATAAACGATCGTTTTGCAATGAAAAACGGCTCCGCTCCGATTGTTAGGAGGTTTTTCCCATACCTGAATGACATCAGTCTAGGCCATCGCGCGTTCGGCCCTGCAAAATCCGTAGAAGTTGATTATTATTACTTGACCTTCCTTATAGGGCAGGCTGTCACATAAAAATTATCGTTAAAAATCAATACTTTCTTGCCATACATTCATATCTAACTCGGTACGATATCAGGAAATAAACAGAGAAACCGTAAGTCATCTTTTTTCCATCTCATACTAAGATTCGTATCAAATGAAAATTCATCAATCAATCAATCAATATATATATATATATATATATATATATATATATATATATATATATATATATATATATATATATATATATATATATATATATACAAGAAATAACACTTAATATCTGGTCACTGTTTCAAGGAAAGTTTTACAAATTCGCTAGATGTTGGTTACCTAGCAGCAATATTATTATTGTTAAGAAGCAAACATGCAGGGAATTCAATGCATATAGGTCTAAGGGCAGGATACCTTTGGCGATTCGGATATTTCATCCTGAAGAGTTTAGCGACTTCGGTGCCAAAAGCAAATATCTTTGGATGCCATCTAAAATAAATAACGGATAAGACACCTGCTAACCCTATAAATATAGAGAAACGGTTGATCGCGCTTAATGAGATATTGTTTCTGGCTGATTCCTAACACCGTTTACTAAGTATTTAACGATAGGTAGTTTGAATATTATTTAATGTGTACTTGAATAAGAACAAGATATTCGTATGTAATATTCAAGTTAGAGAAATTTCTAACCGACTAACGTAACTATATGGGAATTACTTTCATTTTAACAAACTAAACTATATCTGAATACTGAATAGTTAAAGGAATTTGTTTTAAACACAGAAAGTAATTATGAAGCTTATTCATATAGCATTTTTAAGCTGCATCAGTTATCTGTTTCTATTTTCTTCCCCTATTTCAAACACACAGGACAGCAGACACTGTGTACATTAATAACTCTCATGCATCCAGAAATAAATTTAAAAAAATGGTTAACATCGTGCACGCAAAATATACTCAAACTCGCGTCCTTCACAGAAATTAACAGCAATCATTTTAGCTCTAGTGGGCGGAAGTAATCGTATCCAAATTAATTTACGTAGAATCGTCTCACGCTTGTGGAAAAGCACAGCTCTTTCATGCTCGTTTGGGATACGTAGGCGGATCTTTCTATGGGGATTTGTTTGATATTCCCCATTTTATAAAGCTTTACCTCATTCACATTTTTTGAAATATTCTATAAAAGCTTCTATTCAGAGCAGAGCATATGAGTTTTAATTGGAAGTTCTAAATGGAAATATTCCTTTGACGGATGCAATCTATTAAAGATTTCAAGGACTAAATATATTCCAGTATTTCCTCTTACAATGGATGACAGGTAAAATCACTAAAAATAAATACGGCGGCTGCAAAGCATAAGAAATTTCTCGAAATACGTGTGGGAGGTAATCACAGAACATAAATAATAATGTAAAATTTCGCGCTTTTACAAAACGAAATAGAATAGAAGCCGATGGAAATGAAGTTCTGGGTTAATTCATATATGAGGCGGTGAAAGGCAAAGTGGTGTAACTCAAAAGAGTTTAACTGCAAAAAAATCCACCATAAATTGAACAAATTATAATTCATAACAATTATTACAATACTGCAAATAATAACTATTTACAATTCCACTATAAATTGAACATGGAGATTACATATTTGCCCTCAAATGAAAAAAGTTGAAAATGTGACTTACACCACTTTGCCTTTCAACGCCTCATATGTTGTAAATATTTATGGAAGGGTCCTATGCTTGGGAACTATTCATAATCCAAGGAAATGCTCAACCGAATATGCTAAAAACTATTCATAAAGTGATAAAAAATGCATGTTCAATTATACTATGCAGCAGACATATAGTGATGCAGCAGACATACAGTGATTTCCGCTTATAAGAATCACGTTTGTTATTACTGTTTTTGATTCTTATAATCAATAACAGATTCTTATAAACAATTTACTTATAAACAATAACAGATTCTTATAAACAATATAAATAATTTTAGGGTTTAAGTGGCTATTTGGAAAAATGAAAGGAAAGCGCAGAGTGTAAATTGATTCTTAAAACCGGTGGATTGATTCTTTAAACCGAAAATTTTAACATGGAGATAATACATTTGTTTTTGCGATATTGATTCTTATAAACGGTTGATTCTTATAACCACTGATCACTATAAGCGGTGGTTACTGTATTTAGATTTCTCCCCTTTTTTAACAAGCTCGTCGGTATGACAAATACATTAGATACACTGGAGACAACGCAGATCTATACGTAGACTGATTAATATTTTCACTGAACTAAACTCATGGCACACCAGTCCGATGTGGACCAGGGCCAGTGTGCCCATCTCCGCTTTCTTGACCGTGGGCTTGGAGTGCCATACAGCACGCCTCGGTCAGGTAGTCAACCTGACGCGGTACCCCCAGAGTTAGTTCCCAAGTATGCTTGATGTTCATTTTATCGACCCACTCAAGGAAAGAAAGAATATTTTCACAACCAGCGCAATTTATTATAACCATTTTTAAGTCTATGGATCAATAACATTCATCATTGGTCACAGACATCATGTTGAAGGGCCCAAGATGTAATTTTTTTTAATAGGGGCAAAATTACATTTCGAGGCGGTACAAACTGGACGCAATTCGAGATTGCTAAAGGCACTCGTTACCCTCGCTACCTCCCTCGATCTATGATTGCTGACGATGCTTTAGGTGCCTGATCTGGTGCATTCAGTCTCTCTTTCCAATTAGAACATTAGGCATGCACTCGGCACAATATTCAATCAAATTGAATAAAGGTACCATCTAAAATAATATAACGCATTTTGTAAGCAGCTGATTTGCATTATGCAGCGTTTTCGGACGAAGAACTTTGTTTGGTCCAGTCAGGTATGTTACAAACAATTCAATTTATTATTTAATAGAAGAAAAAAAATTAGGTTGAATATTTTATTATTTCCGACATCTTAGGCGGTTGCGAAATTAATATTTGAGAATACACGCATCCGGACGAAGGCTGAACGGCTAAGACGTTGGCCTTTGTTACCAGAGTTCAAGTAGGCATAGGTGTTTGTGGTCGGTCGGAATTTGGTTTTGGACTGTAGGTCCTAGTTTGCTTAATTTTTGTGTAGCAGAAAATGGAAAGCTATCAAAGCACATGATGAAAAGAATTGTATCTTTTAAGTTTAGAATGATTCATAATATCCATACCAAAATTAAACCGGTTCTGGTAGTAAACTTGAAATGTAGCAAACGAGAAGGGGAGATCAATAATTTTTTCTCGACGTTATTTCAATAAATTCATAACTCTCCTTAAGACTGATTAGAAAAGGAAAAAATACTATTGGCCACATTCTCTAAGGACAACAAATGAAAGGTACTACCTACACAATGACTGAGTATAGAAACTAAACACGCAAACAACGAGCGAACTGAATGGCAAAAAGAAAGATTGCTTTTTAAATAAATAAATAAGAGTTTTTAAAGACCACATAAAATTTTTTTTTTATTGCTTCCAATATTTCAGTCCCTCTCCAAAGAAACACACAAGACACGTCGGTTATTGAAATTCGGCGGCGAAATTTTAATGAGCATCTCGAGTGGAAAGTATTCTTTTGTTCGAAACACGCGCCCTGCACAACGGCTCCTTTTGAGGCTGCTTCGAGACCTTGACCTTTGTGAGGGCAAGAGAATCCCTCACGGTTTGCTATGTCAAACAGGTCGGTAAAATTTCATAAGGCACTGTTACCTCTGATAATTTGAGGGATAATTGGATGCGTCGGACCGGGGCTGTTGCTCAGTTTCAGCAAGGAAAATTTCTAAATGTCTTTTAGGTTTATCAAACTATTGTTATTTCGGTCATTTTCTGAATAGGACATATCGTCATTTTGGCCGTTTTCTAGATTCTACACACCCTTTTTAATCTCTATAATTTTAAATAAACACTGCTGACTACGAAACTATACTGAGTATACTTTAGACAACGCATACTGTTAAAGTCAGGAAAAATTAAGGTAAAATTATAACAAAATACTGTACACTCGTAGTAGATTATACTATATCGCGACTACTCTGCCCATTTTCTTACTGTTTATATCATTTCTCTTTTTTCTTAAAACCTACTATACTAGTTGAAGAGTAGAATTCCAGAACAAAGACTGATGCATCAATTAATCCCCTATAACCACAAAGCTGTGGTCTTCACTTAATAGCTTCACGTACTACTCAGCCATGCTGGCATGCTCTTACACACGTTCAAGATGTTGTGCTGATCTCCTATAACTAACAAGTTATGAACTCCATTCATGATCTTCACAAAACAGACGTTTCTTTTATACACACCAAGATTTGGCAAGAGACCTTTATAGCAGGGATGTTGACAGGAGTGTACCTAAAGCGGCCCAGGAGCCAATCAAAATTAGTCTTCCCTATTATTACAAAGCAGTCTGTACATTTTGGTCGGATACTGCAAGTACGTTGTGAAATTTTTTTTTGTTAAAAGTTTCTGCTTAATACCATTTTTCTTGCTCTTTAGAACATGCTTAATTGGTCGGAGAAGTAAACTCTAGACCACTTACTTTCTAGACAGATGCGCTGTGTTCTCTTTACTGCCAAATTGTCATTCTAAGCCTCGCATTCTCACTTGCCCGAGACCGAGGAGCCCCTGACCTCCGGTGGTTAGAACACAATTTGTTCAAGCTCTACTATGACGACACCTTTACTTCACTTTCCCAAGTTTAATCATACTTCGCCTTCACCTTAAAATGCAAGTGGATCACAGGAGAATGGGAAACCCAAACCTTCTGGTTTCCAGAGGGGTGTGCTGTACACAGCTAAGTCATATTACAATATTTATTTGCTACAGAGTGAAGCTCACAACAAAATATTAAATATAATGAATTCGTGATGAAAAGCATTCCTCTTAACCGAAAAGCATGGATCAGAGCCTGTATTACCTTTTATGAATGTTTGTATCTTTATATTTTTACTAGATGCATGACGACTCCTCGGCCATACTTTCGCAAGTTTACATAAAACCCTGACCAAAGGTAGAAATAGACATTAGTTTTCGGAAATGGTATGTCCTGAAAAAAACGTGACTATTCAACAAAACTCCATCATATTCTGAAATTTTTATGAAACATTTAAACGTAAAGGTTCTGCCGTATCTGAGCTGAAAACAAACTACTGCGTGAAATGCGAAAAATAGCATGATTCACAGTTAAGAAAAAGAAAATCGAGAATTTACATTCGCAAATGATCCTTGACGAGATATCAAACGGTATACACACGCCTTAGCAAAATCGCATCTTAACCCTCTCAGAAAAAACTTTTGAAATGTAACATAGCAGCTCGAATTATACGAGGGTTGGGGCAGAAGTCATGGCAACCATTTTTTTTCTTGAAGATACCAGTCCGGTTGGAAAATGTGATATATACAGACGAAAGGACAAGGTCTTAACTACATGTATGGACAATGAATAGCACTGAAATATCGTAACACACTAAATTATTACGGTAGAACAGAGGCTGTTCACACATTTTTTATACGATGTATATTGTATACACAAAACTAAATTACATAAAATTCTTGTGTTTTAAATGTTCTATTTGACATCCCTTATTCTGAACTATCTTTCGACACCGCAATTTCCAGGATAATAATGCCTTTTGAAGTGTCAGAAGAGGTATTCTATCCCATTCCTCCTGAACAGCTTTCCAGAGTCCTGTAAGGGTTTTGGGACGACGTTTGGATAATGCAGATTTTTAAAAGTCTGAAAGCAGAAAAATCCATAGCTGATACATCGGGAGATTTAGTAGGGATATCAGTGAAGGGTATGGCCTTGATACCAGTTTTTTGTTCCATTTCTTTTAGGAAATTTACAGTGGATTTTGATGTGTGACTGCTAGCTTTGTCCTGATGGAGTCTCACAGATTGATGGCACTGTGGGTAAAGCGATGGTATTTCATTCAGAAAAATTGGCGATAAAATATGTTCCTGATAGTATTTCGAGTTAATCTTGACATTTTTTCCACTCTCTTTATTTTTAACTTGCCATTATAAGAAAAACCAACAACAATCATGAATCCCTTAGAAAAACTTTCTTTCGATTCTTTGAACCATGTACTTAAATTTTTTTCTCCCCTTTTATGATAATAAATGGCTCTTTTTTTGTTGCAATCATTTAAATACACCCATGATTCATCTATTGTGACAATTGTTTTCCATTTTTCTTTGGATAAGTGTTTCTCATATAGAATTCTGCAGCGTGTCCTGCGCTCAGCGATATGATTTGGAAGAAGACGATGCACATTGCGTTTTTTCGCTTTCTTAAGATTTAAATCAACGTTTATCATTTTGTTTATAGTGTACACCGAGCAATTTAATGATTTTGCAACTGTCCTTTGACTAGGGGGATTTTCTTTTAACATTAAACAACGTACCTTTGCAATAGTCGAAGATGTCTGTTTTTTCCTTGGATACTTGTTTGGAATTTTTGTCCCACTTGAGGCTCCAATTTGATATTTTTTTCCTTTCTTGTTGACGATATTACCTATCGACGCTTTAGATATCACAAAACCATGACTCTCACATCGTTTTTGGATAACGGAGTATGCATATTTCTCTTCGGAAAGAGCATAAATGTAGCCTTCGAACCACTGCTTTGTTAAAAACGCCATTTTGAATAAAAACAAAACTTTCAAGCCGCAGACGATAATTTTGACTTTTAAAAACATGGTACAACTTCAATTATTTCTTTTGCAGCAAACGATTTTTTATTATCGCTTACCAAAATCATCTAAAAAATGTGCGAACAGCCTCTGTATACAGGGCAATATGGCCTTCACCGTGCAAAAGAATGATAACACAGTACACATAAAGTTGACATGACAAACCTGGGCCTAAAGACCATCAATGTAGTCCCCTGCTAGTGTCACCACACGCTGCCAACGATGTGGGAGGCGCTGAATACCATCAGCCTCAGCATTTGCCGCACCATGTGTGAATCGGGTCATCTCTTGGCGCACAGCATTAGCAATGTCCTCTCGTGTTGCAAACCGCCTATCACGTATTGGTTCCTTAATCTTGGGAATGAGATCAAAGTCACAGGGCGAAAGGTCAGGAGAGTACGGTGGATTCTCCAATTCTTCCCATCCCAAACGTCGGAGTAGCTGCCGTACACACCCTGCTTTATGTGGTCTTGCATTGTCTTGCAGGAGTATAGCACTGTCCACAAGATCCGGACGTTTATCCCGAACGCCACGTCGTACCTGTCGCACCAGGAAGTCCCTGTAGTACTGTGCGGTCACTGTTCTGCCATGAGGAACAAAGTGGCACACAATGATACCCCTGACGTCATACGCGACGATCACCATGAATTGGACTGGGGAAGGATTCTGACGGAACTTCTGCTGCCTTGGTGATCCAGGATGTCGCCACTCCGCGGACTGACGTTTCAGTTCTAGTTCGTATGCCCTGGCCCAAAATTCATCGATGGCGATTATTCGTGACAAGAATTGATCGCCGTCCTGTTGCCAGCGTACAAAGTGGTCGGAGCATATTGCATAGCGCACCCACCTTTGAACTTCCGTCAGTGCATGCGGTACCCACTGCAAAGCGATTTTGCGTAGCTGTAGCTCATTACGCAATATCCTGTGGACGGTGCGTTTCTCGATGCCACTTGCCCTCTCTAACTCCAGTAACGTCCATCGTCTGTCTTCATCCATGAGTTGCTCGATGACGGCACGTGCCAAGTCGGTCCGCACACTCACCGGTCGTCCCGAACGTTGCTCATCACTGGTTGACACACGTCCTTGCTGAAACTTCCTACCCACCGTGCTACTGTACGATATGGTAAGGCATTATTCCCAAGGGCTTCTACTAATTCACTGTGACATTCCATCGCATTTCTCCCTCGGAGAACGGCTATTTTGATGTAAGTGCGCTGCTCAACACGGGTTACTTCCATCTCGCACACTCACCGACACTCACCAACTGACTGATTTCACAGCCCTCGCTGCGCTACTACCAGCTATCACAGCCATCTGTTGTTCTGCATACACACTATGCCTGCAGAACTTCCACACGACACATACGTTTGTGATCCGTTCACATATCTACAAGAAAAAAATAGTTGCCACGACTTATGCCCCAACCCTCGTATATTTCAGGTATATAGCTAAGCCTCGATGCTGAATAGCCGGTTTCCGACAATTCCGAGATTGAAATCTGAATCTCACGACGATAAACTACTTTTAATAACAAATTCACGAAGGAAATTTCGAAATTGTGTGAATTATATCACTATTATTATAAAACTCTAAAATTAAAAAAATAAAAAGACATAGGTTAAAAAGCGATTTAGCACTCCGCGTTTGTACGACTAATATCATCTCAAAAGCGAAAATAACTGAAGTTCAGAAACATCAGATGTGAAATCAAGTGGAAAAGTATATAATCACAAGACTAAGTGTTGTTACATCTTTTCCAGGAAAATGAAAATGATAAGCAACCCGTTCATTCAGTCGAAAGTCTCCTGTCTTAATTCATCGCATGTAATTGGGGATTTGAGGACACACACTATCACTGATTTATCACCTGCCTGATTTATACACGGGAACGGTAAAACTCTATCGAGGATAGCAGGAAGATGACGCACATTTACACAGTGTTCCGGTTTTATAAACACCTGTGCGTGTTTATGCAATTTTTCGGCCAATTGGACTGGAACTATCTCAAGTTACGTTGAAACTACGAAAAAAAAACAAAGCAAAACAAAAACTCTTCAAAAGAAGGCTGAAACTGTAGATGTTAGCAAAGCTTTCCAAAGTGAGACTTCAAATAGTAACTAAATATTTCAGCAAATATTTTGAACAATGTTCAAGCACAGATTGAGGAAGGATCAGAGGTGGAACACGTGGAGAGTGTTTGCCTTGTTTAAACACGTGCAGAGTGTTTTCTTAGTTTAAGAACTGTAGAAGATGAATACAAATTTATACTTATATCAGTATGATATAAGTATACTATTGTATGAATAAGCAAAGACTGATTTAGATGAGAGAAAGTGCACACGTATTGATATGCGATAAGTTATCAACTTTTTTTTAAAAAATTCCTAACCGATTTGATACCAATTTTAAAATAAATCCGTTATGATACCCGATTCAACTTCAATAAATAAACTACCTCTGCTAAATATACCACATTATTTTCGCCAGTTGAATCGTTAGTAAAAAGAATAATTTTTTTAACAGTATCAACAATGACTATGACCAAAAAGTACCCTGTAAGCAGAATGAGAGAAACCTTTATAAAAACTGATAGTTTTCATTGTGTGTCATCAAATAAATTAATGCACAAAAAATATTACTGCAAGAAAATGCCCCTATATATAAAAACTATATAATTCTTATATCTTAAAAAACATCATTAAGAAAATATAACTGTATAAAATAGTTTTGTGTAACATATACTGTATCTCAGTGATGGGCTACACGCACATACAGTTGATGTTGCAAGCGTTAACAAGTTTTGCAGGCAAAGTTCCACAGAATTTATTATATTCTTGTATGGGCGAGATCCCCTAAAATAACGTCAAGAACCACAATATAGAGAAATTTCAATCTATGGATCTGAAAGTATACCCAAGAAATACGATGCTTAAGAAAAGAACTTGACAGTAAGATATTCTCTCCAGAAAATGGGCAAAAGGGCAAATCGCCCTATGCATTATTGCATTGACAAAAACAATAACATCGTCACTAAATAAAAATGGAACTTGATAAAGCCCAAAAATAAAGCTACAAACATTAAATAAATTTCTTCTTCCTAATATTAACTCCTAGGTATCTTGCAATCACAAAGAATGTTTAAATCTAAATTTAGCGTTGACATTGTCAAAAACTCAAAATCTTATAAAGCAAGCAAAACTTGCACATTTACGGCTCTTTGTCATTAGAAAATTCTATTTACTTATATTAAAATGTAAAAAAATATTAGGACAAAAAGGGCATAATCTGAGTTTATATAACACTAAAAGGAGATATGTGACGCAGCTACGTATGGTATGAGTTCGCCAGCGATAAAATTGAATGCAAATTAAGAAAAATAGACTACTGTTATTCTCTTTCTGACTGCTGAGTGACTTAAAGTTGGAAACCCATAGAAGCATAATAAATATGTTCAGGAAAAATTCCATTTCCCAATCACGGTGAAACAATTAAAGTAAACGATTTCAAGGAAGACGAGGGGCGCAGTGGCCCAGTTGGCAAGGGCAGCGGGCTAGTGATCTGAAAGTCACTGGTTCGATGCTCGTCGCTGACAAAATCCACTGCCGTGTACACTAATGGCGGCTGGTGCACGTAAAATCTGTCGTGGCTGCAATGTCCTTCAAGTTCTCAAAATTACCTCTGGAAGTGCGAGGTCAAGTGTTCTGGTCTTGTCACTTGACTAGGTTCAAAATTACGGGACTTGTCCTTTGCCAAGTCGGACTCCGACCCTTGCGGTGCCAGTCAAAACAGGAGCCGCACCTTCATCGCCCATAGCCTTCGGGACTTACCCGATGTTGCTGTCGGTCAAGTGGCATAAGTAACAGCAACAACAAGGAAGACGAGCATTGCCTCATGTTAACCCGTGACTTGAGCAAACCCAGACAGTCATCTGAGGAAAAACATGGGAATACACCTATGCTTGTCATATTATAGAGAACTGGTATCGGTTATGGTAGTTTGCAAGACACTGCGATGAAACATTTGATGAAAAAGGAAATCATTGCGAAGTAGGTCCCTCACCACTCTGTACCCCAACAAAAAAAATCATCGGATGGGTTTAGCACCAGAATATTCCATATGTTCAAGCAAGATGGAAATAGTATACGTTCTGATTTTTACTGGGATTGAAACATGAAGCTTCATTTTCCTGCTGGAAAGCGAGTACGGTCAAAGCTTCACGCAAAATCATTCAAATTCATTGTGATGCATAATAAACTGAAAGATACTTTCTGTGAATTCTTCGGGAAAGGTACCGACAGCAACAAAAGGAAATTTTTCGGATAGGTTGGTTACGAAACCAATGGTGATTTTTTTCCTACAAAGGAAGATTAGATTAGGCCCTGCTGTTTAAATAGACTCCGAACAACCATAAACATCCCTAACAAACAAACAAACCAAAAAAAAAAAAAAAAAAAATCGAACTTACAGACTCTGCTATAGTATTTATAGCTAGCTCTCTAGCCATTCGATTATCGTCAGGCACTTTCAGGGAGGAAATCACAATTTATTATCGCAGTTAGAGAAGGGTTTTAATAGTTCAGGAGATACTTCCAAAGTAATAATTACTTGGTTTCTTTTCTTACCATTAGAACCATTGGCTCGTTTTCATTTAATGAATCCTTATATATATATATATATATATATATATATCTGGCTTTACTTAAAACAATTTTGAAACAATGCAATTGAATTTTGTAGCTATTGTTAATTTCTGAACAGGAAAAAAAATTTTTAGATATAGATATATATATATATATATATATATATATATATATATATATATAATTCTACGTACATATTTATGCATGTAGGTGGAAATTACATCTAACTACATACATTCGATTGTACCTCTGTTTAGAGCTAAACTAATATGGGCTCTCAAATCCACTCCAAACACACAAAAAATTAAGACTAAAATTCATACCTATCACTCTTTTTTACAATATTTAAATACCATTTACATCGGATTTAATCTAATGAAATTTATCTTTTCCAATAATAATATCCCGTGATTCCTTAATAAAACGCCAGACTGATAATCCAACTACATTTTAAAACACTCATTCCCAGATATCGTTGATCAAACTTAATGCGTTCGACGACATGTATTCAAATTTATTATACACATACTAACGACTGATCCCTTTATCATTTACAGGAGTTTATTTTATATCAGAAACTAAAGTTATATTAACAACATGAAATTTGCTTGCCTATTATAACAGTTATCAACCCCCTCCACCCCAAAAATAACATATATTGCTAATTTAATAGTGGGCTCATAATGGACATCTATGTATATATTGGATTAACGCTCACGCGTTAAAAACAATATACCAGCAAAAGAGATCCTTCTATCGGCGTTTATATGAAAAAAAATAACATCAGCTAAGACTAACAGCCTTATATTAGCATATTCATGAAATATTTATGCTATGGTTTTCAGTGTTAATTTTCTTGCCAACAAAAAAGGAGCCTAAAAATAAGGCCTTTTAACGGCTTAAAAAAAAAAAAAAGATCGTTTATGGCTTTTTCTTAAGGCCCAAGGGAATCCTGACTTGAGGTTTTCATTCTAATTAACCGCTTTCTTTTTATTACTTTTTTTAAGCATATTGATAATCAAGATTAACGATTAGTTTTTTTTTTATATTGAATCCAGAGGAGGGAATAATCTAACAGTTTTGCATTAATCTGTCTTCGTCAAACTCAGCATTTTTACATCACCATCTATAATATAAACACAGAAAAAACGCTTCGGGTCTAAACCCTAAAAGATAAATCACACAAACGTTTGGCATGTTCCATTTCCGGATCGAAATTATACCCCCCCCCCCCCTCTCTGTTTCACACCCGCACTTTTTTTCCTTCCCCCCGCTCTGTCTTATTAGCAGTGGATACAGATTTCCATGCATGACCGAGCCAATTTGAATATGGTTAAAAACACGATTCGTGATTTGGGAAGAATGAAAAGATTACAGGGGAGGAGGGCGTGGGTTAGCAACAACACACATATGCTCAGTCAGGCGGTGAAAGCGATGCCGAAACAATTTGTATTTACTCTTTTTGACTCCGTTCCAGCATGTCTATGACATGATCTTGATTGCGATAATCGAAGAAGCGGAAATACAATTTTTAATATTGGGACAAATTTGGAAATTCTTTACATTTCGAAACTCACACATGCAAAAAAAATTTACAGGCTTTAGATTCGCAAAAGATAAAGCTGACATCTGTAAGACCAACAGGTCTCCCAAATCTTTATCCACTGTCTAGCTTCGAACTTTTGTTTCAAATTAAATTGATTGAATATACCGTCAGGGATTATTAAGAATGTTTCTCCCAGCATTCAGCGAGACACGAGAAGTCTTCCAGCCAATATTTCTGATAAGAAGTAATAGCTGGAAAATTTTTCATGTTTGGTGGAAAACGGCTTCTCATCTCTCTCAATGGCCATCATGGCTCAAAATTCTTTGAAAATGGTCTCTTTGCTTCCCTTAGCTTACAGTCTATATGTTCTCTAATTATGTTCCTGAGAAAGAAGGCTAAATTTGGTTTAGATATTCAAATCGAACTTAATTTACACTTCTTTATAGTGTATATCTTGCGGTTTTTCTATTCTCTAATTAGCAGTTGGTCCATTCTAACAGAGAAGAAATATTCCTAACAATGAATGAAGCTTCAAATTGCACTAAAATGTAATTTTCAATAATTTCTTCTAAATTGAATCAAACATTTTATACAAGAAAAGGGTCTAAACGATCAGGAATTTCAGTACGATGCCATATTCCATTTAAAAATACAAAATGTAGTGCTACATTCTGAAATTTACAAAGTCAAATTTGCATTTATGGCTATCCGCAGAGTTTATTACATTCTGTGCATTTTATAGATGGGCAGCGAAATTTTCAATCAAGTAGATACAATGACGTTATGCCTGATATACCAGTATAGTCAGTAAGTTCGGGGACTTACCCCCCCCCCCCCTCATGCCCGGTGTGTGGGGGAACCGAAATAACGATGTGGTTTGCAAGTCTGGTTATCTGTGTACGCGTAAGACGTCATATACGCTTTGCACAACTGTTAAGGCGCGCAGCTCACCATTTGGCTGGAGACTGTCAACCTATGATGTCGATGTAACAAAATGTCCCTTTTGGAGCAACGTTCCAACATTAACTCTGCTACAAATTAGGAAAAACCACTGCAGAAATGTTACGGTTACTGCAAAAAGCGTATCGAGACGAAGCTATGTGCAGATCGAAAGTTTTCAAATGGTACAGCTTGTTTAAAAATGGGAGAGACGCTGTTGCAGATGATCCGCGAAGTGGCTGGCCAGTGACCTCACAAACGGAGGCGAACATCCAACGGGTAGGAGCAGTGGTTGTTTGGTTGGTTGAAGTTTATTGGCGCAAGGTCCAGAAAGGACAAGCTGCGCCAAACACAAGGTAACATCGTCAACAAATGGTATGCACAGGTTCTTCGTCGTCTCCGGGAGGTAATCCGTGGTATACATCCACTCGTTTGGAAATCCAACATGTGGATGTTGTTGCATGACAATGTCCCGGCTCACCGATCCCTGATGGTGCAACAAGCCCTTTCTAAACACGGCACCACAGTTCTGCCACACTCCCCGTATTCCCCAGACCTCGCTCCTTGCGATTTCTACCTGTTCCCGAAACTGAAAGATCGCATCAAGGGCAAGCGGTTTGCAAGTGTCGAAGAAGTAATGGCAACAGCGACAACCGCTTTACGACAGCTCTCACGCAACGGTTTCCAGGACTGTTTCCAGGAGCTGTATCAACGCTAGCAGAAGTGTATAGTTGCGGAAGGACATTATTTTGAAGGTGATTGTGTTCAGAAGACTTTGTAAGTTTATTCGTTGTTGTAGTAAATAAAGTCCCTGAATATATTGACTGTACGAGTAAAAATGCTAATGCGATACATAATTATTCTGCTATATTAAATAGTTAAGCAGCTTTAATGCGACAAAATAAAGATATTCGTAAGGAGGTAACGTTATTAGAATAAAATATTACCAGATACTCAATTCAATAAATATCATACCTTATACAGGATATTATTTTCGGTTTATCTTAAATTTATTCCTGTTTTCCATTTGTTTCTCTAAACAATAAGGGAAAAGTTACAACCATCCGCCCGAAGCGAGATTTGAACTCGTCACTTAACCCAGAGATATAGACAAGGTGTGAGAAACCCCAAGTCCGTGTCGAGGAAGTTTTTTCAATGAATGCAACTACGATCTCTCCCAAATGAAGTATTCTAAATTTATTTACTAAAGATTAGGGCAGGGGTTGGCAACGAGGTGCCCGCGAAACAATTTTAAAGTGCCCGCCGTTCAAATATCTAAATTTTAGGTATTTGAGATTAGAAATATGATTTTAGATATTTTTGATTGTTTGATTTTAGATATTTGATTGAGAGAGATCAGTAGAGGAAAGGTATTTGAGCAATTTTTAAATTTATCACCACAGGTGAAAGAATTTCTATTATCCAGGAATAAAATTTGTTTAGAATTAAAAAAAGAAACCTTGGTTAATTGAGCTAGGTTTTCTAACTGATGTAACTGTAAAATTGAAGGAACTAAATATGAAACTACAGGGTAGAAATCATCATATTGTTTCCATGACAAGTGCGATAAATGCATTTAAAGCTAAATTGGCGCTCTGGAGAAAGCATATGGAGAAAGATAATTTATCACATTTTTCAAATTTAAAAATGGTGATAGAAAATTATTACGATGAAAATTCTACCAACTATCAGTTTGCCAAACATTTTGTTTCGTTATTGGAAGAATTTAATACCAGATTCGAAGAATTGTACGAATCGGAGGCATTCTTGACATTTTTTATTAATCCTTTCTCTCATACAGAGGACGATGTGACTAATAAAATCGCAACATATTTTGATATTTCCAATACGGAGGACTGCTAATTCGAAATAACTATAAGAAATGACACTGAATTACATCATAACAAAGAAAAATTCTAGAATTTAGTGAATGGAAATGGCTCCCCCTTGTTGAGAAAATGTGCTCTGAAATTGAACTCTCTTTGTGCGTTCACAAATACTTGTGAATATTTGTTTTCTAATACGAAATTCTTAAAATCAAAGAACCGATCAAGGCTCACCGACACTCATTTGGACCATTCCTGAGAACTGGGAATTCTACTTAAGGGTCACATTACAACGAGTTGAGAAGATTTGCAATGTCAAATATTGCACTATTATCAATTTTAAGATTATTTTGTTTAAATTGAAATTTTAATTTATGTATTAAAAAATTTTGTCACATTAATATTTTCATGTTTAAATATTAACACCCCCCCCCTCCTCTGCCCGCCGAACTCCCGCAGTTCTGAAATATGCCCTCCTAGTAAAAAAGGTTGCCGACCCCTGGATTCGGGCCTAACAGAAAATAAAACCTATCAAAATTTAAGTTACTTTATGATGAAAGAGCATATTATTCACCCATTGGAAAATTTTCTGCTACATTAAAAAGAGATAAATACTATAAAAGACAAAATAGAAGCACTTCATTTTATTCTTTTTAAAAATGTAATGCTTACTATGTTAGATCATATAAACTAAACATACTTACATTTTCTGATATAATTGAGAAACAGAAATATAAGATAAATAAAAAAGGAGAAAGTCACCGTATATACATAATTACTTGAAATGTGTAACATTTTTATATCCTATTTGATTTTTCGTTAATCTTTAATTATTCATATACACATAAACTAAATAGATAGATAGATAGGGGAGTCATCCACTAAACATGGGATGAGGGACGGGCTCTATATTAGCATAAGAAAATGAAAAATACTATAACGATATATTTTAAGTAGTACTAAATACAACAACAACATTTAGCAACAAAAATACAGTAAATACAAATTAAAAAGATAAAATAGTTAAAACATAAAAAGAAATACACTGAATACTCCTATAATAACAGTTCCGTTAATAAGATCACGCAATTTAAAGCTTCCCGTTTACGTTCTATGAACTATCAGACACAAAAGCTAACAAAAATTTAACGTTTTTTTTTATTATTTCAGCTTCCAATTCCATGCACTTTGCATAAAACAGCCAATTGCAACACAACTTCATGAACGATATAATGATACCGTTAGAATTAAAAAGCACAAAATTTCGAACATACGAGAACATAAAGGGTGAAACATGAAAAGACACGAGCTCTATTCCGTACGTCTACACACCGTGGCACACGAATCGTAAAACTCGACCTTCAGATCGCAGTAACAATACCATAACAGCTTATAACAAAGACAGGTAGAATGCAAAAAATAAAAAAAACAAATGCCTCCTCGTCTGAAACATATCCGACAGAGCACCATTTTGCTTTCATGTGGGACATTATCGTCTGCATCTCTTTCTTTCGGATAAGAACTTGCCCAGAACGGTATCTTTATGAAACATCACACTATCAAAAAATCTCAATTATTCCACAAAGAAGCCGACAGATGCCTAAGATTTATTTACGGAATTGTCTTAATAGATCACGTGATAATATAAAAATTTCCCCCTTAATAGAGAAGTGATAAAAAGGTCTCGTTGGGTTATATTTCAAGCTATCTTAGATACTCTAAGCCATCTGAAGATTTTCATAATGAGATGCAAGTCAAATTTACATTGTAATCATCGGGGTAAAAAAAAAAAAAATCGCGAAAATCCAGCACAAGATAACAAAAACTGTTATAATGTATAATAGAATTTTTTTATTACCATCTCCTATTCCAAGCAGTTTGTGTAAGAAAAAATAACGAGTTGCAAAAAAAACTCATTAGCATTATATAACAGCATCGTTACAGTTTTAAAAAAAAACGTCACCTCATTGAAGCTGCGAGAATATTAAATAAAATCCCTTGGTTTCCTTGATATTCTATTTGGCTACCTGAGCAACAGCCAGAACATAAATAATCACGAATAAAAAATGCAATAAATAACAAAATTTCCTGGACCAATAGTTTATCCCAGGGTCATCAGTATTATACTTTAGTTTATATTATTTTATTTTATCCTATTTTTCTTACACTGATAAACCACAGGAGCTCCAAATATGAGGATTTCACTCGCAATTCTTCGTTTGTTTTAAGCATTTATTTTGAATCATGAAAGGAATCAAAGAATTCTTTCAATACGTTTATTTTGATGAAAAACAGAACATAGTACACTGCTGGCCACCCAAATTGCAACACCAAGAAAGACAAGAGATATCACAACAAAATTTATTTTGTAGATAACATGTTGATCAAGTATCAAATGATTAAATTTATAGACTTCTGTGAAGTGTGGTTCCTGCCAAAATCAGTAGCCAGAGTAGCCGCCATTGTTGGAGATTACCACTGCCACACGCCTCGGCATTGATTCAAAGAGACTTTGGATGAGTTCTTGGGGTACAGCAGACCAAGCAGCTTCCACACGTTGCCAAAGTTGATCTGCTGTGGCAGCTGGGGATGGAATCTGGGTCAATCGTAGAGCAACCATGGACCACATGTTTTCTATCGGCGAAAGATCCGGAGAGCGAGGCGGCCAGGGAAGCAATTCAATCTGGCGATTGATGAAGAACCGTTGGACAATGCGTGCCACGTGTGGTCGCGCATTATCCTGTTGAAATATGGCTGTGGGTAAGCCCTGAAGGTAAGGAAGGACAACTGGCTCCAACACCTCGGAGATGTAGCTCTGGCTGTTTAAAGTACCGGCAATGCGTACTAGAGGTGTGCGAGAGTGATATCCAATACCGCCCCATACCATAATACCCGGTGCAGGACCAGTGTGGCGGTGCATAACGCAGCTGTTCAGCATCCTCTCTTCACGGTGTCTCCAGACTCGAATGCGACCATCGTGGTGTTGCAGACAGAAGCGTGACTCGTCAGTAAAGACAATTTCCTTCCATTCTGCCGTCCACATCCTTCTGCCATCGCATCATTGGCGGCGGAGACGTCTGTGGTTCTGCGTCAAGGGTAGACAAAGCAATGGGCGTCTTGCGGACAGACCACTCTGCTGTAAACGGCGTCGAATGGTACGCGCAGACACTGGATGATGCGTTACAGACTGCATGTGCTGTGCTATGGTTCGTGATGTGACTGAGCGATCCGTCACTGCCATGCGCACAATTTGCCTGCCATCACGTGAAGTGGTGCGCTGAGATGGATGCGATCGAACACGCCGGTCCGTCGTACCCTCCTGCATCCAACGATCACATATCCGCATTACAGTTGTTTGGTTTCGTCTAACACGACCACCGATTTCCCTGAAAGATAATCCACAATCTCGGTAGGCCACTATCCTTCCTCTGTCGAACTCGGTTACTTGATCAAAAGATGATCGCTGTTTTCGACGAGGCATAATTGATCGTTTTTTTGAAAAAACCACAAGAAAAACACAATTGCCGAACTTGACATCGTCGAAATCTCCAAGCCTTAAATAGCGCTTTGAAGTGGCGCCACAGGCGCGCGTGATGTGCGTCTGCGCTGAAATTCTAATCATTTGCATATCTCACCTCCGCTAATGCATGTTGTAAATTTCATGTTATTTGCATGTTTCCTTCAGGGTGTTGCATTTACAGTGGCCAGCAGTGTAGTTTAATGGTTACAATATCGGTCCGGGTAGGCTAATTCGATTCCTGCCTTGGTGACAAATTGTATCTAATGAGATAAAGAATGTGAATAAAGGAGGTTTGAGTGGAAATGGTTACCATTTACCTTAGCCAAATCAAGTGAGTGTATGTGTTGATGATCAGTTGTAAGACACTTTCAATATGATCTGAAATTTTGGAAGACGAGAGCTGTTAATAAGAAGAAACGTGTTCATTTAATTTCACTAGAAGTTAAGTTAGACTAAGTGCATTAGCATCGTTACACAGAACCATATGCTGCATAAAATAAAAAAAAATGTTCATAAAAAAAACTTTTCTTAAATTAAAAAAAAAATCAAACAACTGATTTGGCATAATGCATATATACTCGATTAGTTACTCTAAAGTTAATTTATCTCCAACAAATCTTTTTAAAAAATCAACATACAATGCACAATAAATCTCAAAATTAGCCTAGTTATTAAAAAATTGTTAAAAATTATTAAAAATTTAAAAAGTCGACAAATTCTCCGAAATGTAGTTGAATATTACTGAAAGAAAGTAATTCTCTACAATTTTGTTACACTATTCGTTATAACTGTTTTCTTGGTTAACTTACGATACAATACTTTCTAAAAAAGTAACAAGTTTTGATATAGATTCAAAGAATGACCTCTATTATAAAAGGGAACAACACCTTGCTGCCCGATAAAAAAAGGTAGTACAAAAATTTTGAAATGATAACATTAAAATTAAAATATAAATAATTTTTTTACGAATGGCAATGAGTCCATTAGCTGGACAGTTGTTAATACTGCTTCATGGACGTATAAATTACGATAATACAGAGTTATGATCCCCAGAACCACGTAATAATTTAAAGACAATAAATCATGTATATTTGATATGTTTAATTCTACTATAAACTATTCATGTGAGTAAGCTGAATCATAATGCGTATTTGATAAAAATCCATTTGCTTCTGAATATATGCATTCATAAATATATTGAGAAAATTTTTATGTATGCATGTACATAACTTTGTAGTTTGTAGGTCAGTTGCATTAATAATTTCAAAGTTGAAATGTATGCATTAATCATAAACTTCCTACTCTAATCCAACAGTCATAGTAGTTTGATATCTAAACTTTCAGCATTCATAGGATTTTTTCTTCATAATACTTCTTCGAGTAAATCGGATAAAAATTAATACCATTTTGATTATTACTAATGTTTAAACTGATTACATAATCTCTACAGTTTAATAATATTCTATTATACAAAGACGAATAAAAACTTATAAGATTTAAACTTTGTATTTCTACATTGTTTGACATGCCATTAGAGTGAAGTCTCACTTTTGTTAATAATAGCAATTCTTGATAATGCAATCATGTTGGGTATAACTATCACTTCTTATAACACTGTTTAATCATCAAATACATGTTTAAAATAACGTGTTGTTATAAGCTCGAAGCGGTTCCTTAAACATTAAAGCTGTGTGAAACATTTCAATATGAAATAACATTTTAAACGAAGAACATGAACTGAAGTTAATATAAAACCTGAAAATTTATTAAGAAGCCAATTTATTTACGATACGTATATTCTGCAATTTTTTTATAATTATTAATGAAGAGCTTTGATCAAATTTGATAGAATATAGTGTTACTTTTAATTGCAATATTTTTTGCCGAAGCATACAAAGAAAATTTACAGCCTATTGATAGTAAGTTATTTTATCTCTCCACCTCTCAAATTTTCTTTTATCTTATATATATATTTCTTCTGTCCGTGTGTATGTAACTGAACTCCTCCTAAACGACTGGACTGATTTTAATGAAATTTTGTGTGTGCGATGAAGTTGATTCGAGAATGGTTTAGATTCACAATTTGATCCGATAGAATTTGTTTTTATATTTTTAATTAATTAATAAAAAACCAACAATTTATAAGGGGATGCGTCCAGGTAATTGGAAGCTGTTACAGTTTGTGAAATCACCCCTCTAGATAATGGCGTCCACGTTAGGTTTAGTTAGCAAACAGCGAGCGAAAAAATAAAAATAAATAAAATCAAAAATTTTCAAGTCATATATTAAACTAGAATAATAAATGAAAATAATAATCTCTGAAGTCAGATTTTATAGTCTAAAATGGATCAGATCCAACGGCATATTGATACTCTCGACACGCGATGGAAAATTCGAATCAACCACGTTAAGTGACACGAGATCTTTTTTAATCGCTACTGCAATCCTCCTCGCCTATATCTTTGTGTCTATTGAAGAGCTAAAGACTAAGCTTCTATCCTGCTAACTTATTTCTGACTAAAAACTCCTCTGACATGTATAATCACCAGCCCACAACAACTTTCCAATAGCGAATATGTTTCACTTTATCCACTAGATCACCATGTTATCGTGGCGCATTCGGAAGGTCGCCAATTTGGAAAGTAACATGCTCTCGACCCGGGTTCGAATCCAGAGTTGTGTAAATTTTGCTAGACCTGTTATTTCAGCTTTTTTTTTAAGGCTTTTTTATTTCAGCTTTTATTTTATTATTTTTTTAATTATTTAATTATTATTTTATTATATTTTATTATTTTTTTTTATTTTAATTTTTATAAATTATTATTTTTTTAAAATTATTATTTTTATTTATTTTTATTTTTTTTCAGCTTTTTTATGACGAAATACCGAATATAGCTGAAATCTGAGGAGTTTATTAAGCATTTATACATTTTTAATGGGGTTTTCATATTATTAATATGTATAACATTTCGTATGCTTTTTTTTCTATGTTATTTATACTGTGTTAATTTTTAAATTGATTTTGGTTAACAAACATTCTTAAAATCCCGGGCATCGCCGGGAGCTTAGAATTACAATGTTTGAACAGGACAACGTCTGTCGGGTCCGCTAGTGTATATATATATATATATATATATATATATATATATATATATATATATATATATATATATATATACACACACACACACACACACACAGTAAAAACTGTTTATAAGAACATCGGTTATAAAAACATATCGCTTAAAAGAACGGAAATATTAGTTCCCGGCCAATTCTCATGTGTAATAATGGATATAAAATCCGGTTATAATAACATCGTTAATAAGAACATATCACTTTTAGTGACTTAAAGTTAATTTGTTTCTGGAAACATAAATCGCTTATAAGAACATATTAATTGAGAAGTAGCAGCACGTTGTTCTTCAACCATTTTATCCATTTTTTATCTAAACAAAACGGACTCAAATTAAGAAACTTCGAAAAAGTCTACATGCTGACATAGAAGCCCTTTTGCATTGGTTTAAGATTCAAAGGAGTGTCAAAATTTCCCTAATCGGACCGATTTTGCAAGCGAAAGCAAATGAATTTGCGAAGCGCTTTAAAAACATTTCGTTTGTTCGACTCCGTGGATTCAGAGATTTCGGGAGAGGCATTCCATTGTGTTCGGGAGAATCAGTGGAGAATCGAAGGCCGTGCCTCCAGGTTTGATTTGGAGCGCTACGGTAAACTTTTTGCTACACGAGGGCTAGTTAGACCAGGACCTACAGTTTAAAGCCGATTCCGAATGGCTACAAACAGCCATGTCAACTGTGGGACTCGAACCCACAGAATCTGAAACGAATGCCAGCACCCTAGCCATTCGGCCATCACCTGTCCGCCGTGCCACCAAGAATTTCTGATAACTGGCTTAAAACCGTTTGGACTACGTTAAGAGAAGGTTATGAAGACCATGAAATCTTCAATCTTCAATAATAAAAAAAACGAATTGTTTCCTGCCTGCTGGTTTTCTTAGGGTTAAAGTCCTCTCATTTTTTAAACTCGAGACGCTAGAGATGAAACGCTTCAAGACTGGGTTCGAGATTTGCCAATTGAACAAGATTCACTTCAGGAATATGAAAACATAGATTTGGCTCTTGCAACTCATGGGAATGTAACGGATGAAGGCATTGTTGCAGGCGTAAATGCAGAGATTTCTGGCAGAGATGATGATATTGACGACAGTGCCAGTTCAGAAAATCTTTTAAACGCGTTTCCTTGTCAGAGTTTAAAAGAAATGTTTTCAGCAATCAATACTTTAAATAAATTTTTAACTTGCAATGACGCTTTTGTGAAGGATGCGATAAAAAAACTGTCAAAGAACTTGTCGCGATAACCGAAAATTATTTTTATTTAAAAAAAAATTACTGACTATTTTTCAGAAAATGAATAAACATGTAAAAACAAAATATTGCATTATGTATTGATAATAGCTACATAATTTTATTCACTTTTCTTTTTAACGTTTTTTAGAACTATGTATTTGAAAAAGTTCAAAAATACATACTTATATGAAAATGAGCAGTGTGTTTTTCCTTGATTGAACTTCAACCTTTTAACCAGTTTTTGAACGTCAAGTTTCAGGTGTAAATAGAAATTATGTGACAATGAATTTGGTATTTCCAGCAGTTGTAAGTTATCTATCGGATATAAAAACTATCGATTATAAGAACCAGTTTATAAAGTCCCCAGGATGTTCTTATAAACGATTTGTACTGTATATATATATATATATATATATATGTATGTGTGTGTGGGGGGGGTGTAAGTAAGTGTAGTTTTAAAGCAAATGGAAAACATAATATATAAAACATGAGGAAATGGTAAAATTTTAGCCTCAATTCAGGCAAATGCATCAAATCCCAGTAGAATATATACCACTGAATCATTCACCATTAGCCTAACAATGTACATAAAAAAGTATGTTTCTTTCACGAATATATTGTCATTTGTAAGTTCTACAATAAGTAAAAGCGAAGCACGTTTTTTCTAAAAAGATATTCCTAGTAATATACTTGTGGCTATGGGCTTGTGGCGGCCCAGTGGTACAGCGCGCTGGTTTTCGGTGCTGAGGGTGCTCGGATCGAATCCTGACGTCGCGGCACGAAAAATGCCTCCGTTCGTGTCGTCCCTTCATAGGGGGTAATTCTGTCCGCCAATATGGTGCCCCCACAAAAAAATGGGCAGTAAAATTGCGGCGTAGTATAGGCGAATGTCTGACGACAAGTGCCTCCGAATTTGGGGAAAAAATACTTGTGGCTGTAATTGCGTACATAAAATAAAACGCAAAAGAATTTACGTTAAATAAAGTATTTTTTTTAAAAAGCGGATCGAGTAATGAAATTTTCTAAGTGAGCATCCAATTTCGTTCTGCTGCGGGAAAGAAATTTCACCATTGAATGACTTTCAAAAACACAAAGCAAAACTTTCATTTGACCGATCTCTGAACTGAACAATGAAATAGAGAAAACACTGGAATGCACTAATTATAAGGAAATGGTTTGCTGGTTTCGATCGCTGCGGTCATCTTTTGCAACACGACGACTTCACTGACAGGAAACCTACTGCCGATTCTGAACGGTTACGAACACCCGTGCTTACGAGACAAGAAACCGCAGAGTGGTTTCGAGGACTAGCGCCCAAGCCAGGACTAGCGCCCAAGCAGGGCCCGACTTAGCCTAAATAGGACCCGGGGCAAAAACTTCTTTGGGGGCCCCCCTCTGCATCACTACTTCCGTAATGAAGAACCGAACTTTATGGAGGTATTTAAATTTTTCACCTCATTATAGATATATAACAAGAAAATTGACTAGGACCTAAAATAGCTATAAAGTACCCCCCCCCCCTTCAATGATCAGACGAAATATCGTTCTGTCCATTTTATTGATTTTCTGACAATTCTATGTCCATCATTAAAAGGGATATAGCACATCTGAAGGGCCAAAATTTGACAAAAATGCTATTTAAATTTATCCGTTATGTTTCCGTGATTTTTCATGATTTTTCTGATTGTTAACTTTGTCATCTAGCTGCGAAAAATTCATATCCTTGCTGACATTAGGGCGGAATTCCGCCCTAGAAAGCCATGGATTTACGAAATATAGATTTTTTGTGTTCATGCGATAGATTAATGAAGAAGCTAACATAAAACTGACGGATTTTACACTGTAGTGATATTTTGTTTAAAAAAAGTTCATTAACGAAGGAAATGTAAAATAAACTTTCTATTTGATTTGGGGCCCCCCCTCTGATGTGGGGGCCCGGGGCAACTGCCCCGTATGCCCCTGCCTTAGTCAGGCTCTGCGCCCAAGCAATTCGCTATCTTCCGGCGGCAATATGAAGAAAATAAAGTTGAAAACGTAAGATAGTTAATTATACATAATACTCACAATAAAGAGTGAAAATAGAAATAAAACTCATGGGAATTGTAACGTCACAGATCCCTAGCTCTTTGGGGACCACTCCTTAAAAGGCGATGGCTTACGAACCCCTTGGACAAACCTGTGTTCTAACACCTGACCTGGACCCTACTGGAAGTTCCAGTGTGGGTGTGAGAGAGATGGAACTGCCTCTCGGCGAGAAAGGTTGTACAAACACCACGCTGTTCAGTGTTTCGTTTTCGGATGCCCAGGGTGATAATTATCGCGAGTAGAATCACACGGGTTAAAACCGAAAAGTGGTCTTGTAAGCTTGTGTTTAAAATTTATATAAATTGTATAATAATATTGTATCAGGCTGTAAATATTAAATGTTCCTCGCGTGTTTATTGACGAGATATGTAACAGATTAAAAAAAAAAAAAAGGCAGAGGAAAAAAATATAGAAAAGAATAAAAAGAATCTTTTTTTCTTCTTTCTTTACCTCACTTACATATCATTATATGGTCAACAAAGGAAACGTGTTAAACTGGTACTTCATTGAAAATCCCATAAAACAGATTAGGTGCACAACGCAAATGGTCAAATGTATCAATTAACGGCCGTCACGAGCGGCACAATCCTCGGAAAAAAGAATAACTAGTTTCGTTTTCGGAACCGACGAGTAATGAAGGTCGTCGTGGGAGACAGACGAGAAATGAGGCAATCTTCGAAAACACCGATAACGAGTTACCATAAAAATTTTTTTTTTTTTTTTTGTGAGAAAATAAACATTATGACTTAACAGACCTGTAAAAAGTTGACGAGGTGTTAATAAAATGGAAATGAAAAGTAGATGTGTGTATAACGCAGGTACTGCTTTACACGGGTAATTCTGCTTTTACAATGATTTTGGTGGATCGATTTTCATGGAATATAAAGTACAATGTGAGATGCTAAGACTATCGTAGTTGATTCTAGAATTTTGTTTACTGTGTCAACGGTTCGTTTAAACTTGTATTGAAATATATGAATTCAGGATGAATTCTTTATAGGTCTGTGCAGCCAAGTTAAAATCTAAGGCAACGTTTAAACAGGAAAATTATGATTAAAAAATATCCTGTAAATAATCGTAAAAATAACATAAATCTCACTAATTTAACTTTTATACAATGCACATGGAAAATTTACAAGTATAGACAAAATCTTTCATTTGCAAACAACTATAGAAAAAACTTTCCCTAATGAGGATATAAGAAATCTAACACAAATGAAAAGCATTAACAATCCTCACTCCGTGAAAGAATAAATAAAACTTACTCAACTGTGGATGACAAAATCGTATAAAAGACGGTGGGGTGTTCCTACTCATCTTGTTAATATCTGTGGGAGATTAATCAGTTAGAAGAGGTTTTGATAAGCCCTTTTCGGAGAATGAATTTAGAGTTGACAGCCTTAATCAAAAGTTTTGGACCCTAATAAATAAAGGACCGTCAAGATGTCATGAAAATGACTAGGCCCCATTCTCGTGATGATAATTACCAGCGTCTTCCGGCAAAGGAAAACCGTGCTTTATGTAGATTGATAGGTTTCTGCGTTCTGTTGCAGCATTCATATTTTATTGATGAAAACTGTTCGAAAAGTCCTTTCATTGTTGTGTACCCTACTGAGTTTCATTAAAACATACACTGGGATTATTTACACAATGCCCACAGGAAATGCATGACAAGTGAATCGGTATCACACATATTTACACAACGTTACAAATACATACAATGAATTGTACATTCAAATGTGTGTAAAAAAAAACAATTATTTAAAGATTCCCCTCGGCACAGAAATAACTATTTCTTCAACTTGTAATGAGTGAGGACTAGCGAAAAGAAACTGGTGTTATAAATTCAAATTATCAATGAAGAACAAAAATATATCAAAATACTCTTACGCGCAGATCACACCACTAAATACTTTAACACTTGTCTGTGGTATCTATTAGTGACGTTAACTTTCGCTAATTATTACACGAGGTGTTTAAACCTCGCTTCGCATAAGTTAACAGTACCGCTCTCAACCAACCAACCGACACTATATGCCTTCCCGTCTCATGTGCCGTCTAACTAGCTGAATTGGCCGACACACCTTATGGTAATCCAATGATATTCAGCTTCCTAAAACTAGCTTGGTCTCCACTACTCTAGCGATCTAGGACAAAAGTTTCTACCTTTCACTCATAACTTCCGTCAATAAATGTTTCCACCCGACACTTTCCAAACGGCGCAGTAATTTTCTCTTCTAAAAACCTCACTCCTACAATCAGGAAAGCAAGATTTTGTGGAACTAATGGAGTCTTTAGATTTAGCTACACAAAAGAGGGGAAATTAGCTTAAAAAAACTAATTGTCAATAGAAAATGATAACTTAATAACCCATATGCACAATTCAATTAAGGAAACACATAAGATTTCTCTTTATGCAAATGTTTCCACTGAGATCATTACGGTATCGATACTTCAATCTATACTTGTTTACTGGCAGTTAAAGAAAACTTTAACACGTTTCAACCCAAACGAAGTAGTACTCGTTTATAAAGCTTAACCTTTTTACGCATATTACAAAAAGAAAAAAAATTCTCATAAATTTATATGAAGTGACTAAAATAATTTTGAAACGTATTCACAGCGTATTTCTGTTCTGCTCCAGGCGTTAGTTTATTTTAAATGGTACAATTTTACTCGAACGTAAAGAATAGACTAAATATTTTTTTGTTAAAGGGAAAAACTAAAAAGAAAAAGAAAAACTGCAACGTAGATTTTCCTACGGCAGAAAGAAGCTGTCTACTTTTTCTTTTGCAGTAAGATTAGTGATCCGCGTGGGACATTTCCCACATTTCGCTGCAAATTTTGAAGAATGGGGAAATTCATTAAGGAAGTAGTCTTAAGGATGCAGTAATTCATTAAGCATGTAGTAAATCCCTTCATATTAACATCATCTGTATGAGTGAGAAACTTGATTTGGTGACATTCAAAAGTAGTTTAAAATCTGAATCCATCACAATTCCTTCGTAAGGAGACTATCTGGACTCTAGACCACTGGTAACCGGTGGTCCGCAAAGTCAGCAGAATAAAAAATAAATTAAAAAAAATTGGTTTCATCGCTTCAAAATAACCGCAAATTTAACAGTTTTATAAAATTGGGAGAAAATTTTTTCTTTGTTCCGATTCTAAAAATTCCTGTATTTTTCCCGTTTCCAGTACGGAAAAATCCCTATTTTGCTTAAAAATCCCAAATAAATTTTCTATCATGCAGCGCCGCAGCAAATTGTACAGCTAGTGAAACAAATGCAAGTACAAAACTCTAATTTTTCATAGGCTTTTATGTTTGCTATTAAGTTTACTTTCACTTAAATTTCTTTTTGTTATGACGTTTCTTAGTAAATTTTTATTAAAGTTATTTCTTAGTAAATTTTTATTAAAGTATCACAAATAGTTTGTCTACTCCGAAAATGAAACCCCTTTTTGTCCCTAAAAGTGTTGGTTGGGAGATGGTAGGGTTATTTATTTAAACAAGTAGTCCCTTATCAACTAAAAGTAATGAACCACTGCACTAGACAGTAATAACGTAAAGCATTAAGTAACATTTTATATTCACACACACCGAAAAAAAAAAAAAAAAATCTCTGGGTTCTAGAGCATTTTATTGCAGAAAAGTTTTCACCATTTATTTTTAGTTTTAAATTTATTTAACACACAAAAAAGAACAAGCATGTCTGCTTTCTTAATTAGTGACTAATGCTTGTAAAGTATCAGAAAAAGATTACTGTTACAAGAGAGAATAAACAATTTACGTTATAAGTTGTTATGTTGTATGCTTTTCCTCTAACTGAAACAACATTAGTTATCACGCTTGAAAGCATTTTGTAAAATACCGAAAAAAATTGGACATTAACAAAAGCTTGTACTACTTTACGAACAAGATGTTTGTTAATTCAACTGGATCTAAATGATTTACACAGATCCAAAAGAAAAAAATCGCACGTTTGGTTTGTTATTTTGACATAAATATTCGCTAAGAATCCGTAAATAATTGTTTCGCTACCAAGGGTAATTAAACTCGTTTATGTTGTACAGTCCTTTTAAAATGAAGTGTTTTGATTTATGAACGTGAAGTTTGTTAATTCTAAGGGATAAAAAGCATTTTATTAAAAAAACGGTATCTAATTGAAAAAAATCAGGTACTTTTTCATTAAATAATAATAAAATGGAATAAATAAAAGAAGTTACAACAACAAAAAATCGATGAATCGATCAAACTCGGAGAAAAATATTAACTTACTCGTTACGATATTTATCCTTTGCTGATAAAATTATCCTTTATCGTTAAAATACAATTTCAACGATATTATGACAGATTAGTTGGCTGAGAGCACTTCTGTCATTTTCTGCTACTCGAGGGCTAATTAAACCGGGGCTAAGATATGAAAGAACCAAGTAATACTCAAAAAATACAAACTCTAATACCTACATGGGCCTTACAGAATTCGTCAGCATAAAAATTCTTAACCAGTCATTAACCCATTTAACCAATCAGCACCAACGGAATCTTCAACTCTGACGCTGAATTTTCAGTAATTATTCATATAAGATAAAACGTCACGAGCTTAGAAACCTTTTAAGATAATGTTAGATTTTTCTAAACCCGAGTCGTTACGTGATCCCTCGAAAGAAAATTCAGATTTTGGAACATTTTGATAAAAAGGTTTCGGAGTAACGAAAGACCGACTTCCACTTTAATTAGGAGTTTGTTTTCTCAGCTCTTTTTAATTCCTTATGTAACATTTTTACAACGTAAGTTGATTCCTATTTAACGAATTTTCTTTATAACAAAGCTTTTAAATGGAACAATGGGGCTTAAAAGAATTCAACGGCATTCCTAACCATATAACTTACATGAGTTTAAAATGGTATTAATGCAGAAATTAACAATTTTGTAAACCAAGAACTCTATACCGTAAAAAAACATTTTTACTATCGCTCTTGTAAGTAAATTTTTCCCCCTATGACAAAAAAAAATCATCTCCTGTTCCAAAGAAATGATAAAAATGGGGAGGGGGAATAGTAACGGAAAAATTACAAAAAGATTAGTCAAATTTCCCAAATTGAAATTTTTAAAAAAAATCGAATAAGTTACATGAACTTTTCATTTATCTCATAGATGCTAAAAAATTAAGATTTCAGGATTCTTTTTCAGAAAGACAAAGAAAATTATTCGGAACTATCAAACCGTTCCCATCCAATATTCAGAAAATCAACAACAAAAAGCAAAAGGCTGGCAGCATTTCAAAATTTTCGAACAGGATGCAAAATTTCTCTGGTTTTCCCCATTTTGATTGAATAGTATCAAACTGTATAAACGCTTGAGACTGCTCAAGAATATGTGCGTCAAAAATATAAATTTCATTTACAGATTCTATTAAATTGAATTATACATCTGGAAAAAGAAAAATGGGCAAAATCGATCCACTAAGTAATTCTTAAAAACCGTGAGACTATAGTTTCGCAGAGAAAATTGCTGCATTTGAAACATTATTGCTATCAAACCTACGCAGAGCTTTCCTGCTTGAGTTCATGTATGAATGCATGTAGGGAGAGGAGTGGGGGGGGGGGGGGGGGGGGGTCGTCCAGGACACAAAATTCCTCAAATTTTCGAAAAAAAAAGTATTGCATTAAAAAAATTTGTGTTCTTTTTCGCTTAAAATTACGTTTAAATAACGTTTATCTTAACTATAACAGGAGATATTAATTTTATTTATTTATTTATTTTTGCAACATTCTAACAGCAGCCAAACTTTGTTTAAACCTGTAAATGCATTTTTCTGAGTGATAGGTTTTTCCCCCATTTTTCGTCTTTAAATTGTTCTAAGACAAGAACCGTTAAAGATAAATTGTTCAAACCTGGAACATATCTTTTTCAATTATTTTACTTTAATTTTGATTCAGAAAATCTGAAAATATATTTACTTTTTGAAAATATGATTTTTTTTAAAAGTAAGTTACATAATTTTTTTTTTGAAATTTTTACTCTAAATATTTTTAATTTTTTTAAAGTTAATATTTTAAAAAACGCCGAATCGAAATTAAAACTTGTATATTTCTTTTTAATTAAATGAAAAAATTTTGAAATTCGACAAATAATATTTCAGGTTATAACGATTTTAAACTACCCCATTTTTTTTAAATTTTAAATTAAAAAAAACTGTATGGGAAGTTTTATTATGGGATTTTGTTTACAAATTATATGGTTAACCATCAGAAAAATTTTATTTTTTTACTGTGTTAAAATTTTGAAAGTCAATAAAGTTTTGGTTTATGTAGCAGAAAGTAGTGTGATTACATTAGTAATCAATTTAGCCTCCAACAAAGAGGCTTAATGGAGAAAAGGAGGCAGGGGACATCATAAAATTACATAATATATAGTCAGACTATAAAAGAATATTAATAATTATATTATGTAAATAAATATTCATTATACAAGTTATAATGCTATATCTATTTATTATCTGGAATAAACATCAATAAAAATAGAACGATTATCCCCACGACTGAGACCCCTGTGAATACATATTGACAATGCTTAGAAATGCATGCTACAATAACGAAGTATACGTCATGTTATAAAAATATATTCCCAGTGAGCATGTCTGACGACCCACTGGACACAAGCGTGATAATTATTAAACATTTATTTACAAACGGCTTCAATTTCTATCTACCTCTTAACCGGGGTTGGCGCAGCGAAACGATTGCTCCTTCACAGTTCTTAAACGTGGCGATGCAACACAACTTAAGAATCTAATGATAAACAACGTAATTTCTTCTAACATACGTAATTGAAAACAACGACACATGTAAATAAGTAAATAAGACCCATCAAATCTACTTCATGTTGAAAACGATCAAAAATAATTTTCAGTTCAGATTAATTAAGAAACCCCAAATAAATTGACTCCGGGGATGTGACGCTTTTCCATGATTGCCAAATTGGATAATATTAGAAGTCGATCGTGCAATCAATGAACTTGAGAATTATACCATAATTAAAGATTAATGCAGTTTCGCCATTTAGAGACAAACTTCAAAGGGAAAACAAATTACTAATTAATATCATTAAAGAACATTTAGGTAATTATCCGACCACTCTAGTTCTTCCCAGAACTACTTATTTTCTGTAAAATGCGCAATATTTTACATGTTAATTAGCTCTGGTAAGTTTAATACTTTTTAAATGTGTTTTACGCAGTAAATTCTCGTATAACACGATGCCTCTTTGACACCTTACTCTTATCCTTTTAACCTGCCCTTTCTTCAGCTAGGCACTTTTTTTTTAATGCTTTACGTATAATCCACAATGATTAACTTCTGGCAAAACATGCACACTGCACAATTTTCCCTCATTTCGTAAGCCTTTCTCGCTTTCCTGGCGTAGGAGTATTACTGACACACTTCTTAAAACAAGTTTATCGAATGATGTATTTGTTTATGCCGAAACCAATTTTAAAATTTTGATGCGTCACTCTGTAGTTATTACCTCTCAAACGTGGAGATATGTTTGTTGCCTAGCAATAGTACCATTATGGAGGGAGAAGCAAATTTACAGTGTGCATTAACGGAGCTGTTGTATAACGAACGCCAAAATGTTTTACGATCTAGTTATGATGTGACAAGCGAACATAATCTTGCTACAATACACTACATGCTTGATAAATTAAATGTGTACATAGTAAACATTATTCTAGGCACTTAAATTCTGCAGACACTATTTTTCCTTGACGTATGTTTACCTTGTAAAAGAAGTTCAAAATTCATATATGTGATCCAACTATTTATTATCGTTTAAAAAAAAAAATCTACAATTTATATAAATCATACATATGAAATATATTGATTCAGCAATAAGTTAAAATAAAAAGAGTAGGCTTTTACTGTTGCATCTACTAACAGCACAATATTATTTTCTTACTCTATTGAAAAAGTATTGACAAGTGTGCATATTAATTTCGACTTGCAGTTATCAAATGCTTAATTTAGGAAAATTTTGCAACCTCCTCATCACATGTTGGGGCTAACCTAAGGCGCATTTCCGACCACTTTGATGCATAGCACAATATATCTTTATCACTTTCACAGACTAAACAAATACACTATAATCACACTAAGTAACTCAAACAAAACTGGTCTTTTTCCGTCTTGTAATACAGACGCTTGCCCTCAGGGACCTGCCATTATTAGGACTTTACATACGTGTGCTTCATTTTATTAAATGGTTATTTCAAGGGGAAAAATTGCCTTCATTCGAAATGATATTCATTTGAAAACTTTGCTACGTTTATGCCATTTTAAATGAATCTCTACATTTTCAGGAGAACAAAACTATTTTTCTGGCTACAAGCTGCCACAGCATTCACTAACAGGAAGCATCATGTAAGAAAAGGATGATGGTATTTTAGAAAAATAAAAACATGTACATTAGCATAAGTCAAATGCTTCCACATAAACCAGAGCACGCAATAAATATGCGCAATAAAACGCAAGAAAAGGAAAATATACAAACTTTTCCGTTTCACCAGCATGCCGGCACAAAAAAATGGATTCATGCATAATGCAACACCGTAATATATAATAGGATGTCGCATTTGTAGTAATCATCGTGCATTTTCAGCATTCCTCAAACGGTGCGCTTCGAAAAGATTTTTTTTTTGTTTTTGTTTTTGTAAACGAATGAAAAGAAACGTAAAGATAGAGCGTACGAGGCAATTTAAAAAAAAATTTGCATAGAGAGTTTCTAATCAAATTTAACCCTATTTGGTGGCAGCGCAAAAGAAAAATGCATCATACATTACTGATCAATTTTTAAAAGAATGAATTTGTGTGGCAATCAATTTTCAAAATCAACATCATTTAAAACCATTTTCCTTTTCGACAAATATCTTGGTATTGGCCGTAACAAAATGGTACCTTATGGTACTTCAGTTACACAAAATAAACATGTTCAAAAGGGACAAAAATCACAGACACTGTCACATTGACAAACTATAACGAATTTGCCATAAGTTAATATTTATACCGTTTTATAACGTAAGTTCAGAAAAATTATCCTCGTAATTTCTAAGCAAGTAAGTTATAAGCGTCAAATTATATTTATACCGTTTAAGGTATTAATTTACATACTTATAAGTACAGTAATACCTTTTTAAAGTACCGTAGAAATAAAACTGGTTCACAGGATTACTGCGCAGAAAATCTATATTGCTAGGTTGTAAAAATTGGTGCACATGGATTTTGGTGAAAATAGGTAAATTCGGTAACTTGTTAATATATATGGGCAATGGTACAAAAAAGGGTACCATCTCGGTAAATGAGAGAGAAAAAAATACTGTTTAAATAAGCAGAAAATTGTCTAACTATAAACAGCTGCAGGATAAAAAAATTTGTTAATTTTCGAAGAACGAAGAATTAAACCCAAACTGAATTCAATCTTTAGAAGACTGAAGAAATGAAGATTGAAATTCAATCACAATCGGCGAATGTAAGGGACTTCATGATCTGCTAAGCGTAATTAAATACAATATCTTATAAGTTTTGAATACAATTATATACGTTTGCAAGTCTAAACCTCTCATGAATTCAGAAACACAAACCATAATGATCGGTCTCAGGTTAGTTCATATTTTGACAGCCATGGCACCAGTCCAGGAAAACAACGAAAAACTACGAAATCGCAGAAATAAAAGTGGTTCAAGGGAATACTGCGCAGAAAATATACATCGCTAAGTGGTAAACATTGCCACTGATTCAGAAAAGTTGGTACACATAGACTTTGGTGGGAAAAGGTAAATTCAGTAATATGTTAACAGACAGGTGCTGGTACAAATAAGGGCTAACATAGATACAGATACCAAACCTATTAACTCGAAATAAAATTAGTAGATAAATTGAATTCAGAAAACTCACCTGTTCCTTGAGCTTGGATTGTGTAGGATGGTCTGCTGCTGGTCTACCTCCACAACACATTTCGTGCCCAATTCAATTTCTGAAACGGCAAATGTAAAGTCATGAGAAACTGAGCAAAATTTACACAAATATTTATTTTTTTAAAAAGGTCGAAATATATTTTTGCATGCTTACTCTTACAGCATCTTTTCATTACATGAAAAATTTTAGAATAATTATGAAATAATTTACACCTAAAATTCCCAGTCATCAGTAATTAAAGTGTTTTCGTTAAGTTAATCAGAACAGTCAAATATAGATGTAAGCTGCAATGAATCCAGATCAAATTATCAGTCGTTTAAGGAATCAATTCAATCTTCGGCCATCCAGATCACCCAAGATTAGTACATTCAAAAATACATAAATAGCTTTTTTTTAAATGACAAGAGATTTCATAGGAAAAACTCCCACTGATGTCGATTTATAGAACAATACTAAAAGTATCCACATAGACTGAGTATCAAAATTTACTTTAAGACCGAATACAGGAATTTAGATTTGTGCTTGATGAAATTCCTGTATTCAGGAATTTTGTCATTAAATTTCTGTATTTAGGCGACGTTACAGTTTAGGTTATTTAGTTGGTTGATTGGTTGAATGGTTTCGAGCGCTACCGTCAAAAACATCCAACCAATCAACATGCTACAGAAGGGCTAATTAGACAGGGGCCTGCCGATTCCAAACGACTACAAACATTCATGCGATCAGTGGGACACGAAACTACAGGCTCTGGATGGAATGCCAGCCTTGTGCTTCAAAGATTAATCTGAGATATATTTTATAAAGCTTCTACTCTATTTGAATTTGGATCCAAACCAGTTATCGTTGTCTACACCACATTATATCTCGGTTGGAGATATTCACTGAATACGCCATAGGAAAGGATATTATTGAAATAATTTCTTAAGGGAAACACGAATCGTGAATAAACGAATCCGTATACTTGTAGCTTACACTCATTTCTTCTTTTCTTTTCTGGACAGGACTGGGCTACCTTTGTCAACTTTTAACTGCAAAACACAAGATCATCGGTCTATCGAGCTAAAATTCACGTTATGATATTTATCTGGCGACACACGTTCTAAGCATTCAGCAACGGGCGACGTCACAGTTTAGGTGAAAGAAAATGTCTGATGTGTGCACACTGTCTACATACACGGATACTCAAACCCACTTCATCGAATGGAAGAAAAGTTATTGGTGAACATCAGGTTACAAATACTACATATACATCCGAACACACAACATAAATACTACAGAATATACCACGGACAGCGCCCCCCCCCCCTTCTAAATTCTTAAAGCATATTCACCATGTGATACTTATAACGGCACGTGGTCTTTATCGTCCTCAAAAATCATTCCTACCTTTTACATTCCTCCACTCATTCATTATCACGTATGAAGAAAATGAAAAGCATCCAATCGATCGCAAATCAAATAAATCAGACGAAACGAAGGGCACGTATTTCTGCTAGCACAATTTCCATCTGCAAACCATTTATGTAACAATTTTGATCTCTTAATTTCCTTGGCAATCGCGGAGCCATTAATCACCAGACAGCGAGATGGAACCATCCCCCTCCCATTTAAAACAAACACAGCATAAGGAATGCCAACATCTTGCAAGAATAATTGAAGAAACTCTTTGCACACAAAGTAATCAATTTTTAAGACTCGGCCACGCTCCGAGATAAGGAGATCCTGTGGACTTTGGGAATGAGCGATGATTTTTTCCCTCTCGAGAGAAGGACGAGAAGTAAAATGTATAAAAAGCTTCATTTGTACATTTTCTCGGTTATAATTTTAGGCACGGAGCTTTCCAGATAAGGCAAATTAATGTAGCGGTTTCAGTTAAAAGAATGGCGAAGAATTCGCGACGCTCCCTTAATTTTGAAAAAGAAACATTCCAGAAAATTTACGAAGATGTATACAGTGATATAACGATCATTTTTATAGAGCGTCTGAAAATCAGAAATAAAAGCTCTGAAACGGTTAAACAGAAATAAAATTATCTTAATAGTTATCTATTCAATTAAAAATCAACTCGGATATAATTTGAAAAGCGTCTAATAAGCTTCATATTCAAAGAAATGGCCACGCGACCACAAATCTATTTATATCATTGGAACTTAGAAGCTAGTAAAGGAGAATGAATGCTCTCGGTACTCTAATGGAGTACATTTTCTCTCTAAGAGAGAATTTTAAAGTTATTTTTCATTAGATACGAAACTAATGGACATAAAATTAGCTGAGGTAAACTCCTCACATGCTTTCCGCGAATTGAAGCATTGTCGTAATAACTAATCTCAAAAGGAAATTATTAGCCTAGCTCATACCTATTTCCTAACAATAACTACTTATTTCTGAGACGAGGGATAAAGAAATTATTTTGTTTAATTTGCATGCATTTTGTAATGGCGTTTATTTCATTATACATGCCTTTATATAAAGATCGTTATGCTTATAGGAAATACTTACGCAATTTAAAATTGTTTTTTAAAACTTCAAAATTAAAAACATTTTTAGTTTTTACTATAATTTGCTGAACTAACTGTTCGATCATGACAGTTCTCTCTCTTTAGTGCATAGGACAGCTTTTAAAATTATTTGTCTTCAGGATTTATAAAATTTTTTTATAACTTTGGAAGTCCCCAAATTTTCTTTAACAGCTTAAATTTTGCTATAGGAAAAATTAAAATCTGAAAATCAAAAAAATCACCAAATCAAAAAATCTGAGGACAGTTTAAAGAAACTAGTAACGTTATGCAAAATAACGTTATGCAAAATTTTATAGAGATACCATGCAAGGAAATTTATATATATATATATATATTTAACGATGACAAATCATGAAACATTTCGTTTCGAGATAAAAGGGTTAAAGTACAAATGAATCGGTCATTTTGAAAAGGAGTTATCTCCACTTTTCTCCAACTTTTCTGCCCCCCCCCCCCAAGTTTAAAAAAATATTAACAAATTACATTTTTGCGTCAGGATTGATGCCTTATAAACGTAATAAATACTAAATTTAGACCAACTAATAATGCATGAAGGCGAGTTATAGTTTTTTGCTTCTCGTGAAATATTAAAAAGAATGGAGACGACTCCTTTTCAAAATGACTGATTCAAATATGTATAATGCAAAACACGCACAGACAGTACAGTACAAAATTATTCTATCTGGTTTTGCAATTACCGCGATTATGTTATTTTGTTTTTAAATCTAAATACGTTTAAAGTCAAGAAAATAAAAATGCTGCTTTACAGAAAATTTCTTCTCTCAGACTCTTTTATCACAGCAATAAAATATATTTCGAAATACATTCTTCGATTCATGTAAATGAGTTTACTCCGACCTTTACAACGATAATTTACCGTGTATGCGACATAAATTCAGCGAATCGATGACTAACTAGAGATGCCAAAATAACTGTATAATTGTCGATTTATTTAACTCCTAAAATAGGAAAGTAGCTTGAATAGGAGGAATAGTAGCTTGCTCAATACCATTGCCGTAGCTCTCAAAAAGGAGTAGTTCGCCAGTAGTTCTCGTAATCCTTAAAAATGTATTTTAGCACTTAATATAACCAAAAATTTGACAGCATTCTTTGATTCAAGTTTCTAAGGAGATTCTAGAAATAAAGTTTTCGAGCGGGATTTTCTTTGAGAACATGTGTCCTTTTGGTGTTATATGTTGGATTAGCTGAAAACCCGCACTTCGCTACGGAGTACATTCAAATTAAATACAACGGTCAATGTATGCAATTAATGCCATATATATATATATATATATATATATATATATATATATATATATATATATATATATATATATATATATATATAATAAATACGATGATCAATGTATACAATTGATGTAAAAAAAAAAACCAAAAAATATACGAGGGTATGTTGAAAAGTAGTGCACACATGCTTGCAGAGCGCGAACAAAAAGAAATAGCGAGATCGGGCAAAAAGAACATTAAAGTATAATCCTTAAGCTTAAAAATCATATATTTATTTTTCATCATAGTCACCGTTGAGGCTAACACATTTCTCCCAACGTGTAACAAGTTTTCTCATTCGGTCACTGAAAAATTCTTCCGACTTTTCTCGAATCCACGACTTGACAGCTGCCGTCACCACATCGTCCGAGGTGTAATGATTACCCTTTAGGTCTCTCTTGAGTAGAGGAAAAAAATAAAAATTGCAAGGCGCAAGATCGGGGGAATAAGGAGGGTGTGGAATCGGTTCAAACTTCAGGTTTCGCAGAGCATCTCCAGTCCGACGCTGTTCTCGCCTGTGAGACGGCGTGGTACCCATCGAGCACAGATTTTACGGTATCCCAATCGTTCTATAATGAAGCAGACACATTCCTTGGATACTCCATTATGGTTTGCGATACGCTTTTGAGTAATTCGCCGGTCATTTTGAATCAAATCGTCGACAAGTTTGCGATGTTCATCGTCTGTGGCAGTGATCGGACGTCCGTTGCGTGTTTCATCAAAAATTATGGCTTTTCCAGGCTCGAAACCACGAAATTTTACTACCCATCGATTTACAGTACCCCTATCAACAGCATCGTCACCTTAAACAGCCTTTAAACGACGATGAATCTCAGTAGGACTCACTTTTTCAGCTGTTAAAAATTCGATAACAGCGCGCTGTATAACTCGCCGTTGACATAGCAGTAGAACACGTCTCCATACTACCGCTTTTCAAAATACACAGGATGAACACAACGATTTCAAACCTGCGCATGCGTATTGAGGAGGGATGGAACTTCCGAATGCCACTTGGCGCTGTTTTGAAGGTCATTTCGTTCGCGCTCTACAAGCATGTGTGCATTACTTTTCAGCCTACCTACGTATTTATAAAAAAATCGTAAGAGATATTTTTTATAGACAAAATAATGCAGAAGAAAATATTCAAATTAAATGTAATAGGAAATATTAAAGAATATAGTACAGTTAATATAGTACAGTTTGAGGAACATAATATTTTTTACTGTATTTTAATATTTTTTTGGATAATGTCCAATCGTCTGCCGCATTAGCAAGAAAAAAAATATTTTTTGTCTATTTAGTTGTTATGCACGTGACGATAAATTTATTTATTGTACCAGAATAAGAAACCACGTGATCAGCATTTAATAAATTAAACTCTAAAAATAAATCTTTAAAAATTCACCAAAAATCAGAAAATGGAGGTAAAGATTCGAAAAAGATCTCATTTTAAAGGAATTTTTATGATCTTTCTCGTGATATAAATTTTATAATCTCCAAATTATTATTTTAAATGCAAACTTTAAAAAAGTTACTAAAACAGCTTAAAAACTTAATTTTAGAAAATCTAAGAATTTTTCAAAAATCTTTCTTAGTGCACCCCTACACTATAAGAAGAATCGCCATGCAAAATTTCAGCCCTTTAGGTCTAGCGGTTTGGTCTGTGCGTTGTATGTCAGTGAGTCAGTTACGGAACTGTTTTATAAATATAGATAAACTAGCTGAAAACCCGCACTTCGATACGGAGTACATTCAAATTAAATACAACGGTCAATGTATGCAATTAATGCCAAATATATATATATATATATATTTATAATAAATACGACGATCAATATATACAATTGACGTAGGAAAAAAATATATATTTATAAAAAAAATCGTAAGGGATATTTTTATAGACAAAATAATGTCCAATCGTCTGCCGCATTAGCAAGAAAAAAATATTTTTTTATCTATTTAGTTTTTATGCACGTGACGATAAATTTATTTAAAGTACCAGAAAAAGAAGTCACGTGATCGGCATTTAATAAATTAAATTCTAAAAATTAATCTTTAAAAATTCACCAAAAATCGGGAAATGGAGGTAAAAATTCGAAAAAAAATTTCATTTTGAAGGAATTTTTATGATCTTTCTCGTGATATAAATTTTATAACCCTCAATGTATTATTTTAAATGCAAACGTAAAAAAAGTTTAAAAAACAGCTTAAAAATTTAATTTAAAAAAATCTAAGAAGAATTTTTGAAAAATCTTTCTTAGTGCACCCCTACACTATTAGAAGAATCGCCATGCAAAATTTCAGCCCTTTAGGTCCAGCGGTTTGGTCTGTGCGTTGTATGTCAGTCAGTCAATGAATGAATGAATGAATGAGTCAGTTACGGAACTGTTTTATATATATAGATAAAAAGAAAGTCTCACAAACGTACCCTCCTAAAAAGTAACCGTCGGTATTTAAACGTGCGACCAGCGGTATCGGAGTTAACAATCAACAAATCAGTGTTCAATAACCATGAACGCTCAGCCACAATCCCATTTTTCATCAGAAAAAGGACCTTTTCAGGAACCTATTTGCAGAAGCGAGCTTGGAGAAATACGAGAAATTCCTTTAAATAAACAGAAATTCAAAATATATATAATTCCCTTCGCACAAAGTTTGAATAAGAGAATCACATTATTACGAACGTAAACAAAACATAGGAAGTCTCCGAATATAAGAGAAGTTGGCAGCTAAGCCAACTATTGAATTGCAGCATTCATCCTAAACGAATTTCTACATAATCAGATCCAAATTCCTTGGCAAATTCTTGCGTGGGTGCATTCAGAGCTCTGTGTATTTTATTGCTTAAGGAGTACAAAGCAGATCACGACGTAAACTAATTATCGAGGGGGATTTGCCGAAAAGAAGATTGCTATGAGATATTCTGGCATACAACCCATACCTCACGAGTTTTCTCCACTCTCTCATCATATCATCTTACGTCTTCAACGTACAGAGCGATAATGGGTTTGTAAGCAAGTATTTATTTAACCATTTCACAAAAGTATCTCTTAAGGCTGCTGAGTACTAACCCTATTCGATTAGCTCAGCTTAATGTCAACCTATGGAGAAAATGTGTCCAAGTATTGCCGACTTGGATTAAAAGTTTATTTTTTTTTATTTATTATGAATTGTGAATCAGTGATAGAAAAAGAAATTTTACACCTTGGGACATTTTCCGTTTTTTTTAAATGCAAATATTTTAAAATTTAAATTATTAGGGGAAAAAATCTAGTACAGTGTGTTTTAAACGCTTCTAAATTCCTTTGGTGGACGAAATTTATAAAATGAATCCTGTTGCAAGGTTCAGAAAAGTTCCGGCTATTGGTTGTAAAAGAACCTTAAAACAATGGATGCGTGCATGTGTTGGGGCAACCAAGGAAACACAGAGAATTGGCCTTTATCGTACATTTATTTGATTGGACAGTGGGCTGCCTTTCTCTTAGCAGTTCCTGCCCCAATTGGTCCCTAATTTCACTGCTCATGTTCACAGTTTACCAAGTACCTCCCCACCATAATTATCGTTTGAAATACCACTTTGACCATTATCTGAAAGTTTTATTGTGGGCCATAAAATAACGTCACCATCTATCTTGCAATATGTACAGTCTTTTGATCGTTATCAATGGCCACACAGACAGCTTTTCTTTTACGCCACCTTAGTGTTCCTCAAGTCTTTATTTTTTGCCTCTGAAGTTGTTATAAGAGTTTTATTATTGACCGTCTCGACCACTCACCGCGGTGAATTATAACATTCAGTGCTTCTACACAGGCTATAAGAAAATACAATTTTTATTGGATTATCAGCATTTATGTCGCTGTAATAAATAGACCAATTTTCTCCATAGGTTAACATTGAGGTGAGCGAATCTAATAGACTTAGTACACGGCAGCCTCAACGTTAAAGGTAAATAACGTAATATACTGACTGCCAGAAAATTACATATCATTACGATTATGTTGCTACCAGAATTTATTTAACTTTATGTAAACAGACCCCCATAATTAAAACATGAGCGTTTGACGCTATACTTAAATCCTTTTTAACGTTTGAATAATCTTTAAATCCCCCTGAATAATGTCTTCTATCAAAATATCTGGCTCCTTGAGAGTAAACGCAAGCTGGCACGCACCCGTTTATTTATAGCATAAATAATATATGAAAATCTAATCTCATTCCTTAAGCAGTAAATTGATTAAAACTTCGGGAGAAAACATAACAATTTATAAAGAAAATATGACAAGAATAGATATGTTAAACTAGCAATCAATTACATCCAAAAGAACATCAATGCTCGCACGAACATAAAAAATTTATTTTTGCAAGCGTCAGTAACTGAGATAAATTATACTTGTAGCCAGAATGCATGCAGAATAAAACCTTCAAATAAAATGGAGAAAACTAAGTTTTTACTTAGTTTTCTACCAGACCTATACGTTAGGTTCAGCAGCACTTTCCACACACACGTCATAATCCGAATAATGGTATCTAGATAAACAATACTACGAATCATACTTAGAATTTTTTTTTAATAAGAGTAGAAACAAACAGAGGAATCTACATTATGAAGCGTTCTAAGATCTCCAACTTCGGGTTTTCCTCGTGGTTCTGTTGTTGCCCCGTTTCGTCTCATTACTCGACACGATTGCCTCAATGCTTACCTTTTTAGAATAGGACTTAGGAACTCACCTAACTGTACTTTATGTAATTCCGAACGACCAATGAATGATGAACATTTAGACACGTGCACTTCACTTAATGATTTTAATTTCATTGTTCAGAAATGCTGGGAAGCAAGAGGGTTAATGATTTGATTGTCAAATGTCCGACATTTGTAAACAATAAAAATAAACATTATGATGTTAATACATTTTTAGGCTCTTCAGGGTGAACTTCAAAATGAAGGTTCACTTCGTAAAGCATGCACCACACGGATAATTTCCCCAAGTATGAAAAATACTTAATCCCGCAGTCTGGCACTTGATAAATCGAAAAATTGCACAAGAAGCAAAATAAATCTCAGCCACCATTTATTATTATTTTATCCAGTTAATTATACTATTACAAAATGTTACTTTTATTCGTGATGAAAGACGACAGAATGAACTTTAAGGATAAGGAGCAAAATGGACTGAGATCTTTCTATCAATGAATATATTACCTTTACTGCACGGTGGATTTCTAACTTAATTCCGAACCAGAGCTGTGGGGATGAATAAGAGTGCAATACGGGCGTTATGTGCTTGTAATCCTAGAAGCGTTTCTTTCAATAAGGTGCGGGTGTTAAGAGAGGGAGTCGCAAGCTGCAACAACTTAGTGGATTTGTCCCGATAACACGAGGCCAGACCTAGGCCACCCTAGGCCAGTTGGATGTTTTTAATTGTGCTAGAAATATGATTTTATAAGAATAAAAACTACGTATTTCGAGCATCACGCAGATTATTCGACATTTTTCTACATATCAATAAATAATTACTTTTGGGGAGTGGTCGATCATGATAAGATGTCATTTTGTTGACATCCTACAATTTTCTAAGAGTATTTTTACAATACTTCCTGTATTATTAAAAGCTAACCGGAAGTTATTTCCAGAACAGTCCTAAGATTGATCGTAACATTTTTTCTATATATAATCACCAATAGGTCCATCACAATAGGTTTTACGGTTGATCGCATTCACAGATTTTATACTCAGTTAAGTTGAAACTAGATTTTTTTTTTAAAAATAAACCCCCGTTTTAATAAAATTTTTAGGTTGTTTATTGCGACTACTTTCAAGCAACTGAAAAATATAAACACTGAAGATAGAAAGCAATGCATAGCACAAAACAGCACAAACTTGGAGTACATAGGTAAAGTTACGAGATAGCTAGGTTTATTTATTTATTTTTTTTAAGGAAGTTAGTGAATACCAACATTTTCCCTATTAATCAAATTTTGATCCAAAAAAACGATAGTAATAGAAACATTTTATAAGGAAATTGTAATTATCCCCCTGTTTTATAAACAAAAAGTTTAAAATTTTACAGAACTATCAAGAAAAATACTTACCAACTAATGATCCATATTTCGTGTAAACTGACACATTAAAATTTGATATTGTTTCCTAACATAGGAAATGTAGGCTAGCACACTTCTAGTTGATCGCAATTTTTTTTAAAATTTCGGCTTGCTTGCTGCTGTAAATTAGTTGGCACTCACTTAATACTAGCGTTCACGTTATGTAAATTTTTTTGCTTAGCTGCACATATTCAAATTCAAGCTCAGGCATAGATACATATGTATTAAATAGCTACTTTTAAAATTAACCTATACTTAAATTGAAATAAATTTGAAAATGCTTCGCTTCCTCTTAGCGAAAGACGTACGTAGCGCCCACACCATAACACCACGTGCACGACATCTTTTACCCATCCAATAAATTACACAGAGATTCCCGCTTTGTCTCACATTTTTTCTCTCTATGGAGTCTCTTTTTCTTTCTCTTTAAAGAAATAACAATGAAGGAACTTCGCACTACTATAAATCACGAAAATACAATATGGTTCGTTAAAGCGTAAGTCTAAGAAATGCCTTCAACAGAACATGCCCCACCAAGAGGGTTATCAATCTTTCCAATATCTATTATTATTTCTGTCGAAAGAACTCCCCGAATCGTACCGCTATTTTTTATTTAAATATTCTAGCAGGGAGCCACTCTGTTAAACTAAAATACCAGGGTAAAATATATCACCGCGTTTAAAAGCGGCCATTACACGTATGAATATACCTTGCAATGGATTTTAAAAGAAGTATTAAAAAACTCAAATCAACAAAGCAGCGGTAATAAAAGTTGTACCTTTTAATTTTAGTGTTTTCGTAAATATTTTACATAATTTATCTTTAATTTTAAAAAGTCATGTGATCACATGACATGACTTTATATTTGAAAAAGGTGTCCAAGAATACCGTCTGCCACATTGGAGGAAAAAAAATTAAAAAGTCATGTAATTTTTTTAATTTTAGAGATCATTCTCTCTGCATCGCGAAAAAAAAGTAATGGTAAAGTAGTGCCTCTTCAGGATTATTTTTAATATTTATTATTGTTTCTCTCCATTAATTATAACATTGTTTTCAACATTCGTGTTTATTGACTTCTTTCGAGACGAGAATGCCTATTACAACCTTAAGTAAGTAAAAAAAAAATCATTACATATTAACACATCCATGATATTACATTCTTGATTTTATAAGGCACACGATTATAAATAACGATACTGCGATACTGCACTTAACATACATATAAACTTAAGTTGAATAATAAGAATGCGACACTTTGAAACCAGTGAATTATAGTAATATGTTATACATACATATATATATATATATATATATATATATATATATATATATATATATATATATATATATATATATATGTATGAGAGAGAGAGAGCCTTTAATGTTGTCTTTCCCTTTCTACAATTACTTCCGTTTCTGTTTTTGTGGAGCCTTCCTGTCAGTATATAGAAGATCAGCCGATGTATGGTCACGTGCAGAAGCAAAACTTATATTCAATGGTGCGGACATAATTTCTTTAGAAAAAGGTTAGACCAGACGCTACCATCCATTCTCTTTGTTTTTTGCAGTTACGAGAATATTTTCCTCTCTCTCTCTGTATGTATGTATGTGTGTGTGTGTGTGTGTGTGTGTATGTATGTATATATATATATATATATATATATATATATACAGTCGAACCCTGTTATAACGAACTTCAATGGACCAAAGGTTTTGTTCGCTATATCCGAACCGTTAAGAAAAATGTTAGAGTTCATAAAATGTATAACTCATTAGTTGCAATGTGTATTTAATAATGATGTATTAAAAAATGACAAAATCTGTTAAAAATGATCATTAATGAATTAAATCGATTAAAATCGATTACATTAAACTGACAACACTAATTAAATTACGTACAATAGGAAAATGGAGGGACCAAAATTTTCGTTCGTTATATCCATGAGTTCGTTATATACCAGGTTCGCTAAAACGGGGTTCGACTGTGAATATATATATCTTATATGTCAACCAGTTAAATATCAGAGAAATATCTAGAATGTGTTCAAGTAAATAAAATTTTTATTCCTCCCAAATGGAGTGATTTCATTGAAATTGACCACTGCAGCCAACGACTACATCAAGACAGTTCGACGTAATGTCTCCTTACAGTTCTGAATCCGTTACATACATACATACGCACAGAGAGAGAGAGGGAGAAGAGATGTAAATTTATCAGTCTGCGTAGATAAGTGCTATACATACTCCATTCCACGATTAAATACGTACTTCCAAGCATATGAAGCGCTTTAGTTACTTCAAGAACTCTGTTAAAAAAATCGATGCAGGAGAATATCGACTCCCGAAAACACGACAACGATGATATAATAAAAAGGAGATTACGCGTTATTTTTTCAGGCATTTCTGAAGACCTCTCGTGTCAAGATTAAATGCATAAATTAACGGATAAATAAGAAAGGCCTTTAATGAGAATGAAAAAAAAAAGAAGAAAAAAAAAGCTGTGGAATCACTAATGAAGAGGAGTGAACCTTAAGTGGGATTTCCTTACACTTAACGTCTTTTCTCACCATTTTTTTAAAAGACGACTCTTCTATGTCCCCCTCACACAGTTAAGAATAAAGTAAAAATTCCTAAATAAAAGTTTCCAAAAGATGATATTTACATTGATATCTGAAGTGTTAAAAAGAAAATTAAATGATAGTATACACAAGATATCCGTAGGATGAATAACAATCTATAGTTATCTCCGAATCTCACTAATGCAGACATGATTAAATAGCTTTTGAAAAAGTTATGGTAACATATCATAATAGACATTTTTTTCTTTTTAATTAAGATAAATTAACATATTGATCCACTTCAGTCTTATTAACGGGAGTAAATTTTCTAAAATATTTAGTTTTAAATTTGCTTCTTTTTTAACGTACTTCAATTTTTACATTTTTAAGCTTCTTAACATAACTCACGTATTAATATATTATTCTGAGAGCTCTTTGTGAGAATTATAATGTTATGAACCAATATCATTGAATGATTTTAAAGTAATTTTTGTATCAAGTTTTGGGCATTTTACAAATGACTAATAGTGGATTAGAGCTGACTAATAGTATTTTAGAACTGACTAATAGTAGCACTGCGTTGTGGGCTGCGTATGAGGCTACTGTGTTGTGGCAAGAGGCCATGACTGATGACAAAACCCATGCATGACTGATGTTTAAAAGATTCCTGTTGGGTAAAGTCAGGAGGTTTACGCGTGCGGAAATGCGAAGTGACAGTAGGTACGGTTGAATGAAGTAAAACTTTAGAAGCACTGTAGATTCACTCAGACCCAAGAAGTCCTGATAAGATGAAACGAGCCAGGATACACCTCAGCTTCACTACATTCTTCTAGCTTCCCGTTTGTTCAAATACGCCCTCAGCTTTTCAGACAATAATCTGTAATGCTTTCCGATTTCCATTGCTTGAAATGTTGCAACGTGGAAAGTCGTGAAATTTAAGGGGGAAAAAACAATTATTTTAAAACTATTTTCGGAATAATACGTCAAAAATGACAAAAAAAATATGAATTTTATTTTGTAAAAAGTCACCATCCCCTAACAATTTACTTATACAGTAGACTACCGATAATCCGAACTTCGGTAATCCGAAAGTCCGCTTAATCCGAAACCAAAAATCAAAAAGAACTAAGGTTACAATAAAAGGACAGTGATACTAAGTAATATAAAGTGTATTTCTGGAAATTACAAGAAAATTGAAAGTTAGACAATGTACTGAACTAGTACATTGGTTTGAAAAAATCTGTTAAATTTTTTTGTCGAAGAAAAGGATACCTCTCCCTTGAAGCCAAATTACGACAGCGCGTTAGAAAAAGGGTGCCCGTTGGGGTCGCGGCGGAGTGTTGCTCTACGTAGCATAGCGCTACATCAAATACAGCCACCTCGTCTAGGTGGGACACCCTCTGTTCCCTGTCACCGTCCGATTTCCCTTCACTCTCGTCTGAGACGTTGACAGGTTCTTTCAAAACCTTTTCAACAATTTGCTGATCGTCTAAAATCTTACACTCTACTACTGTACTGTACTAGGCAGTGTTCCGCTCTCTTATCACCCATTTCGCCCCGAGAATTGGTAATGTTTAGACCAGTGGTTCTTAACCCGTAGAACACAGCGAACCATTAAGCCAGAAATTGGACCATGTGCGGACCACCACTTTCCACTGACTTAAGGGGGGAACCTTCCGGGGTGGGTATGGGATTATAGAATATCCCTCAGGCAAAAGGGAAAAAGTATTAACGTACTCGCTTTCTAACGTATTGTATTCTAATAACAAAATAATTATGTTAAACTTTCAAGAAATTTTAATTCAACACCTGATAGTCATCGGATATATTCGGCCCATCTAGTTCAATTTAATATTGCTTTCAAAATCCCTATTTATTTGTAAACTTTTTTATATAAGGGTGCCGGACCACCGGTTGGGAACCCCTGGTTTAGACAGACCTTATAAAATAAACTGTGTAATCACACGTAATATGTAATATCTATGTAATCACGTGTTATTATGTAATTTAAGTTTATTTTAATAATAATTTCGCTTAATCCGAAAAATTCGTTAATCCGAAAAGGGTCTGATCCCAATCATTTCGGATTATTGGGACTCTACTGTATATCAATAAACATCTTCCTGGGCACTTCTTCAAGTACGCTAGACCATTATTCCACACACACACTCATCCTTAAAGCTTTAATTATGTGACTTAAACTCCTCCTTTTATACGAATATTACTTATCGATAAATTAATATTTATCTACAAACAATGCGCGCGCAGAAATCTCTCACAGACGCCAGAAGATTTAAAATTTTCATTAAAAGCACTCAAAAGGAAAAATGAGGACAGAAAATGTCTCGTAAGCGCGCTGTTAACAACACATAACAAGGGATAGAGGAAAAGGGAACAAAATACACTTTAATACAAATCGATTGTTTTCTCCAGAAAGTGAAAAATACGAAAAAAGAATACAGAGAAATTGAAAGCAGCTCCTGCGTACTTCTCCCGAACATCAGAAACAGCACGGAAATCTGACAAAGATTCTAAGAAATTTCAGCAAGATAAAAATGATACGATGGAGTAAATAGAAAGAATCTGAGAAGTAGTGAATGGGGATTCTTTTACCGGGAGGGAAAGAAAGAATTTTCCAGACGGTGCCTTCAGACGAAATGTCTCGGAATAGCGGAAATTTCAATATATGTTAACAAAAAAAAGATAGCAATGTATCGTAAGGAGCCGAACATATCCAAGATAGAGAAGCATTCCTCCTGCAATCCGTCCGTAGCAATAAACTGCATTTTAGAGAATGTTCTAAGACATAATGGTTGCAGCCCCGACTCCCATTACACTACTAACATTTATGGAGGAAATGTTAGTCTTAAGCAGAATTTTTTTTTTCAAAGGAAAATAAAGGTATTTCGAAAGACGATTTAAATTTCGATGTATGCTGCTTAAAAAAATGTTGGTTTAAGTTCAATTATGCCCACTAAGCAAACTGGGTTGTATCAAATATTACCTAAAATGATCATAAATTATAAAAATACACATAGCCATTAGAAATTCCCATACATTAGTAAGGTATTTTACTTCATTTAATTAAAAAAAATTATGTATTTTATACTTAACAATATGCGGTCCGATGTGTATACCAATATACTAAAATTGTAAATAAATATGTATTCCGCATACGGTAAATTTTTGCTGTCCTTTGTATATTCGGTGAGTTTCTCATTTCTCTTAATTATTAACTCTTAGTTCAGGTTTCCGACCACTGAATCACCAAAAATATATCCCCCTCCCCCCCCGTCAAACATTTTTTTTTTTAAAAGAAATAAACTTTTATTCTATTTCCACGAGGATCTGACCGATGGACAAGAAGTTAGAGCGCTGGCTTTAAGATCTTCAGTCATGATGCATCGAGTCCGCGGCTTGGCATGAATGTTTGTAGTCAGCATTAAACTATATTCGGAATCAACATTAAACTATATAAAACCATAGCTCTCCAAAAACAAACAACCAATCCTATAAAATCAATTTAAACACTTTTTGGTCTCAAGTTCTAGCACCCCAGTAAATCCCTCTTTCGTATTCACAAAAACAATGTTGAAACGAGAAGGAATGAATATGATGGCTAAGTAAACATTAGCCGTCTTCCACTGCATCCGCTACAAGGAATGTCTTCAACAGAGATTAGATTTAAAAACCATTTATTTTATTTTATTTTATTTTCTTCTAAAACCGATTTAAAAATTCTGATCTTACTTCTCAGAGGAGAAGTAACATCTCCACTGAGACAAATGGCAACACTCAACACTCTATGAAAATGTGTAAAAATGTTACAATTAAGATCTCTGCCGTGAAGTGCCATTCCCGCAATTACGATATTTTTCAGGCGCGCTCTGTCTCAATGTTATAATATTAATTAAATTATTTTTTTAAAGTTGGTATCTTTATTTTAGTTTTGAGGCATTACAAAAGACGTAGATTAAATTTTCCCTAAGAGCAACAATGATATCAGAAACGCTCACGGGCGCAAACTTTCACACACAAACTCTCCAAAATAAGTTTTTATATTTTATGCTTTTGAAGTCAAGTGATGCGATTTGTGTCGTACTGAGGCTTGGCGTACGTTAAAAATAATATACGTTTAAAAATAAGCTATCTATCAGTTTGGTAGGAAATCTGGATATAATGTATTACCTATTGACAAGACAGTGAAATAATACAAAAGTCCGAAAAAGATCACTGACCTTTCCTTTAACATAATTAGGAGAGATGGTCATTTTGCATGCCCCTATACTTATAACCTTAGGGAAGGAACCTTAATAGGATATGAAGTAACAACAAAGCTATCAAGATTTAGAGCCAGAAACCAACTATATAATACAAAAATGTTTACCACGCAGTTTTTTAATGGATTGATGCTCTTAAATATATTTTGTATTTTTTAAGATTTTATAGAATATTTAGGAGATTTGTTACATAATAGAGAGACTATATTAAATTTAAAAAAATTTAAGCATAATACCGTGTTCAGAAAACCTTGTTTTGTTTTATTGCAAACTAACTTTTATATTATATTATATTAGTTTAATAAATATATATATATATATATATATATATATATATATATATATATATATATATATATATATATATATATGTGTGTGTGTGTGTGTGTGTGTGTGTGTGTGTGTATTTGTAACGTCTTACCAGATTTCTAAGCACAGCGACTTTAAGGATGCTTTACAAAAAATCGAAAGATTACGATTACTATTTTTTCACTTTTTCATGCATGTTAAAAGTTGATTAAGAGCCAGAAATTTTATCATAAATGTTAGAAGAATATTCAGGAAGAAAGTCTATAAATATCGTTAGTACAACGAATAAAGAAACAATTCCCAAAAGACTTTCCTATTTGTGTGTTGACGTACATCAAGTAACATTTATCTTTCGATTAGTATCCAGCGAAAAACAACTACTAACAAACCTGTAAAAGAATTAGTTAGCTATAAAGAACATTAGCCTTGAGTTAAGGTGACAAGAGAGTAAAGTAACGAACAGTACATGCTTGTCGATGCAGAATAGGGCGAGATGGGATAACAACATCTGAGTTAAAGAAATCAGTATGTATTGCGGGAAAGATTCATAGATTACTTCCTGTCACTTGCTTCTCTGTGTAAGAACACCGTGTAATTTGAATTTTGAAATGCTGAAAAGTGGTTGAACATGAAATTCCACGATTCAGTAGAAAAAAAGAAAGATATTCTCTTTAATATCCCTCACTAAACATACACAGGAACACAGACCTCTATGGGTGCGTGCCAGGTCCGAAATATGGAGCAAGCCTGGCTCGAAATCCATGCCCAGGTTTTTTTCCCCCCCTTTCTGTGTGTTAATCTTTCTCGTATTCAGAAGATGGAAAAACAAACCCCGTAATCAATTGATAGCAATATTCGTAAAGTAAGCGCTTAATAACTGTATGAGACATTTTTAGAGCTTTGAAAGACAAACCGACTTTAAAATAACTTCAGTTTATTTATATTTGAAAATGAAACCAAAATTAAAAGTCCATTTTAGTCACAAAGTTCTTTGTATTTTGAACTTATTCTTATTACAGCTGAAATTCAACAATATATTCACTTTCACTTCGTGTTCAGACAAAATTTTAAGAATTTCCTCTTTTTTATTCATCATTTTTTCTTTAAAATCATGAAGCAGTTTAGGGTTAAAAATCAAACAGTAACTCTCATCAATATTAGAAATAATATAATATTTCTATGATTGATAATATAAGAAGCAATTTAAAACATGTTTCTAATGCCCCCTGGCCGGATGTATTCAAGTTTAAGTCCATATAGGCCAGCGGGCTAAGGGGTGCGGCTCCCGTTTATAGTAACACGAGAAAGGTCAGAGTCCGATTTAACCGGGTACCGCCTTAATTTTGACCAAGCAACCCCAGGCGCTACATTCTTGTCGCGCCTGGGGTCTTGGGGAGGGGGGGATCATACTGACTCCCACCCTCTCTGACCTCATATAGGAACTTTCCTGTCTAGGGATTTAACGTGCCCATATCCAACGTAAACATGGAGGTATTTAATGGCGCTCGTCGGGATTCGAACCGAGTACCCTCAGATACATAATCTGATCTAAGTATTGCAAAACGACTGTAAGCCAGTTTTAAAGTGGTCAGCATATTTTCCGATGGAACTAACTTTCGAATTTTCCCATGACTTGAGTGAGTAAGTGCACATGACAGTAACAGCTCTCATAAAAACTTCATAAAATAGGCAATAAATACTTTCGTAGTAAAAACTATTACAGTCGAACCCCGTTATAACGAATTTCAAGGGACCAAAGGTTTTGTTCGCTTTATCCGGTGGTTCGCTATATCCGAACCGTCAATAAAATACTAGTCATTGTAACTAATGAGTTCACAAAATATATAACTCATTAGTTACAATGTGTATTCAATAATGATGTAATAAAAAAACGATAAAATCTATTAAAAATGATCATTAATGAATTAAAATCAACTAAAATCGATTACATTAAACTGAAATACTAATTAATTTACGTACAATAGTACAATACTAATTAAATTTCGTACAATGGAAAACGGCGGGACGAAAAATTTCGTTCGTTATATCCGTGAGTTCGTTATATACCGAGTTCGCTATAATGGAGTTTGACTGTATTTGCTTTTTGAAGATTACTGTTTTACAAATGTGTTGTTGCCTGGAATAGACTAGGCAACTATACATTTATTTATCCATGACACACATAGTTATTTACATATATAGTTATCAATGAATGAAATTTACGTGCTAAATATGTGTGTGTGTGTATATATATATAAATAATTTATTATTAGAGTCATAGGGTAGTAACCCGAAAATTTAGCCCTGGGCATAACGGCGAATCTAAGTCTACAGATTTTTCAACGTGTCTAAAAATACGACTTTTCATAAGGGGAAAAAAAAATACCTTGAAATAAAATGATTCCCCTATCCACATCACCTCATCTTTCATCACAAACGGAGAAAGTGAGCCCGCAGAGATGAATTCAAACAAACAGAAAAGGGGTCTGGAATGCAAAATAAGAAAACGAATTTCTACTTCCCAAGAGAGTCAAGAAGAAAAAGCTGCGAACGACGATGATATGCCCCAGAGGGAACGAGTAGGCGAATAGAGAGGAATAAAAATGTTTTGCTCGAGATATTTTAAAATGGCAGAAATTGAAAATTGGAACAAAGGATATCTGGGAAAGTGCATTGTACTGAAGCATAGAAATAAGTAAAATTAATTGAATTCAAGGTATCAGTTATCTTACGAATGTACTGTAAAATGTTCCGAACAACAACAGTTGAGCAATGTATGTATGTCCGAATGATAACGCAACCATTCGGTAAAAAATTTCTCCATACTCGTCTTTATTTCGAAACTGGTTATTTCTTTATCTTTCTCTGGCATAATTTTTCTTTTTATTTGATTATTTCTAAAATGCGATAAAAAATTAAATTATTCTATTTTTATTTCAAAATTTACGAACTTTTCACCAACTTTAGCGGAAAAAGAATGCCTACATTGTCCATTACTAAAAATGTACGGAAACTCAGTTTTAAAGTATTATAACCAACCGGAACAAGCTCAAAGTAAAGAGCTTTGACTTGCTAGCCAACAAGAGCTCTGTTGGCAAGGGTTATTGAATCGATTAGCGTGTGGGTAATAATAAAAATAAATAAATAAACTGCAGTGTGCACGCGGAAGTACAGGCATGTTAATTCTGTAGATCCGAAAGTCAAAGGTGGCTACTTATGAAGAAAAACGACCTCTACGAGTATAAAGATTATCGAAACTGAAGTAGACACGCAACTAGCTGTTTCGTTGCGTTGCCGGAATAAAAAATTAAACTCACACTAAACTTAAGACCTTAAACGGACTCAGAAAGCCTATGTGCATCGATGGTAGAAAATAAAACTAATTAAAACAGCGAAGTTGGTTTTGGCCCCCTTAAGGCTGCTGTGTACTAACCCTATTGGATTCGATCACTTCAATGTTAACCCATGAAGAAAAATTGTCTACTATTTACAGCTACATAAAAACTGATAAACCAATAAAAATGATATTTTTAGATAGCTTGAACTTTTCTGCACCTTGCAACAGGATTCATTTTATAAATTTCTTTCGCCAAAGCAATTTATGAGCGTTTAAAACACACTATATCAGATTTTTCCCCCGAATAATTTAAATTAAAAAATATTCCTTTAAAAAAACGAAAAATGCCAAAAAGGTGTATAAATTTATTTATCTATTACGGAGTACAATTAAAAGCAAACAAACTTTGAATCCAAGTTGGCAATCCTTGGACACATTTTCTCCATAGGTTAACAATGAGGTGAGAGAATCCAATAAGGTTAGTACACAGCAGTCTTAGTGTTCCAGTAACTATGTAAGTTCAGAAAAGATTTCGAAGTATGCAACATCTGCAAATAATGATACAATAATTCCGAAAAGGGAATTATTGAAGCGTTCTTTGTATATACTTTCGTTTATACTGCATCCAAATTAGTTTGAATCATTAGGGTTAATTTATACAAAACTCGGTGAAATTTGAATTATATTTAGTCTAATCTTATTTATTGGGATGTGCCCAAACACGCAAGTGGGCACGCTAAGAAATGACTGCACATGCCGAATTTATCTTAAATAAAACTTTTCAGATAAGTCCTGCAGTTAAAAATGAACTAGTGGTTCTTCAATGGTTACAAATCTAGGAGGATAACTAAGGGAAACATTTTGCAAATTATACACGTTCAAATATAAAATAAAAGTATGTAGCTTAAATTAGTAGGTCTTACTGATAATTTACGTTTGAAGCAGTTAATGGTAATGGTGAAGTTACATGTTTTAAAAGCTGAAACTGCCTTAGTCTTTTAAATGAAAGAAACTTTGATTTGTTAAGCTAGTGTAACGAGTTAAATAACTTTTTATAAAAAGACAAAGGAAATTATAATTGAGAAAAAAGCTGTGTACAGATCCGGTTCTTTTCCCTTTTACATTTAAGAGCTGAATATCATTAAAAGTTTTAATTTAATTTTACTGAAGTACGTCAGACCGCTTTGGCTATCAGCTAATTATTATGCTACAGCATCTATAGGGTAGATTGGGATTCAACAATAATGAAAAAGACCCATGAATGTTAGAATCTCTACTATTTATGCCGGTCTTCTTCACGAATATTCCACCGTTTACTAAGAAATTGAAGCTTAAGGGGAGTCAACTTTGAATCTTCAAAAGAATCGAATTTCACTTTTTTGCATTTTTAGAATAGTTGAACATTTCTGAATCATTCAAAATAAACCACGTTAAAATGTTCCAACTAGAAAATTAAAAACTATGACATGAATGAAGCAGTTGCAATGGAAACATTACTAGTGTGGAAACTTTAAAAGCCTTTTTCTCGTAATGATCATTTTCATGCTTGCGCGCGCTGTATAAAGGAAACTACTACAGATATACTTTCATATTTTCAGGATAGGTGTATAATTATGCTACCAAAAATATGCACCTAATTTTTTCTTAAAAAATATTTTACAATGACTTTAAACCATTTGATTTTTAATTTTAATGGGCTTTTTCAGTTTTAAGTCTGACTGTCCTTGAGAAAATATTTTTGGGTGTTTTAAAATTTAAATAGGTGTAGAAATATACCTAATGGTTTAAAATCATAAAAATGCAAAAATTATTATTCAAACTTAGTAACTGTTGTAAGTCTATGTGCAGTGTATCAGTATAAATTCGAAATTTTCAGAAAATACACCCCCTTCTTACTTCATAAATAAAATTCTTATTTACTTGTAATAAAATTAATTCAAGGAACAAAACCTATAAAGTTTAGAGAACTAATACTGAACATTTCATATATAATGGACAATAAATAAAAAAAATTATAGAAGTTTGAACGAACAACAAAAATTCCGTCTTTTCAACTTGTGTAAAGGTGATGACTCCCCTTAAATATTCAAAGTTTTATCTCTGAAAGTTACACTTAGGTACTACCCGATAAAATGAAATTACTAATATCACAATACAAAAATATGCTGTGCAACAAAGAGAGGACTGACGACACACAAAAGCTTCTCAAACACCTTTTAATTGTCGACGTCACTCATTCAGCGAAGACCTGATTCATAGATTCTGCTTTTAAAAGGTATAAAGTCTCTTTTTATATTGTTTTAAATAAAATATCTCTAAGTTCACAAAGAGATTCCCTCAGCATCCTCTTTAAAATTGTTGAAGTTTATTTTCATAAAAAGTACCTTTTGCTATGATTTCCCTAGATGATATAATACTAGCAAAACTAAGCTTCATATGGTAGAAATGCTCGAAAAGATTCTTTCCTGATACTTTTCTCAAAGGAGAAATTAAAAATGAAAGTAAATTAAGCCCATATTTATATTTAAATCTCGTTTATACGTTGCGTATGCATTTTATTTGCCGTTTAACAATTTGCATTAATTGTCTTATAGATGTACATACGGCACTAACTGGTTGAGAACCACCACGGGCATCGGTAAACCACTTCAGACTCTCAGCATATGCAATTTTGATGAAGTTACCATGAGTTATTTCGAACAATAATTTAAGACGTAGATAGGTAAAATGCTTTGTCTTCATAGCGCTGTATTCCATCTTCTTTATCCTTATTTTGTATTCAGAATATGTTATATTTTACATAAGATGAATGCAATAACAACAGCCATCAATGCTTAAGGCGGCCTGAATGGAGCTGTAAATTAACTGAACGTCATCGTGAAACGGGAAATTGATATTAAAGGGAGTTTTATCCCAAGTGTGGACTTTCTGAGGGCAGAGGGCGTTCTATTTTTCCGATGTCTTCATACGTGACTTCCAGACGACATTTTTAAAGCATACATCTTTGAAATTTAATCCTAAATTAACGCAAATAAACATGCTTATGTACTTAATCATGTAATATAATATACCTTTATATATATAAGATGTGAAATACAAATACAAATCCATTATTCCCGACAGGACATTGGCCAGTGATAGAGAAAGTACCTTACACGTTGATATAACACACAAGTTAAGGAAATTAATCTCATTTAATGTTGCTAAATACTAATTTAAATAAATAATTAAGTACTTTATAAAATGTATAGCAATCTATAAAACGTTCAAATCTATCTCTCCGGTATTAAAATGGGAGCTCTTCAATCAAGAGTGAGAAAAGAGACGCTGAAGAGTTAAAAGAGGTCAGTCACAAAAGCTATATTCATCTTTGAAAAAACTGTTGTCAGAGGCGAAGAATGGAATAACATTAATTGTTAAAGGATCGACTACGAGGGAAGATAAATGATAGAAACACAAGAGGATTTTTTTTTATCCGAAGAAATGGATGGTTTAACGGTCGATTTCACTCTCAGTGCGATAAATAGAATAAATTATCTTTCGCGAAAGAAAAAATAATTTAATCTAAATTGTTTTTAATAAGTACTAAAATTTGCCCCAAATATTTGCGGTATTTATCAAGGCATGACTTCAGAAACATTTTTCTTGCGTAAGCTGTCGTGTTTTGATTTTAACTTACACTGCAGATACACACATTATTCCATATCCTCTCTTTTAAGGAAGTAGACATGAAAAACGAACCTTAAATGCATTTAGAAAACATTGTTTTCATTTCCTTCTATGTATCTTTCAATAAGTTAATAAAGAGTAACAATAATCAGGCTAATAAGTCGAGATTACTGAACTCTTAAGAGGATTGGTCTTTATTACAACCCTTAAAGGGGACTTTTTATGTCTAACGACAAAGTTATGGTAATCAGACCCGGGAATTTGAAAACTTTAAATAACGATTTGAAATTAATGTTTATAATAATGGAAAAAATTCTTAATTTCGACAACTAACTGTTATTCTCCACGAAAAATATTTTGTGTAACTAATTAAAGGAGAAAAATGGGGATCATCGTAATAAGCAATATTGACCGATTTATTTACAAAGGTTTAGCAAGAAGATAAAACCTTGAAACTGTTTTAAACGGATCACGAATTATTTAGATGTAGAGATACGCTCAGGTGTCACATATGAAATATTAATAAAATTCACAGGTAGAAATATACCACTTCGTGAAAGTTAGAAATTTGTTTAGACCCATAACAACAGTCTCTTTGTATCTAAAACAAACTATAAAAAGTAAAATAAATAAATGTCTATGTGTCTGCCTGACAAAAATTTCCTGTCTTATATCTTACACTTTATTAGATTAATTATTTATCTGAAAAATTTAAGAGCTTTAATGGGAAAGCTCGTTTTACTTTCACGAGTAATTTCAGTAATTGATGTGAAAATTAGGCAAACAAGCCCTGCGTAAAACCCTGTTTAGAATGAGATTACAATCAGCTTAATGGAAGTCCCGAGTTCATAAGCTTCTCTATCGAGAAAATTTGTTATTTTAAAACGCAAATGCACGCGAAAGGGCGTATTTCTGGCCCTAAACTTAAAGTGAAAATTACTCGAACAACAGAATCTAAGGATGTCGGGGGAACGCTGGGAAAAGAGAAATTATTTTAGCGTTCAGAAACTTCCGAGAAAATTCCCGTTAAGTTATTAATTCCAGCAAAACAAACTTTTAGAGCCTGTAATGATGAAAACAAATATTTTTAAGTCTAACTTCGAACTATAAACATTAACTATAAACATTAATAATCAGTCAATTATTAAAAGACATTACCGATATTAACTCTGATTTGATAACTAATCTCGAATTGACACTCAAGTTTTTTAAGTTAGTCTCAAAAGGGAATAATTTCTTAAAGCTATTTTTTTTACCTCGACTAGCGCAACACTTTCTAATTTTTCTCGTATAACATATTTAGCCTGTGTTATATGTGATAAAACTTGAGAAATTTTATGGCTTTAGTTTTGTTATCTCGTTTAATGGCGACTACCATAAATACGTGAGTAAATGTACATATTTTATTCTATTATTTCCTACTCCCTGATCGCAAACGTCAGGCTTTTTTAACCTTACAGGTTTGCTTTCAATGCGTTTTTTTTTTCCATTTATGTTAGTTTTTTAGATTAACTGTAAGCAGATACTATAATCTGCACTCATTATATACAGTTTTCTATATTTTCTTTTCTAGTTTTCAGAGAATTTATTGTGCTGAGGAGTTTATCATTTCGACTGTACCTTTCAGAAATCCCCCTTTAAGCACAAAAATTAGCACTACTGAATATGATATATCAACATTACGTGTTCATCACAAGAAAACGTTGACCTCTGGATTACAGTTTCAAATTTTGAAACTTATCCTCTCTTACAGATAGGCGCAGGGTCTGGGCGTTACTACGGAAGTGTTCAGTACACACAATTAAAATTCACATTGGCAATTCAGTACTTTTGTAAATTTTCCAATTTTTAATAAAGTGGAATCTCGATCAATCGTTTTTCAAGGGACCGGTTGAAATGAACGATAAATGCGGGAAAACGATAGATGCGGAAACATAACAAAGCAATATGATCGTTGGGACTGGATAAAATGAACGACACATACGGAAAAACGATGGATCCGAAAACGGTCGATCGAGATTCCACCGTATTAACATTTGACTTTTCATTTGTGTATAAATAGAAAAATGCACACTCTGCTAGTCACAGGACATTTATTATTTCTGTATATCCTCTTGAATTTCAAGAACAACAAAGAATAAATAAAGACATTCAGAAATGTTGCTTTCTGAAATTACTGCAGAGGAGAAAAAATGAATTGCAATCATATCATGTTTCTTACTTTTTATTTAATGTGCGAGTTTACGGGGCCATAAATTCGATAATATATCTAACCATCGCGCTCGTACCAAAGCAAAAAAGAAATCTGTGTTTTCGTTTTTTTTGGGGGGGGGGGCTATTTGGTTTTCGGCTCCAAGAATAAGGAGGTTCCGGATGAAATCGATTGCTAGTATTTCTAATCCAGAATTTGTGACACATTTTCTTTCAACGCCTTTTTATGGGGGAATCTTTTCTTTAACTCCAAAGGTGACTGACCGCACAGTGCGAAAGAACGAAAATATTCCACCATCCTTATTCGAAAATAATATTTTTAAAATTCAGATAACTTTAAAAAAAAAGACAGTTTTGCCATGCATGATAAAAGGCAACTCAAAAAGCATGGAAATAAAAATGTATCAGAATATGTAGGAATAAAGAGTAATCATGCAAAATCAGCAAATCGGAATGTTAACAAAATCTTCAAAGTAAATAAAGTCACGAAATTCTCAGTAAAATAAGTCATAAAACTGCATGCAATTCCAAGCCTATATTCATGTAAGCTTAAAGTGCCAACTTCTAAAAGAAGACTTAAAAACCAAAATAACACATATGCATAAAAGTTTTCTCAAGAAGTTTTTACCGTTTTTTGATGTGTAAATTTTGTACCACATTTTGAAGATTTATCCACATCTGGGCCCAGGGAAAATGTACAGTCATTCTGCAAATAAAATTGCGTTGTTTCTGGTATCTTTTAAGGCTGCAACAGGTTGAGTAATGAGCCGGTAATGAGTGCCGTTGGTTAACAGCATTAACATACTCAAAGAGTATCAGTGTTTTTCGAGAGTTCGCTTTATTCCAACTTGCTTTTAACAAAAAAGGCCTACCAACTTTCTTTTTGACCGAAAGAAATCTGGACATTTACTCTTAACTTCATCAACGCTGGTGGTAATATTCGATTTGCAGAATCGTAAAAAAAACTCATGGTATCTCGTAACATTTATCGTTTCAAAATACAAAATGTAGACAGCTTGATAAGCACATATAGTCTAACAGCAGCTATCATCGATTTAAACTAATTCCATGCGGATCTATCTCTTTGAAACATGCGATCCTATGGAAACTCAAAACAATTGCTACTGTAATGCTTGAGGCATAGTTTTAAATATAAACTATAAAACCACATCAAATCAGCAGAGGTTGGCAGCTGTATCCAAACAAACAAAAAAAACCTAGATCAGACTATGGGCGAAAGACAACAAAACCCCATTATCAGCGCCACTAGAACATCACATTTAAACATTAAGGTCCACTTTTAAGGATTTTAGTGAGTGACTTGCCGACACAGTAAAGAGGTAAACCGAATACGGTTGTTTGTGATACTCAGGTTAATCAGCGCAACATTTTCGTATAAGGCGTCCCAGAACACAGGGTTACAATATATACAATATTCGACAAAACGCATGCAGAAAGATGAAACAGTTGATAGCACTTGGATACAGTGGATGAAACAAAGGATAGCTTTAATAGCACTCAGAAAATTTTGGGAACTTAATGAGCAGTGATCTGAATTACTAAGGATCGCCGCAGGAAATGATACTAGAAGCGTTCTGGAGGTATGCGAACATTCTTTTTTTGTCACTGGGCACATTTTTTTAAATTCAAGATCATCTACACTAGTATGGACTTTTCGAGGTGGCTAACGTTTAGACGTTAAAATACTTCTGAATGATATGGGTTAAAAAAAATTACATGTAACTGAAGTTCAATGATACTTCTTGCGTAAGCACAATTTATCCACTTTCATACCTCCTTATTCTAATAGGTTGTCTTGATATTTTTTCTTAACTTACACCCAAAATATAGCATTTTTCCCCAGAAAGCCCCCCCCCCCCTCCCTTACGAAGAACTAACCCTGACATAGCAAGGGACTTCCAACTTTAGTAGCTAAAATATAAAACAAAACAAAAATCCAAGCACATATCCCAGTTAGGTTCCATTTTTCTAGACCTAAGAACTATTTTATCTTTTTTAAATCTTAAGAGTAGGTGTAAGATTCTCTAGAACCTCTTTATTGTACTTGGATTTCTGGCAACACACCAAATCACATTTCTCATGACGTCAGAATGCCACACATAAAGATTATCTGTGCGATATAAAAACTGAAATATGGTTTGCTCCTGTTTTCGACGTACTTTGGCAACACAATGGTTCATTGTGATAAGATTTTAAATTTCTAGCAATCTATGGGAATACTAAAAATCGATTTCCGAAAGCTAAGTATTATCAGGCGGGTAATACTATTACAACATGCAGTCTCGATTTTGTGTTTTCTAAGCCAGGTTACAAACAAAAATATACAAGGTCCTATCATAAATAGCAAATTATGTAAGCTCCTAACTTAACTTATTTCAATAACTTTTATCTAGTTAGTATCTTTTTATTACTATATCCTTAGATAATCATCCTTGTAATGTTGTTGAGAATTCATCCTGCAATACAAGATATCCAATAAGATGAAGGTCCTCGCAGCACCGTGATAAGCATATAAAAAGATAAACATGTCAGACAATTACAACCTTTTCGTGGAACGTTTATTGAGTACGCCGCATTAAAGAGCTGTGATGTTCAAAGAAGCATAGTTCATGCCAAGTAAAGGGTACTTTCACTCATAGGCTCGAATCCCCTAAATGTTGCAACTAGAGATTACAAGAGTTAGGTTATTGCAAACACGATCAGAAGCAGTGCTAGTTAATATTCTAGAATTACTTAGTAAAAAACACAAATAGCTTTGTAAATCCCCCACAATATGGTACAGATGAAATTAAAATTAACTGAATAAAGCATCTGCTGACGAAAAACTTATGAAACACATCTTAAAAGGATTGATTAAATACAACTGAAGAGGTATCACCTCTTAATTTAAACGGTAGCCATGATGTTGCTCAGAAGGTCTGTTGAACCTCGTTGATGCGCAAAATGCCAAAATAGCAGATTAAAATAACGATCCAACTGGCTATGGGGAGACGATTATATAATGTACAAAATGGTTTTCTTGTTTCACATTAACCTTGTGACACTTATTTATTTCATATATACACTAAAGAGGGACAGGTTAGTTGAGAGCGGTACGGTTTTTTGCTACACGAGGCCTAATTAGACCGGGACTTACTGCTTAAGGCTGCTTTATACTAACCCTATTGGATTCGCACCTCAATGTTAAAATATGGAGAAAATTTGTCCAAGGATTGCCGACTTGGATATAAAATTTTTTTTTTTTATATTTGGACTCCGTAATAGAGAAATTTTTTACACCTTGAAACATTAAAAAAAAAAATAAAATAAAATAAAATAAAATAATAATAATATTTTTAAATTGAAATTATTCGGCGGCTGAGGATCTGATATAATGTGTTTTAAACGCTCTTAAATTCCTTTGGTGAACGAAATTTATGGAATGAATCTTGTTGCAAGGTGCAGAAAAGTTATGGCTCTCTAAAAATACCATTTTTATTTGATTATGTAGCTGTAATAAGTACACAAATTTTCTCCACTGATTAACATTGAGGTGAAGGAATCGAATGGGGTTAAGACACAGCGGCCTTAAAGGCGATCCCGAACATCTTCAAACATCCATACCCCCAGTGGGACTCGAACCGACAGACTGGTATTGGGTGGCAAGGCCCTAGCCATTCAGCTATCACCCCGCCAAAGAGGCATAGGCAGATTTCAATAGGTCATTAAAAAAAAGTGTTTCAATAACTATATTTTACACGTCTGTGTTAAATTTATTGTAATCTGCGACTACACAGCAGCACTAAAAACAGCATAAAATGTCATATCTCCCCAACAGAGGTCGAAAGTATCACAAGAAAAAGTGAGACTCCAAGTTCAAGACATCTACCCCACCTCTGAATGCATGCTTTGGAACGACAGAGGAACAATACGATTTATAAACTGGAATAATTCGAGGAACACTTTCTTCCCTTGTAGAATATCTATTCGAGGTGGCAATTTTGTAAACACAATGGCGATACAAATCGCTATCCTCATACAAACTGAGTATAATACATTTGGGACCACTGCACCAATCGCCCAAAACACAGACTAGTGAAGAGTTTATTAACCAAGGTCCATGACTGAAATCTGAACATGCGAGAGAAGCAGTCTGTCGGCATTTTTAATAGTTTAAACTGTCAATAGAAATAACTCTCTTTAGGAGAAGATGAGCAAAATTTATATCGACAATTATATAAAAGATATGGGTAACGAACGGAAAGAATATCGATCGGTTGAGAACGCCAAGAACTCCGACTCAACATTTTTCCATCGAACTTCCTCTCGCTTGAGTAATCCCTGCCTAACGACCGGAAATAACTTACAACTGCCGATGCTACCCCATTCGGAAGATTATTAAAATGTATTTTTTCCCTCTTCACGGAATGCAGACAGAATTGTCCGTATTTCAGCCATTAGAGGACGAAATAATCAGGAAGCTCTCAGATGTACCTCGAATCCAGCACTCGAAAGTTATTTCCTTTTTTCTATCGAAGTTTTACAACATCCGAAGAGATTATTGGGAAATTGTGAACAGTTAACAGCCAGAGATTGCTCATAAATTGAATAAACTAAACTGGGTAAAATAAAGATGAACGAAACGCAATCTGATTAATTCTGAAGCTTGCGTGTTTCTACGGCAAGCTACCAATAGATAAATTTCATTCATACACTTTAACAAGAATATATATGTATATATTGCATGGCGGCTTCTAAATTCCTTTTTACTACTTTAGTAACCTGTCTTTTAGAAATGTATTTAAGTTTTACTCTTTTGAATATGTTTATTAATGACAGTCACGGATTTGAAACTTGTTATTTTTTGGTTTAATTTATTATAATACACAAAGCTACTTGCATACTATACCAAAAATTTTGACCGTTTCCTGATGGCGGTTACATTTTCAAGAGCCTCTAAAAGGAGGAAGTGGAAAAAACAGTTATCTTAGCAAAATACAAGAAGAAATTGGCTCACAATACAGCGATTGGAACCAATCTAGTGACGATTTCAGTGAAGGTCGACGTTGATGGAGAAAATTTGTAAACAAACAGCCTGCCTCACCACCCCCCACCCTTTTATTTTGAGAAAAGAATAACGTATTCTCCTACACTACTTTTTTCTATTCATCAATACACTCTCACAGAAAACTATGAAACATAACGGTTATTAACTTCCATAGGGCGTGTCTTTCCAAATATTATGCCACGTTACATTGCTTTTATTCTATTCATAGTAACAACTGTCGTCAGGCAACAGAACTCGAACCTGGGACTCCATAGCACCACCGCCACACACTTAACATTCTTCGTGATCTTACTCGCTCTCAGTTTTACAAGAATGAAACTGATACCATCAACGGACTTACTTTGATCAAATAACTAAGCAAAAATTGTTTAGACAAGTGCATTTATATGGTAATGGCCAAATTAAAGATAATCCCTGCATAACGAGAAACTGAGCAATCTTAACATTGTTTAACCGTAATTACTATAACTGCAATAGGACTAAGTATTGTTTATCATTATAAACCTTTCGCCAGACATAGTTGTGATAAAAGAATTATTCTAATTACAAAAGAAATTCTCTATTTTTACTTATAGAGTAACTTATTCCTGTCATAATGTAAACAAAAACTGAAAAAAAAAAAAAGAACATCGATGTAAAATACATACTTTCGCATACCGTTGTTCCTGTAAGCCAGGCTCTCATATGATAAACGACTAAATGAAAAATAATCTAATTTCAGTGAGTTCAACAGAACCAAATTATACCCTACATTGTTGGGTTATCTCACCCTCTTCAGCATGAAGCAGATGCTGAACACCAAAAGTAATGCGATTCAGTCTCAAGAATCATTGTATATTTTCACAGAGGACGGAATTTGATCCCGTCATTACCTAGTCCACAATGGAAAGAAATGAATCTTTCATACACGCTTGTGCACCGATAAAAGTTTATTCGACAGTAGCAAATCAAAATGTTTCACTATTTTTTAGATTTCCTGCCTTTATCAATGAACGTTTTAAACATTTAATTCAAAAACGATTCCAGAATTTCTCTAGAAAAATAAAACTCGATATGTGTACTCGTAGACAGTTTTCTTTTACGGGAGCAGAAAAGCAAGAATGCTCTACGATGAAATAGTCACGCTTCTTCACGAAACAAATAACATGAGACAAAACATTGCCCTCTATGCAACCATAAAAACGAAGGAAATTGCCACTTGGGGAAAACCCTATACAGCACATCTGCACAACTCGAAATGTGATGAGGGCCATATTACTTTATGGAAAGCTGCTGCAGGCCGCAAGAAAAGAGAAGAGACGGGAAAGCGAAAAAATATTTTATCCAACAAAAAATAAATTACTGATTATTTTAAAATTTAATAAATAATTTTCATTGCTTATATATGCCTTTCGTTGTATAAATCTAAAAATATTCAAAGATTTTTAGATTTATAATATAATGAGTTTTCATGGGCCACACAGTGAGTGCTGGCGGGCCGTATCTTGTGCAGGCCTGGTATAGAGAAACAAGAGGGGTAGTTATTTTTTTTTTTTTAACCACCGTGGTTATCTTTTTTTTTAAACGGGGGCTAAATATATAGGGACTTACAGTTTAAAATACGAATTACTAAAAACAAATATAACTAAAAATAAATAATTCAACAGAGCTAGATAATTATAAGAAGAATGCAGACAAAAAACAAACAGAAATCAAGCACTCAGGGCTCCACGCACCAGAGACAAGATTCTGTAGTAGTGCCGGAACTGAACCAGAAATCGAGGTAACCGACTGGTCTCGTCATCAGGGAGCCTAACCAAATCAGTTAAATCAAGGGGAAAAACCTACCAGAATTTTTTTTTTAATTTAAAGATTAAAAAAAATTTCCAATAAAAGATTGCGCAAAGCAACAAACCTTCATACCGAAAAAGTACAATGTAAAAATAAAATAAATCAAACTAACAAAATTAAAAAGCGAGCATAGACTGCCAAATAAGTCAACTTAAAACCTACCCTAGCAAGGGGGGCTAAGTAGGTTTTAAGTTAACTTGTTTGGCAGTCTATGCTCGCTTTTAAATTTTGTTACTTTGATTTGTCTATTTTATTTTCACTAAAAACAAACCATGGGATCGGTTTGAGCCTCCAGATTCCAGTATAGATGGCCAGAACTGTAGTCGCTCGAGCATCGTAAAGAAGGGAAAGAGGGAAAACAAAGAAAGATGAAAAATGAGACACTGTAACATACTTTACAAGGGCCCGAAAAAGTATACATCAAAGGATAGCAAAAGCTGCATGTAATACAGCCGCATAAGAAATATTATTAAAGAAAAAAGTTTAAAATAAGAAACAGCTAAAATAGTTTAGTCTTTTAAAATAACATAAGTACTTAAATTTTAAATTATTAAATTTGTTTCGGAAATATTGAGTGTTTCCACATAAAGTATAAATATCGGTCACATAAGAATCTTACTCAGCCATGGAGTAACATTCAAGCTTAAGTTTTTATCAACATGATCAAGTTCATTTATGGTTATGCGTTAATATACACTCATGGACAAAAAAATTAGCGCACCAAGAAATAATTGCGGGATCGTAACGAAACTTGCAATGAAGGTACATGTCGGGGAGATATGCAAATGATTAGAAATGCAGCGTGATTGCGCATTACGTATAGCCGGTAGAGGGCGTTGAACATCGTACTCTGTGAAATATAAAACAGGTAACCAAAGCTTGTTTGAGTGTGCTGAATCATTTACAAAGGAAGAGCTGAGATAGACATGCCATTACGCCGTGTTCGAAGACAATATAAGCCGTTGTCGCAGTTTGAGAGCGGGAGAATCGTCGGGATGATGGAAGCTGGGTGGTCAGCTAGGCGAGTAGCTCGTCAATTAGGCCGCTCTGATTGTGTTGTGAGGAGGTGTTGGGACCAGTGGACCCGAGAGATGTCATGTACACGAAGACCAGGCTCAGGACGCCCTCGACAGATCAGTCGTCGAGAAGACCGCCACATCGTAAGAAATGCACGCGTACAGCCAACTGCTTCATCGGCCACCATCCAGACACAGGTAGCACCTTCACTAGGGGCCTCTGTGTCTTCTCGAACCATACGAAGGCGCCTGGCTGAAGGATAGTTGGTATCGCGGCGCCCATTACGTGTGCTGCCCTTGACGCCCACCCATCGACGCCTCCGTTTGGAGTTTTGCCGCGCACGAGGAAACTGGACTGCAGCGGAATGGAACCAGGTCGTCTTTAGCGACGAATCCAGATTCAATCTCGGCAGTGATGACAATCGTGTTCGTGTGTGGAGAGCCCGTGGTGAACGCTTCAATCCTGCCTTTGCTGTACAGCGACACATCGCTCCCACAGCTGGTGTGATGGTATGGGGTGCCATTGCCTACAATACACGGTCACCCCTAGTATTGTTCTGTGGCACCATGACAGCCCAGCGGTATGTTCATGAAATCCTGCAACCACTTGTGTTGCCACTCATGCAACGGCTCCCAGGAGCCATTTTTCAACAAGACAATGCTCGGTCTCACACGGCAAGGGTGTCACAAGACTGTCTCCGCACTGTTACTACCCTTCCTTGGCCTGCCCGATCCCCAGATTTGTCTCCAATCGAGCATATCCGGGATCATTTGGGACGACGAGTTGGGCATCCCACGAGTTTGAACGAACTAGAGGCAAGGTTACAGCAAATATGGAACGAAATGTCTCGAGACATCATACAAAACTTGTATGACTCAATGCCCGATCGTATCGCATCGTGCATTCGCGCTAGAGGGGGTCCAACGGAGTATTAACTCCTCCGTTCTTTTGCCTTTTTCACTGAAATAAATTATCCTTTTTCTTTGATTTTCTTATTTACTTATATCAAAGTAGTCATTACGTATGTAAAATTTCGTTTCATTTTGACGACTCCTTCTTGGTGCACTAATTTTTTTGTCCATGAGTGTAGAATGAAACAAGAAAAGAAAAAGACAGCGATCAGAGAAAGACTCCCTTTCGCCTTTATTTAGATGGATCTATTTCAATTACAGATCCAGACAATCCCCAAAATGGAAAGGAATTATTTAGACCGAAGAAACACTACAGTATGAGGTCATTGGTTTAAAAATCCCGATAAAAATTTCAAGACATCGCAGTACGAAAGATGGGTTTTCAATTAAACTAACGAAAACTTTCTCGAAAAAATTACTCTTTTCTCTCTGTCCTGCTGCTACAGAGGGTAGTAAACCCATTACGTAGAAGACATCATTACGTATCAGTAGCAATTACAGTAACTTATAATTTCTTGTGCATCAGAAAAGTAATTGAATTTATTTAGTTAGAAGAATAGATTTAAACAAGGCTTGTACTTAAGAATTATATTTCTTTCCCCCATTGATACCAGAATATTTAACGAAATTGTTCAGTCACAATATAGGTATAAAAAAATTACGCGTTTTAGAAATTATCATGTAATTTTCCGTAGATTTATGGTTTTCGAAATATACTACTGAAAAACGTTTTTTTTTTTCTTCTGAGTGAATATGTTTTGACAACATTATATACAAATGCGGACGTTTTGACCTTTCTTCCTCTGGGCAAAATTTCAGAATGCTATCATTAATTTTATGAGTAACCATCATGAAATAAGCACAAGTGGCATATTAAGAAATTCTAACAAAATTTATAATTTTTTTTAATAAATTAATCCAACATATTTAATTATAACGCCTATAGAGATGCTTGTTTTCAATATAATCGCTATTACAACATTAAAAGAAAGAAGCAGTATTGGCTCACCTATATGGAGCTTCCATTATAAAGTAGCGAACGAATTGGCGGTATGGATGGGTCACTGCCCTAAGGACAAAGAAATTGTCGCGTTGGGGAGACAAAAATATAAAACTAAAACGATACCGTAAACTGCGAATACATTACAAGGCGACCACACACACCCCAAAAAAGGAGAATTTCATTATAAATCAAGTACATTAGAATAGAATACCGTCAGATGAAAAAAAAATGTGAATTCATTGGTTAATTAAAAATTCTGTGATTGCTGTGCAAAGGGTATCAAGTCCAAAATCGCAGTTTTGAGAAAAACGGGATTGAAAGCTAACATGTTTGTGTTTTGTTCCACATATCCAAAATTTATCTGATGAATAAAAATATTTAGGAGTGGAATTGGACTTAGATTTTTGTATCTTGCAGTAGCCCTTGAATTTTAAAACATGCCTCGTTTGATAACTCATTTTAGCCCATTTTGGACTTAACACCCTTTACGCAGCAAACACAGAATTAAATGACGCTATATATTGAAAAATGGCTACTGTAACGGATTTCTTCGTTAATCACGAGAGGAACATGAATTCCTACCCCCGACCACCTTTAAACACTGACGCACACACACTCACCGTCACCTGAAACTTCATCAAAGCTAATAAATAAAATATTTTTTGCTGCTACGGTTGACTTTCAAATGTTAAGTAAACACCACGTAGTTTAAGTGTGTACATACGTGGATAATAAATTAAGTCCATAGCCTGTGTTTTTAAATGAATTTAGGTATTTTTTAGACGAGTTCTCTAGAGAAAGCCATCGGGAACGAAACGCAATACACCCTAGAAAAAGCAATATCGTACAAACGAGCTATCACTCTACTTTTTTTCCAAATAAATGGGCAGTTTAGTAGGCGAACTTTGATTTTTTTTTCGTACAAATTCAACTTGGATTTTTTTTTTTTTTTATTTTTTTTTTCGTTCATCCTCCGTTCAATTAGAGTGAAAATGCACAGAACGATATACATTTCTCCTAAAGTACGCAAAGAAAAGGAAGTTATGTAAAATTACATCTTTACAAAATGAGATAAGAAAGACGCAAAATGTGAAATAATTCGCTATTAAACAATTTTTTAATACATACCACTTTATCACCGGTCACGAAAAATTGAGAAATTCATATTAATTCATCACGAACTCTGAAATGGCTGCCAGGTCTTCGAAATCCGTTAAAGAATTTGGCAATCTTTAATTGTTGAAAGAGAAATCAGGAAAAGCGAGAAATGGGAATTTGATGTTCAGCCACATTAAATTCGGGACTTCCTGCGCTAATGTCTGTTCTCCGTTTTAATTTTTGTCCCCGTTAATGACAGTAAAGGTCTAAGATGGGAGAGCAGGAAAGTTTTAAAACCTACTTATAATCTCAATGAAAAATCAATTTACTAAAAGACTGAAACGAGAAAAGAACAAAAAGGAAAGAAAACATTTCACTGGGAATAAAAATAGTATCTTCAGATAAGTAGTTAAAGTGTTTACGATAAGATTCATAAAATTATAGAAATAGCCTACAGACATAATTATGATCTCGAAAATAAAAAAACAACTGCCCCAAAAGAATATTTTAGCATATACTTATTAATTTTCTTTAATAAAATACAACCGAAACAGCATGTGTTTTTTGTTTATTTTCTTATCTCGAAAGCTAAATCCGCTTCCTTATATATATATATATATATATATATATATATATATATATATATATATATATATCCTTGTGTGCACAAATTTTTGCTTACATACAATATAAAAATATACATAAATATGTAAAAATGTACTAAAAAATTAAACTTGATAAAAAGTGCTGGGAAAAATTTGTATAAAATTATTTCGTTCCTTACTGCAGATTACTTTAAAATAGAGTCAAAAGATTTGTGTATATACATATACACATAGATGCATACTACCAAGATGGAATAGAATATTTAAAATTGATTTCATCCAAAAACAATTTTCTTAACATTCAGTCAGCATAAGATAAAGCCAAATAAGACGTTTCAACACACTAAAAAGATAGAATTTAAAAAAAATCAAATTTAACATTTCTTTTTAGATATTTATCTCTCGAAATAGACGAGTTCTTGTAATAAAATGGAGCAAATAAACAGAAAGTAAAGGTAAAAAAAACCCTGAAATTTTACGTAGCATTTATAAATTATAATCTAAATCGAAAACAATTAACGCAACAGCAATGTCTACTTTATGTTCCAAACAAAACCGGCGATAAAAAAATTAAACGTATAATATTTTTAAAACCAAAAAAAAATTATTTAATTTTGAGGAACTAGTAATTTCAGCTATTTAAAACAGTAAAAAATGTAAAGAAAATTTCTTCGAGCCTACATCAGTTATATGAATCACATATGCATTCTTCTAGTTTTTATGCATCTCAAATTAAAAACTCACAAATCCGACGCAAATAGCAATGCTTTTTACGTCGTTCAACGGAAAAAGTAAACGATATATATATATATATATATATATATATATATATATATATATATATATATATATATATATATATAAAGTTATCTAGCATATCGCCTAATGCAATTTATTTAACAGGAAAATGGCATAGCGTCTCGCATGTGATGACCGATGAACATGAAAAGAAACTTCTACATCTAGCGTTGCATGAAGCATGGATTCTTTTCCGCGAATAACGACATCGACCACTCCTCAGAAATGCAAAAATCAAGAGGAGGAGGAGGAAAATATTTGTATTAAGGAGGCATATCACGTACGAGAGGTTCTCGTGAGAAAGGGAAGAATTTCATATTTGTCTAAAAGCTCGTGAGTTAAACATAAGCTTAATTAAAAATTTGCGATCTATAATTTACATGGCTTAGTTGTACGTAATTAGAGGTCCTTCATATCAAGTTGACGCATGATCTTCCATCTTGTTTCCCTGTCTCACCAGAATACCGTTTTAGCTTTGCTGCTGTTTCAACGCCGCTGATTTTAAGTAATACTGAAGTCTACTTGTGAAGTAGCTGACTTCCCTAATAGGATAATCACACGCACATGTTGAGCAAACATTCAAGCTGAAATAAAATTCAAAGCGAAAGGTCTCTGAAGCGAAGAATTTAAGCATTATAAATTACTGTAATTATAGGTAACTGAGGTATATACGAATGAGGATGTTGACAGTCATAACTAATTTTAATTTCTCCCTCACACTAGGTAAAAAAAATCCCAATGGAATGTATCAGCTTTTACAGAAACGGGTCATTCAAGAAAAGACCTAAACAGAAAAAAAACACCTTTATAACCTTCGGAGCAAAATGCCCGATGCGTCAACTCGGATATCTAGAAGCTTTAGTTGAACCTACTCGGGTGTTAGAGAAAAACATTTAGCATCCTATTAATTTCCTAGAAAATAATTTTATTAACGAGTGAAGCCTGATATTTAAAAAAATAATAATAATAACCTAGATCACGCAATACTTCTACACAGAGTACCCTCGTACACAGAGTTCCCTCGTGGGAGATTCCTCTAACTTTTACGTCAGAATCTTTCACACTACGAAGTTCTTCCAAAGGCTATTTTCTACAAGTGGCACCAAATTGTATACGCTAGGCTGGAACACGTTAATGCCATTATGAGCAATCAGATTCTTCAACAGGAGGTCTCTGCTGATAGGCCAGATTAGAATGTTTGACTTACCGCTTCGTATTAAAAACCATTCCTGTGCCTTAGTCATAGTTTTTCTCGCGTCCCGGATTAAGGATATGCTTGGTTTACGAAATTAGGTTTCAGATGAAACGGCCATAAAAAAGTGAACTTAAAAGTGCTTTGCATTAGAAAACAACAATGTAATGGTTTACACAATTTCAGTCTATTTCCCTTCGTAAAACATCTAGAAAGCAAAGGTAATATAACGGTTATTATGAATATGTTTAAATCCAAACAAAGAATTACAATGCAGCACAGCTTTTGATAGTTGCGGCCTTGGATCAATAGCGCGTGAAGGTTTCAGTTGGCATAAAGTGGTTTTGATATTAATATAAATCTGATGTAAATCTTTATCTCCAGAGTAATACACAATTAATCGTTTTTACACCACTTTAATATGACTATTTTGTTCGGGTAGTTTACGGCAACTGACAGAACAATCAACAAACACTGGGCTTTTACGGCGACAAGTACTTTATTGTTTCCAGCTGCCTGTACATGCATTAACATCTTTGCGCGAAAGATAAACTGATACTATTTCTTTGGAAGTTAAATTCTAGTTGCTTCATATCGCAAAAATAAAGATATAAGAGCTGATATATTCCCAGCTGATTCCACAAAACAGAACTAAGACTTTGATCCAATCTCTGTGTGAAGTTTCAGTTCAATGATCAATAAAATTCACGAGCAAACCACATATACGTATTCCCCGATTACTGAGCGAATAGAAGAAAGATCACTGTCTATTCCATTCAAACCTTGAATAAAAATCATACTCATAAAAAAAAATAACCATACGACCAGGTTTAAAAAGTAATTGTGCCGGTTGCTAAGCGTGTTCAAACTCGCAACTGGTTTGTTAACAATGCACTGCACGTTATTTAATAAAACCCTTGCAAATTCAGTTAAAAACGTAGACAATTTTGAGATGACGTCATATGAGGTGATGTTAGCTGAGTATTTCTGATGAAACCGGAAAAAATCGCGGATTAAAAACAGCGATAAATGGATTAAACTCCTCAAGCATTTTGTAGATTATATTTTCAATACTGAATCTAAGCCGTATGGAGGAGTATGTTTTCTTGGTATAAGACACCACCGGTCCTATCCCCAACGATGGCTAATGAACGTTTTATCTGAGGAAGAAAGTAATTAAGATTTATGAACCAATAAGCTCTGCATAAACAAGACAAGACGTCGTGTCTTAATAACAGAAAATAAATTAGAAAATAATCCATTATTAAATACGGCCACTACAGAATAAAGTGTAAAAGGCAGAAATAAAATAATTAAAGTCATGTTAAATGTGATATTTTTTCCTGCTCAATAAATAATATTCGTTTAATAATATTATATACTTCGCCCCAGGTTTGAAAAAATATTTATATATCTAGCTTTCAAAAATTGTGGAAATTCTTAGAGAAATAGTTTTAAAATCACAGGTACCTCATCCCTTATAGTAGCGATAATCATACAATCGATGCGTACATTTTCAATTTGGAAGAAAAAATAAATAAAAATTTTAGATTCGCATACTTCATTAAGTATTTTCGTTACGGTTTTCAACGGCGTAATCATCCTTATATTAATTTTATGCGTAGAACAGGCATTCTTTAATCTACCATCATTTTCCCCCAAAAAATGGAAAAGGAAATGGTTGACGCCCAAGATACTAATATGATATATCGTTACTTTCCAACGAAAGACCTTCTCTAGTATATTAAGCATTAACCCTAGAAAAAAGAAGTGATAATTGATATCCTTTCCTCGGAAAAAGGTAGCATTACTCTTTGATGAAAATCGGGTCTACCCTTCACGAAATCCCGTGAAACACACCGCCGGTGCCGGGGCTCGTTATTCTCGCGAATAAATCAAGCTCCATAACCATTTATCTCGTTGAATTTTCCCCATGATGCGATGAGGCTAATTGCGACACTCTACTGCTGCACGATAGTTCTATCTCGTTAATTTCTCTATGACTGCACCTGTATCGCTCACTCAACTATATAGTGTATATTCGGTTTCCGAGTAAAATTTTTAAAGATAATTTATGAGGTATCGGCATACATCATGCTGTAAACAGAGATAGGATTAAATAGATCAAAACGGGAGGAAGACACCTACTAGTTGAAACAATTCTAATTTCTTTAGAAATTAATATTAAATCAGAAGTTAGTGTAAAAAAGTACAATGGGGATTTATAATGAGCGTTTTTTTTTAAAGCTTCAAACTCGAATTCAAGTGTTTTTGTATCCAGAACCTAATATGTCCCCAGTAAACCTTCACTTCATTTCATAAATCAACTTCCAAGTATGAATATGCTTGATTTATGATCGTAAATGATAAATCTGTTGTGGCGTTTAATTGTTAATCGTAAATCAAAACACAAATCTAAATTCCCCGGATTTTTCAATTTTTACAAAAGAATTTTAAATCTAAACTTAATGATCATACCGTAATCTACAGCTAACAAATGATAATGCTACCCTGAACGACCAAAATTGCAGCATATTAGAAGTAAATTATGAAGTAAACACTTTAATTCATTCTGGTTTGCGCAGCAACTACATAATGTAAGTGAAATCTCTCTCTATCAAAGGCATCCATAAATTAATTATGACGGTTCATTTTAACATGGTGTAAAAGGAAAAAGCAACAAATGTGTCATCTACACAAAACGCCACTTTAACAGCGAAAAAATATTTTGTTCATTTAAATTTATAGGTGTTTTGATTATAATCTTGTAATTTTTCCAGATTTTAGCTTAGAATATTTTCTTAGAAGTGGGGAATAGAAAACTCCATTAATTTCATGAAAACAAACACATTGCGTCTTGCCGAACACCCGACTTTTTTAGAGATTTTTTGAAATACTGCCTCCCACCCACTAAACTTGTAAGACAATTGTCTCTCTGCATATTGCAGATTTCCTATTTAATGTACGAATACTCGTTAAGAAGTTAGAATCAAAGACGTGCGAAATCGTGTTCTATAATCAATACTTTAAGAGTGCCATTAATATTTTTTTATAGGTCGTTTTTCTTTTACGGTTGTTAGACCGCAAGGTCGTTGAACCGCAGTAGGGTTGCCGATCATTGGCTTGGCGTTCGCCCTGTAGGCGTTATCTTGAGTAGTCGGCGTCTGTCTGCCGAGTTAGATAGTTGGTCGGGACCTGAGCTCTTGCTAGACTCTGTTGCTCCCATATTCTAAATTTTCTACTTTGTTCTAATAGGTTTTTTAATAAACCCTTATTGTTATTGTTACATTCAAGTATGTTCATTTCGAAGATACAGTCCGCTTCCACATCGATTATAGAAAGTTTCTCATAGACAGTTTCCTCCTAGTTTGCACGACCACACATATACATTAATGGTCCGTCGAGCCGGAGGGCTTATCAGCGATCTACGGATTTAGTTTTGCTCAACGTCTCAAAAATGTCTACGGAAATTATACTGTTAAACCGCACCCGAGGAGGCCTCAAAGGACAAATAACAAAACTCGCTACTTTTCTCAAAAATAAGGCAACAACATCGGACTTAATCACCATTGACTCAAAAATGGACACTTTGAAGAAAATAGAAAATAAACTCGAAAATTTGAAGCTGGATTATTACAAGGTTTTGAAAGACAGTGAGCTCAACGAGCACAAAGAAGCGTTTTCGGAACTCGAGGATGAAATAGAAGAAATCAAGGTAGGCTTCTTACATATTTCTAAAAGATGTAGTTCAAGTATTGAAAGTGCATGTACCGATAGTAAATAAATGAATGTTAGATTGCCCGAAATTCCATTACCTGAGTTTTCTGGAAGTTATGAACAGTGGTCTCTGTTCAAATCACAATTTGAATATGTAATTGTTTCGAACCGTAATTTAAGTGACTTACAGAAACTGCATTACTTACAAGCGTCGTTAAAGGGCGTAGCAAAACAGTTGCAACTGTTGACGATACTTTCGAGTCATTGTTTCAGGCATTAGATGAAAGTATAATAACAAGAGCTTGATAGCAGATACACATATTACTGCAATTTTAGCTTTAAATAAGATAAATTACGAATCCGCTAAGGAACTCAGGATGCTTATAGATAATCTTCTAAAACACTTAAGAGCATTAAAACTCATGAAATTAGAAACTAATCAACTTTCGGTTTTGATGCTCATTAATGTCATTCTACAGAAGTTAGATCGGGAAACTCGTAAGCAGTACGAAATGACCTTAAAATCAACAGATTTACCGAACTGGGACGAATTTATTAGTTTTTTACAAAATAGAAGTTGGATCTTAGAAAATATTCAGCGAAACAATTCGCTGCAATTTAAAGATAAACCTAAACATATGTATAAACATGATCAAAATATTGTCAAATCTAGAAATTTATTCGTTAAGTTATCTTCCAACAGTCCTCCATCGTGTATTTTGGGTAAAAGCTATCATTTATTGCACAAATGTGAACTGTTTTTAAAATTATCCCCTGAAGAAAGATACGACATGGTGCGCAAAAATAAATTGTGTCTGAACTGTTAAGGTCACCATAAAGTAGCAGTATGCCAATCGAAATTCTCTTGTTTCCATTGCCAATCGAGACATCATTCGTTGCTCCATAAAACCAGCGTCACTACATCGTCGCCAGATTGCAACCCTACAAGCATGACTCATAGTTCGAGCGCCGCAGTAGGGGAAGGAGTGACATCTGAGATAACATCATGCTTTGCTACTGACCGAAAGAAAATAATTCTTGCAACTGCGGTTGTTTACATTTTAGACAGAAGTGGTACTTTTCGAAGGGGGAGAGCAGTTCTGGATTCTGGAAGTATGTGTTCCTGCATGACTTCGGACTTCGCAAATTTACTGGGTTTGCGGAAAGATAGAATAAACATTCCAATTTCTGGTTTGTGAGGATGCCCGATTACAGTGAAAAAGAAAACTAACACGATTATTTCAAATGAAGATAAATCATTTTCTGCACCTATTGACTTTTTAATCCTTCCCAAGATTACAGATATGATGCCAGCGCAAAGTTTAGACTTGACAGAGATAAAAATTCCATCCAATATCACTTTAGCGGATCCAGGCTTTTTTGAATCTGGAAAGGTTGACTTACTAATTGGGGGCAGAAATATTTTTTGATCTTCTAAAAACTGGTAAAATTCACACCGCCCAACCCTTAGTTTTGCAAGAAACCGTATTTGGTTACGTTCTTAGTGGAGCTCTTCAAGGAGCATCAGAAACAGTTTTGTGGCCTTCTATCTCAGGTAGATAACTTGGAAGGTATAATGAAGCAATTTTGGGAAATAGAAACGGTACCAGACATACCTAGTCTAAAAAATAAAGAAGAGATAGACTGTGAAGAACATTTCTTGAAAACGTATTGCAGAGATGGAAATGGGAAGTATATAGTTAACATTCCGGTGAAAGAAAATACGGAACTGGGAGATTCTGTGAAATCAGCTACACAAAGATTAAATAGTTTGTGGAATAGGTTAGATAAAAATCCAGAAATGTGCAACCTCTACTGTAACTTTATGAAGGAATATGAAAAGTTGGGGCACATGAAAGAGGTAAAGGGGACCGATAAAGAAGATTCAAGATATGTTATGCTTCACCATGGTGATTATAGAGCTGATAGCAGCACCACTAATTTACGTGTTGTGTTCGATGCATCTGCCCCATGTGCTACTGGATTGTCTCTAAATAATTGTTTGCAAAATGGAGACATTGTTCAAGAAGACATTTTCTCCATCCTCTTACGATTTCGAAAACACAAATTTGCCTTTACGGCAGATATAAAGAAAATGTATAGACAAATTTGGGTCAACCCTGAACAGTGTAACCTCCAACGCATTCTTTGGAAAGAGTTCTACAGATCAAGCTAAATTGTTTGAATTGCTCACAGTTACCTACGGTACAAAAGGTGCTCCCAATTTGGCTACAAGAGTTTTGAAACAACTGGCTATCGATGAACAAGCCAATTATCCATTAGCGTCTTCTGCAGCTTTAGCAGATTTCTATATCAATGACATCTTGTTAGCAGCCGAAGATGTTACCACTGCTATTGAATTGCAGCAGCAATTAATTTCGATGTTGAAATCCGGAGGTATGGACTTGCACAAATGGTGCTCAAATGAAAAACAACTACTGAAAAAGGTCCCTTTTTGTGATCAAGAATATCATTTCGAAGAATCCGAAAAGGATACAGTCAAAACACTCGGTTTGAGCTGGAATCCTAAGAAAGACAACTTTAATTTTATTGTTTCATGTGCTGCCAGCGTACCTACTAAGCGCTCCGTCTTAGCAGAAATTGCAAGATTGTTCGACCCATTGGGTCTATTAGAACCAGTAATTGTGCAAGCAAAAATATTTTTGCAACATTTGTGGCTCTTAAAAATTGAATGGGATCAAGAACTTCCATTTAATGAGAAAAAGAAATGGGAAATGTATCGAAGGGCATTACCAAGCCTCAAATAAGCTCAAGTTAGCCGCTATGTCTTGACCGATTCTGTTAAAGAAATAGAGCTTCATGGGTTCTCGGTTGCTTAGAAAGATGCATATGGAGCGGCAATATATGTCCGTTGCATAACTGACGCAAATGATGTAAATGTCAACCTTCTTTGCAGCAAATCTAGAGTTGCACCAATTAAGGAATTAACTATTCCGCAGCTGGAACTCTGCGCAGCTGAATTGCTTTCCAAGCTAGTTTCAAAATTATTAGCAACTCTAAAATTGAATATGAGCAAAGTTTACCTGTATACAGATTCAACTATAGTACTGGCTTGGATTAAATCGTCTCCAAATTTACTCAAGGTATCCGTCTCTAACAGAGTTTCTCGAATTCAAGAGTTGACCAAGCAGTTTCATTGGCAACATGTGAAGATGGCTGAGAATCCAGCAGACTCGGTCTCCCGTGGAGTGAATCCAGACCAAATTATGGATCAAAATTTGTGGTGGAAAGGCCCTACATTTCTGGCATCCTATAACATACCTTGTATCGATGAAGATTCTTGCATTCCAGAAATGAATCTGCCTGATATGAAAAAGGGTCTCAAGAACTCAGAATCTAATTATGACTCTAACGTAAGACTCTCTGTGAACAGTGCCTTTAATCCTTTAGATCAGAGGTCCCCAAACTTGTTTGTCCCGTAGACCCCCTGCCGATTTTTTTCTGTTTTGGGTAGACCCCCTGCTATCCTAATACTGATTTTTTACAAATTCATCAGCTTAAAAGTGCTTTTGAAGCTGACACATAGCTACCCACTTTAAGAGGGTTTACTGTGTAGTGAAAAATTTTAAAATAAAAAATATTTTAAGTTTTATAGTTATACATTTATTAATTAAAACGACACAAAATGCAAATCTAGTAACATTTTTACATAAAATAATTACACAACAAAATCAATTCTTTTAATGGGAGGGATGAGCCTGATGCTTTGATAGCAAAATTTCAATATTTGGCTTCAATTTAGTCAGGTTTAACCTTAAATCTCCTCGGCGAGCGATTTCCAATCTGTTTATTTTTTATATTTTTTTAGGAGATTTATAACCGCGCTGTAACCCCTTTCCCCGAGGTTTCCCCTTTCCCCGAAAGTTTTAGATGGAAAAGCTATCAAAAACTTTCTCGCGATAGTCTATAATGCAGGACGTCACGTGAATGCAAGAACTAGGCAACTCAAAAAATTTCGTTAATGAGATACTTGGCTATTTTATAGCTAAGTTACATAAGAATTGAATGCAATAACTAGCCAACTCACTTTGCTAACCTAATGCCATTTGTTAGCTAATGTAATAATCAGACAAACAGAACGACGAGTATTTTCTCACTGCAAGAAGTAAACATCTTGATATAGCCGTTTATTGCACTGCCGAGGCCTTCCGATGTGATGTGTTGAAACTAGATATCTCAGGTTACGAAGTTTACCGCTCACTGCGCCACCGCTACTCTAAAACTGACTCTGTTTCTATCTTCGAATGTCACTCCAGGAAGCAAATTTTAAAAAAAAGCCAAAATCACTTTTTACATAAGAATCGCCTATTTATTTAAGAAGTTAACTTCTTACATTATTATTGTTTTATGTAGATGCCTATTTGTATTACTTTTTAAATACCTATCAATTAAGTACATGATTGCTTCAAAAATACGTTTTTTTTTTGTTTATTTTCCTTAAATAATTTGAAAAATGACGTCCCAACATTGTCGAATTCGAATGGTGATATTCATTCTAACATATTCGGTATGGAGGAGCATTCACAAATTACAAATAAGCCTCGAAGAAGGAAACGACAGCCTGAGAAATGGCCCAGAAATATTAGAAAAAAAGGAGATTGGAGGAAAAAGAATATGTGTCTTCTGCTGGGAAAATTGTTCCAGCTACTGAAATGAAAGGACCGTGCAATAACAAGTGCCCACTCAAATGCTCTGCCATCATGGAAGAAGAACCACGGATTTCAATGCATACTACCAGTTGGCTGACTACTCTCGTCAACGGGACTTTATTCATACCAACACCGAAAAGCTAGTAAAAAGGTGAACAACAACACCAGATCACTCGCGAATGCAGTATTCTGTAAAGCATTTTCTACCAGTCAATGGTGAAAAAGGGAGGGTGTGTAAAACCATGTTTTTAAACACACTGGGAATTAAAAAAGGAGTTGATATTGCAATGCAAAAGAGGTCCACTGAGAATGTAGGGTCATCTGATGAGAGAGGGGAAAAGACGAAGTGTGACTCTTGATCCCACAATAAAAGAAAATATAAAAAAACACATCATGAGCTATCCTTGAGTTCCATCGCAATATTGTCAGGCAGGGACTGCCCAGAAATATTTAGACGCCTCCCTAAATAATGCAACCATGTACAGAATGTACCTTCAAGATTGTGAAGAAAAAAATGAGCGGTGTGCCAAAATCTCCATTTACCGTCAAACATTTCTGGACAATTTTAATCCCGGATTTCATAGACCTAAAAAGGACCAATGTCGGTTATGTGTTGCGTTTGACAGTAACACCAATCCTACTGAGGAAGACACTACAAATCACAATGCCCATTTAAAAAACTAGGATGAGACCCAAAATGCAAAAAAAAAAAAAAAAATTGACAAAGGGGGAAGCAGCTGCAACCAACAAAATGGTAAGTTGTAATTTTTATTTACAACAAGTTCTGCTTTGCCCCAGCGATCCCACAAATAATGCCCTATTTTATAAGCGCAGACCGTCAGTGTATAATTTTACGATATTCAATGTGACAACATCGATTGTTTCATCTGGCATGAAGGGCAAGGAGGAAAGGGAAGATGTGAGATGGCAAGTTTCCTTTTCAAATGCTTGGGATCGCTACCAAAAGATGAAGAAGTGAGATGCTTTAGTGACCGATGTGGTGGGCAGAACTTAAATACATGTTTGCTATGTGCATGTACGCTGTACAAAAAATCGAACAACTTAAAACAATCGATTTAAACTTCTTGACTCCTGACCACAGTGAGATGGAGTGTGATTCGATGCATTCGGTCATTGGAAGAGAATTTAAGCGAGTGGGTAAGGCATTTTGGCCAGGAGACTGGAAATCTATAGTTCGCGGGGCAAGAAAAAATGGTGACAAACCTTATTTAGTTCATGATGTTGAACCAGAGGACATCATGGACTGGAAAGCTTTTGACGACCAATACCTCACTATGAGGAAAACTAGCACCGACAAGGAAGCAATTTTGCTTCAAAAAATGTGTTGGATCCGATTCAAAAAAAAAAAACCCATATCATTATGAGTGCAAAGAATCCTTCGAGGGTGAGTTGAAAACTGTTGACTGCTGTAAAAGGGCCTGTCAGAGGCTTTTATCCAACAATGTCGTTTTGGGAATGTGTTACCCGCAAGGGCACCCAATCTCTGAAGCCAAGTATAATGATTTATTGTCGCTTTTTACAACAAACCCTCCTGCGATGAGCAAAGATTATCTTAGTTTTTACAAAAATCTGCCTCATGGGAACCACGAAGAAGATTGATTTTTATTCAAAAGTGCTTTTTAAAAACTTAATTTTAGTTTTTGTACTTTTTATAATAAATTCTTCTTTTATTAATTTTTAATAAATAAATATTGAAAAAATGTCTCAATAATTATTTAAACATTGTTTATTTTTTCATATTCAGTGGGATTTTGTTAGTCAGATGTAAGGCGAGTAAGAAAACTGGTTGGGATGAGAATGGTAAGTACTTGTGAAGCAGCATACTCGCACGCTTGCACCTCTACCGTTAGTTTTAAATAGCTTTTCGGGAGTAAAAAATCCTAGATCACTCTTGTTTTTCATTAATAGTATTATTTTTATGTTACCAGTATACAACATGGAAGAAACAAAGTAGGTAAGTACTACACAATTTTCGTTTAGTGAGAAATTGTCATTGCAAGAACTGGATAACTACCATTTAATTATTAATTGTTGTTATTTTGTTAAATATGTGAACAGAGTGAAGTTTTAATTGCTGACTTCTTGTTATTCTTACCTGTAACAATAATAATTGGTAGTCATATTAAGCCTTTTATTCAGATAATCACTTTAAAAATGCCTGATAAGGAATAGTTAAAACGTTTTTCGCCGTTTTCTCAGAACTTGAAAAATCGAGTTACTTAGTTCTTGCAATCACGCGACGAGGATATGTAACAGGTATGTCTTTCTGAAGCCAGAATTGTTGATATCCCTTTCTAAACTGCACCTTAAGTTCTTCGTTCGTGATTATACCGATCAGTTCTTCTTGTAACATGATAACCGTTTCTTCGATGTCACAGTATAGATCGATAATCCACTGTGGTATTTCCATAGTCAATGCATCTTCAAACCTAATTTCAAAGTCTGTGTGAAAGACATTTAAATGTTGAACGTAGACTGAAAGGCCATCATCCTGAGAGTTTGTCTGTGCCGAATTGGGAAACTGGCAAGTTCAATATAACGGCCACCTGCTGGCCCTTGTTGTAACCATTCCAGTTCAAAAGTCCATGAAGTCGCAACACAAGTTACACATACTGCGCCCGAAAAGTGAACAGATAGATTTTTTACACAATTTTATGAAATATACATATAATTAGGAAATGTATCTATCTATTATAAGAAAGTACTCGTATTACGTAAATACCTCCATAGGTACTATCTGTGTTAGGCGGATTATTACATTTACGGGAAGCCAAAATTTTGATGGCGGCCTGTCTAACTCGTGGATCCCCATTTACATCTCATGCATCCCTAATTTTCTTTTTTACTAGCATGGATCCCTTGAAGGTCTATATCGACCCCTGGGGATCGATATAGACCACTTTGGGAATGACTGCTTTAGATGATTTGATTAACATTAGCAATAATTATACTAAAATTGTACGTATCTTAAGTTATATTTTCAGATTAGTTCATAATCTTAGATGTCCTCAAAAAAGACAAACGGGCCGCTTAATTCCAGCTGAGGTAAGTAGTGCAGAAAATGTACTTCTTCGGCGGGTACAAGAAGAGTTTAATGCAGAATTTGCCGATTTAGAAAAGAGTGGTCAAGTAGCAGGTAATAGTAAATTAAAATCCTTAAATCCCTTTCTAGATGAAAATAATATAATAATAGTAGGGGGACGATTAAACAATTCAGATTTAGTTTATTCTCAAAAACATCCAATTGTGCTTCCAAAGAAACACAAACTTGTTAGACTAATTTTCGTAGATTATCATAAAAGGTATCTCCATGTTGGTCCGCAATCTTTATTGCTCTGTGTAAGACAAAAATTCTGGCCTATTAATGGTAAAGATTTAGCTCGAAAGATTGTTCATGAATGCATAATTTGCTGCAGAGCCAACCCAGTTGTAGATGAACAATTAATGGGAGGTCTTCCTAAAGAACGAGTTATTCCTAGTTCGCCATTCAATCATACAGGAGTAGATTTTTGCGGACCTTTTTTTTATAAAATACAAAGGACAGAGAAAGGGCGACTTGCAAAAAGTGTATGTAGCAATTTTTGTTTGTTTTACAACCTGTGCTGTACACTTACAAATAGTTTCAGATTTAACATCAGGAGGTTTTGTTGCTACATTAAAAAGATTATGGTCCAGACATGGAAAATGTTGCACTTTGTTTACCGACAATGCTAAAAACTTCATAGGATCTAACGCAGAATTGAAGCGTTTACATAATCTTGTAAAATATCCCGATGAAATTTTAGCAAAATATTTGTCTTCTGAAAACGTAAATTGGAAATTTAAAAGGGCTTTGTCTAAATTATGTGTTTTACCTGTAAATATATAACTTTGCATTTGTTAAGCTCATGTTTCTTTAGTGATGTTAAGGTGTTATATAATGTTGGGAACTACTATTATTGCTTGTATATATGTAACAGTATAATTATTTGTAATTTGTATAGCAAAATTGATTACTGTAATTCATGTACTTTGTTGAAATATTGTCATATTTCAACGCCGAGCGGGATGTTAGACCGCAAGGTCGTTGAACCGCACTAGGGTTGCAGAGTATTGGCTTGGCGTTCGCCGTGTAGGCGTTATCTTGGGTAGTCGGCGTCTGTCTGCCGAGTTAGATAGTTGGTCGGGACCTGAGCTCTTGCTAGACTCGGTTGCTCCCATATTCTAAATTTTCTACTTTGTTCTAATAGGTTTTTTAATAAACCCTTATTGTTATTGTTACATTCAAGTATGTTCATTTCGAAGATACAGTCCGCTTCCACATCGATTATAGAAAGTTTCTCATAGACAGTTTCCTACTAGTTTGCACGACCACACATATACAACGGTTAAATTGCTGGATTACCTAAGAAAGGCCGACACGCACCCATTAACAAAGCAAAAACTTACAACCCATTGATTGCACTCAGAAGAACCTATAATCATATGGACGTCCAAGAAACGGTAATAGCACTATTTCACAGCAAGGGTATTAGAGTGTCAGTGTGCCAATCATTTCTGATTGGTTCTCAAGAGGAGGTTTCTCGCAAGCACTTTCACACACTTCAGCAAGCAATCTTTTAGAATCAGTTTGTTCACCGTAATTTTCGCTTATATTTGTGCGTATTCGTTTACAGTTGCCAAGTAATCAACAATTAATGTGTGCGGAATTTTTGGGGTGCGAAAATGCTTGCAACGACTATAGCGAACTTCGTAATGTGAAGTTTTACATAAAAATAACCAATAAATTGTCAATTACTTTAGAACTTAAGGTCTCTCTTAAAAGATACACGATTGAAACGACTCAACTGGATGGAACGGTTAATTAAAGTTTTTACAGCAAATTCCGCAATGATCTAAGATACAGGTTTTGCTAAGCGAAAATCAATGATAAGTGTTAGAAATAATCAAATTTGCTTCAGTGAAAAATGAGTCTAATAATGACGTTTAAGACGACAAACCGATATCATTATCTATTACAATTATGAAATTGAGTCCTGTGTAAAAGAGAACAGTTGAGTAGGAGAGAAAGCAAAGGAACGCCAGTTTTAAGAATGTTTATGAAAACAATGCAGTGAGTTATGTAACTATTTAACCCTTCAGCGGGCGTGACAATTTTTGGAACACAAGCAGGCACAAAGTGCAACGTCTCTTACAACCTTGATTATTCCTTTTGTATTTTTTTTAATTGAAAATGATAATTCTGCGTTTTATGACAAGATATAAAATGTTTATAATATTGATATATATTTATGATTAAAGGCCAAAGAATGCAGATACAATCGCCTTATTTCAAAACTGTCCGGTTTATTGGATCTAAGGACAACTTGCGAATGGATTCCTATTATGTCCAAAAACCCTAAAAAGTAATGAGATTGTCCATCTTTGTGATATGCCGTGTAATAGCTGCACATTTGATCGAGTACATCAACTCCTGCTTTTGTCGTATTGCAATCCAGTATAATCGTTGGATTAACACAGTTAAATCACAACTACCAATGAATGGAAAGGAATACAAGGGTCAGAAAATCAGACCTGCATTAGAAAGGGTGTAGATGTAAATAGAAACTGCTTAGAACATTCAAACCTTACATGTAAAAACAAACCATTCAAAATTACGAAAATGTTGCACTCTGTACACGGGCGCGCCCCCTGAAGGGTTAAGTAATATACAGTTTACGAGGTCGAGCAATCAGTTTGCATGAATGTTAGTTGTCGTGATGCAAAAATCAACTATAGTGCTAAAAATATACCAACCATTTGAACTAATTTAAATATATTCATGCAACTACTACTAAGAATAAATTATTTTCGATATTTATTAAACGTCTTCTTGTTGATGTTTAAAGTACAGATTCGAGGGTTCAACCCCAAAACAAATTAATTTAAAGGACAAAAACTATTATAGATATAACATTTTACACAAGGTATGACTTAAGGAAAAATTAGGATTATTTTCTCATCAGTAGTGAATAAAAATCCTGACCATCAGTTATAGAGGGTAACAATCGAATGAGTAGCGAATTGAAACATGCAGCTGTGGGAGAATTTAAAGAAGATGGTAATGCCATCTTGAATATAATGACTAAAAATTACGAGGAAGCCAATTCAAAATACAAACAGACTGATAGTTGAATTTAATGATGAAGAGAGAATAATTAATAGAAGAGTGACATCAAACATCCGATAAACAAAATTTCAGGTAGTCTCTGCTAACGAAATTACCGCGGGTTATTAACGTAGGATTACTTATCGTTGTTTACCTCTTTTCTTTTTCACGCATTTTGGTACTTCTCTGTTTAACTGTTTACTACTCTGGGTTTGGCGCGCTACCAAAATTATAACTCGCGACGGACTCTGCATTTTTTCTTTCCGGAGGACCGTGATTGAGGAACGTAATGCTACGTTAAAACCATAGCGTTTAAAAATGCATAAAACACACCTTTACAGAAAAAAAAACTGTGAAATATAAATAAAATACACATTTCCCTGAATCAATAAACATCTCTCACATCTTAATCACGCCCAATATTTATCCTCTTTATTAAGTAGTGACTGGATGGTATAGGGGCAGCGGAAAAATAAGCAGCACATAAATAAATCGCGTGAAGCTGGGAAACGCATTTTTCCGATCACACCTCGCATACTGCCACGACCGCTTTTTTGCATGTCACGTGAAACTCTCAGGATGCCTTACCAAATTATAGCAGATCATTCGCAATTTACGATACCACAAAGGTACATAAGCGTACTATCAGACGAGGTAAGCGTTAGCTGCATACTGATATCCTGTCATATAGCTTTGAGAAAATAATTACACCTACTGAGGGTACCTTTTTTTTTTTTAAGTCTTCATACACGGCGAAACAAATCAATTGCTCAATAACCTAAAAAGAACAAAAATAGACGCTGGGGAAAGTCAGACCGAAAGCTCTGACTTTCACCATCAATTGAACATATTTGGCAAATTCTCTCTCAGTTATGGGTCCTCTTTATTGATTTCTGCGTCCAGAAAAAAAAAAAAGACACCGGAACCAAGTCAGGGATGTCGAGGACTGCGGCCACGCGAGAGGAGAAAGAAAGATAAGTGAATGAGCTAGTCTCTACGGGTAACGAGGAGACGCGCGTCAAAGATACGGCAAGTTTGACAAGAGTTATTGGAATGGAGACCGATCAATAAGTGAGCCTGCAAAGGAAAGATTAAAAGCCTAAGCTATGTTCTGCACGGAACTTATAAGGAAACGTTGACATTACTGACAATATGCGTTAGTGACATTCAGGTGATTTTGAGTCATCACAGGTTTATTGAATCATGGGGGGGATCAGGGATTAAACGCCTCAACAAACATAGAGAATGAAAAACATGGTTCCGCACCACATTATTCGAGTGTCCTGACCCTGCGGAAGGATAACTTTACTAGAGGTCATTAAAAAAATCTCTAGTGTAAAGTGACATGTTAAGGAAGTCAGAAACTTAAAACTTGTAAACTGAATGAACAATAACTTTTATAATTGCGCCACGGAATCAACCCTTCGGCAATATAACTTAGAACAGAGGTGTCCAACCGCGATGCGCATGCGGCCCAAAGCAAGTATTAGTGCGGCCTAGAATGAAAGCTCAAAGCGAAAATGAAATATCAATAGCCCGCCTCGACGAACTAAATGGTTTTTTAGTCCCCACTTCAATTGACCCAGATATTGATGCATTAGTTTCTCATATTCAATGCCAAATATCACATTAATTTTATGACTCCTATAGTTTTTATAATTATACATAAAATTTACAATGAAATGTTAACTATTTATACTTTTTTACACATTAATTATTTTTAATATTAAGAATATTTTTGTGCGGCCCAAAACAGTTCGTTTTCTTTCAATGTGGCCCAAGGAAGCTAAAAGGTTGGGCACCTCTTACTCAGAGTATAGAGAGCTATGATCATTCAGCCACTAATCACACTAAAGTGACAAAAGGTAAGAGACAGCAAAAAAACAACGAAATATTTCAATTTAGAATGATCAAAACAGACTGAAAATCTTTCAAAAGCTTTCCACAGGCGAGGAACTTGACAACAAGATAGCATATAATAAGGGGAGGGAGGCATACATATGCCGTACGAAAAGTTGTCAACGATGCTATAAGAGTCATACCGAAATATGGCATTTATTTGCTTTTAAAAAATCAAACAGTCCAGAAAAAGAAGTAAAAGAAATGCTTGAAGTTCTAGTTTGTATATTCGATACATATATCTATACAATATACACTATAGCAAAGAGGAAATATAACATCAAGTCGAAAAATCTGTAACATAGCATTGCCTTTAACTGGCTTAAACAAACAAACAAACAACAACAACAAAAACCTCAAAAGGGAAAAAAACTTCCAAAATACTGGGCATGTATTTTTGAAATATTTTTACTATGAATTTCGAAATATATTTATATACGAGATATACCGCAACAACAAGAAATATTAGTTTCGAGAAAGCTATGGCGCAACCATAAATATACCTGCGATTTACTCACTTAAATTTAATTTTTTTTAAATCACAAAAGAAAGAAAAAAAAGACATGTAATTCTGACGCGAATGTTTGAAAAATACTTATATACAGTGACATTGCAAGAAAATGAAAATGCAGCTACAGAAAAAAAAATCTAAATTAACCGCACAATGAATCTAGGAAGGCCGCGTCCACCAGCTTCCACAGAGTAAGCTCGAATTCAAATTCCGACTGAGGCATGCAAGAGTTCTTGTGCTGTCCCCTCAGAAAGAGTGATGTTGGCTCACCCATATGCGGTGCTCCCATCATAAAAAAGCCAACAAATTCGTGATATGGAATGCATGAATATGGAAAAGAGAAGTGTGTGTCGCGTTAGAGAGAAAGAAAATTCTAGAAAATAATTTTTAAATATTCTCGCTCAGTCTGTAATAATTTCATTTTTAAGGTTCAGGGATGAGCAAGTGAGTCGGGAAATATGTTGCAAGGGCGATCTCGAGTACGATTCCTGCGCGTGACACAAACGTTCAAAAATCGAGATACGTAGACGAAATATGGGCATTTTTGATCTAGATATGACGATGTCTCCAGATAATTGCGTTTTGCCGAAAGGTAAGAATTAAAGGCTCTTTGGAGGATTTATTCCTTTTGTAAGCGAACATAATAACTAAGATTGAGGAATTGTTACATAATTATTACACGCCAAACGAAACCTATCACCTTTCGTTGACACATTTTTCCCCCGAAAAAAGTTAAATCATCCAAAAGCAGAGACTGGAAATAAAAGTAATGATTCAATCGCGTTCAAAATTTTATCTTCCACGCCAGCGCACAGCTGTATTATATCATAAATAACGATCACTCAATAAAGTGATCGTTACGGATGAATCGTTAAGATTTCGAAAATCGTTAACGTACAGTGTTTCATCTTTCACTCTCGCCGATTCCCTCACTTTCGAGGGAAAATTTCATGAGGACGATACCTGATATCGGGCACATAAATAACTCGTTCGAAATGAATGGGCCAAGTCTCAGATTTCAGAATTACCTTAGAAAATACCTTAGAAAATAAATTATGTTAAAATAAAGATATATATATATATTATATATAGTAATATTAATAAAGTAGTAAATTATTTCAAGGGATGATATTCAGAAAATTCCCTTACAAGCAGATGGTTTAGAGGTTAGAACGCATCATTCAAAGTCCAGAGGTCTTAGGCTCGATTCCTACAATTGGAGGGCTGCCATTACAAAGGCGCTCAACCAAGTAAAGAACATTGATTGACCATTTGGAATGTTTTTTGCTAATTTCTGCACAGAACTGTGTTGAAACACTGGTAGGTAACCTCATTTCTTGCTACGAGATGTTTGTCAATATCTTCACGTTAAGTATACGCAATCTGGAGACTGCTTTTTCAAGCATTCACTCCATGAAGCGGAGCCATACTTGGTGACCCTTTCATGTTGCCACCATAACTTGTAGACAAGTTATAATGAAAGCTGTAGCGGCGGAGCTGATTTTAGTATTCCCCTTACACGCATAAACACACTCGAGTCCTTGATTTTGTTACCAAATCTGTTAAGATTACCTGATAATTGGGAAAGATTTTAAAAGGGTTCTGCGGGAAGGATTTTAAAGGGAGCCTCTCTGTTGAATTCGGACTATTAGGGGGAAAAAATCTGAGAAGTACTCATTGTGAAAAAAATATCGTTAATAAATTAACTGGTAATTCACTATAATCCTGCGTAGTTGAATCTTGCATCTTGAGTGTTGGCTACACATGAAAGTACGGGTGTATGTACAGGATGATATTCAGGAAATGCAAATTTCTTTACATGCAGTGAGGGTCTAGGGACTAGGACGCTAGTTTCTATCTCCAGAGGTCAAAGCTTGCTACCTAATCTAGGTGACCGGTAGTTACAACGTAATCGATTAAACAGAGTAAGAAAAGGGAAAATTTTCAAACTGGCATAGTGACAGAAAACCGAACTTAAAGATAATAACATACGATTAAAAAACAAAAATCTCAAAATAAAATGTTACGAAACTCAAAATCTAATGCTACTAATTTTCGAAGAGAGTATACGCTTGATTAAATTTTCACCCTCTGTGCCCATTAGAATTTGAAATGGTCTCACTAGAGGATTACACATGTAAGAAATGGTAGGGAAGGAAGAAAAAAGGGTATAAATATTTTCTCCCTCACCCCAATAACGTGACCTCACGATGCGCCGAAAATCGTTTATCATTAAGCAAATTGTTGGCAATCCCATCATATCTTCGAATGAAAGAGAGAAAAAAAATCTTCCAAATTGCTTCTTCCTTTCGTGAGCCCAGTTCAATTCATCAAATTACCTTTTATTCCTCACGGTTCCGTAAGTTTACGCGAATAAGCGGAGGAAAGAAGAGAAATCTCTCTCCCATTCAAAGATATTTCTTTCCTCTCCTCCTTATTCTCATATCTACGTGAGTAACACAGTCTTTATGCGATGTAATAATATGTTTGCAGATGTCAGAAAGCGAATGTAGTCATCTCTTTTCTCTCTCTAATCAGCGATCCTAGTTACACCCTAGATTAGTGGTTCCTAACCAGTGGTCCGAGATAACCTAAGAAGTGGTCTGCGAGTGATGATTTTTTTTAAAAAAAAGTTTAAAATCGCTCTTTCTGAAACGATTAAACAATTTCTTTTTTAACTGGGCGTAAAAAAAAAAAATTAAATCCCAATATTGCATTCAAATTCTAAAAATTCCTGTATTTCTTCAGCTTTCTGACGTTGAGTACGAAAAAATCCTTGTTCTGCTTAAAAATTTGTAATGTATTTTATGCGACGTGGACTCGAGGATCACTAGAGGCGTCACAGCAATTTTACAGCTAGTAAAGTCAATGCAAGCTGAAAAATCTCATTACTTTAAGTTTTCGTAGGCTTTTATGTTTTCTATTCAGTTTTCTTTTACTTTAAATTTGTTATTGTTACATATATGGCCGATTGGAACTTAATCCATACAAGTCTGGCCACTCACAAACCAACATACAAAAAACACAGGACAACAAAAAAGAAACAACAAGATACGATAAAAAGAACGACCAAAAGGCCTTAAAACCTGTTTTAAACATTAAAGTTCAAGGATAAAAAGTTAAAAAGCCACAAGCACAATAATTGAAGACAGTGAGATCAGGACATCATTTCTCTGGCTCTCCAATAGATAGCACACAAATCACCATTCTGCCGTAGGTTAGTCTAATTTCGAGCAAACAAGTAGTTGAGCTTTATTCATATTTTCATTCTCACATAAGGTTCATACGCTGGAACTCACAATCCCTATTTTGGCCAGATGTTCAGCCAGACAGTCGTGGCCTGTTCTAAGTCTAAAATTGGCCATGGCCTCGTTACGTGTTTTATGACTAAATTTTATCCAGTCATCCCCAATAGACTCCCAGGCTTTTCCCTTGGAAATGGATGATAAAAATTTGTTATTGTTATTAAGTTTATTTGGAACTTTTTATTAAAGTTGTTTATCACAAATAGTTTTATTCCGAAAACTAAACCCATTTTGTGCGTTTGAAAGGATTGGTTGGGAGAGCATCCCTGACGATTTATTATTATTATTATTATTATTATGTATTTATTTATTTTTAAATCATCAAAATGTTAGTAACCACTGCTCAAGATGAAAAGTCGTCCATTAAAACAAAAATTTCTACTCAAACTTTCTGTTGTGTAACTAATTATGATTATCATCAGAGCTCATTTTCAGTAAGGAAGCGAACTTCAATAATATCAAAATATTACACACATTAAATATGAAACATTCAGGATTTATTTAACGCTTAATTTTTAAACTTAAGTACACAATAAAAGAAAACATACCAATAAATATTCCTATTTTATTTGCTGGAATGTATGTTTTTGATATTACAGTGATGTTGATACTTTTAGTAAATTATAATTATCTAAGGCAAAAAATTTACCGAATGGATACAAATTTAAAAATTTGTAACTCAAAGATATTAATGGTTCCTTTTGAGAATCTAAACAAAAGTTAACGAAAGCCTTAAAGTTAATTTCCCTTCCATGATAATGTGTTCTAATAAGTATGCCCTTTTCAAATGTTTTGACCAAGGAAATTAGCTTTTCACAGGAATTTTAAATACAAGACAATGAGAGTTATTACCATTAATTTATAACCATTCATTTATAAGGAAGGAACTCGGACTAAATAAAATATGGCGGATACTTGGAAATTTTTTGCTTAAGTTTCTAATCGTAGGATTAGTATGCCTGAGAAACTTAACTAAATTCAATTAGAGATATTACTTTAACGAAACAACATATTTTAAGCTAGTACGATTTTACAAAATTAGCAATTTTTTGCTGTCGAACAATTATGAAACCAGAAATTAAATATAATGCAATGGTCCACCCCCAACCTCCCCACCCCCCGAAAAAAAATAAAGTAAGTTTTTTTAAATAGCACTTTTAAAGGGAATTTTAAGAACCATATTTTTTCCAGTTTTTAATCTTACTTTTAATCAACTGCGTTTTCAATGTAAAGGAAGATTCTATACATAATTTTACAACAACATTTCTTATTCAAGTGTATGTATACGACTTATAATAACACACCTAAGTTTGGAAGAACAATTTTATATAGGTTGTATAGAGTTAAACCACACATGCAGAGTAAAAAAAACAATTCAACAGATATGTTCAAAATAAGTTATATCTGGGTTAATAAATATGCACAGTTAGAGCAACTTAGCAGAAGAAAAAAAGTTACAAAAAGTGTTTAAGCGAAAACTTATTATGAATCTAGTAAAAAGGAAAGTTTAAAAGTTAAATTATAAGGTTTAATCAGTATCAATGTTATAAGACCTAATTTACATATTTTTAGCACTATGTTTGAGGGAATTATACATAATAACCGGATAGTCTACCGACCTACTGCGGTCCTTTTGGACTTGGGTGGACAGAACTGACTATCACATTTGGCTTTAGTGAAGCAGAAATAAAGGACTGAACTTAATTGATAATAATACACTGACAGATCATAAAACTATTATCTTGACCATAACGCCAGATTATTTACAGACGAAAATTTACTTCAGGAAAAGATGGGAAAATATCCCATGGATAGACTTTCAGGTTAAACTCAGGAAATTAACGGAGAAATAGAGGGAAGCATTAATAGATAAAAATAGCGAAGAATGCGTATCACAGTTAAATTACGACTTAGACTTTGTAAGGTATACATAAGATTCGATTCACAAGAATCGAACTTTTGAGTGAATGAATTAAAGAAGCTGCTTGAGATATGCTAATTTCGGCATACGCGCTTGGTATAAATACCAAGCAGCTTGATTAAGTTAAAAGGTTGAAGAAAAGGTTGTTAAAGTTGATAGATAAACGAGAGGGAGCTACGAGGTAAGCAGCTCCAGGTGTTAACCGGCGCTAGTGCTTAGGGGGCACAAAGTTTACGTGGCAGAACTGCTGGTTTGACTCTCTAGTTTGTGAGTATTGCAAAGTGTATTTTTATTGAATCCTATATATAATAGCCGTTGTCTCTGTATGACACTTCCGGGCTGTACTCATCTTTCAATTGAAGCCCTCAGTAAACAAACCGCCGGTTAGGCTTAATTTCAATTTCAGATGTGGATCAGAATTTTTTCTTACCTAAAAACAAATATCTTCTCCATCAAATCACGTTTGTTCAGCCTATTTTTCTATAAAACATTCAGAACTAAAAAAAATTGGATGTTTTTAGCTGTATATTTAACAGTTTTTAAAAATCTGTTTACTTTTGCGATGAATTCTGAAAGTAAACAAACTTGAATGTGAATGAATCGCGTAGTGAACTCTAAAAAAATGGATGGCAGTCTACTACTCCAATCGCATGAAAAACTAAATAAATAAAAAATAATGAAAGGGTTTGCTTTTACAAGGTGTGGATTAAATGCAATATTTTAGATAATTCGGGATAATTTTTAACTTTCATACACTTTTTCCATTATGACGTCAAAATGACGGGTTACCTACTAGTGCTAATATATATTCCGTACAAGTAGTACGTATGCTTATTGCTGTAAAAGCAAATTCTATACGTGCAACGAATTTAATAAACATTGTTTCATGTATAAACTGTGTTTCATCAAATTCATTTAGAGTGCCACTTCAAATTATATACACCCAAGTCTGGGTAGAAGTGAGCTATACTCTACAACTTGTTATGCAAAAAGTGTAGATATAAAAGGGGAAAGCCACGAAAAAAAGCATAATCCTAATTTGACTACAATAAGAAGTATGATAAGAGCTCTTAGAAGGTTATATCAGAAAGAGCTGGAACATCAGAAACGCCTTGAGTTACAAATTAAATATAAAATAAAGAGAGCTAAATATAGAGAAATATTGAAGGCAAAAAGGGAAAAATTTAGAGAATTCGTTGAAAGAGTTACAATGAAGGATACGTTTGGTAATATATACTCCTTAATAAAGAATAAAAATACTAAAATAATCACAACAAAAGGCTTGAAAGATAATGAAGGAAATATTAATTATAAAGAAGAAGAAATAATAATTCTAGCGGCACAACATTTTCAACTCGAAGACGAGCATATAAGTTATGATTATGTAAATTCTGATGATGAGCAATTAATTACAAATATTGAAGTGGAAAAAATATTACAAGAATCGAAGCCTGAAAAAAAGCCAGGGTTTTGACGGATTTACGCAGAGTATAGTTCAATAGATCAGGAATATAGACAGCCAATTTTTGATTAAGTTATACAATAAATGTTGGAAGGAAGGAAAGTTCCCTAGTAAATGGAAAAAACCTAGCGTGGTATACATACAAAGATGATAAATCCCCCTCAAATCCTAGTTCTTACAGACCGATATGTCTACTCCCCATTTTGGGGAAAGTTTTTGATAAAATCCTCTCCAATAGAGTAATTGAACATCTTTAAAGTATGGATTTTATTTTCTGAAAATCAATTTGGCTTTAGGAGGAATAGGGGAGTAGTAAAAACATTGAATAGTGTTTTTGACAAAATTAAAGAAAACAAGAGAATGGCTACCATACGTGCTTAATTGCTCTGGATGTGAAAAAGTATTTAATTCAGTTAGAATTAAAAGAATAAGGGAAGAACTTAACAAAACTGAAATGGATACTAACTTAAAGAAAATAATTATGGATTACCTGAAAGACCGTACCGTAATTATAAATGAAGAACGAGAGTGGGAATATAATATTGGCGTACCACAGGGTCGTCCATTGGGCCAATCCTGTGGTTACTAATTATTAACGAGTTGCTATTATAGGATGTGGGCGATGGCAACAAAATACAGGCATTTGCCGACGACTTTGTAATACTGCTTAGGAGTAAAGTTATATATAGATTTACAGAGATAGCGAGAGCAATAATGGAAAAATGTTCGAACTACATAATAATACCACGCAAAGGAGAAGTTACAAGGAGACCCACGATTAAGTTTAAAGGGGAGAGCATCAAATACAATGAGCATATTAAATACTTAGAAGTTTACTTAGACGAGAAGTTAAATTTTAACTTTCATATGAATAATAGAGACAAGGCATTAAAATTTCAACACAGTATCAATAGAGTCAGTAAGAGTACGTGGGGTTTGAAACCTGATATTGTCAAAAAGTTATATTTAACTGTAATAGAAAAGACACTAATGCAGGGAGTGCAATCATGGTATAATGGTAAACATACAATGGATTTAAAATTAAGACAGACACAACGACCATTCTTAATAATGTTAACTAAATATTACAGAACAGTCTCGACTGATGCACTCCACGTTCTATCAGGATGCATACCATTAGACTTAACAGCTAAAATTGAAAAGAATATTTGTGAAATCTACAATAAAGGATCAGAAATAAAATTAGGAGACATCGTTCTGAACGCGCAGAACTGCGAAACAAAAAGCCGACCTCTAAAGAACGTAATGAAATGAGAAAATATGAATGGACATATAACATGGAATCAAAATCGAACAATAAATACTACACTGATGGCTCAAAACCAACGGAGGAGTTGGTGCGGCGTGTATACGTTACAACCTTAAAGTTTTAGAACAAACAATATTCAAACGTCTACCTAATAATGCATCATCCTATAGCGCTGAAGTTGAAGCCATTGACATGGCCATCACTGATGCTATAAGTAAAGGAATACAGGAAATCGACATATACAGTAATTCTAGAAGTACACTGCAAGCTATATGTGCATATTATTTTAAGGGAGATAGGATTGAAAATATAAAAAACCTAATAGAAAGTCATGAGATAGCAGTAAACCTACACTGGGTTAAAGCCCACAGTGGGATTAATAAAAATGAGATTGCAGACGCTGCAGCTAAACAAGCAATAACACTGAATGAAATCACGGGAAATTATAAATTAACTAAAGAGCAGATTAAAAATAAAATTAAGAATTATTACATAAATATATGGCAAGAAAATTGGGAGAAAAGCAGTTTAGGAAGGAAAGTATTTGAGGTATTCCCTAGAGTTTCTACGAAAAGACTGTCGGCAGATTTCCTTGTTCATCAAGCAATAACTGAACATGGCTGTATAGGGGTCTATCAAAGCAGATTTTTTGTTAAAACAGATCTTTGTGAGTGTGGCAACATACAAACTATAAAGCACTGTATATACAATTGTAGCAAATGGGCTGAAGCACGAAAAAATTTACCTTTGGGCTTTGAACATTGGGTCCCTAGTAAATTATTTACGGATTATTACTATAGAAGGTATATCAAGAATATTATGCAGGAACTTATGAATAAGCACTTCTCCTACAAGGGGAAGGTGGATAGCCCCTCAGGTTGAAAAAACAGAAAAAAGAAAAAAGACGTAAACGAATTGTAAAAAGAAAACCTTCGGGACCCGGCTGGGCTGGATTGCCGTCGGGTTGATTAGTTTTCATCATTGAAGGGCCGTATAACCTTCGGGTGTGGACGGCGCAGATATTTCTTACATATTTCGAGCACATTGAATATCGTGTATCAAAAATTATCACAAATGAATGTGATCTAATGGCCTGGTCGATCGTAGAGATGAGGAACAAAAATCTATAGTACGTACGATCGACAGAGAAACTTTCCGCGATTGATCTGATGTAGGCACCAAAAAAAAAAAACCATTGCTTTAAAAGTATTATTTTCGGTGGCAAAATTTAACTTCTCCTTACTACAGGGGTGGAAAAATAACGGAAATCAACTGTCAACAGCTGTCAAAAATGTAGAGCAGTTTTGCTCAAGGAATGTGGCTTTAACTGTCGTCTATTTGTCGACTGAATCATTCTAAAGAGACCATCAACGAAAGCTAAACCTCGGTTTATGACAGTTGGCAGCATATATGAAAGGTGGGTGATTACTGCTGATATAAAAACAATTAAGTGGATAACAATTTTTCGTTGCAACTTTGCTTGGGTTATTTATTAGCTGAAAGGTGCTAATGTTATCACTTTGACATATTTGATTTTTGTTTTTTCTGTACGCTAAAATTTCGATTGTAAAAAGTAATACAGCAAAGTTTAACGAAGGAAGAAAAAAAAATAAAAAATGTAATGAATAACACCTTTTTGGAAATTTAACTCATAAAAATTAGTTTTTTTAAACAATTATTTATATTTTTTTTACATTCTTTCGGTTGAGATATGAATTGGTGAACAAGGAAAAGGAGCTATGACAGTGATTCCCTTTCGTTCAGGCTATCTGAAAATACCATTTTTACTGGGTTATCAGCATTGACGTAGCTGTAAACAGTAGACAAATTTTCTCCATAAGTCACCATTGAGTTGAGCGAATTCCACATGGTTAGCACACAGCAGCCTTAAGGAATCAGTTTTTGTTAAATTAGCCCATTATTTCGTCCTCAAGTGGTTTCTTAAAAAAAAAATAATTATTAACCAATCCCATCCTTCAGTCAATATTCACTATTTTAATCAATTCATTTAACACCATTTTATAAATTTTATTTACAGGATTTGTAAAATTCGGAATTTTTGACTTCCAGGGGAATCAGTCAGAATGTTTATTTTTACCGTGCCAGAACACATGTATTTTTGACATATTTTGAAAGATTTATACCCAGGGTTGGCATCAGCGGAGGTACTGTAGGAGTATAGGGACTCTAAAAAAGAGAAAAACAGAAGAAAAAAGAAAACTGAATGGGAAAAAAAATGTCCAAGGATTGCAGACTTAGATTTAAAGTTTATTTTACTCCGTATTGGAGAAACAAATTTTACACCTTTAGGCATTTTTCTTTAAAAAAAGAAATGCAAATAATGTTTTAAAATTTAAATTATTCGGGTGGGGAAGAATCTGGTATAGTGTGTTTTAAACGCTCATAAATTCCTTGGGTGGACGAAATTTTTAAAATGAATCCTGAAAAATTCAAGCTGTCTGAAAATACCATTTTTATTTGAATATCAGTATTTATATAGTTGAAAATATTAGACAAATTTTCTCCTCCATAGGTAAACATTGAGATGAGCGAATCCAATAAGGTTAGTACACAGCAGTCTTAAGCTACCGTGAGATCGGCCAGGGTTGCCGCGAATTTTTTTCATCTTTTGGATAAACAAAAAGATATTAATATGACCCACTTAAGATAAATATTAAGTTGATATAATGACTCTGATACCCGACAGATTGTGACACAAAATGATGAATTCGTTCCTGAGGATGAATTAGCTATCTTCACGCCCATAACTGTTAGGCTTGTTATGAAAGATTTGTGTTCTAGCATCGATCGCAAGTCTCATATTTATCAAACAAAACTCTTTTTAGAGATTTCAGTTGTAGTCCTCTTGTGTAATATTATACTGAATCCCGTGGCTATTTTTGAAACTGTATTAAGGGGATGATCCAAATTTTAACTTCCCCTTTTAATTTTGCATTTATATTGCTTATAAATACATTTTGAACAGAGTTAAGTATTACTTTGTGCTTTCGTTGAATAGTTAATTTTTAGGAAATATTTTTATGCTTGTACTCTGAATTTTCGTGAAATGTTTGTACTTTTCTACACTTAAGTTAAATTTTGAAAGTCTGAATGATGTCGAAACCTAAGAGATACATAACTACATTTTGATGTATTAGAGGATTTATTATAAATTTTATAAAATTTCGTTTAAAATTATAACGCAAGAAGAATTTCAAAGACGTGCAAATATGGAAATTACTCATTGGAGAAAAAGCCATTTAAAAAGATGTTTTTTCACCTGCCATTAATACTTATTTTTCCAAAGCCACCAAGTTTACATTTATCTATTCACTACACATTTTGAATGCATTTTATTCCAATATTTAGATATTTTATAGATAAAAAAATTTTGGTAATTTGAAAGTCCACCATCCCTTTAATATATCCTACTCTGGTGTTTCTTACTTACATCTTTCAATAAATGAATAAAATCAACAGTTGAATAAGCATTTATTTGAACAAAAAGTTAACATGTTCTTGAAATATATTTCACATTAATATGATTTTTAAAAAATTGAAAAACTAAAATTCTAACAAGGGGGCCCCGAGTTAGTAAGTTCATTCCCAGGGTGCCGCAATCATAAAAGAGGTTGGGAATCCCCTGTTATAGTTCAAAAGAGAGGTGTTAAACTCGAATGAAGTTAGAACAGCACGTTATAACACTGAGCAAACACATATTGATTTTTTAAAATATCTTTTTTAATTGTCAACTTACACACGGATATATGTAAATTTGTAAGATACGTTTAACAGTACCTTCTTACCTTTTGAGAAATCTACAAGAAGCGAAAGCATGCGTTGCATAAAGTAAAATTAACAGGTATGATGTCCTACTACTCATGGGTAAAGAGAAAAAAAAAAATGAAACCCGTTTTCACATTGAACTTTAGAATTTAATTTTTTAGGTACTACTATTTTTAGAACAAAGTACATACTCACCAAAATAAATACCAATAAATTCTTTCCGATCATTAAGAACAGCACAAAGAGAAAAATCAAATTTTCTTACCTAAAAAAAGAGGAAGAAAAAATATTAATAATCTTAACATAATAAAATTCTACGTCACAACCAATCATCAATAAATAAACAGTTTTGCAAACATTAAAAAAAACCGAGGTTGAGGAAACAAAAGTAGTGTTATTTTTATTTTCAAACCTGTATTAAAAGAAATAGTGTTTTAATATCTTAAAAACAGGAAAAATGAGTCATATTTTAACTTTACTTTTAGCCACAAAATGTGAAAGATTGGAAAGAAAGAAAAACGGAAGAATAAGATACGTTATCTGGGTCAAATAATCCAAATGAACCATATCTTCTGCAGTTTCATAATCAGGTATAGTAAAATCCGTGTGTATTTATCATGCAAACACACACACCAAAAAAAAAAAAAAAGTATTACTAATAAACGGGAGTAATTGGAGAACTTTATATTTGAACACATAGACCGGTACTGAGTAAACTCGTGTTTTTACACGCAAATGTTAAAGACAATTTAGGATAAAGTTAAATCATATTGGAGACATTTTTTAATAAACTGAACATCGCTTTACTTGAAATCTACCTATACTATGACCTGAATGAGTTTCGGGCAAATTCTCCCATTTTATCTTTTAAACTTTGACTCAGATCCTCATTAAAAAAAAGAAAAAAAACAGATTTCAGAAAATGAAAATGCCGTACATTTTTCCAAAATTTCAGTTTTTGCCGGTGAATTGCGTGTACATTTAAATAAAATTACCGGTCAACAATGTGTTAAGGTACATTGAAGACTAAATTAGACTATGAATATATATATATATATATATATATATATATATATATATATATATATATATATACACACACACACACATACATACACACAGGGCCGGCCTGTGGAATTTTGAGCTTGTGTGCGAGGTCGCAATCTGCGCCCCACTGATCATTCTTGATCGCCTGTGTACGCTGCACACTTCGCACACACCACGGGCCGGCCCTGTATATATACTATATATACTATATATAACAACGTTTTAAAGAACAACCTTTAAAAGCAAGTGCCGGAAAACTGATAAACATTAAGTGGCTAAATTCAAATTTCCTTCTTATCTCGACTAAAAATAAGACTTATTTATACTCAATGAGACATGGCTCAACTCATAACAACCCCACTGTAATTACAGACTAGATAATTAACAATATTTAAGCCTAATTTCAGACAAAGGTGTTGTTTAGTCTTGAAGGAAAACATCAAAATAATATTTTAAAAGAGTGGAAACTGTTCGCAACTGGTGATGCTTGAAAAATTGAAGGTTCATGAAAATCTTGAGCGAGCACACTTGTACACACTGATAATCCCCCCGCGTAATTCTCAATTGATGGTGTTCTAGGGCTAAAAATAGTAAACAAGGGAAGAGCAATGTACTCCAGATAATCTTCAGAGAGAAGCTGTTTCTCGGAATTAGCAACGGTTTCGTCAATATGCCTGGGGCAAGATGCCGATTAAATATAAGTAAGTCAGTGGGGCTTTTATGAAGAGAGTGAAATGACCCAAAGCGGAAAGTAAGAGGGGAATTAGACAGCAAATGCGCATTTTCTCCTAAATATGAGTAAGAAATAATTTTCTATTCCAAATGGCAAAAATTAAACTCTCAACATGAAGCTAATATAAAAAACAATGCGGATTAAGTGGACTTAAGATTACATTTGTTTCGCACACAAAAATTAAAACCCAGGCACCATTTCTTTTGAAGGAGTTTACAGATAGGCTACCGACATGGCAAAGTCGGGTGTAAAGCATTGCAATTAATTGTTTATAAAACTGGGTTCATCCACATACGATAATAAACATTTCGCATATGCATTCCAACATAATTAAATACACATTCGATACGCATAAATGCTGTCTTACAACGAAGAAGAGGATGGAACTATAACTCGTTGCCAAAATAACGCCTTATTTTAAAAATAGTGTTTTCGGAATACTTCTGATAATACAGGGTGTCCGGGATAAAGGTATCCAAAAGGCATGACTTATTTTTACGGAACTACCCATTAGAATTTTAAAAAAAATTATTTGAATAGAAAGAACATCTCCCCGAGTTTTAATATCAATCATAGATTTCTATCATAGTATCATAGATTTCGATGTGTGCACCTTTTGTAGCACGACTAACGTCTAAATGGTAATCCAGTTCTCTCCAAGTGTTTCGTAGTATATCAGGTGTTACTAGACTTTTTTGCTTGGGGATTCATTAAATCTGTTGTGTATAAACAAAAAATTGAAACTGTGGATGAGTTGAAGAAGCGTATCATTCAAGCAATTCGTGTAATAACTGCCGATATGCTACGAAACACTTGGAGAGAACTGCATTACCATTTAGACGATTGTTGTGCAACAAAAAGGTGCGCATATCGAAATCTATGATACTATGATCAAAGTCTATGATTGATATTAAAACTTGGTGAGAAGTTCTTTCTATTTAAATAATTTTTTTTAATTCTAATGGGTAGTTTCGTAAAAATAAATCATGACTTTTGGATACCTTTAGCCCGGACACCCTGTATAATGTGTGTGTGTGTGTGTGTGTGTGTGTGTGTGTGTGTGTGTGTGTGTGTGTGTGTGTGAGTGACTGTAACAACTAATAAACACCTGTACGAATAACAACGTTTGACACGAAACTGATTTTTTTGGAACCTTCTTGACTGCATGTTTTCTTGTCATAAAAACTGCGTATCCCATACCTACAAAACATTCTTGATTTCCCTTCAGTACGTAAAATTTTACTTTTAAAGTGGGAAAAAAAATGCCAGTTTAACATCATAGGAGGGTACACTAATTATTTTCGCATGCTATACATTTTTTTCATACTCTAATGAAAAAACTTCTGTTGAACGAATTTCTTGATTTTAAGACCACTTGTACTTAAAATTTCAGAGCTCGCGTTCCCCCCCCCCCCCCAAAAAAAAAAAAAGGCTCGAGTGTAAAGTATAGTCTCTTCCTTTTAAAAAAACCGAAGTAGTTCAGATATCCAACAGTCCATTCATCAGATATGGACTCTTTATAGTAGTTTAGGTATTTAATAAAGTTACTTTTTTCCTACAAGACGAAGCCAGAACTGAAGTATACGAATACCACTTTCCGTTAAAGCATCTCTTAGTGACAGTAGACCAAAATTAAAATTTTAAAACTGACACGGAAATATGAGGAATGAAGATGACGTGAAGAAAAGGAAATGCTGCTTAATTTTCCTTACTGAAGTAATCATTATATAAATACATATACACGTTGCACATTCTTCGCCAAATCTTTGAGACTCGCTGAATTCGTCCTACGCCGATAGAGCGATTTCAATTAAACCTGAAATTCATCAAGAACAATACGACAAAGGGAATCCAAGGTAAAAACGATAAGGATAAAAATGTAACTATGTCACACTTCACAAAGCTAAAGAGAACGCATGACCTTTAAAAGGAAAAAAAAAAAGTACGCTCTCACACATAAATAAATTACAGCCGGTGCTTTTGACGTCTACATTTGTCTGGTGACATCAGAGGAAGTGACGAATAGCACATCAGAAAGCCGTGGGTGCTATTTACGAAGCCTGAACAATTTTTCCTGCTATCTTTCAATGGTTTTATCCGCAAGTCCAAATTCGAGAGTCTCAGTTGAGAGGGCAGGAATCATCTTAAACGACTAAACGATACTTATCTTGCAAAAATGAGTTAGTCTAACAAACGACGCGCTTTGAATTGAAAGCATTCTATCGGTGTTCATTTTCTTTCTTTTTTTGTTGATGTTCATGTTTTATTATTTTGTACAGTTGAACTAGTGAGGCTATGCAGATTAAGGGAATAACGATACAGTGTTTCCCTTTAGAGAAAGGGGTCATCAAACTTTCAGCACTGAGGGTAAAATCAATAAATTCGTAGAGTTTACGCGGTCCCTATATGTATTGCCAAACGAAATGAATTGTCCAAACATTTACGACAATTTTCAAAAAGGTACTCATATTGCATGTCATTGCAGTCTCTATAAGAAACTTGACAGTCTTTAATAGGCTACATGCAAATGGAATCCGAAATTTGCAAAATGTTTTAAAGACCCCCATACCTTTCGATCAGAAACGGGTTTAGGATTTTCACTTTATATTCTTCGTGAAAACAATATACATATTTGGCATCAAATTTAGATTGGTATATATTTTATTCATTCTCATTCCCACAAATATATATGAAAACTCATTCCATCCTCGTTTCAGAAATATATGAAAGCTAACACCTAAAGCAATGGATTGAGTTAAGGCACAAGGTAAATCTTATAACCAGGAAGGGATGTAAAACCTTCGAAATAACACATTACAAACTTCTCATGCATAAAACTAATGACGAATTAAAGGACAAGTAAGAAAAGAGCGAAAATTTTTCACTCTTCTCTCTGGAGCTGACGTTCCCTCTTCCTAGTGCGTTTTCAATTTGAACGAAATTAGCCTTATTTAGGACTTTTTTGAATTTCAACTTCTAATTAAACTTAAAATGACGTGAACTGGTTCAGTAAGCCCTGTAAATACAATGAATGGGCCCCCAACTGATCGCAGGATATAGACTGAAAACCCTTAATTCAAGAGGAAAATGGGAATAACAGCAACTAAACAGATCTTCCTCTTACCACGTTGTTGAAATTTAAAGAAAATAAAAGATGTAAGGCGATTTTAACATGTAATCAAACGGATATCTGTTACAGATGCGGAATGTTAAAAGTTTTTAAACAAGTAATACGTTTCCCCCTCGTTCATAAATATAAGAGTACTGTCACCAGGATGATTAAAATTTAATTAGGAAACTGATAATACAGACACCGGTACAAAAAAAACACGGAAACACACGCAATTCATTCATTACAATGAAAACAGGACGTGGTGTTCTCTTTCCAAATAAAATATTTTCAATGCAAACAGTGAGGCAGTAAATAAAAATGAAATTTTGCAAGGAAAATTTTGGCAAATAAACGTACAAGGATCCTGGACGATTTCTGCGATTTTCGCATTTGACCACTAACAGCAGCCGTCAGAGCATCCAGAATGTTGCTAATTCGTTATTAACCCAAACTACATATTTATATGAGCAAACGGTTATGTGGGCTGATTGAGAAGAGGTGATTTGTGAAGGTTGTAACTTCATGCCACTCTTTTAGAGATTTAATTTTTTCGTTGCGTTATAGCTACTCTTAAGTAAATATATTAATGTGTGCAATATATTATGTGTTTCAATTTGCATGAAATTCAAAATAATGACTACAATGTATAGTAACCAATGGGATTATTATCATTATTAGTAGTAGCAGTATATAACCCTCATCAGAAATTACTTTTCAAGATACAACTGAAAAGCTTGTACTCTAACCATAGTCTTGACTTCTTGAGAAATATATATACTACAAAAAATTGTAGGCTGTTTATAAAAATTTTACAAATGTAATTTCAGAAGATCGAAATTTAAATCTAGAATCTGAGTTTAAATTCTTTAAAAATAAAGCTAAAAGAACGTTTACTGTAGCTCCATACATGTAGTTAAGGTTTTTAGTGACAGCCTCTTTTCTCCTCCCCCTAAATAAATTTTCTACTGAAATATTTCCCGCTGTAGAAAGTACTAAAATTAAAATAAATAAGTAGAACATCTAATAAGCTAGGCTGTGACAGCAGTGAACAACGGATATGAAAAATATCTATTTATTGATGAGGCATGTTTCATAACATTTAAACCGTAGCTTAAAACCATATCCTCAGTACTTTAATTGATATCGATAGCTTAGTGTACGTTTTCATCGCATGGCAAAACTCTCAGTGAAGGTTTGTAAGAAGCTAGTAACTTCTCGAGCATACTGGACAGTGATAGGATATGTTATGGGACGTACAAATTTGTATTATTTAAAAGTATAATTATAAATAATTCCACCTCGTTCAGATAGTTTTGTTCTGTATCGATTGGGCGTATCAAGATTTGATACGCTGATAAAACACAACTATCGGTTTTTCACCGAAACATCAAAGACTGTTTTTGCAACGCATTTTTTAAGAACCTTTTTCCATAAATCTGTGATAGGGTTCATAATGATCAAAGCACTAAGTTATAAACAGAGGTTATAATAATAGCATTCATTATTCGCCATAATACAGGTAACCCTCCTATAACACGGTAGATAGGTTCCTAGAAAATGCAGTGTTGTGTGAAACCGTGTTATATGAGACCCAGACACAGTTAAAAAAAAGGGGGGGGGGGGTTACGTTCTAAAAACTTATTAAAAACAAAATTTTTTTTTAAGTATTCCATATAAGTAACTATTTTTATTAAAAATATAAGTGTATGTATTACACAAAATGAAAAGAAACAAAAAAATACCATTTTCATTTAATACGACCCTAATTTATTAAATTTCTTCCTCATCACTGCTCAGTACAATCAAACGAGAAAGTTTTTTTGTCGATTGAACGATATCACCTTCACTTTCAGAACCTTTTTCTTCATTTAGATTTTTTGCACCCTCTATCCTCTTTTAAAAATCTGTAATTTCGGTTTATTTGCTGGTTTTTACAAGGTCATTGTAGATTCACGGTATGGAGATCGACAATTTTGCAGCTCCCTTTTGAATTTTCTACTTCTTTCAGCGAAAGGGTCTGCATTCAGGAAAAATGATTCAAGATTTTCAGTTAAGCTTAGGCCTTCTTGTTATTTTACAGAGTTATAAATTCATGAATTATAATTTGTTTATACATTTTCATGTAAAGCCACTATAGTTCCTTATTCCTTCCCATCATTATTTTAAGGTAATTTAGTTTTTAAATGTGTTAAACAAAAATCATGTTATCTAGTGCTATAGAAGTAGTGTTGTACAAAGGGTTTCGCAATTTTTTTATCGTGTTAGAGCGAAACCGTGTTACAGGTTGCAGTGTTATACGAGGGTTTCCGCTTTTTATCTTACTGTGTTAGAGCGAAACCGTGTTGTAAGATGCCGTGCTGTAGGAGGGCTACCTGCACCTACAATGTGCAGCCATGCATACACCAATATACATTACAATTTTTTCGAATGAAATATACTTTTCGTAAACTCGAGGCTGAGTTCATAACGTAGAAACAATAAAGCGAAGGCAATAATCTCATCCATATCTCTGACTGTTATTGCACAATATATAATACAGAGGTACTTGACTTATTTATTCGCGAAACACCCGGTGATCCTTGTTGCAACAGCTGCAAAGCATTAAAGAGGAACACACAATAATCGAGCAGCTTTTCACGAAGGAAATAATAGCTCTCCCAATTCTTCCAATTTTCCTGACAATTCGGAAAAATTATTTCTCAAAGTACACAAGTGTTTATCGTTTATTTCATTAACAAGGGTGAGAGAGAGGTTTAGGTTTGTTTCGAGGGCTGTGGTCATTTTAAGCAGCATGTTTTTTTTTTCTATGCCAGGATGAAAAAATTTAGGACTGGAATGGCCGATGTTCGAAAGGAATAACGAGATGTTACTAATTTTTAGAAAGAAATTTCAGTGTCAAATTTCATTTCATATCTCATAAAATTAAGTTCTACGTCATCCAAAAAAACCTCGATATGAGGTAGATATCCATAAGCCTAGTCCTGAATATCCGAGAGTTACTTTCTTGTTAAAAATGCTACAGAAAAAGCCTCTAAAGATATATGTAATATTTATTTTTAAGAACCTGCATAATTTAAAAAGTAATATTTTCCTAAGATAAGTAATAAAAAAATAAGTAAACTTTTCTCTAAACGAATTTAGAAATTCATTCCATATGAACGTATATATGAAATTCCCAGACTGATGAATGAGGCGATAAACAGTAGATTAAAAACTGATAATATTTGAACATCAGTAGAATTAACATACACAGTTAACAAATGAAGAAATGATTCGAAAACTTAGCAACATTAATTAGACATAAAGGGCAATGCTACGTGGAAAGACTTTTTGGGTCTCGCTTACGTAGAATCTCGCATGTTTTTTTTTCTATGCCAGGATGAAAAAATTTAACAACGCACAAGTAAATGGATTCGAACAAAAACACAGATTCTTTTTAAGTACATGAGGACTTGGTTGGGTGGTCAGAGAAACGTGCCAGGATTCAGTTCAGAAATTTGAATCAAACATACGCTAAGTGTTTCAATTATTCTAGTAACGTCTGTGTGCAAAGCCCTTGACCTTATTGAGCTTTCATTGGAGATTGTCTTGTACACATTTAAAATAACCCTAACTTTCAATAAATAACTTTCATACTACACATCCATATTTTCAGTTGTACGTCATTAGTCGACATTCATTTGTGGAAGATCTCAAAGAGAACGGCATCCCTCTTGAGCCATTAATAAGCTCATAATCGGTCGTTAACTGAAGCCAGAAAGCTATCCATATGTCAGTTTTCAACGATCTCGTACATCATTCTTTAATACTCGTTTGTCGAAGGCAGTTAGCCAGCAAATATGCTGTCGTTGTAGTGTTAATTCTTCTTCTTCTGGAGCACTACAATAAGGCCGTTCCAATAAGTTTACGCCATCTGGCCCTATCTAAGGCAATACTCCTCCAGTCTCCCCTATATATAGTTTTTATATCATTCTCAACGGCATCAAGCCACCTACTTGGTGGCCTTCCTCGCTTTCTAGCTCCCATAGGTTTGGTAAATGTGAGCTTTTTTATTGGATTTGTGTCTTCAGTCCTGTATAAATGACCCAACCATCGAATCCTGTGGCTTTTTATGACCTTGACAATGTCAGGTTGTCTGAATTTTAGGTAGATTTCATGATTAAACATTAATCTCCAAACACCATTTTTGTAGTGTTAATTACTACAAGTAAATAGTCAGCTGCTGACCTCCAAGAGAAATCTAGTTCTTTAAGTTCAGTTTTCATCATTCTAATACACCGTTCGTTGAAGGCTGAACCAAGTTTACACGACAGTTATGAAAAGTCACTGAAAGTTGATAATCGATACGGCTAACTGATAGTCACCTAGGTAGCTGTATTTCAAGTTTTCTTTTATTTATCATAGTTATTATTTATTTTGTAACTTCGTGAAGACTGTTTCTATTAGTCGCAGTGTCAAGTCAATATATGCCTGTACTCCACCTAAGAAAGTACAACCGCATATTTTGTTCTGGGTAATCTGCTATAAAATTTATTCACAGCAGCATATATCGGTCTGGTATTAACTATGAGAACTGATTAAGTGGAGGCCACTACGTGAATAAATTTTTAAAAAACTAAATTCATTTTAGAAAAATGAAAGATAATTCTATAACTATATACATATTGTACGGCTGTTTCGCTATAAATGCATTAAAAAAAGAGCTAGGAAAAATTAAATGTATAGAAAATTAAATGCTGATCTGCGTTCAATCAACGCCTAGGGGTAAGAAGACTACCACTCTTTGAACTTATTAGTTAAACGTGTTTCGTCCGATTTGCAAAAGTCTGAAAACGTGCATACTTTCACAATTATCTTTCGAAATCCGAAAGATCTAGAAATGGAATTAAGAAGCAGGACGAGAGTTGCAACTTTTTAAAAGTTTTTACCCGGTAGAAGGGAAAAGCCACACACGCGGATCGGGAGAAGAAAAAAAAAGGAAGGAAAAAAAAAGGTACTTGCTGGATTAGTATCGCTATTTTCCTCGAGGCGCTCGTTTGTTTTGCTTTCTCAGATATAGCCATACTTTATGATTTGGTCATCGATGAGACGGGAAATTGCGCAGCTTCCCAAAGGGTGCTAACTGCTCAGGAAGTGTAACAAGCTGTGCGTTGAAAAGCAATGAAAGAGCAAATCGGATTACCTTGCTTGGTCAATAAATCAGTGCCCCGACAAACGTCTATAATTCGGACGTCTCAGAGATTAATTGCTCAGATTAATCGGTTAGATTCATAAATTAATAACAGTTAATTTGTAACTCATAATTAATCTAAAACAATAAAAGAGAAATTGAAATAGCCTAAGTGAAAAGATCCAGCTGTAACCGAATATATCGAGAAGAATTTATTCATTACCAACATGAAATAACTTTTTCTATGTTTCGTTTGTTTTACATTCCATTAACACAAGTATAAAAAATCTAATCAGAGAAAGCAAAGTCTGAAAATCCTCTTATATAGCAACCATAATTTCTCAGGGGGATTTTCACACCAAAATAATAACGTATTCTCACTTCAAACTGGAACTTCGATTTTTTTATTTTTTTTTTATTATTATAATGAGTGGCTCTCAGTCTAAACGAAATTCAACTAGGCCCTTAGCGACAGCATTATTATAGTCAAATGCCTTGAACACTGGTTCAAAACTATGATGATAATCGATGTCTCCATGACTATGTCCCTTGTTTGGGATCTCCAATAGCAAATGTATAGGTAAAAAGTGGCGATAACACGACTGATATAAAAAAAACAAGCTGACCCATGAAAGATTTGGGCATTCTACGTGAAAAGCATTGAATCTCAAAAGGAACTAAATCCGGTTAACTACCTTTTACGTACAAGCGGATAGTCTTACAAATACTAATGGCAAGGGTTGGAATCGAGAAACATAAACAAAAAAATATTTTAAATAGTATTGGACCAATTTGAAGGTCTTTCATCGGCCACTACAAACGTGGGAGAAAAATGTTAATATGACGATACTGGTTTCGAGCGTGCTACGGTCTTTTTTTTTTTTTTTTTTTTTTTGGGGGCTACACGAGGGCTAATTAGACTGGGACCTACTGCTTAAACGCGATTCCCAACGGCTACAAACGTCCATGTCACCACGGACTCAGATACCGAATGCTAGCGCCCTAGCCATTCGGCCATCGTCCGGCTATGACAATACTGAATCAGACATTATAAGTATAGTTTATAGTTGAATTTTTACGTTAGAATTGCAGTCAGTTATGTTATGTAAACTGCATTCTTTTTTTCTTTCCACTTGATCGATTACAGTGTCACTTTGCACATTATGTAACAATAGAAAGATTCCAATAAGAAAGTATCATAGGACTTATTAATTTGAAAATTAATTAGCAATGACATGAGCGAAGATATTGATGAACACCCCATAACTAATAGAACAGACTGCTTTAAATTCAATTATCCCGTAACGAACATTTAAATTAGATTTATATACAAAGAAAATATATTCGAAAGATATGAGTAAATTTGCGAGTCAGGTAAGGGAAAAATAAACAAAAAGAATTTTTTTTAAAAAAAAACTCCCATCCTTAAACAATACGACAAATGCACATCTACCGTACAATATTATGACTTTGTGCCACTTTTGTATCATTAAGTTACTTTGGCATGTAGTATCAATCATAGTTATTCACAAAACTCACGATAAAATTCTCCTTCCTCTTCGTAAAATTGCATGAAGAGGTAGCAGATGGGAGTTACGGTGCGGAAAATTGGCTGAACACGACTAATACCAATTAATTTTGTATTCAGGAGTAAACAAACACTGCAGTAAGCGCATTCAAGCAACTGAATACCCGTCATATTAACTGAATTCAATGTTAAATTACGGAAAATACGTTGTTAACTGACTTGCTTTTAAGAAACTCCCTTTAAAAGGATAAATATCTATACACTTCTATATTTTTCATTAAAAATAGGGTACCAATGAAATAGTGAAATGTAAATAACTCGGATAATAGGTGGTATGCCGAATTCCAAATTAATAGCTTCCTTGTAGATTTAAAAGAAAATAAAAACATGCTTAGATTTCTGTCTTTAACTGGGTACATATTTCCAGGAGGAACACCAAATGCAAGCTGATAATCATGGAAAGAACTTCCCAATGGGATAACATGAGTGACCCAAATAATCAAATATATGAGTGGTGGGTACCTACAAAATTGAAGAAAACTTCAGCAATTGTCTGGTCAGATTTGCAAAACAATGAACCACGTTGAAACGAAAGAAGTAAAAGATTTAAATCCTTCTTCAGAAAGAAGGGGATTTTTCAATAATCAATTTTCTCTCCTATTCATATGCGCCAACGCATCGTGTGATTAAAAAAAATGATAATATTACGGACCACCCCATAATAATATCAGAAAAGAATTTTTCTCCTCTATTCTGTACAGTCTGGATTATTAGATAGGTTTAGAGAACAAGAACTGCGGCTCGTGAAAGGTCGAAATCTGCCGCCCTAATCGCAGGAAAGAGGGTCGTTTGAATTCGTGAATTTTTAGGATGTTCATCGCAGCGTGAAATTTCTCTCGAAATTAGATGGGGGGGGGGGGGGACGCAAGTTCCGAAGTAACAAGCGGTTTCCGTGAGAAAGTAAGGCGAGAATAGCCGAACGCACAGACGTACGTAGCAAAAGAAAGTTCTCGGCAATAAATAAAACTTACTCTTTTTTTAAAGAAAAGGTTTCGATGGACAGGTAACGGAATTGTTACATGAGATATAAATTAAAAAGAATTATGAATGGGTAAGTTTTTCCTCATTCTGTTCGAGAAATATTTTGACCAGAACGAAACAATTTTCCAGTAGCAACTGATCCAAGATTTTGAGTAAAGTATCTAACTTTATATGAGAAAAGAATATGGAAATATGTGGTCTATTTAAAGCTCTATAAAGCCACAAGAGGACTGAGTTTTCGACTGTCAACCAAATCTCTGAATAAAATGAAAAAAAGTGAAGTTTTAATAGTTTCATTCCGGTTAACATTATAGTTTGGTAAACAGGATCGACGCTCTTCAATGTTCAATTTAATATATCATTAATTTTTAGATTTTCATACAACAGCTAAAAAATTAGACCAGACTCTGTTCTCTGTGAGCTTTCCAACAAAAAAGCATTAAATTATACAAATTTCAGTACATCGTGAACGATTATGAGCATGAGAACCTTCTCAACATTACATTTCAGTATATTTTATTGTAAAGGGAAATAAAATTCAAAGCTTTACATGGTGCAGACATATATAATTTGCTTTAAACCTCTCCTAAAGAGAGGTTAAAGTCATTGGAAAGTCTGCAATAATGACATATCATACATGAGATATAAATATCGTTTAAACTAACTTAATGTCTACTGACCATCAAATACACCGTATAATTGCATACTGTCTCAGTAAAACGCTCACGAAGATATCCAGATGAAAGAGACAATATTTATTAAGAGCTAATTAATAATATAAAATGAGAACAATTCATTTGCCTTTTTTTTCCAACTTGCCAAAAGATAATATAAAACTTCAATTGCTTCAATATACTCGGGTGTGTGGATAAAATATAAATCGCGGTTCAAACACCGTGTATCCTATCGACTAAACACCCCAAAATCATATTAATATAATAAAAGTACGACAAAAAGTCACTTTAAATTTCAATAATTCATGAAGGAGAAATCGTTGAAAAGTACCACCATTTTTATTACTTCGAAACTCGCTCGCTAGTCATTTGAACGAGAGTTACAAAAAAAAATAAATTTTTAAAAAAAGATAGAGAGAGAGATATACTGACCGCGATCAACGCGAATATTCAATTACTGTATAACATTACTCTAGCACTTCCCTGCATGATAAAGTTATAATGATGGGATGCCGGGTTTGATTACCGTGTGCGGGAGTCACTAAGAAACAGCGGATGGGCAGTAGGGGATAGTTAAATTTGTTACTCCGAAAAAACTTTGATGCAATGATAGTTCGGAGAATGGGGTGATACACAAGGCCGGGTTTAAATACAAAGCGACCCGGAGGCAAAAAATATTTTGGTGCCCTAAAAACTTTCTAAACGTTAAAAAAGGTATAACATCTCTTTACTTAAAAAGGGGATAATAAGAATAATAATAAAGAAAATAATATTTAAAAATAAACATCAACATACTTAAATATGTGACCTTTTTATTGCCATACTAGCGACCCGTCCCGACTTTGTCCGGGTTGAACAATTATTTATTTTAAGTAGATATTAGGTAGGTATAATTTATTTTAAAACTTCATGGTATACCACATTTTTTGTTTCGTTTTTCTGAGGTTTTAAAATAAATTGATTCTCCGCATTTCCTGAACTAGAGAGACCAACATATAATTGTCCATGAATAAAGCAATCTTCGTAAGTCAAGTCCAATATATTTGTATGTTTGACCTTCGGATTTGTTGATGGTGATGGCAAAAGAAATTTTTATTGGAAACTGTAACGTCAGGCACTGAATTGTGTCCGGGGGGGCCACCCCCGCATGCTGATTTTGATGCAATTCGTCCCTATAGTCTCGCAGTCAGCGACGACAGCCGCGGAAGCTGTCGAAATAAGCAACTTTTATGAGCAAAATCATTGAAACATTAATTTAAAAAACTCTGGGACCCGATTTTCAAAAAATAATATGCCTATGTTTTAATCTGAACTATCAACTATATCTATACAAAATTTCAGCTCAATTGAAGCAATACTTTTTCACATATAAAAGAACAAACATAGGCCTATTCGAAATAATCAATAAATTTCACAGTTTTAATGAAACACACTGATTTTTGAATAAAGTTCAATAATTCAAGTTCAATTTACGCAAATTGTGCATAAAATTTTACATAAATTCAAAAACAAAGTTAAATAAAGTTCTGTAATATTATACCAATAAATTTCCAGTTGATAGCCAATAAATTGTAAATCTTTTTTTGCCTTAAATGTCCAATAAAAAGCGTAGTTCCAAATGTAATTTTCTTCAATAAACCCTTAAACGTTGCCAATTTCAAAAATCCTTTTTGTATTTATCAATACCTCCTCCACTTGACTCTTTAAAATATTAAATGTTTTACTGATAATAAATGAAAATGTAATTTGATGTGTTGCTATGGTTACTTGATTATGGTTGACAAAGGAAAAGTTGTAAAGGTGAAGCATCAGCTCAACATTTAGGCCCCTAACTTTCTTTCGACTGATCAGATATACATAATATATAGCCTATGTCCATCTGGAATAATGTGCCTTTCAAATAGTGAAAGAATTTTTCAAATAGGTGCAGTGGTTCCGGAGATTACCCTCCACATACAAAATCCGCCCTCTCTTTATATATTAGTATAGATCATAAATATTAAAAACATTTATAAAATTAAATTAATATTAATCAATTTAAAATTTTTTATTCATTTTTTTCTTCTTTTTTCTTTCGTTTTTCTGATTTCTAGAGCCCTACAGTACCTCCGCTGAGGCCGACACTGAGTATAAACCTTCCAACATATGCCAAAAATAATTGTGTTCAGGCACACCAAACTTTTATTAAGGTGCTGGCACAAAAGGAGGGGCAAGAAAATGGCACAACAAAACTAAACTTTCTTTACAGAGCCACTTGAACCAAAAATTCCAAATTTTTCAAAACCTGTATAATAAAATATATAAAATGGTGTCCAATGGATTGATTAAAATATTGGATATTTATTGAGGGATGGGATTGGATAATATTTATTTTTTAATATCATAGAAATAATAGGCTAATACAACAAAAACCGATTCCTTAAAATCCTGGCCATAGCTTTTAGAGAAAATGTGCCCCTAAATATGCGCGGAATACAATAACTCTCCTTCTAATAAGGTTATCAACGAATGATTTTTCAGTGGTTCACTTATTCGGGTTTTATTTCTGCAATTCTTCATAGTAATCCGGTGAAACAAAATGTTTCACTTTCAAATGACAAAAAAAAAAAATTCATATCTGTCATAAAACTATAAATATTTCCTGTGACCCTACAAGCGATATTTAAAAGCGCTTTCCACGTTAGCTTTTTTTTTTTTAACTATAAATTTCACGAACGGGGCGAAAACAATGCAACCAGAAAATAAAAACAAATACTTTTAAAATTTTGTAAAAAGATCAATAGCTGACAGTGCCCTTAGAAACGATCACAAACAATGGATAAGACAATCTCAATCTCATCCGTGGAAATTCGGGAGAAAAGCCCGGGACATCCCACTCTCCGAAATGCAAAACGAACTAGTCACGATACCACAAAAAACACCTGCGTCGCTTCCTTTTCATTCTCGGTTTTTGCACGTGCAAACGGGTGAGAGAGAGAGAGAGATTTTACCATTGTTCACGCGTTGCTGGAAGCGTATTATAACGTGACGCGAGACACAGATACGTCCACACATTCCAAACGGCAAAGGAAAACGCGGGTAAACAGAACACACGCATACAGGCTTTAAAAGCATAGAGCAGGGCTTTTTTTTTGTATTTTTGTTTTTTTGTTTTTTGTTTTTTAAATAAAGCGGGTGACGTGTTCAGTACACTAGAATGCATTACACCCGGTTGATCGCATTCTGTAGCAGATGTAACAGTGTAATTATGTTACCATGTTATACTCGCTCGTCTTATTATGTTCTGTACCAGGCATTTTAATTTTTTGTAATCTAAATCTCTCGAATCAGCACGATAAGCTAATTGAGAAAATCATTTTGGCCTGATTTGGCGAAATTTAGCCACAAAAAATTTTGCTTTGTTTACATTCACTTCCTGGAAACTTTATACTTGGCTCCCAGAAATATATTGTTATTATTTATATTTGAAAATAAGAAAGAGAATATCATTACCACATAATTTTTCTGCTAGAGCAAATTTCGACCGATCAAATTTAATAGAATTTTAATAGAATATTTTTTAAAAAAATAATCTTTCATATCAAATTTTACTTTAAAAAATATGTCTTTCCTTTACTAACTCCAAGTACACCACATTTTTTTATCTTTTTGCATAGAGAACTGAGGAAGAGATGCTCGTAAATCTTAAAATCAACTCATTTTTCCATAGCCTTAGCTAGAAAATTTATTATTAGTCTTGGAAAATAAACTATTTATTATTTGAACACAATCGGGAGATGGCGAATTAGCAAGACACTCACGTTCATATGGGCAGTCCGCTGCCAACCCACAATTAACATAATCAAATAACTGAGAATATCGAGTTTTGTTTTAAGCCATGCCATTTGAGAAGCAGTCAAATGTTCGAAAAACCGATTTCAACGCTAGATAACTTTTTATTACTACTCTTGCACAAAGAAGGCACACACGTGTTGAAAACAACTTTTACAAGAAGTGCACTAGGACAAAAGTGAATATCTAACTAATCAATCGATCAATCAGAATTCTGACTGTATGAAAATACTCAAACACATGCACACACATATACACAGAATAGAATAAAAAATATAAAGAAGGAGCGGTATTTTTGGATCAAAGCAGAGAGATTCGCACCTGAAGTGTTGTAGAGTGGTCGAGAAAGTCAGCCCCGGGCCCGAACCGGATTAACAACTCGACCATGACTGCAGGCGAGTCACGGTCAGAGGAGGAGAAATCGCCGATTGGAATGATTGGTATCCGAAGACCCTGAACAGTAATATGTAAATTAAGGACAGGACAGTGCCCGACGAACGGAGAAAAAGAATTCGCCATACGAGGGATGTGTGTATTCTATACATGCATGTAATGTAATGTAATATACTATATATATATATATATATATATATATATTATGAAAGAGTTGAAAAAGAAGAAATAAAGATAAAGAACTAAAATATATAGAACAAAGTTTATTTAGAACAGAACATTTACACAACTATCTCTTCTCTATAAATAAAACTGATTGCTAGTTTCTGTAACAGGGCTGCACTGCTACTAAAGACACACAGGAATCACATAGAAGTAACTTTATATGAACTTTATATAACTGAATTTTTAAAAACAAGGTAGAAATATTTATGAATCTCGAATGACATTTTAAGCATAAAATTTTACTATAATGAGAGTTCAAATGAAATCCAATTCATTAAGATTATTACGATATAAATAATCCCATTAATTACAAAGTATATAAAAATAATCAAGAACAAAAGAAAATTTTAAGACAAGAAGATATTAATAATGATCGCGTAATTCCTAATTTTTTGATACTTTTAAGAGATAAATAATCCATTCATAATTTTTAAAAAACTAGCTCTCAAAACAATGAAAAACAAAAAAATTCTTAAGACCAATGAATAAGAAAAAGTGAAAAGAACAAAATAAAGGATTACGTAGCTATGGCCAAAGCCAAATTCAAGATTATGTTCTGCACATAAATTTTACCAAGGTACAGGTTTGGTTTGGTTTGGAGCGCTACGGTCAACTTTTTGCTACACGAGGGCTAATTAGACCGGGATCTACAGTTTAAAGCCAATTCCGAACGGCTACAAACATCCATGCCAATAGTGGGACTTTAACTCATAGGATCTGATCCGAATCAGCGCCCTAGCCATTCGGCCATCAACCGGCCCCACGGATCGGGACTAAACAGTCTTGCTGTCGGGGCATGTAATATAACAGTCGCACATAGTATGACTAAAAAAAAATAAATAAATAAAAAAGAGCTTTAAAAAAAAAAGAGCTTAAAAGATAACTTAATGGGATGAATTAAGATGTAAACCTAATAAAGACAAGGAAATTTAAATTAAAAAAACTAACGCAAAGGATTGTAATTGAAGTATGTTAAGCATGAATTATCACAGGAATAATTACTATTTTAATCCCGTAACAGAATATTAAGGGATTATTTAACTCCGTATATTATCAAAGCAACAACAGGTAAAATACATAGTTAGGTATGAATTAGACTTAATTATTAAAACATTACATGTGCATCACAGAAAAATAAAAATTAACACTGGAATAATTAATGATATGATCCATCAGATATCAAACCTCGTTAACTCAAAAATCCATATAATAGATAACATACCACCTCTAAAAACACATTAAGAATATTATTTCAAGCACGCCTAGTCATTGAATCTGGGGACGAATACAAATAAATATAAATGGCTCAAATTGAAGAAAAAGGTAGGTACATAAAAAGGGGAAAACGATATCATCCAATACTAAAAGAGGTTTAGAAGAGCGAATGTATTCAAAATAAACAGCATCACAAAGATCTTTTTAAAATGTCAAAGAAAAGAAAGTAAATAGTAAATTTTTCAAAAAAAAAAAAAAAGACTCGTACAAAAGCGATGTTGTGCACTCCATCCAAACGTCTCTCGTTATCGCAACGGTATTCAACAGACATTTATTTTTATTACTCGGTTATTGTTTTCGAAAACACCACTCGCATTTTCCTCATAAATCAATCAAAACTATCGATCTTTTTAGAAGCGCACGATTTTTAATCAAAAACCGCAAAGATAATGAAGGGCCTCTTTCGGATAATTACATTTCTATTGACTTTTAAAATATTTCGAGGAACCAAAGAGTTGATGCTGCGCAAAATATCCACGCAGGGCTAGGATTGGGCCCGAACGCCGTCACCGTCCGAACCCGCAGGCCAGGTAGGGATTTAATTATGGGTTTCGTACGAATATATTGTTGATGCATTTGTCGCCATGCTTTGCTCTCGAAAATATTCACCACAATTTATGGAAGATACGATTCACTCCGAAGCTGGCAAAAATCGGAGAATGTCGCCAGTAAAAATTTAAATCCGCTATCGACTTCGCGGTAAGTTTACCGACCTCATAGATATGCAATGTTCTGAAGAGCCTACCAGGGCCTTTTTATCGCATGGGCAAATCGGGACTTTGCCCAGGGCCCCCTGATATCTAGGGGGCCCCAAAACCCCCTTGGTGTATGCACCTAGTACTTCTAATAGTATGTATTTTTATAAATGTCCGTAAGGGGGGGGGCCAAATAGTATCTGCCCAGGGGCCCCCAGCATTCATAATCGGGCCCTGCAGCCTACACTTCTCTGGATATGCAAATTCGCAACCTAGGTCTCACCAAACTGTTTTATAGTACGATAGATGCACAACTTGAGACTTTAGCTCCCACAGGCTTCATAAGCGGTAGTGCGGGATGAGCTCCTTGAACACGAGAAACCTTGGGGCTTGTTGTTGTCTCCCCCATCTCTTCTTCGTATCACAACCAATACCCCCAAAGAGGGGGAAAAAAGAAAAAGATGAGTCATTGTTCTTCGGAAATACTTAAATAAGAAGACTTCACTCACGATTTGAAACACTTATTTTCCATTAAAAAAAAATTCATGCTTTTCTTTTCGATATACAGTCAACGTAATATTTAAACTGCAATGAGGAGGAGAAAGTATTTTTTATCCATATTTTTAAGAACAAAACTTATGAACGAATCAATCGAGGTCCACTTTTTATTAGAATAATTTTCAGGGTTTTTCCTTGCTTTTTGCTAGAATAAATAGAATAGCTTAAATAGAAAAAAACGAGAAAAATACTGTTGAACGTGTGAATCAACAAAAATATTAAATTATACCAGATAACCGATGCCCATCCCCCCCCCCCCCTCCCAACCAAAATTTCCCACCGTTGAATCAGTTATCTCGCACCCACGAGCTATTTTCAGACAGCTATAGTTCTCCCACCTAACGGTGAACAGTTTGGTACATGGCCAATAACGACTGCATCCATTCATATGACATAAAGGTTAATTCGCGTCAATTTTGATTCCGCTAAAGTAAGATTATTGATCATCAGAAATGGAACTTTCTCTCCCATTTGTTCAATAAAATCATTTCCAACTACTTGAATCCTAAGTTGTTGGAGGGACTTACCCTTTCATCCGGGGACAAAGCCGTCACCGTAAATCTAGTATTTGGTTACTGTTGGACTTTAAGGCTGCTGTGTACTAACCCTATTGGATTCATTCACCTCAATGTTAAGCATGGAGAAATTAGTCCAAGAATTGCCGACTTGGATAAAAAGTTCTTTTTTTATTTTTGTTTTAAAATGTACTCCGTAACAAAGAAAGAAATTTTGCTCCGTGGGACATTTCTAGTTTAAAAAAATGCAAATATTTTAAAATTTAAATTATTCGGGGAAAAGTCTGGTATACTGTGTTTCAAACGCTCACAAATTCCTTTGGCGAACTAAATTTATAAAATGAATCCTGTTGCAAGGTGGAGAAAACTTCAGGCTATCTGCAAATACCATTTTTAATTCATTATCAGGATTTTATGTAGCTGTAAATAGTAGACAAATTTTCTCCATAGGTCAACGTTGAGGTGAGCGACTCCAATAAGGTTAAGTACACAGTAGCCTTAATGCAATGCTTCCACTTACAGCTTGTTCCGCGTCTACGTCATAACACCATATCAATGATCACTTCCTCTATCGGCTTGGATGAGGACTGTACATGGTTTACAAAATCATGGTACGAATAAAAATTGATATAAGAAAGTGAAATTCATGGAAAACTGGTCAGCAATAGCAAATAATAATATAATACTAGAAAATATAACTTAAAACACAAGAAAGAACTATTATTAGATGTACTGGTTAAGAATTCCAGTCCGATTCTATTAAACTGTTTCTTTTTCCATATAAAAACTTTTTTGGAGGATATATATGTATGTATGTATGTATGCATGCATGCATGCTGTCGAGGGCAGTTGTTTTAGAGGCCATTAATACCGACTAAAGTACCGCATATGAATTCTTTATTCCTATAATTAGTTTCCGTTATATTTGTTTCTTTTTATATTCTAAGCCATTTAGACCATATATTTTTTTACTAACGGCACTCGTAGCTATGGTAACGTATAAATATATGACATTTAAAGAGTAAAATAGTAACTCGCGTAGCTGTCACGTAAAAATGTAACAAAGTAGTTTAAAGAACGCTAAACAGGCGCCGCTTGGTTTTAAGACTATACAAGAAATGTTTTGCATACCTTCAAACACGAAATTCAGGCTGAAAATCTTTAATTTCCATATCTTAGCTAGGGCAAAATATATCCGACACAAATTATAAAAATAATTATCCTTACACAATGATGTCTTAAATTTTTTTTTCGTAATCTCAAAGTACACATTTTGTGAACAATAGGGTATGACAATATGGAAACAAAAACTACTCACCAACAATTAAAGATTACACTCTCTTTCATTTAAGAAACAAAATTTCGCATACACTTACCTAAAAAAGAATGTGAAAATATTAAGTACCGAGAGTCATGGGTGAACATTTTGAGAAATAAAGAAGTTCAATCCCTTCATGTGTATAGATAGATATAAAATATTACAAGCTTAATCACTCTTGTGTGCGTGTGTGCATATTATATACAGACATACATATTAGAAATAAGGTCGTTCGCACTTTATGGAAACGATTTTGATAGTTAAGTTTAATGTATAAATGCCGCATTTTTTGCAGCTATTTGCTTCTGCCTGATAGCCATGGTTCTTGACACTATAGCTCTAGCTCGAATTTTCCATAAAAGTAAACTTTTTCTTAGTGCTGTCATGTCAGTTTTTTCCCATTCCTCTCGGCTCGTTTTCCAAAGTCCGTTCAGTGTTCTTGGATGCCGTTTTACTAAGGCTCGTTTTAATAAACCGAAAGCGCAAAAGTCCATTGGAGAAGCGTCAGGTGATTTTGCAAGAATTTCATTAAATTGGACACATTTTATTCCTGTTTCTGATTCTTTCTTTGCTAAATAAGTGGTAGTTAATTTAGACGTGTGACTAGAGGCTTTGACCATATGAAGCTCAACTTTATCAATGTCCTTTCCATATAAGGCTGGAATTTCTTCTTCAAAGATTGGTTCTAAAATATTTTGCTGATAGTAGAATGAATTGATGTTGGCTTTACTTGAAACTGTTTTGATTTTTAATTTGCCGTTGTAAGAAAATCCTGCAACTACCATGAATCCCTTTGGGAACTTTTCTGTACACTGACGAAGCCATTTCGTACGGTCAATCCCATCAGTTGAGCAATAGAAAACTGATCCTTTTTTATGTCAGTCACTTAAATGCATCCATGCCTCATCCAGAGTTACCACAAATTTCCATTTTTCAGCAGCTAAGTGTTTTTAATATAATTTTCTACAATTTGTTTTTCTTTCAGCAATATGCTTTGGCAAGAGCAGATGAATTTTAGGTTTAAACATCTTTTTTAACTTCAAATCTTTATGAATGATTTTACATAGAGTGCCAGAAGACATTCCTAGTTTCGATGCAATGGATCTTTGAGTCGGCGGATTTTCTTTTAGGATCAGAGACTTCCCTTTCTTGATATTTACCTGCGTTCGAACAGTCTTAGGATAAGATTTCACGGTCATGTTTTCATTTTTACTTACAGTTAGATGTTTTTTCCCTTTCAAGTTTAATATATTATAAATAACTCTTTTTGAAATGCCATAACTGCGATTTTTACACCACTTTATAATTTGATACGAATATTTCTCCTCGGAAAGCGCAATCACGTAACCTTCGAGCAATCTCAATTTTAGGAGCCATTTTTAAATAAATCTTTTATTGTACATTCCAATCAAAACAAACCAGTAGCAGTCGATTACTCTGAAGTTGACACATTTTTATCTCAAAATGCAAACGACAAAAATAAATTACAAAATCGTTTCCATAAAGTGTGAACGACCTTCTGTAATGCGTGTGACTTATTGCTTAAACGATGTCCGTTATTAACATATGAGAGACATTTTAATCATTCTGAGATTCCTAGGTCCACATTTTGCGATGACAAAAGCAAAATGAAGTGACAGGGAACTGAATAAGCCAAGAAACGTACAGGAGAACCTCCCAATCTTACAATAAGAGATTACAGAGTTTTGCGATGAAAGATTTAGGCAAACATAATTGACTTTAGTTGTAAGCAAGGAAAACTCTGGGAGAGTCCTGAATTGCTGTAAGCCCAATTTCAGCGTGAAAGTTCTTATAGGGTGCAGTAACAGTTATACCCGCTCCGCTGATCACCATCTAAAACGTTGAAATAAAAGTAGCAGGGCTCATAAAATGTAAAGATCGCTAATTCCGTAAGCTAGAGAGATGCAAATTTACTCAATAGATAGATATAAGCCAAGAATAACACTCTACTTAGATACTCGCACCTGGTTGTTGCAAACGGAGTACAGATCTCTATAGGCTATATCCCCTTGATACAGTAATGATGTTTAGTAAAAACAGCCTCGGTTTGAGGACTTTCTTTTTTTTTCACCGAGGCGTTTGTTATTTATCTTGCATCCACATGTAATGCAGACAAAATCAGGAACACCGCGTAGTACATGGGTATCTAAGATAATAATGCTCTGACTACATGGAGATCGATCCCCTAAAAGTAGGAGGCCTCCTACTTTTAGGGGATCTTTCGCACAGGATTTAGAAAATGGGCGTAGGAAGCGATCAGCCGCAGCGCTTCGCAATCCTAATAAAGATCACTGGACTAAACTACAGACTATTTTATCACAGCGTCACGCCTTCTGGGTACTTAGATTGAGAGGTCGAGTAAGAAACATTTTATAAAAAATAGTAATAAAAGGATATTAAAAAATGTTTCTAGTCCTTACTGGTCTACCGGCTCTAGACCAGGTCCATGAGTCCATATCTCCTTAGTAGGTTCATTAATAGGCGAGGATTGGTAATAAAGCCCTCTCTAGATAAATTTAAGCAGGTTAGGAGGCGACCAGCAGTGGCCTGCTCATTATTACACTTTTTACAAGTAGAAAATATTTTGTTTTGTCTATTATATTTTAGGCACCTCAAGTGGCCACTTGCAAACCTACTGATTGCAGTCTGCTTAGCTCTATCAACCTTAAAGGTAAGAGCTCTACCAAGGCAGTCACCACTGTACCAGTCATGGACCGAGGGAGGTCGCCAAGTACTCTGGATTAAGGATTTCCTTACGGAATAAATCTCCAGATAAGTAAGAGCCCAAGAAGTTGTTGAACGTTCAGCGGTACCCTCCTTTGCCAGGATGTCAGCTCTCTCATTGCAAGTACAGTGTGACAATTATTGAGCTATATGGGGGGGGAAAAAACCTTGATAACTTTTGAACCATTGGCGAGATTTAGTGAAAACTTGGTGGTTGAATGCAGGGCATGTTGGGATTTTTTTTAGCATGTGCTACTCGTATTGTTGTTGTTCATTTTTCGTTGAAAATGTCGAAATATAGAGTTTCTGAGCGTATATCCATCGTCAAGGCCTACAATTCGAGCAATAACAGCCCGATTGCGGCTCAAAGGAAATTATCGGCGCAATATTCATTGAAGGCACAGTGACTGCTGAACGATATGTCAATATTTTAGAAAATGATCCCATCCCTATTATCCAAAGTGACCCAGATTTCGAAAAGATGGGGTTCATGAAGGACGGAGCACAACCCCATCGGACCAATTGAGTGTTTGAAGTCCTGGAAGAGCACTTTGGAGATCGCATTCTGGCTTTGCGGTACCCACAGACCACTGGAATGGGAATAGCTTGGCCGCCATATTCTCCTGATCTCAACCCTTGTGATTAATTTTTGTTGGGCAATATTAAAGACAAAGTTTACGCAAATAACCCTAAAACCATCGCTGAGCTCAAAACAGCCATTCAGGAGATCATCGAAAGCATTGATGTCTCCACATTTCAGCGAGTTTTGCAGAATTTTGCTTTTTGTCTGCGCCACATCATAGCCATTGATGGTAAGCGTATCGATCATGTCAGAAACTAAATCCGATTATATATAGTTACTTTTCAAATCTGAATAAAATTTTTGAACTCAGTAGTTTTTTAAAATTTGATTTTTTATTTCATATAGCTCAATAACTGGCAACCTGCATATACGTATATTTACAATGACATGAAAATATATATATACATATACAGTGATTTCCGCTTATAAGAATCACGTTTGTTATTACTGTTTGATTCTTATAAGCGGTTGATTCTTATAGAGCTGAAAGTTCCTTTTGGACAGGTACACACACACACACACATATATATATATATTAGAAAATTTACCATAAAATACTCTTTAATTTACGTTAATTATCTTTTATTAAAATTATTTTTTATAATTTTAAAAATACAACTTAATTTCTAGACCTATAAGTAGATACTCATGATTATAGTAAGAGAAGGAAAAAATCCAATATTTAGTACAACATACCTGCTTAACAGTTTAATATTTCAACTACAAGAAGGGTGCAAGAAAAAGTTTTCTATGGTATCTTGGCGTGATGAAGTTTTCTGGAGGCTGTTTATACCTCTTTCAATACCAATAGTTTCAGACCAAGATTCACCTTCTAGCTTACGTTTCACAGTTTGATAACGTGCTGAATATAATAATGTCACGTTTGCCTAAGTGATAGTGGACACTTCGCCGAAGATTTGTGTTTCAGGGCCCAGGAAGCCGCAACCAGGATGCGGGAAAAAAGAGTCCCTGTCTTTGTTTGTCAGTGGAGAAAAGTGAAATTGGATCCGGAAGGGTAGGATGTCCCTGGGTCAAGCTAACAGGACAGTGTTTAGCTAAAGCGTTTAAGGGGAAATTATTATGTTATGTCTAACAAAGAATGGAATGCATTTTACGCCTGTATTCCATCCCATCTTATCACTCTTTCTTTAAAAAAAAAAAAAAAAAAAGAACTTTGTGCTTTTTGAGGGTTTAAGTGGCTTTTTTGGAAAAATGAAAGGAAAGCGAAGAGTGTAAAGTGATTCTTAAAACCGGTGGATTCATTCTTTAAAGCGAAAATTTTAACATGGAAATAATACATTTCTTTTTGTGATATTGATTCTTATAACCACTGATCACTATAAGCGGTGGTTACTGTATGTGTGTGTATATATATATAAAATAGCGCAGAACATGCCACAAATATTAAAGGCATATGAGAGTCAAAGATTTCAACATCCCCTACAGGTAACAATGAACATACTTTTTTCTTCCTTTTTTAAAAAGGAATGAAGCGCAATTAATTGTTAACCATGATGTAAACGGTGTTCACAAAAGGCTCGTTGATTGTGTTCACTGAACAAGGCAACGAACTTTCTTTAAGGAACGCGAAATAACGCAGAATACCAAAAGATAAAGATGATAATATTTAATTAAAAGCGTAATTTTAATGAGAAACTTTGATTTTAAAAAGGCTTTTCTTGATTTCATTTCGGCGAAGTAAAAAGTGTAAATTTCGTAACAACGTTGTCTTTACACCGAAATATAAATTCCTTTGCACAATAAATACCTTTCAAAATAAAATCACTCGGAACATTTGATAACATATTATTAAAACGTTCAAGTTCTCCGTCTAAAATATTAAGTTACAGAAATGCGGCAGAATTTAATTACAAGAGCGCAAAAGAAAAGTATTCCAGATATGTAACCAATACTTAAAAATTCTATTTCCCTCGGTGCTAAGGATCGCAATTTATAAATGAACAAATCAGAAATTCGGAGACTAGGAAAAAAAAATTGGTTTCTATGACGACATGCCCCGAAGCCTTTTCACGAACAAGAAAATGACGTCATTAATGACTTCAACAAGGTCTATTTTTGGCAACTTTTGGGGTTACAAGCAACGTCAATGAAAATACCTAGTTTTTTTTTTCTCCAGTTAACAGAGTTCAAAGAGATATATAGGTATATCATCATTTATCATGTATTTACAACTTAACATCCATCCTATATTTGTAATAGTATTGTCCTAATGATTTGCTAGCATAAAATATTTATTTAGAAAAGCAATTTTCGATGAATAAAATACTGGGATTCTGAAAGTTTGTCATTTCCATTTTCCGTTAAAAAGTCAAATAACAATAAACTAGCAAACTGTTTTAAATACTTCCCAACAAACTATATTACGCATCACATCAAAGCGGATTTTCGACTTTGGTCATAAATAAAAAATACTTTTGGCCTTTACATATTATTTCAACAGTATCTTCTGTTACGGGAGGCCCCACAGATTTTAGAGTTGTTTTTTAAATTTTTTTATACACAAGAGTATGTTAAAGTCCTGTGATTTGATAAATTCACATGACAATATAGAATACCATAAACGAGAAAAATATATACCGGGAACGAAGAAGGAATGTGTGTAATTTTATCACAAAATGAGATCGGCAGAATCATGTACCTTATACAAATCACAAACCAAACGACCTAACTGATACAAACCACAAACCGAACGACCTAACGGATTTTTTTAATTCTTTAAAGCAATGGTTCTCAACCTCTTTCAACCCACGTACCTCTTTTTGTGTGTCATTAACTATGCGTACCCCCAACAGAAACGCTTTAGTTCTATTAAAATGTGTTAAATTAGTTAAAGTTTAAATATTAAACTATTAAAGTTTAATTACGAATAGGTAATTTAAATTAAAAACAAAATTTTTTATTTTAATGGATATTTTATTACAAAGTTTTTATTAAACAGACATAAAATTAAAAAGTCTCAGAAAATAATTAGTGGGAACGCTGGGCTTGTTTCTGTTTATAAAGTTCATCAATATTTGGCTCCAGCTTGGTCAAATACAGCTGTAAATCATCCTTAACATTAAGCATGTTTCTATACTTGTTCTTCACGTAAGTTTAATTTGAAAATCCTTTTTCGCCCAAGTAAGTTGTCGTAAACCCAGAAGGTACTTTACAGCAATGTCTGCTAGTTCTTTCTGTTTGCTTGCGACGAGCGACGTATTTGCTTGCTGCTTTACTGATAGTTTCAGTTTTAAATCATTACTCAAACTTTTGTCACAATTAAATTCTAGCATGTATCAATATAATTTTGTATACTTTTTGGTAGTTAACCGCGTACCCCTTACAGATTTTCGCGTACCCTCAAGGGGTACGCGTACCACCGGTTGAGAACCATTGCTTTAAAGGATTAATATAACTTATGAATTCCAAGCAACAATGAAAAGATTCAAGATCCTATATATCTCCAAAGATACAGTTTCAATTACTTTTAAGAAACACTCGAAATTAAGTTCTTCCGTCTTTTTCATCAACTTTAGGAACGATCTGCTTATCCTAAAATGTCTTTAATGCCTCGACTCACGTTCCTATTTTTACAACTATTTCAAACTCATTCTTTACTTTTTGAGAAAAACTGGATCCCTGGAGAACTTTCGGAGCTTTAAATACATAAGACACTTAAACATACGACATAAATATACGAAATAAACGAGCTAACATCCCAATTCAGGAAAACTTTCAGAACGGCTCGCATTTCGTCCAATAGGTTACCTTCAGTTAAGACACTTAAATCTAATTTCATTGTAACAGTTGCGGTGTAAAAGAAAGGTGCATATTATTCGTCTTTAAGAGCAACGAAATTAAAGCCATAACATCACAGCAACATTAAGCGGGTAGTTAAGTTCTTGAACAGCAACAGAACGAAAAAAACAAGCGGGGGGGGGGAGTAAAGGAATTTAGTATTCACGCGGAAAGGGAGGGTAATTAAGTTAATTGAGGAAAGTTTATAATAATAATAATATGCAAAGATAATAGAAATATAAAATATAATAAAGTATATAGTAAAGAAGAAATAGTTTAAGCATTATATCTTTGATAATTTTTTTTTTTTTTTTTTTTAATTTTTTTTTTTTTGGGGGGGGGGCAGTACCTTTTTGGTTTTGCTCGGTAATTATCATTATTACTATTATAATAATTGTTTTTGTTGTTGCAAATTTTAATTGTTTATAGCGAGTTTATATGCAGGTGGAAAAGTCCAACTACGTTAAAAAAGGCAGATTATAAAGTTTCTCAAGGAAAATATTAAAGGGAAACAAGGGAAATACGAGAGGGTAAACCAGTAAGTAAATCTTTGAATCAGAAAGCTTTTCTAATGGGGAGGGGGGGGGGGATCTTTAATACGACAGTCTCTTTCTGAAAATGTTAGTGTTAAATTTATTTTTTCCTTATTTGATTTTCGAATGTGGGTTCTGATAGAAGTTATATACCTAGTTAAATTAAAGTGATAAATTGTTCATGATCAGTTAGTGGATAAGAGGAGCAGATTAGAAAGTCTAAAAGGAAAGGTAAAAGAGTTAATAAATTAAGTAAACGTATTTCTGCGAATGGGTGAGGTTCAAAAGCGGAACAATCTTGTCTGACAGGTAATTTTTTCTTCGAAACGATTTTTGAATGTTTTTATTTTATCTATAAAAAATCTACATAAAAAGAATTATTTTCAAAATAGAAAACCCGAAAAGCATTTTTTTCCCGTAGCTGGAACATTTTCACAAATGTATCGCCTTCAAGAATCGCTGAATGAGACTGCGGTTTTGAGTACCGCCAGAATGCAGATACAAAATTTCCAGAATCTGCGGAGTTTCCGGGAACCGAAACTGTAGAAACTTTCTCGCCAGGCGTTCATCGAATTTGAAGCCCTCTGCGGTGGATTCATTTCAGATGCATTTAAGGCGAGGAACTAGATCGCGTTCCGAATATTTCCTCAGCCGTAGAAAATTTATGCTGAGTTTTAAGGGGCTTGGCAGGATTTTAAAATCCAGAGATCATTAATCTTACAAACAGCATAAAGTTATGAATTATCGTCAATCTAACATTAACATAAACATTCAGAGGATTATTCACAGAATCCTTTATACCATAAGACATTTCTAAACATCAACATTTATGCATAATATGTATTTAATAATACCATTGATTTTTTTTTTTATGACAAAGTATCGTTCAAAGTTACTGTAAGTAATTAATATATACACTGTCCGATTAATATTACTTGTTTAACAATAGAAGAGGACTGAATTATATGATTTCATACACTGGACTAGTAAAGCTCTAAAGTAAAGTAACTAGGGGTTGGGAAAAACAAGAAATCTTAGGAATTGATCTTTTTTTTAAATATATATATTATTAACTCCAAAACATTGGCCATAAATTCTTACACGTTCTTTTGCAGAGCAATAATTTAGATTCGATGCAAAATTTTTAATAAGTTATACCTATGTTTAACTTATATCAGTTCGTCTTATGTATCAGTCTCATAAACACATGAATCTGAGTAAAGTAATCCATTTTCAAACAGAATTAAAAGAGCTCGTTTAGCTTCAAATGAGAAATTACGAGTTCAAATTTAGAAAGTTTAAAATATGAAAGCTACCTTTAAAAATATATAAATAAAAATATAAAAAAAAGTATACAGAATTCGACTAAACTTAGATATTCACTCTGATTCGAAAAACACGATCCATTCAATTTTAGGGAGCAACCGTAGAAGAGGGTGATCTGTATTTTTGCTGGATTTGCAGTCATTTTACAGTTTTTCAATCTTTTGTTCCGCACTAACAATCAACAAGAACTGAAAATTACTATGGCTAGTCTTAAAACTGCTACCGTTGTTTTAAAAGCTTTTAAAAATAATACACATTCATTAAAAAAAAATTGTGACAAGTGTTTATCTAACTTCTTATTTGCGTGTGGAATAAAAGAAGAATGTTAAATGCTATGTAAATTAATTATAAATAAATAAGCTGATTTAGCGCTCAATCGACAATCGTTAAGGAGTTTCCCAGAAAACACTTTCTTTAGACAACTTTTCAAACGTTAGAATGGATAAATAAACTATAATATTCTTAAAATAAGTCGTATACTTTCAGGTATATAAGCTAACTAGCTGAAAACCCGCGCTTCGCTACGGAGTACATTCAAATTAAATGCAACGGTCAATGTATGCAATTAATGCCAAAAACAATATATATATATATATTTATAATAAATACGACGATCAATATATACAATTGACGTAGGAAAAAAAATATATATTTATAAAAAAATCGTAAGGGATATTTTTATAGACAAAATAATGTCTAATCGTCTGCCACATTAGCAAGAAAAAAATATTTTTTTGTCTATTTAGTTGTTATGCGCGTGACGATAAATTTATTTAAAGTACCAGAAAACGAAGTCACGTGATCGGCATTTAATAAATTAAATTCTAAAAATGAATCTTTAAAAATTCCCCAAAAATCAGGAAATGGAGGTAAAAATTCGAAAAAGATTTCATTTTGAAGGAATTTTTATGATCTTTCTCGTGATATAAATTTTATAACCCTCAATGTATTATTTTAAATGCAAACGTAAAAAAAGTTTAAAAAACAGCTTAAAAATTTAATTTAAAAAAATCTAAGAAGAATTTTTGAAAAATCTTTCTTAGTGCACCCCTACACTATTAGAAGAATCGCCATGCAAAATTTCAGCCCTTTAGGTCCAGCGGTTTGGTCTGTGCGTTGTATGTCAGTCAGTCAGTGAATGAATGAATGAATGAATGAATGAGTCAGTTACGGAACTGTTTTATATATATAGATTTATGTTATTGTACTTAGCAGATGGCTGTCCAAATCAGCACTGGGGGGAGGAAAAGGAATCAGCCTACACTAGAAGGATTCCTCTCCCCGTTTCTCTTAATGTCAAAATATCCAGTTAAAAAAAGTCTTGCACCACTCAATTCATTCTTAGAGAGCTAAAATTGCATCAGGCAAATAACGAATATTACCTTTTACAGCTACTTTTTAGGTCATTTATTGACAGAAACCAGAAAGGACTATTTAAAATCTTTTGGAGAAACAACGATGGAAAAACAAAATAAACTCATGCAAATTGTTACTCATTGAAAAGACCCTACCATAAAAACAGTATAAAAAAATATAAATTAAGGCCTAAAAATGTCTGGCAGAATCGATAAGGTACGTTTTGGTCAAAAGGTAATATAGCACACTGCATGAAAACTGAATCGATACGAGACAGACTATAAAACAAAGGGCACATACCCTTAGTATATATAACTGGAGGTACAGCAGATCAATTGCCGGTCACATCATGTGCTTTCTTTCCTGCATGGGGTGAGCAAGAAATGTATACATTGCGTGCTGTGCACTATTAACCCGTTTTGGTGGTAAAACCTTTCGTAGCATGACACCTCGTATCATTATTAAACTCACCGTATGCTATGTTCATAGAAGCGCGATTCCGTATAAAGCAGTGGTTCTCAACTGGTGGTCAGAGAATCCAAAAAGGGTTTACGCGAAGTCAGGAGTGATTATAACAACCCCCCCCCCCCAAAAAAAAAGGGGGAGAGAGAGAGGGGGGTTTCAAAACGATCGCGAATTTAAACATTTCCTTTTTTTTTTTCAAAACTGGAAGCAAAATTTTCACTTCAATTATTTGTTCATATTCTAAAAATTCCTGTATTTCTTCCATTTTCTGTCGTTTTGAGTACGAAACAATCCTTGTACTGCCTAAAAATTTCAAATATATTTTCTGCGACGCGAACTAGCGGCGTCACAGCCATTTCGCAGCATCACGGCAATTTTACAGCTAGCAATAAAGTAAATTCAGGCTGAAAAATCTCGCTCATTTGAGTTTTCGTTGCCTTTTATGTTTTCTATTAAGTTTTCTTTTGCGTTCAATTCGTTATTAAGTCCATTAATATATTTTTTAAAATTGTTTATCACAAATAGTTTGTTTATTCAGAAAACAAAAACCCATGTTGTCCCCTAAAAGGATTGGTTGGGCGATGGAAAGTTTTTTTGACAAGTAGTGGCTGATCAACAAAATATTAGGTACCACTGGTATAAAGAATTATACGTGCTAAAAATTCCCATAGAATCGATAACACAAAAGACTTTATGCAAAAATTATTAAACTCAGTCTATTAACAAGAATGAGATGGAAATCTGCAATAATCACACTTGAAAGTTTGTTTGTTTGTTTGTTTAATACATATATATATATATGAATCTCAACCGAAACGCAAGACCAAAATATTAGTATTTAGTCTTAATGTAGGCCGTACGACTACTTTGCATTAAAATATTTTTAATGCAAAATTTCTTTTTAATTACTTAACGCATAAAACCTGCCCTCAAGTTGCCCTCAATGCTCATAATGCATATTAACTCGAATCGAATGCGCATTTTTTATTCGGAAAATACTGGGGTAAAAATCTAGATATATGCCAGAATTGAAAATCTCGATGCTGTCAAAAATGAGTTCAAAATTAAAGCTGTAATGCAATGAAAGCCGAGACAATGAATTTTAATAGAGTGGTTTGTGGTGTACGTTAGATTTAGGCATATAGAGAAAAACTTTTCTTCTCAATAAACCTTCTTCTCAATAAAAATAAACATGCCAAAATTTCGATAATTATTGAGTTAATATTAAATTATGAGAAATGTCTTTCATGTTAATTATTATCTTCATTATTATTACTTTTTAAACACCGTTTATATCTAACCAGCTCTATGATATTTCTTTGAAAGCTTTTTAAAACCACTGGCACAAAGAAATATAAAATAAAAAACGCCTGACAATTAACTTTATTCAATACACAATTTAATGCAATGCTGCGAATACGACTCACTAATCAAAGGTCAAAGAAAAACCTTTTTTATTTTAGTATTAATTGCTGGTGTTTAGAAAACGTTTCGTAACATACTTGTATAATACGACATTTTAGAATTAAAAGGTACAAACGTCAGGTTACACGTCTCTAATTACTGAAAACCGATTTAATGTCTATTCCAAAAACTACTCATCTTTTTTTCTTAAAAAAAACCATTAATTATCTGACCGCGATACGAACCTAAGCGTATTCACTCAAATGTCGTGTCATGGGTTGCCAACTATTGTCTTAAACTTGATCCAGTTTGCTCAAAGCATGAAGACTTGAAGAAAGGATATGAAGATGCAATAGAAGTGACGTAGCGAGAGGGGGGCAAGAGGGTCTATCATGCCCCGGGCGCCTCTCGCAGAGGGGCGCCAAATGGTCCCCACGACAAACAAGAACATTCCGGAAAATTTCAATTTTTATTTGGGGGGGGGGGGCGGCGCCAAAAAAGGTATCTTGCCCCGGGAGCCAGTTATTCAAGCTACGCCATTGTGCAACACATACCATATTGCCTTCTCCAATTGCAGACTGACATGGGATAGTCCTTCCAATGCTGGACAGTCAGCTGGTTGTAAGATTGCAGCAGTTTGTAAAATCTATAATTTCAGAAATTACGTGCTTCGCGGGGTTGCATTTTATCTTTAGGTAGCGTGATAAGTCGTACGTTGTGTGACGTACGACTTATCTACGTACGTCACACAACGTACGTAGATACGTTTACCAATAATCAAAAAACCAATAATCAAACCAATAATCAAAAAAAGTAACAAAGACTATCTCACAAAAATCATCGTACACTTGTAAAAAATCTCTACATATTAGTAAATATTCTAATTTTTCGTTAAATCAGCATTTAGTAGAATATCCTTTAGCATCCACAACACCTTTTAAACGTCTGGGAACAGATTGCACTAGATCTTTTGTAATTTCTGCATCAATGTTCATCCATTCTTTCATCATAATTGTTTTAAATTCGCTTTTCGTGTGAATGTCGTGTTTTCGTATTCGAACCTCCAGTTCTCTCCAAATATGTTCTATTGGGTTTAAATCTGGCGATTGAGGTGGTGTTTTCAAAACTTGTGGACAATTATAGAGACACTAGAGCGAACGTTGAGAGCCGTGTACTTAGGATCGTTATCTTGATAAAAAAAAACAAAGTTGTTTCCAATACCCAAATTTTGGGCTGATAATTTTAAATTGTCTCTTAAAATATTTATATAAACAGCATGATTCATTATGCCATCAATAAATACCAAATTACCTAGTTCTGATGCTGACATGCACCCCCACACAAGGACACCTCTACCGCCATGCTTAACTGTTCCTACTAAGTTCTTGGGATTAAGTTCCTAATTTTTTCTTCTCCATACAATTATACGCCAATCGGAACTAAAAATGTTAAACTTGCTTTCATCGGCAAATAAGGCATTATTCAAATACGTTTGGGGCTTATTTATCATTGATAGTGCGAAGGAAAGCCTAAGCTTTCTGTTTTTCTCACTCACAAAAAATTTTCTAGGGGCAGACGCCCATGTAATCCAGCTGCTCTGAGAACTCGTCGAACAGTTTCAGGTGAAATTGAAGTAGAAAATGTTTCATTAAATTCTGCAGAAACTTTTACAGCACTCAAACGTGGATTTTTCACAAATTTTCTAATTATAAATCTCTGAACTTTGAAAAATAATAATTAATAAATAACCTAAAAAAATAATAATAAATAATACAACACAACAGATGCGTTTGTACAGTTGGAAAAAAAAGTAGCGCATTGTATCTATGTTTGTTTACCCGTCAGAAAATCAAACGGAAAACGGAATACACGTTTTTCGCCTAAATCTTCGATCAAATTATCGATTTGTACATACACTGCTTCTAGTGTAAGGTCACCCAGTCTCGGGTTTAGAGAATACACAAATTCTTTACGAATTTGAAAAGCACACGCAAACTTAAAAGCGTCCAACTGAATGAGCATCTTTTTCAAACTTCGACAGCAGTCATAAACCAAAGTGTCAGCATGGTACAACCGAATACACGAGAAATAATGCTATTCATTATACTGTTAATTTTGTTCACATTGTTTGAGTAAAAAGTGCCCTATAGAAACACTGGATATTAGCAATCACTGATTTTACTTCTATTTCTCAATACGCAACCTATTCATTAAAACTGAAACGACCTTGTTAATAAGTTCTTTCTCAATAAATCGTTCAGTGATTAAAGGGGAAAAAAAGGTAGGGAAAAATAGCGGTAAAATCCGCCTCGATTAAGACCGTTAAATCTTTACATTTGCTTTAATGGGCTGCCAAAATAATCATCTAGGTTCTTCATAATCTTTTTATAACTCATCTATTTCACTAATTATGGATCTATTAGTGTCTCATACTTCATAATTATTTTAACTTTCAGTAGTTACCCATCGTTTGCGTAAGTAAAACCAGATAGCTGAGTATAATCGGCTGTTAACTGTATTTCATATTAATTCCGTTAAATGCTGCTTTATCGAGAACATTTGCATGGGTAATGAAGCAATGAAAACGTAATTATGTTATCTATGTTTTTTTTTTAGATTACCATTCCGTTTTCTTAGTAATAGTTATGTCGATAATTTTAATATTCTTTGCAACTTATGCCATCTTTCTTTCTCTTTTCTTTTAGTAAATTGGTTATTTTTTTCTATCGAAAATATTTACTCCACAAAAAATGGGGAATGCAAAAACCCAACATATCTGAATTACCTTTTCATCGCCAAGCATATGAGTGAATACAGAATTCATACAGCACTTAATGTATCTACGAAAGAACTAATATTTTTTTCTTCTTAAATACTTTAGATAGAGTATTCAAGCTAGTAACTGTTAACTTGTTATGGTAATTAATCATATTGGAGAACTCGAGTTATTATAAAAATAGAAAGACGGTTAAAACATTTTTTTTCTTTCAAAACTGCTGCAATATTACTCACAGAGACATGTGGAGTACATAAAAAAGAAACGCACAGCTTCACAATAAAGATTAAGAAATATGAAAAAGTGTATTTATAGAAACGAGTTGCCAAACTAAAATTTTATCACGGATTTTAAGAAGCCGTGTATTCTTGTTTAAAATAAATTTTCCTAATTAAAAAGAATAAATTCATACACTTAAGCCCAACATTAAGTATGATACCTTGATATGATGCATTTTGTATGGTTTGTATCAATTTCAATTGCTGAGAGCTTATCCACCCTGAAGACGTCAGAAAACAATTGTGAATTTTAAAAGGAGAGAAAAGAGGCAGCTTGTGCGCGATTATAATATAAAATATTTGTTACAACTAAATTTACTCTAATCTTATATTATTACAGGTATAATCTTTTTTTCTTTCCTTTTTTTTTTTGGGGGGGGGGGGATAAGAAAAATACGAAAATTGTTTTTCTTCGACAGAGTTGGTATCGGGTGTCTGGAAGGACAGGGATTCAAACCCGGGTCTCCTACCAATAGCCATGGTATTCGGCCAATTGAGTGGTCTTGGTGATGAGACGTACAACTTTCAATAACTTCTTGCACACGTTTTTTAAGTCACGAAGAGAATATTTTCAATATTACCTCCATTAATATTGTAAAAATTTATATTCCACCAAAGTATGACAACTGCTAACTTCCAATGGTTCAGTGGTAAGTATAACCAAAACAATAATCTCACAGCATTAAATAGAAAATTCAGTTACCGCTCTATTTCAGAGTACAAACCAAAGAAGATCTTAGGAAATTGAAGCATCAATCTAATAACTCCTACCGACACAACGTTACTAACAAGAGATCATACCACTGAAAGGAACCTAACTTTAAATTAGTAATTCTTACTCCCATACTCGTGTAGCTAAAGATGGAGGTTACACACAACAGAACCAACACTCTAAACTAACGACTTTTTGACAACTTATATTTCGTCTCCTCTCTGTTTAGCTGATCTCACCCAATTTTCGTCTACTTAAGCCGGATTTTTTAAACGTTGGGCGATCTTCCCTGCTAGGAACGGGCAAACTCAACCAATTTCTCCAGTTAATTCCCTGCAATAATTTTTAATTAGTAGGTCACTGCTTATGCAACATACTCATTTAACACACTATGGTGAACTTTATGGTCGCATGCATGTTTGAGGGCTGTGTAAAATTTCAAGAAAATCGACAAAATTATGTTTAGAAAGTGACCATAAACGATTCGAATACTGCAAATTTACAACTGCATGGCAAAAGGCACAGATACAAATCGTGAAATTAAAGAGTTTAATTGAAACAAGGGTTGGTGAAACATAATTTAGAGAACAAAACTTAAATTATACCAACACAAGATATCACGAATTCTTTATCCCACAAATATGAACATCAAATATGAACAATAGCTTTCCCCAAAAGCACTACAACTCTTGCAGTCATAGCTCTCGCAATAAAATACATATTTCTCCATCAAAAGAATCAGATGGAACAACTCAAACAAAAGAATCATAATTGGTTTTTACCATCAGGCAAACGAACGAGAGGATTATAAACCTGTGCAAATAAACCTGTCGATTAAGTACTCAATAATGCGAGTGTGTACTTACAACAAGAGAAGACCGATGGAGTCAAACCGATCCATTAAAACATCTTGAAACCTAAATGGCCATTTTAGTCATAATCTCAGTTCGAATTTCATTAGGAACAAAAAATTGTTTAACAATTCCTAGCAGAAATGGGGAAATAAAGTCGAACTTTTGCATTCACGAATCTGATTGTCGGTAAATTTGTCTTCAATAATTGTTAGTGGGAATCTTTTGCAGTGTTTTGAAGCCTTATGCTACATTACAATTCATGAAGCTAAAACAGAAAAGCACTGTACTGTAGTGTACTCTACCTTCAGTATATCAGAGTGTTTTAGGAACTAAACCTTAATATTATTTTACTGCTTTAATTATTTCGCTGTACATGTAATGCATCAAATTTGTATGTTTATGGCATCGTCTCTCTCTCGGTGTGAGTTTCGGGTTCTAGCTTTCATTTTTAATACTGAAATTTTAAATTAATTAAACACAGAATTGTCGTTTAGCGTATTGCTTTATATATCTTCTGACATAAATATGGTTAACGATATTAAGACTTAAAATTTGTGGAGCTTGGATATATTAGCGATGGTTTCAGATTCGTGGGGGTCCTGCACCTCTTTTACCAACACGAGTGAATTAATGAAAAACCAATAGCTTAAAAATATTAAATAAACATAAAAATCTGAAGTAATATAAAGTGTGAAATTTTAACAAAAAAATTAACTTTCAAATCCTGTTTTGTTATTTTTATACCAGCAGGGAGTTACGAAAAGAATTCAATGCGCTGTAACCATACACAATGTAATACAAGAGATTGATCAAAACATCATCCAAATCTGCTCACTTAGGATTTTTTTTCCAATTCGACTAAAATTTCGTTTCAAAAACATTAATAACTCAAGCGGAAATCAGTGGGGGGGGGGGAAGCAGAAAAAAATTGAAGTTCTCCGGAAATTCGCATCAAATGCAATTTCTCAAAAACAGGAAAAATGCGTGGAAGAGAGATAAAATTTGAATCAATCAGGAGGAAAAGTAAATGTGCCTCTGGAGTCTAGAGGATATACGTATCAGGAGATAAAATTTGCCTTCAGCTAAACGGTAGATCGACGTGGCAATAAAATATTTTACCTGCTCACGGAAAAAGGGGGGTGGGGAAGCTAGAAACGCAGGGGGAAATCTGTAGAATTTGATCCGCGCGAATGAGTTGGAAGTGGCAGCGAGAAATTAGCGAGAGAGGAGTTCACGAAAATTTTTACACCTTGAAGACTCAAAAAAAAAATTTTTTTTAACCCGAAAACGACGCTAAGTAAGGAATCGCAAGGAAAAAGACTCGCTCATTATTCCAAAATTTCAATAATAAACCTCAGCTACGTATGATAACATGACCCTCATATAAAGGTTTCTTTTTTCAAGTAATCTCTAAGTATTAAACATGAAATGCCAGCTCTTTGGACACGAAATGTACTCGAAACTGTTTCTACTAGACCAGCTCAGATAATAATGTTCTGGATATGAATACATAATGGGCTAGATTTTTTAAAAATCTACCCAGAAGCAGTCAAGGGCCCGAAATTTGTCTTCATCTTTCTCGGGCTTTACAGCAAAAGTTTCACGACGTAGACGCTAAAGGAGACGATTCTGAAATGCGGAATTTCCAAGAATTTCAACTGACGAATGATTCAAAATTTCAGACAATAACACCATACGCAATAGCCCACAGTAGAAGAAAAATGTCTTCGATTTGTTACGAAATAGTCAGCAGACGGCAAAAAACACATCTCAGGAAGTTCCATTAAATGTAAGAAATACGTATTTCTATAATATTAGTTGTTCCTACTACATGGGTACGTCTCGTACATATTTTGTTACACTATGATTGCTGTGATGACGTCAAACCTGTTCAACTAAGAGAATTTCCCTAGTAGAGAAGCAGAAAATAAAGTTTGTCAGAAAATAAGGATTAGCATTTTAGGGGGGCATAATAATTAGTTTTGTTACTCAAAATTAGCTACAAATAGTTAAATCATGACAGATAATAGAAATAACTTTTAAAACCCCACTCATTCCATAAATTGTGTTTTCGGTAACATTTTAACAGTGTGTGTTTCTTTCCAAGCAACAATCTTCTACCCATTTACTAAAAAAAAAAACTATGTATTGGCCGAAACACTAAATTTTTCTATTATGTTAGAATAATGAAAAACTCAGAAAGTGGCAGAATAAGTGAAATTCCTCATTTTAAAAACAGACTGGTTTTTTGGTAAACAGTTACCAACATTCGTAGGCATTTGATACGCGAACAAAATATCAAATTTTTTAGTTAAATTTTAAGAGACATATATCCACTTCTTGATAAATAAGTTATGTTAAAAAGCATAAAGCCGGCACTTTGACACCTGACTTGGACACCAGAAAGGTATCTAGGATGATGCCCTATTTGACCTCTTGCGACCTATGACACCGCTGTCGGCAGAAAACCGTTTTTTGAACAACGTCAAAGACTATACAAAAGTATATAATTAATATCAACACTGGGAAATAATTTTTCCTCCAGCAGATAGGAATCTTGCAACCAAATATATTGATGAACTAAAGCAGTAATAAGGATAAAAAGAAAACATGATAAATTCATAAGATCCGTTTAGCTTTTCCACCTACAAAACACTGTATAAAAATTTGACATCTGAAAAATATAGCCCCCATTTTTAAGCTAGGCAGTCATAGTTAAGCTTAGTCACATACTCGAAGGAGAGCGGAAATTCTCCTCTCAGAGATATAAGAGGAAGCCTGTAAGCCCGTGAACTATTTTCCAATTCATTGATCCATCTTGACCTTGCTGTATTTCACTTACTGAAATACAGCATTCCCTTACTGTATTTCACTTTATGAAATAAACTGCAGTACTAAAAAGCTGTATCACTTTTTTTGACAAATGAAGTATGCTAAACAATATTAAAAATGAAAATGGTGCTGCCCTTTTTTTTTTTTAGAACGAAGTATGCTAAACAATATTTAAAATTAAAACTGAAGGGGCAGGGTAGCTAGAGTCACGCATTTTCCACCTCAACGGGTTTCTGTGCCCCTAGGGGGCAGACTGCAGTATATCTCATGGCCACTAAAACCAATTCCCTCTCGTAAATTACTCATTTACAAGGATTTTACACATTTTATTTTACTTCATTTTCAAGTGAGGAAAAAATGTCTTAAATTCAAATTCTTTTTCCTTTTCAGGTTATATTTTTCTGAGAGATACACACTCATCTTCAGTTTTAGAAACACTAGAGAAACTGTGACAGAAAATCTTCCTTTGTGCTGCATCAGCAGAAAAAAACATTAAAGAAAGGGACTACCACGTGAATGGGTTCTATGAAAAATTAAATTATAAACTGATGGTTAAAGATCTAAACCTGACTAACTTTCCGAGAAAAAAGAAAGAATAGCATGGGGAACCCCAAAACTTTAAAATTTCCATTCATTTAATGTATGACGAAATGTCAGTAAATTTCAAAATTCTTTAAGATTTAATAGCTGTGTATGAGATGTGGGACAGGACGGGCTGAATGTTTTTACTCCTTTTTTTATATTTTACCCATAAGTTCTAACCTTTTAAGGCTCATCAGTTATTTAGTGGAGTTACCTGAACTTAAGGCCTGACATTAAGCTTACTATACAATTATTTTGAGTGAAAAGTTTACACAAAATGCATGCTTAAAGATCAACATTTTCTTCTTCTTGAAAAGATGCCTAAAATATTATAATTAAAATATCCCCCATTTTATAATTATAATGTATTTTAGGCCTCTGTTGAGCATCCGGAGACTACGGGTCTATGAAAAGCACTTACAGAGGAGCACTATAGGCTCCTCAGTACAACATAGCCTACAAGTACGTTGGCGAGAAAAGGATTCCAAAAGCATTATTAGCATGATCAAACAAATTAGCTTACTTAGCAGTAGCTTAGTTAGCAAATAAGAAAAGTGGGCTACTTTTAATTATGACGTTGTTAAAGTACATTACGAACTAAATTTTTCGGCAGTTAATTTTTTTACCAAGACTGAATGATTAATGTCTATCGCTACAAAATTCACACGATTTTTTGAAAAGTTTAAATTAATAAGATTTTTTTGAAAGCATGAGCATTGCATTTAAAGATAGATTTTCAAATGCGTAAAACAGTATTCAAATATATACATTTGCTAATCTGTGATAAGAAAAATTGAGAAAAAATCCCCACAGCTCAACATGAGAATTGACGATCGGCGAGGTCAACGGATGAACCGTAATACGGGAGTTGCGATATGCTTCTCTAAACATATAAAAGAGAAAGGGGAGACTTAATGCAGCTACTCTTCTAGAAACACCTTTCCCGCGCGTTTCGAAATATCTAATGAGTAAAACAGAAAGATGTTAATTTTAATCATTAACAATCAAGCCGCTTACCCTAGTAGTGATTGCTGATTTATCTCACCTCATTTTGTTAATTTACCTGACTGATATTATTCTACACACCAATAACAAAGTACGTTGAGTCATAATATTTAAAAGTAATGTCATGAATAACGAGGATTAAGCTTTTTTTTCTTCTTCGCTGTGCATAAGTGAATGTAGAAGATATCCCTACCTTAAAATGTTAACGAAATCAAACAAAAAAATAAAGTTACTTTACGTACACGACCTTGGCTTAATTGTTGAAACTTAACAATTTCTTAAAAGCGCAATGTAATGTGTATTACGGGCGCCCTGCCAGCTCTTCCGTGAAAACCGGGGCAAGGACTGGGAACGGAGAAAAAAAAAATTGCGATTTTGAAGCTCAAGTCAGCGAATTCATACATATTTCATGCCGAAATCCCGCTTGCGAACGAAACAGTCTAATCTATAATGCTCACGGAGAACCTTTCATGAGAAACGGTATATAAATCAGTTAGTTGATGCGAAATGTCTGAACTTCCAAACGATAGAAAGTGATTCAATTAGAGATAAAGCTGTTCAAAAAAAGAATAAAAGCTACACTATTGTGTATACCCAAACAAAAAGCAGATGTGTGTTAAAACTGAGCACCTCAAGTTATGCAACTTATTAGCAAAAAAATTTGAAGAGCCATCCAATAATACAGAAAGTAGTTTCAAGTAATAAGTCGAAAATTAATAAAAGTAATAAGTTGAAAATTTGAATGTTTTTTTCCAAAAAAATTTAAGAGAAGGTTTTATTTTTTTCAAAAAAATTTATAAATAATTTTATTCACTAAGCCATCTATTTTTAGTTTAATGCATCCCCACATTTTATAAATTTAAGAATTCACAAATATCAAAAGTGTGTTTTGAAATGCTAATTAATTTTGGAACAGTTCGTTCGCTTGTTTCTTCAGCTTTTAATTATATGTAAATCATGTTATTAGCTAGGAACAGGGTAATATCCACAGGAAAAAATTACGATGTGTCGCCTACTGCAGAGTGTCGTCTACAACAGAGTATGTCAATGGGATAATAGAAATTGGTCCATCCTTTGCATCCATGTAACTGTTAGCACTGTTCTGTGAAAAGACTTCCAACAAGATTTTGAAATGTTAATGCCGGATTTATCGTCGATTACCTCACAATATTAGTGAGATCAGATAGTAGCGTAAAAAGAGAGATTTAGGACCAGGGCTAAGACGTTCAATCAAGATCTTCAACATCAATCTCACCAAACCATTAATACTTTGAGAAAAAGGGTATTATAATACTGAGACAGAAAAGAGTATTCGCGGAATAATTATCATAAACATAGGGTTACAAAATAGACCAGAATGTAGCCTTCAAAGTTCTCACGGTGGAGGTATCCGATCACAGAAAGTATGGGACAACTGCGCTATTATACTGAAAAACGCCGTACGCCATGCTGTCTCCTTCTTCCGAAACTAATCGGTTCTACTCCTTCAGAAATATAACTTCGAACTAGGTACGTAAATCGGACTAATCACATGGTGAAACGTAATGCGTCTCTACACAAAAAACGTTTCCACAGCTCTACTGTCAAACCTCTCGTGGAGCAAAAGATTACCACTGCTCTCTAAAACCGATTAAACCAACTAACAATAGTCCAACAGCAACATACATATAGAACTGAATCCTGCTCTTGAGGTTTCTGTGACTAGTTACGGGTTACTGTGCGCCAATTCAACTCTTACTTAACGTTTAACATTAAACGTTTAAACTTAACGTTTTTGAGGTATCGAGAACGCTGCTACTGGTTTGACTCGCGGGTAACTTAGGAACTCTATAAAACTCTTTCCTTGATGGCACTGCCAACTTTTGATTCCCGCATTCTGAAAATAGTCAGCTTACCAGTACGAATTTATGCTAACGCTGTTCCGAAAGTGTTTTCCTTTCAAATTTTTTCCTTCACGAATGTATACAATGCTGCAAAGGCGCCATCTCCTTTGAGCTGTGATTTAAGCCGCGATTCATACATACCTAGCCAGGTTCCTGATGTTTATGAATGTCTGTCTACTTAGAGTCGTGCAATATATCTGAATATATTTGTTTGTACGTCATTTTATTAAAAGAGCACAACTATAGAAACCAAGTTTAACTGACAATGTGTCCAGAGACAGAGAATGGGCGAATACCTCGGCTTCTGGCTGCTTTTTTGAAAAGGGTGTTTGAATGCGTTCGGAATCGACTTTTGTAATAAGCAAAATATTGACTGTAGGGTTTTGACTGCATTTTGCCAATACTCTGACCTTTCAGGTCCTTTCAATGAAATACTTTAACTCTCAACAATAATTTACTAAAAGAAAATTTTAACACACATCCCAAAAACATTAGAATACTTCCTAAGAAGATGCTTTGAAATGGGCAAAGGCAAAGCTAGGATGAAGTTCCGAGTATACCGAAATGCATTTCCTTCTACGAAATTTCCTCAACACATCCTCATGATCGTAGAATAAATACCCTGTGTACATTCTTTCATTAGCAAAAGCGACTTTTAAAAACACGACAACAGAAGCGAATTCGGTACGAATCTCCATTTTACTTTCATTGGAATACACGACTAATGTCAGTTTATGTTTTTCAAAATATAGGTGAATTACATATTTTTCGGATTAGACTCGCTTTGCTAGCCGTTATTCTGAAATTCCTCTCTTCATTTAAGGGATTACAACAAGGGGGAAAAAAGTGGCATTTTCTTTTGTTTCCGGATAGCTCGTTAAAGAGAAGTATTTCTTCGAACACCGAAATAAAAAGGCTCTCACTATTTCCTTTTATGTGAAACTCGAGCTGATTTCAGGGAGACATCGATTTTTCTTCAGCCATTTCATTTGACTCGCTCAATATTTGAATAGATCTGAAAGAGGCATTTGGAGGAAAAATAAATATATGGCGCCTCAAATGTAAAATAGGGGAACGAACGGGTAAAATTTATTATAATAAAAAGTCGATTTTACATAGAAAAACCATTCCAAAAAATATTTCCCAAGCCATGTTTTACATATTGATTTTATCCCGTTTTTATTTTCTGTAACCTACTTTTAAATAAAAAAAAATTCCCCTTAAAAGCAGAGTACATTTTTGGGCAGACCGCAAGTACAATGCATTTCTTTTATTGTTTATTATTTTACGTTGAAGACTCGCATGAAGTGTTGAGGCTTACGTCTGCAATTTTATAGAACTCATTAAACACAAAAATATTTCGCTAGATATGATCCGGCTTGTTTTGTTTCTGGTAAAACAAACAGCACAGCAGGCTTAACCGCACCAATTTTGGCCATTTCTGTAATTGACTATTGTTCTGAGGCCCATATCACTATTCTTTACTAATATTACAGATCCCAAATAAGGTGTACTCGCACGCTGCATGTCACATCTAAACTCTGGCATAAACGTTTTCGAAAGGCAAAATGTTTTTTGAAAAACGCATGGATTACTAGCACTCATTTGTAAATAGATGTCCAAACAATTGGGTCATTGCAAATTGGAGCCACCAGACCTCCACAAGTAAAACTCATGGTATTCGTTTTCAGTCTCTCGCTTCTCGCGTGGCTGCATCAGTGATGTATCATCAAACTGCCTTAGACTAACTGTTGAACATCCATTTTCTTTCGAAATCTTGGTGTAACACAGGCAACGCTATACTTCTGTCGTGAATTCATTGACGTGAGTTGACAACAAACAAACCACTCCAAGATTCTTCCCGACTGGGAAGATTCAAAATTTGATATGATTCAAGATTGAGGTTTTGGATTGAAGTTAATGACTGTTCTTACACTGCTATCAATCCAAAAAAGAGGGGTAAAAAGAAAATTTGCGCTCACATAGAGCGTCTAACAGAAACAACCTTTCACTAAAACGCGCATTAAAAAGTTGTTTGCTGCAGGTTACAAATTTCATTCAGACATGAACTGTTCAATATAATGCTTACAATGCATTGTCTGGTGTTAGTATAGATACAATGGCCCAAAAGCTTCAAGAATATTGCAAGAGACATTTTTAGCTTCAAATAATGATCCTGTCATTTTAATACCATCCAGTGAAAATAAGAAATTGCAACCGGTAGTAAAGACCAATAAATCTAACTCAAGTGAAGGAAGGGGGGGGGGGAGCAGAATGTAACGTTCGTTAATGAAGATGACGGTATAACCTAGTGGTGTAACAAGCACAAAAATACGTCACTAAAGTTCTGCGACTGAACACCCTTTCGTGTTAGACACTAATATACGTCATAAATTCAGGAGGTCTTAAATTCACCTCCCAAGACAATAAAGTGCTTTAAAATAATGCAAAATAACTTCGAAAAAGAAAGCATAATAGAGTCTTTATATTTTTAAGGATTTCGCCTTAAACTTTCCAGCGTCAGAAAGTTGAAACTGGCATTTAGGGACTAGTCGGGTGCATTGAAAAGTAGATGACTTGTGATGCAACAGTCATCATATCCAAAATGGTCCAAAAGTAAAAATATTAGCTAATTCAATTAAATATTACTCAATTAAATATCTACTGAAACAGAGAAGCCAGATAAACATTTGCTCTAAAATATTCCTATTTTTAAAAGCTCTTGTGTGCATATTTTACGATATAAATTCATATCAAGCGTTAATTAACTTTAAAAAAAGGTAAATCATAAACATAACAGTTAGGCTAAATTTTTTTGGCTTATGTACTTATGCATGCTTGCGTCGTAAACACATCCGTGGTCATTTTAAGGTAGTAAAATGAAAACGACAGATTTCTCAATCGAATAGTGTCAAAACAATTCGTGGGTCAAAAAAACGCTATTTCACTTTTCATAGTTCATAATAAATCAAAATACTAAACCAAAAAGTCAAGTGACAAGAAGGTTTGTTTGTACTTTAATTTGAGAAACAAAGACAATGAAGTTCTATAAATTATTCTTAGAGTATTTTTTTTTTAAATGGGAATTCGGTTTTAATTCACATATTAAGGCACAAACATATTATTAAAAAAAAAAGTGAACACACACAAACAGGCACACATTTAAAAAAAAGAAAAGAAAAGAAAAACTGCGTGATTGAACGGTTATGGTAAAACCATTTCAAAACAAGAAAAATACGAAAAACGCAGAGAGAGAACGCACGTTGATGCGATAAAATGTTGATGACATAGGACAGGGGTGGGCAATTGTTTGGGCTCGGTGGCCGCTTTGTGAAAGCGGAGGTTAGCAGAGGGCCGCACCTTTTAAAATTATTGCCTTTATTAGTTAACTTTGCATTTCAGAAAAGGTATAAATTGTATCATAAAAATCAATAAATACAAATTAAATTAAATATTGACAGTTTTTCTGGCTGTCTTGGCCGGCCACAAAAAAAAAAAAAAAAAAAATCTGTAGCGGGCCGCAATTTGCCCATTCCTGCCATAGGAAAATTCAGCACTAACAAAGAGTGCGAATGGAAAGATGGAGGGCTCAGACAGTGGAAAAACTAGTGGGAGAGGCGTTCAGATATTACTCTGGATGCACCGTTTAACACAGGAATTAGCCACCGATTAAGTGGACCAGATAACCTAGTCATTAGGTTGTTTAGTTCCATGCCTTTTTAACACTGAAATGATCTACCATCAGGGCGTGTACAGACATTTTTAATATCGTGACGAAAAATTTCAAACGGTTATTTACGGAGGGGAAGGAAAATCAGAAAGAGGTCTATTCTCATCTAGAGAAGAATCAAAATAAAAAAAGTGGAATAACACCCACGTGTAGTAGCGTCCTCCTTTCCCCACATACGTACATACATACACACACTCAAAAAAATAAAATGAGGAACAAAACCCCCAACTTATGACATTATCAAAAATTTCTCAAGTTACTTATACTTAAGGAAGTCCATGTAGGAAAAAGGCCGGAAATAAAACTCGTAAAATTTCAATGACTAGACATCATAAGACGCAATTCCAGGACTTACCCTAAACTTTTCTTTGAGATAAAATTACTTAGAGCAGGTGTTCGTGTCAGACAGACAATATGAGTGATTAATCAAGCACCAATTATGAGTACATATTATGAGAAAAAACTTCCTAAGATGAGATTGGGGGGGGGGGAATAGTATTTATAATTCAGTATCCAGAGTCAAGGAGCAATATTAAACAAAAAACAGACATCCGGATGAAGATTGATCGTTAAAAAATACAAACACAGGAGGCTTGTTGGAATTTTCCAAAAACGGGTTCTAAATCATATTTTATGATTATTATAAAATAGAGAAATATTTCAAATAAGACTGAGTACTTGCAAGAATTGAAAAAAACTAGATGTTTTACTGAAGTGCGAGGCGATATCAGTCAGCAATCAATCAATCAATCAATATCATATAACACACAAGTGTACGAAAAGGACTTAAAATATTGTTAACCCCGGCAAATTTTGTTTTTAATGCGGTAGACGATTGATTCAACACATACCTCTACATCAACATCTTTTTATGCTCCAATAGATTTCAGATATTTTACGTTTTACACAGTTAATAAATGTATTTATATTAAACAAAATCCCTTTTATTATGGATTTTTTGGATAGAAAAAAGAACAGCAAATATTAAAATTGAAACAAACGGATATCAATAAAAATGGAGTCTGAATTCACTTTCATTTAAATCTCAACATCGCCATACGCGGCCGACCTACATGGCCATCAACTGTATTTCCGATTTTAACTCGACAAAGCATCTCCTCTATAGCCCATATCATAAGTCTCCCTAACCTTCCTGACGTCAAAGAACTTTTGAACAGCAGACTTAATTACCTAGCACTGCTTATCGAAGCAGCCGAACGATAACCGAAAGGCAAGGACGATAGTCTGAGGGTTCGAATCCAGCGGTAGACATGGGAGCTTACAGACTTTTGAAATCCGCTTTATGTAGCTGGTTCCGGTGAGATTAGGTCTCGTGTTGCGAAAGATGACCGAAGCTCTCTGAATCAACTCAAAGCAGCGGCCGTTTCATCAATACACTTGCAGGAGTCGAACCTAGGATCTCGTCGACAGGGTGTTTGATCACAGTCTATGAAATTAACGAGCAATGGCTAGTCGCGTAGGACACTGCACAAAATGGGGAAGGAAACTTGACAAATGATTAATTCGGATGCATTAACACATCCGTCAAATAAAAATTTTCATTCACATATAAAAGTACAGAAATGTTTGACAGAATTTAACAGCACAACAAAAGTTAACAGCATTTATTTTCACCGATAAACAAGCATTGGCAAAGCAATCACTATTTTATTATCTCACGCGTTAAAAAAATAACATTAATTATCAGCACATTTTTTAACCTATTTTAAATTAGGTGAGTTTAATAACTAACATCCACATAAACTGGATAAGCACTGTGCGGGTTTATTTCGATTAAATAAGCGGTCAATACAGTCCTTTACATTGCTAACTGAGGCTTCAGCCAAGACATCCCAGAGTAGGGCTTCATCGGCATTGATCTGTCACCGCATTGCAAACGAAATGAAAGAAATCCTTCAATTTTGACGTACGTTCAACATCCTCTAGAGATAAACTGTTCAGCGCTAAATGATATCAGGATATACAGGGAGTACATTCTGTGTCTCATTTCATTACACATAACCAAAAAAAAAATTGCACAATGCCGAAAAAATTAAGAGATATAGATTTCCCCCCACCAAGGAAAAAAAAAAGTAGAGGTTGACCATACGGAGGTACTCTGAAATTTGCTTTATATTATTTCCCGACATGAATCACATCGCAAAAGATCGTTTATATATTCAGAAAACACCATTCAATAATTATACAGTTACATATGGTTATTAATCTATTTACAAACTAGAAGAAATATGCTACAATGGTCCCCATTAATTTCCTTTGTTTTCTTAAAAATTCCTCAGAATATTTACCACCCATCCCAGAAATGTCGTCAACATTTATCTAAACACAATTAAATATTTGATTTTCAAAATTAATTGCGAGTAAAATTAGAAGATTTTTTTTTTTACTTAATCATTGAAATAATCATTTTTGAAGATTTAAGAGAAAATGAAAATTTAGTAAAAACTATTCGTAAATAACTTGCACTCTTTACAAAAAAAATAAATAACATATTTTAAACTCAGACTATAGTTATATTTTTCTTACATTTAGTTTACCGAATTTATTGAACACGGCCTAAAAATTTTACACTTGTACAACGTTATTTCCTACTAACGTTAGGGACAAATTGTTTAAAATTATATTAGTCCATGAGTTGCGTAAATAGTTTTTAAAATACGTAAGAGCTGAAAAAGATCGTACATGAAATTTAAAACAGAAAATGTGAAATATCAATACGTTACAAGCAGATTTTTGCATTTAAAAAATTTGTCCTAAATCTATAATCACGAATTAATTTCAACTAACCAGTTGAATCATAACGTATTATTCCTTATAATGTAGGGCTAATTATAAGTGGACCCTAAGTACGTGCTTAGTACACCTACACGGTAATCGGCCACTAGATACGGGAATAAACAATCTTAGCTGTATTCAAATTTTTTATCTAATTCCTCTCTGCGATAATTAAGGAAAGGTTCTACACTTCCAGCGAATATTTACCATAAGCACAGTAAGTTTAGTTGAATCTAATCGCAGTAAAAGTATAACTTCATAGGGTTATTTTATGTAATCGTAATTAACAATAATAGATATTATTCGAAGAGTTTACATCCGAGTTCATCTTTCTGTGACATACGTGAAAAAAATAAATTTAAATTTAATGCGTGGGTAACACTAATGTAACAGAAATTAAAGCAGTTTCGTCAAACGCCGATTATAAAGAACATGAAAATTACATCAGTTCCAGTTACTACAACATTTTACTTAACACAATCAGGACATCCCACCAAATGTTGGTCTAAATCTGAAAATTTGTTGATTTTCAGAAATTAACTGACTAGTTATAAACGCGTCTCCACCAACTCTAACGTAAATAGGTCGTCTTTGTTCACGTTAATCCGCATTTAAAGGCCGCATATTACGGGATTACGTAATCACCCAACAGGTGATAAACCTCGGCCATGCAGTAGGTAGATGTAGGGAGTAACCCATGACGTCACTCGATTTATATCGTACGACATTGGGGAAGGTCGGAATCTCTTCGCAGTTCGAGGAATGGGAAAGAGTTAAGATATGGGGAGAGAATTTCGAGTGCATGTGCGAGCGTTATATGTTTATAAATAACAAATACACTGACATAGAAAGTGTTCGAAACATGTTCACAATGAAAAGAAAATTATTCAAATAATATCATTAAGTTAAAATAGTTTAAAAGATCAATCTATACTGTGATGGAAACATGCAAGTACTCGTGTCAATATTCCAGACTGTAATTTGACGAAAGAGTGCAGAATCAATAGCGTCATTGTGAAGTACGACAAGATGATATGTGTGTGTGTGTGTGTGTGTATGTAAGAAGGTAGACGCAACCGAAAACGAAAATTAGAAATATTTGACACTAAATAAAAAAATAGAATTAGGGATGTTCAGGAAGGCGCTGAACTTTCGCAAACATTCGGAAAAACAATTATTATGCAGCGCGATGACGAAATTTCTCCAAGACTGGAATAATAGTAAATTACGACGAGCTAAAAACTCAGCAAGGAAAGTAAAAACTTAAGCGACGGTGAGAAAACAAGCAGTTTTAAAAGCATTTTTATACAAGAGGAAGCATTCAGTATACGCAGTATAAAATATCCCGTGTGAATCAAGTGTTACATAACGGTGTAAATTACATGAGTTAAATTTCACTTCAATCTAAGTAACATAGATGGACGCACATTACACATACAAGGTTACCAAACATAGAATTGGGGAATACGAGTCTCGGGAATTTCGCAAATCTTCGGTTTCAAATAATTAGGGAGTTCTCTTAATCGATGACTATTTTAAGACACGGAAAATCAACCATGACAAAATATGATAAAAATTTAAGGATTTGATTTGAAAGCTTGAAAGCAACAATAATGTACTTGACGTTTTGTAAATATAATTATCAATACAAATGTACTTCCAAATAAACATTGAAGGTAGAGTATAAAATTTGAACGCATGTTACATCATAATTAAAAGTATATCTATCCGACATTACATGGGGTGTAAGAACAAGGGGGTGTAATATAACTCTAACTTAAAATAATATACAAATACAGTAGCATCATATGTTCATGTTATCAGGCCCTGATTTTCCATTAGGCCCGGTGGGCCCGGGGCTAGGGGCCCCAAAAAATTTTTATTTTAAAAAAGAAAAAAAAACATTCCCAATTTTTTTTTTATATATCCTTTCAAATTTGATTGATTGGCTCATCATATGTATTGTTATATGTATAGTTCATCATATGTATGTTATAGTGTATATAAGAGATTAATAACAAGTTTTTCTGGTTGCATTGTATTGGTGTTTTAATGATGAAGTTAATATGTTGTATTGCTTTTTGTTATTTGATAATGTTCTAGGCTTCTACGCTTCAAATATCCAATTCTTGGTAAAATGGTACTTTCAAAATGATTCATGATTAATTTTTGTGTGTGTCAATTTTGGAAATTTTATGCCCACATCAGTGTTAGGGAGCCCCCATCCCGAGTTGCGCCTATAATCAAGAATTTTCTAAATCGGGCCCTGCATGTTGTGGCTTAAGCGTGAACTGACTCCAGACAATTATCGTATAGTTGATAGTCTAATAATTATCAAGTGGTTGAAAGGATATAATAAAAATATTCATTCTTTAATACTTTTTTTCAGCATTTTGTTTATTTACTTTACTTTTGTTTCATTAAATTTATATAAAAAATTTTCTCTCGAATTTCGTCACTAATTACTTAACTGAGAAATCTTAAGCTGACCAATAATTACAATAATCACAAAACACATACATATGTCTTCTTCAAAACGTTAAAAACTATATTTAAAAACAGTGTAAATAAACTATTAATAAATATTAATGCAATAATAAACACGAGAGGAGTGATTATAAAAAAGTCCGAATTAAAATAAAAAACCATATATAACATGTTGTGGCGTAGTTTACGCATTTAGATTCTATACATTATCATTCTTTCCTAAAGTTGGCTGGTTAAGTGCGCTACGGTCAACTTTTGCTTCACAAGATTTTCCGAGACGGAAGCTAGATAATTGAGTAAGGTACTCGAAGGCGAAACATCGACAGACGGTGTCCTAAACGAAAAGGCCGATTCCATTTATCTTTTTAAAACAAGGAAGGGAACGCATAATACTCGCTAGTGTTGACTCTTTTTATTCGTTTTTAATACACTCTGGCTCCATCTGCTCAAGAGATAAAAGGATCGCAGCAACAATGCTTAAAATATTTAAAAATGCTTGTCTTGCTCTGATTGCTACGCAACATTCAAGGGTCACAGATTCGTTGTCGCTGTTAAAATCTTTGAAACTTGCACGGTGAAGTTAAGGTCTCAGGTATACAATGAAAAACAGACTCGTCACTCGGTCAGTGTAAATCAGGAGTTCAAATATTTTTATTAATATGACACTAACATATAAATCGTATAAACAAATATTTATTCGTTTCAATATGCATACGACCTTAAAAAACACACTGAGCTAAAAAAGGGTTTCTGGAGAAGAAAAGGTAAATGTTATAATTCAGTTGGCATATCAGAAAGGCATATCAGTGATATGTCATTCTAGAAAAAGTGTAACGTTTAAATTACGAAAAAATTCAGTGGGTTACGACCAAAGAACCTCAAAGTTTTTCTTTCAACACATTTTTCAGTAGGGTTCTGTGGTTCTCTACCTATTTATATACTAGCTTATAATTTTAAACATGGCCAGTTGTATTCAAAGGTCATCTGAACATCAGAATTTTTTCTTACAAATTTGAATAAATGAAAGCTAAAACTGCGGCCACAATCATTTGATACATTTGTTTTCTCGTATTGCAAAACACATCGACGTTATAGTTCCTTTAATTAGCCTTAAAATTTCTCTGCAACACCAAAGCTCTAGAATATTATTTGCTGTATTTTCATTGTACAAACAGACACTCTCGAAAGTGACATCCCAGAAAACTAGTCCACGATACTCGGTTGAAAATCAACAAACCCGCTTCTTCACTAAAGTTTACTTCACAAACGTTTACCCCACAATGGAATCTCTTCATGAAATTGCCTTTTGTCTGACAACAAAGATATATGCCATAATAATCAATCTGAAACAGTAAGTGGCATTCATTGCTAAGCACGGAATACAATAATTTTTTTTTTAAATCTAAATAAATAGTCGCTGAGAAAACTTTATTTACATACAGAAAACAAACACGAGGCACGAGACTAAAGCTGAAGACAATACACTACCACATTTTAAAGGCCCAATTACTTCACACGATGTGGACATCGCCGCCACAAAGAAAAAAAAAGTGTCCAATTAGGGCATGCCCAGCGCAATGAGGCATCCCCCACAACATTGGATTCGTTAACACTGAGAAGCGACGCTTTGTGTTCATTATCTTACTCACCATGTTATTTAAATGAACTGTTGTCTTCCGGGTTAAAGATGGGTTTTGCAGAAAAAAAAGGAAATGTTTTGACATCGCCGTGTGGAGTTCATATTGGGTCAACGAACGCCATTAAGGAAAAATCACATACTTCGTGAGCTCAAGTAGAAACGTCGCTGATGAGGGGCCACTCTTCTAGTGCTAGCCTCGTATTTACAAAAATTTTGAAAAAAAATTTTTCGAAGTCAAAAATAACTAGAGCACGTAGTACAACGGTGAAACACGAAAATGTGGGGGATTTTGCACGAAAGTTAGGGAGGTTTCCTAAATTTCCCTATCCTCTAAAGCAATTTCCCAAAGTGTGTTCCGCGGAACCCTGGGGTTCCGCCAAAAAAATTAGGGGTTCCGAGAGACCAGTCTGACAGCGAAGCCATACTTAATTACCCTCATATTTTTGCTATCACTATTATTTGTTTTTGATTTTTTTTGTTTAATTCAATAAAACCTGAGTATTAAAACAATATTTGTTTCATTCAATATCACATTAAATTTAGGGGACGAAGGGGTCTATTGATCAAAAAATGTAGAAGGTTCTGTGAACTTTGAAAAATGTTCTGAGGGTTCCGCGATCAAAGAAGCTTGGAAAACACTGCTTGCTCTAAACTAAACGTTTCGCCGATATTCGGAAAATTTCGGAAATTTGTATTCACAAAAAAAAATATTGAACGCCCGTAATAGGAGTTTTAGGTCAAACTGACTGTTTCCATTTTTTTTATATATATATATATATATATATATATATATATCGCGTTGTAAAATACAAGTTAAATAACGGTTAAAAAATTAAATGTGAAAATTTTTTTAAACTATTTAGAGTGCCGATTAGAAGTTCGTAAATACTTTTAGAATCTTTCAGAAAAAAACTTAAGCTCATGACGGCAAAAAGTATTTTTCATAAACTCTTGGAAATAAAATTGAAAATAAACAATTCTATAGGACTTTTAAGGGCTGAATTCAGCCGCTGCCGATGTCAGTGTTCAAGTACAAGATCCCCGTGCTCCGTGATTTTCGCCACAAAGTTGAATTCTTTACAAATGGCTTGAGAACAAGTTGGTTCTATTTACACATTGGGTTATATCACAAAATGGGTTGTATCTAGCCTTCGTGAGATGGATTTTTCTACCCACTTTACAGAGTTCTTTAAAAATTATTATAAATAATTTTTAACAACCAAACTATTTTATATTGAAATCTATTGTAGATTTCAATGTATAAACAATTTAGCAAACAAGGAAGATAAAGGATCATTTGTTAATTGTGTCTATTGATATATATTAAAGTAAATATGCACCCTTATCTTTTTTTTAGCACCAATTGGGTAGATTAGGCATATACAGTCTCTCTCTCTCTCTTATATGCGGCACAAAAATCGATGATATTTTTACACTCCGAATGGCACCGGATGCATCTACCAGATGTAAACATTAGCGGCTGTCCACAATTTGCAACCGCGTGTCAATATGGATTTACTCACTGAAATCAGGAATGCTCGAAAGCGAGCTGCACGATCAAAAGAAAATTGGAAACAGTCTCAAGTAAGAAAGCGAAGAAGAAATAATTCATTAAGAGAGTCGTGAAAGAGAGAGCATATAAAAATAGCGAGGTTAGGCTTAACCGTCGCCGGTATAGCAACTAACAGCCAGTAATAGTCAATTTTCTACACTTTTTTCAGTACTTGCTGAATTTTTACTCCATTTTATAAGTGAAGAAATTTTCCCAACAATTTATTATTTTGTATGAATAAGTGTAGATATCTGAATTGTGAACAGTAATACATACAGAAGTAAGAAATCAACAGAGTGAAGTAATCAACACTATATTTGGGTTGTTGGGTTTCTCAGTCTTATCTTTAACTCTGTTCTGAAGTAATGGAAATTGACATTTTTACATCACGATGTTTTAGAATCAGCCTTATAATAGAAAATACCCCTTAACAACGTATATTTATGATGACAGGTAATGGTAACATTCCTTAGATATGTTACTTTAAGTTGAGTTGTTTTGAAAAAGAAAATATAAAACTAAAAGCGACAATACTAGTCGCGCAGCGGCTAGTTTCAAATATTAAACCACAGATGAAGATAAAATAATTTCATTCCATCTAAATTTTAATATTTTACAAATGTAAAATTTAATTTCTTTGCGGGTAAAATTTATCAGTACTAACATTTTATTTAACTCCAGAACAATCTATCATTACACTCTTCACAAAATTAAAACAATGAACTTGGAAATTTATTTCCGAAGAAAAGGCTAAAAAAGAGTAATGGAAGTGAATGGGAGCAAATGGAAATAAAGAATTAAAGAAGGATTCGTCTCTAAACTGTTCTCATTTCGACAATCAAAAGGTACTTCGCATTTTTCTAATAAAAATACACCGCTAAAATTGAAAGCAAAATGAGTTTGATGGAGCAGTTTAAAAGGTGTCTATAAATTAATAAAAGAATCTGAGAGAAGCGTAATTTTTGTGGCGCCTACAGAGTTTTAGCCAGTAAATGATGAATCGATGGATGCCTTGCTGAAAACTAAAGCAGATGTAAGCTTCGAAATTCGAAGCAAAGATTGGGGTTGAACAAGATAACGCTGGCGTAAGAGACTTTTAAAGCCTCATTATAGGACTGTACTGAATCTGGAAACATCCTACTTGAATTTGAAATGAAATCTCAATACAGAAACAATAGCTGAACATTATGCATTGACACTTTTGTTAGAACAGCTGCTTGTTTTCTTAAATGAACACATAAAAAGTTCAGTTACTGCAATACATAAATTTGTAAGATCATGAAATATATTAAATATGTGAGTTTAATTTGATTAAAACACTTCGTATATACAGGCCCCCAAAGATTGTCGGAATTTAAGAACTGCTTCATTTCTATTAAATGCGATAGACTGTAAGCAGCCACGTACGTAACGAATGTGGTATGCTGAATAAAAATAATTGCAAGTGCTCGATGTAAGCTCTCACTAACACGGCAGACATCCCCAACCGGTATTTCAATTCATTACCATCCTTTGTTCAGTATGTCTACTGCGATGGCTTCCGAGACAGAAGAGGGAATTCCAAAATGTGAGCTTTCTCTCCTTCAAATTATTTCTAGGATCAACTAATAATTTTATATTTAAATGAACCACTAATCTCATAGGGTAAGCATTAATTAATCTATACTTTTCTAGTACCCTACATAATGCAACGGATAATATTGCAAGAAAGGTTAAAGACATTACACACTGTCAAATGGTTGGAAAATCTACCTGGAATGCTGAATACAGTGCATTATATTTCGGCTACGACTCGTTTTCAATAAATAAATGCTATAACATTTGAATTTAATATGAGAATACTATAGCTAATATGATGCCTCTGCACAATACAGTTGGAAAAAAATGTGTAGGAACAAAATAAAAAAGCAATGGATGAGTTAGCAATGCCCATTTTCTCGGTTTAAGATATCTGGCAAGCAGCCATATTGGATGACTTCCGGATAGAGGTTCACACACACAACAAAAATAACCATTAAATATAGACTTCAAAAACACAGAAGATGTACCACTGCAAATGATTCGTGCTAAATCTATCAGTTGAGGATATGAATGTTGAGGTTCCGAAGTTGGTGCACTACCAACGGGGAGGGGGGGGGGGGGGGAATTACATAGGAAAAGACAAAGGATACCCGATATTTTATCACTGTGGGAAGAATGATCCTGGACATTGAACTAATCGATAAATAAAAGGAATTAAATTTCCAAAACCCCGAAAGAACGATGACGATCTATCATAATTCAAGTATTTAGTACGCCCTATTAAAACATAAAAGCAGAAAGACAGGAAAAAATACTTGTGTCAAGCTACATACTGTGTGTGTATTATATTATATTACTGTATGTGTGTGTCATATTATGGAGATCTGAAATTAGACGTTCAATGAAAATAATAAAAAAAGACTTTCCCCCTTTATAAAGGAAAGAGGAGCAAAGGCTTCCCTTTGTTAAAAACGTAATCCAACGACAATGGTCGCCAGAATTCAACAATCAATGATTCCGTTAATACTTATTTTTAAAACAATCATAATTTTAAAAATTTTTAAATAATTTTTAAAGTTACCTTTAACTTCTGATTTTATTTAATCAGATACATTTTTTTTTATCTAATCCATTAACTATCATACATAAGATTCTTATATTAGTTGTTGTTAATGTTTCTTATGCCCCCTGGTTGGAAATTCCAGACCAGGTCTATATAGGCTTCGGGCTGAAGTGTACGGCTCCGATTTTAATTAGCACCGTAAGGGTTGAAGTCCGTCTTAGCTACTTGCCACCTCAATTTTGAAAGAGTACCCCCAGGGGCGACATCTGGGAGGGGATGGGAACCGTACCCTCTCCCACCCTTACTGACCTTCATAGAGGGACTCTCCGGTCTACGGTTTTAATGTGCCCATATCCGGCCTAGATACGGTATTAGTAAATACACATATCATTACTCCCAGTAACAAAATACTTTAACAAAAATAATCTGAAATACATGAGCATAAGTCCCGATAAGATATTAATTTACTGTTCTCACTTAAAATATATTCATCAAGAAAAGTAAATACACTTTTAAAATCTCTTTCGTAACCTTTATTTTATTGCAGTTGTCTGTTTTAAATTGTTGATCTCATTTTAATGACGCAATTCCCACCATAAAAAAAAGACTCATTCAGAACAGAGAATTCCTATTTTCATTGTTGTCAATGGCAGCAGTATGTCGCTCTCCTTGGAGTTATTCGTGAAGTCAGTCAGTCTAGCATTCGTTTTTTGTAGCTATCGAAGCGTTTCAGCAAAACGGATTGCCAGGTTACCTTCAGTTCACGAATGCTGCACTCTAAGGTCACTCACAGCGACTGAATTAACCGAGTGTTAACCTTAAGACAGACAGATTATTATAAAACAGACCTTCACTAGTGAGGTCTTCAGTAAAAAAAAGCAACAAAATATCTTTGAAGAAGGAACAAATATATCAAAAGTAAAAAGTTAAAATAAACCAGGTGTTTTCATACTTAATTAATTCTGAATTTTTTTTTTCGAGAGACTGAATCGTAAAAACATACAGATAGAGATAAAATAAACTAAAATTAATAAGGGAAACTATAATAAACACAAATAACTTTAAAACAAGAAGCTCGGGTTATTTGAGATTGGTTGATAATGGAAGCCACTTTTGCAAACGAAAGCTAAACAGAAAAGAATATTCACTTTAAAGCCTGCGTACATTTAGAATCACCAACGCCAGAAAGAAGACTCGAATCCTAAATGGCAGACTAAAGACATAAAAATACCTCTAATTCATTTTAATTTCCTGTAGTTTCTATCAGGGCACACTTCTGTGTACAAAACACCTCGGACTAGTTGAATATGGCGTTCCGGACAAACAAAAACAGCTAATGGTTAAAAATTCGTGACTTTTTTTAAATAATTACTCACAGCGCTGAAAAAATGCGAATAAAGACCTCATATTAAGAAAAACTAAATAACACGGGGAAAAAAACTCAAAATACTAATGAAAGTTTTAAGTTAAAAGAATTCAGTAAAGATATTTATTTAATCGGAAATAATTTAATCATGGAGAGAGAATTAATCTTATTAATGGCTTAGATAAATGTTGATCTGGCGGGAAAAAAACTCTTTTTACAAGCGATTTTCGAAAATTTTAAAAACAATATTTATCGAGACGCTGATATACCGTATAATTTATTGATAGGAAAAAGGCAAAATTTTAATATTCGATTAGTTTTAATCAAAACGGATTGTGATTGAGAAATTAAACATATGTAATAACAAATTTTGCATGACATAAAAAAATAAAACGTCCATAACAGTTATTTGTTATTGTGATCTTTGCTGTTAGACATCACCTATTGTATATTTTATATCAATATCATATCGGGCTCACTTTGAATAACAGACAATTTCAAATATCCACATATGAATATGTCTTCTATAAAGATCATTTCAGGAGACAAATGCGGACGCATAAGAAGAAAAAGTCTGTCAAAACAGCCATTGCTAGAGCTGTTTGAAACATTAAATTTTCATATTTGGAATTCCAAGTATTCACTATTTCCTCGTCTCTTTTTCTTTATTATTATTATCATTATTATTATGTGCGGTAGTTGTCTAAGAATCTTTCCGTTTCAAATTTTTCCAGATCATTCCTGAAATCGAAAATTTCTTGTTTTCATACAGAACTAGACAAACTATTAAGTGCAATTCCAAGGTCATCCATAATCAACCAATCAAAAATCAGTCATCTGAGTGCCAGGAAAATTACCTTGCGTTCAACCTCTCACAGGCGAACCATAAGTTATCGTTATCAGTGATCTGGTAGAACAGCAATAGACTTCCAGAAATAATCTTTCCGTAAATAAAATACGAAATTAAATTTTTAAATACCAACGTTCATGAAATAAAAAGTCAAACTTTGAAATTGATCCATTCGTACATGTAGAAACCTAACAAGTAAATACGCCAGAGTAACCTTATTCTCTTCATTTTGTCTACTTTTCGACTACAAAGCTTGTAAAAGGCAGAATATTCTGGCTTATGACTCAACACCTGAATCACCGCTGTCGGCGGGAGTAGCTAAAGATCAATACCGTTGATAACTGGTGATCGAGAGAACCAGAAATGCGAATCCACGTTAATAATAGCTGATGGCAAAGACTAGAAAAAAGATGACAATGGCTTTTGACTCTCCTGTAATCTACCTACACTAAAATCTCGCGTTTATCAAGCTAAAACGGCCAAAATATTGAATTACAAGGATTACTTTTTGTCATCACAACCGTTATTTTTTTTAATTAAATTTTTTGTTAAATATTAAAAATTTATTCTTTTCTAAAGATATGAGGTTAGCCATAATCTGACCAAGGAATAGATGAGGCGGTAAATTCAAATATTCTCTCTAAAAACCAAGAGCTACTTGAAGGGTAGTAAACCACTAAGACAAACAAAACAAAAAAAAAAAAATGAGAGCGAAAAGAAAAGAAAGAAAGAAAAGAAGAAATGGAGTTAGATAAATTCATAGGAGAAGCTATTAAATTCAGTAGATATGTATCTATTGAGACAACAGTCACAGATCTGGGTTTCAGCTCTTAGCGAATCTCCATTTATAACCTCAGTTCGCGCGAGATAAACAGCGATATCCAGTGTAGGCTGAAAATGGCGGGAATCGATTCTGTGACCAATGTGATGAGTCACTGATGGATTGTACCTGCTCCCTTTATATATTCACCAGCCACGCCATCAGAAAGGTTCACTGATGAAGGCGAATTTTGAGTCCATGAGGCTGCTGTCGGAATTTACGAGATATACGTTTATAGTGATTTTAATACACCGGTAATTTGAACTAGGCAATTTCTTAAGGGGAAAAAAAGCTAGATTAAATTAAACTTGACACTACAGCCCATCAAAATTTCCTTAATACATTTTGGGGGATTTAAAGCGGTTTTGTTTGCCTATACTATTACGCAAATCAAGAAAAATTTACTCTCAAAAACCATTGGAGTATAAAACATGTAAATGATACAGATAATATTGGAAAATTAGTGTCACAATAATCAACTTAAAGGGTATGCAATCGTATTAGGTCATGTATATTTATTACATGTTTGTACCCTACTGGCTATTCACAAACTAACTAAAATCCTTAAAAATTATGCTGACAATATTTTAAACGCATATTTTGTTAAATTACTTACAAAAACAGTAAAGCGTAATAAACCACTTTGAAGTAAATCATGCAATAATCCTTTATTTTGCTCCAGTAAGAATAAATAAAATGACTGTTTAACTACAGGTTTGTTTTTTTAAAAGAAAGGACAAAATTTTGATGGGGAAAAGCCACGTAACGAAACCAAGAATATGAACAAAAACTATAAACTAAAAATAAAAATTTAATGAACAGTTTTAAAAACATAAATATTTCCCAAGTTATCAATTACTACATTTTTTTAACACTATCACCAACAATGATTGAAAAAGATGCAAGCCTTCTAGACACATAATACCTGGATAAAAAGGAACAACGTTATGTATACATTCAACTCGGAAAGAACACGTCCTCCCTCCCTATTCATGGTTTCGAAACGGGCATTGTGATGTCACTCGCTTTCAAAGAAATAACAATTCACGAAGTCACTTAATACTCTTCCCAGACGACGGAGATAGAAATTTAGAAAAGAAAAAAATATTCTAAGAAAAAATTCAGAAGGATGTTTCGAATTATTCAAGTTCCCAGAAAATGACCTTAAACGATATACAAACAATCAATACGCAAAAAGAGGCTAAAGTTTGAATTAAGATGGGTTCTGGAGATAAGTCCCAAGGTCTTTCTCAAATTCCTGTTTCAGGTTTGTGTGATCCACACGACACAAAATCAAAAAGTATTGCAACGAGATTTCCATTTCATCTATGCGAGAGTTTATTTTAAATATAACATTTTTAAGCTTATCTCTGCGGATCAATATATGACTCCAGACGACAAGCCCTCTTGGTCAAATACAGTAGTAAATATCGAAAAGGTGTCCTTAAAGGAAAAAAATAAATAAATAAAAAGGTACTTATGCAGTGAAAAAAGAATACCGAGTTCAGGGCCAATACTGAATTTTGATAAACTTCCATATGACATTCAGATTGTTTAAGTTTTGCAACAATTACACGAAAATGCTACCTTTCTAAAATCAACGCCAATTGGGTGTAATGTAGCATTGAAATCTCCAAAATGAGCTAGGTGGGACAAATTTAAACCTCGACGAATGAATTTGGGGAGAAATTCTTAAAGTATCATCTAGATAAATTTTCTCAAAGAACACAAGACAATACGGGAACTTATTAAAAAGGACGTTCAAGGAAATAAAAACTGCAATGGTGAGAAAGAGGATTGTTAATTGGCTTTTCCCATCGCGACAACACAGCTGCTCCATCTTCAAGAATAACGAGGCTGTCCGACGGCAATTTCGTCAAAGAAATCTAGCCCATTCAGATTTCTTTTAGTTTCCAAAATTCAGAGAAGATTTAAACTGAGCAAGATTTGAGTCCCTCTAAGGTACCATAACTTAATGTTTGGGGTGCATGTACGAACGTAAAATTCCTAAGGGAAGAGTTACAGAAAACCACTGTATTCGGAATACATATAGACTCATATAGAGGTTGTGTTGAGAAATGACAGCATGCTCGCTTGAAATATTTCTTAAATGTTACAATGATTTTGCAGCAATAATATCTGATTTACGTCCGTATATAAATAATTTTGAGCGGTGGCCAGAAAGTATGGACGTTATCATGGGGGGGGGGGCACTTTTTAGAGCAAGTGCTATAGTTATGAAGCACAAATTATACCTAGGTATTTAAAGGGTACAATCACAAAGAGACAGTTTAGGAAATCAAGAAGACACGGAGCGGAACATTGTCGATTAATTCCTGTCTAGTACTTTCTCACCTGGAAATGTTGAGTGAGTCTTTTCTCTCTTATGGATTTTCCACTCCAAGCTGAGAAATAGATTAGGGACAGAAAGAGCAGGCAAGCTTGCTTCTGTTTACGAGCAAAATCCACGAAATGATGCGAAAGATTTATTTTATTTTATTTTATTTTTTATTTTATTTTATTTTATTTTTTTTTTTTTGGGGGGGGGGGGGGGACACACGCTACTTTGTTTTCAGTTTCTAATTAAAGCCAGTGATTTTCACTTCATTTTATGGGCAATTGGTGAAAGTATTTTTTTAGAGTTTAATAAGTATTTTTTAGAAATTTAAGACACAACCGTTATTGCTCTTACATTAAACACATCTGAAATATTACGTCTCAAAATACAAGGTGATTCAAAATTAATATAGCGATACAAACGGCTATAACTATTTAATCGAAAATAATTTATCGATAAGAATTACACAGAACGTAAAAGGAAGTTCCAAATTTTGTTTACATACTTTATAAATGTTCTATGCGACTCACCTTGATCACACGGACAACATCTAAGCGGTAGTCCATTTTACGCCATACATTCTGAAGAATATGTGGAGTCACCAACGCAAGCGCATTTTAAGTTATGGAATTGCTTTCGGCAAAGGAAGCACATATACAAGGTCTTTCACATAACCCCATAGAAGAAATCGCAGGGAGGCAAGTCCGGAGATCTAAGTGGCCAAGAGCAGACTACATCGTCGGCATCTCCAGTTCGACCGAGCCAACGCTTTGGAAGATGTTGGTTTAAAAATGTGCGAACCTCCATACCCCAATGTGGGGGTGTTCCATCTTGCTGAAAAATGTAATTCGTTTGCCACAGCTAGATATGGATTTCACGGATTACATCTTTCAGCAAGAGGGAACACCCCCACATTGGGGTATGGAGGTTCGCACATTTTTAAACCAACTTCCAAAGCGTTGGCTCGGTCGAACTGGAGATGCCGATGATGTGGTCTGCTCTTGGCTACTTAGATCTCCGGACCTGATAACCCCATAGAAAGAAATTGCAGGGTGTATGTGAAAGACCTTGTGTATGTGCTTCCTTTGCCGAAAACAATTCCAGAACTCAAAATGCGCATTTCTAATGCGCTTGCGTTGGTGACTCCACATATTCTTCAGAATGTATGGCGTGAAATGGACTACCGCTTAGATGTTGTCCGTGTGACCAAGGGGAGTCGCATAGAACATTTATAAAGTATATAAACAAAATTTTGAACTTTCTTTTACATTCTGTGGAATTCTTATCGATTAAATAGTTATAGCCGTTTGTAATCGCTATATTCATTTTAAATCACCCTGTATTGTAAACCCCATAAGTAAATGCATCTTAAAAAAATTTAAAGGTTTCATTACCGTTTAACAGTCTATAAACATAAACAGAAAAACAAACTAGAATGATACAATTTAGAGTTTTCCTACAAAAGCTTAACAACAGCATTGTTTACATTTTAAAGAAATATTTTAAATCTGTAATAATTCAAAACTACACGACTTAATAACAATCAGTGAATAATAAAAATACCAATTTTCAATACAGATACCTCTTGAAAAATTAACTAATCTGAACCCTGCTTTAAATCAGCCACAATTAATAAAATGCGAGATCCAATTGTAAGATGCCATTAAACAAAATAGTAACAGAAATTCTTATAAAAATTAGCCATTAAACATTTAATATTCAAAAGTTTGCGCTTATTAAGATAAAATATTTTAGACGATAAAAAGTTCAGTAAATTTAACAAGGGGCTAAATTTAGTCTTTCAATCATGTTTCATATGCTAATGAAATACGTTATGCCACTTTCACAGCAACTACGGGCGTTTCCTTCCATGTTTGCGTTATTGTTTCTAGTTTTTGGAAATGTACATAAAATTAATCGTTTTCTCTGAAAAATTTTCTATATAAATCTCAGAATTTTACGACCACGCATCATGGTCTTTACGTGGAATATTTCCTCATTCAAAAATAAAACGCGAGTATTTACCTACCGGATTCCACGTACATATGCAATACACTTTACATTTTCCAGAAATTCCACCCTTATTCTTCCCACACTTTTTAAGTGAAAAAGCAATATTATTTTAAAACATTTTCGAAATGTATTTAACACAAATGAAACAATCTGTTGCAAAAGTTATTAGAAAACAATGGGCTCGTTTTCAGAGTAAAATATAGTATATAATATGGCATAATTTTATCAAATTGGAAATATTGATAGATTAAAAAAGTTTATATAACGTTTCTACCTTTCACCCTAGAAAAATAGTTCGATTAATTTTTGCGTTGTACGATTTTCTAAAGGACAACAAATACCTGTATCTTACGCGGGGATTGAAGGCCAACGCTCTAGCCATTAGACCCACCAAAAACTGAGAAACGCGCGTTTCGACGGTTGGTTTGTTGGTTGAGAGCGCTGTGGTCATTTTTTGGATACACAACGACTAATTAGACCGAGACCTACTACTTAAATTCGATTCCTAACAGCTACAAACATCCATGCCAACAATGGGACTTGAACCCATAGACCCAAGCTCATTTTAAAAGTATGTAACATTCTATATGCATTTAAAACTGGCTTTGAGTGAGAAATACTTAAATAAATATTCTTCAGACTCTTTGTACATTTATATTAGACCCCACTTACTCTCAACTGTTTGAAACATATATGCCAGTGGTAGGCGATAACTATATATATATGTATGTTCACACACACACACACAAAAAATGACTATTAAACTCTACCATTTATTTCATTTTTTGAGGCAACAGAATTCACTGCAGAAATATAAACTACTAAGTAATTACATCATTCAAGGTTACGACAAAAATCAGTCTTAACGTATAACAGCAGAGAGTAATGTTAATTATTTATAATGAAAAGAAACGGGATATCTATTACTTTAACAAACTCACATTCATTACTACATTATCTCTACAATTGAAAATTAAGAGATATTTGCTATTTGAGGCTGTTAATAAAGCATTTAAATAAAAAAAACTCATGCTCTCAAAATTAACAACCTAGACATAGAAAATAATCAGTGCAACACCATAATGAATAATGTTCTGAAACGCCTCTAATTGAACGTATTGCACCTAAAACAGTGGGGGTAAGGAATTGATTAAAATAATGTTCAACATAATATATGCACACATTTTTTCAGGAAATAAGTTGTCAGTTAAATACATTTAGAAGGTAAAACAGAAATTGCTCTCACAGAAAAAAATCTACCAACAAGCTCCAAGACACGATGCACTACAATGCAAACTAGTCCTACGGAAATAGTATTCATCCAACTCGCATATCAATCCAGTGTCTGTGAGATAATCGATTTAACTACTGTCCTCATTCGTCTGGTGAATAATTATATCAGCAAAAGAGAAACTAATGATCCTTTACTATCTAATGTGCCACTCCAGCACTAGACAGTAAGGAGGGCATTTTATCCAATCAAAAATTAGCTGGTCAACTGACCCATTATTTCCGACGATTCGTCTCCGTGAAAAAGCGAGAAAGAAAGACGATGGATAGGTCATGACTTGTGACACATCCTATGACACTCGTCGGAAACGGGTTTCTTAAAACTCTCACCATCATCTATCTCCCAAACACACATACACAAATGCATTTCCCATATTTTCCACCTCTTCACAAAATGTGTATCAGTGGACAAAGTACGTGTGTGAGCAATGAAACAAGACATATTCAAGCAGACTGCTGAGATAGATTTAGAAAAAAAAAATATAAATAAATAAATAACGTCTGCGTGTAGTTTAATTCCTAAAAAGATATGTAAACACACAGGCTTTGATAACTATTTTGTGTCTAGTTATTTTTCTTTCTATCTACCTATCGCTGATTCGGGACAAGTTTTTATAAGGTCAGACAGACGCAGCTATTAAAATAGATGCAAGAATCATATAAGGAGACTAATCGTAAATAGGACGTCGGTTCGGTCATGATCACTGCTTTTATCGTTATGCACGTATTATGAAAACTAGGAGAGTGAATCATATTGCTCCTGCTCTTGATAGCAGTTTGAATAATAATAAAAATTTAACAGAGGTCTTATCAAAATATGACGATTAAATATTGATGAATTAAAAATAGCTGTTTCAAGACAGGCTTTAAAAATTATTATTTTATATATATATATATATATATATATATATATATATATATATATATATATATATATATATATATATATATATATATATTTGTAAACAGGCATGCGCTTAATCAGAACAATGTCTATGATCATGGAGGGAAAATTGTTTCCTTATACTTAACTGTAGCAAATCATAGTAGTGGGATTGAGTGTATACATCTTCCATCAAATACGAATTCTTTCGTGCAGTATATGGACCAAAGTGTCTAATACACAGCCAGACAAAAAAGAAAACTACAAAGATGTTTCTAAATGGAGGTCGAAAAGCCATCCACTGAAGAAAATAAGAGTTCAATGCACTCTCCAGAACCTAAAACTATACCACTTGAGGAGCACAATATTAAAATTCGCAACTACCGTAAAAATTATAAGATCTTTATAATTCAAACTTAATATCTGCAAATATCTGGTAAAATAAAATTTAAATAACTTAATGAGAAGACGTAAAGCTAAACGCAGTAAAGACTCAAAGCTTTCATGGAGCACTGTGCCTAGCGTGTGAGCTAGCAGTTGCAAGGATGTTGGGGGAGAGGATGGAGATTATCCAGGATCACGTTATGAGAGGGTAAGAAAGTACGGACAGCGTGATGGACGCTAGATCCGAGGGCGAATCGGATAGCGAGAAGCCATCCCAACATGAAACTGTGCGACGTAAATGAACTCGTGAACAAAGTAGTAAAATTTACTGAGGGAAGTGACTATGACGAGATATCAATATAACAACTAACTGCACGGGTAGTTTTGAACACTCTTCACGAAAAAATTACGTTTAACAATATGCCATGCCTGACAATTGAAAGCAGTTTCGAATATTTAAAAACTATGCCAACATCTCTCACGAATGACTAACATTTCATTAATTACTATGTTATGTAAAAACCTGATTATTCACAGATAAATGACGATTGAAATTTCATCAGAATAGTTACTAACTCTCTTATTAAAATTTCAATGAAAGTTATTTACATATATTCTATTTTTTAAACTCAGACACAGCATTCTTACTTTTAACAACTATAATAGCAATGAAAATGCTTGTTAGAGATAATAATACTAAGATATAATGTGATAATCTTTTTATTACTTAACTATTTTGCTAAGAAAAAAAGGATTTGATAAAAAAAATCTTTACATTTAATCAAATTTATTAAAAATAACTGATTAATCTTATACTGCTACCAATGTGTTTATCACTATTACTATTTTTAAAATAGCATTTCACAACAATATTCCCTAATTTAGAAATTAGCTATGAATATATAAATAACATTTTATATTTTTCAAACTAAGGAATAAATAGCAATTTATATGCTTCAAAGGCAGGAAATCCTGTTGGGCAAATATTCTAAACCAAAAACTGTTACATGTACGTGTCTTTTATCTCCATATTTGAGTGTATGCATCAATAGGTTTATGTAATCACATATATATGCTGAACTTCCTTTAAATGGTACAACAGCTGGTACATTTATTCTATTGGCAATATCTGTATTATAACTAAAAATTAAACAAAATATTGGCGAGCCTATTAAACTATTTAAATTAATGAATTACAAATATAAATAATTTACTTTTATTATGTAACCCACAGTAAGGTTTATAGTATATATATTACACAACAATGATATATGGCACACACACATAATTTGTACTATCAGTATTATTTAGGTACAAGTGTACTATCTAAAAATTTTAAGTTTAAAAAACAAAATAACTAATTTAAGAAATCAATATTTTGATATAGAGAAATTAACAGAATAAAAATGTTTAAAGTAACTGATAATTCAATACATTATATTTATTTATATAAAATATATTATGTTGGTATTGAAACCTTTATGTATAAGGGAATATTAATGACAGAGCATTTCATGCAAATTAGGTTTCAATGCCTTTAAACTCCCCAAATTATAAAAAATGAAACTCTCATCAATTGAGAATATTAATTATTTATAGAGTTACCTTCAAGATGATTTTTATGAACTGATAAACAAATATAAAAGAGTATGTTTTGAAAATCTGAAGAAAGTTACAAAATAAAATACAATTAATTTTCTTACTAAATAAACTAATTTTTATTGGCATGCATAATTTTACTATTCTCTCCAAGGAATCCTCTTATGTACCTCATTTATAGAGATCAAGTGTAATTCATTTATTAATTTTAAGGCCAAAATTGTCTATAACTATTAAAGCATATGTGACAGGAGCACAATTGTTATCAAAATATTATGTTTATCTCACAGAAATATTGAAACTGTGCATGGTGTAAATATGTTATAGTTAACACTTAACTAAATTTATACAATACAACAAAAATTTATAAAGAAATAAAATAATTTGGACTTTTATAAACATTACTAAGACTTAAAATCATCAAAAGTAAATTAGAAAATGTTCTTTAAAATGAAAATAAAACCATATCAATGTACATAACACGAAACTTAAATAATATTAAATTATAAATGTATGCATCATCACTAACTGAAAACTATTTACAACACACTATGTGTGTGTGTGCTATCATATGCACAAATAATTAATTAATATATATATATATATATATATATATATATATATATATATATATATATATATATATATATATATATATATATATATATATAAACATTGTATCATATGACAATTTATACAAATCATACTAAAATAATATGAATATAACTTAGATGTCTGCCTTTAAAAATTTGATGTCTTCAAATTCTATCAAAATTTTCTAAATCTTAAACTAATTTTTAATTTTTAAATATATATCTTTTCTGTGTTGCATGAATACTACAAAGGCAACAAACAACTATAATTTTTACACATAATTTAAAAAAAATTTAACAATGATTTAAATGTAAATGTACTTTTGAATACAATAACAGATGCTAACTCACAAAAACCACACACAAACCATAAATACTATGAAACTAAATTTCATATCAATCCAGAAAATTCATAAACTGTAAATTTTTTGGTTGATGTTTTCTTTTTTTATTGCCAGTCAAAGCAAAGAAAAAAAAAAATGAGGACAGGAGTCTATTTAAATCAGTTTTGAAAGTTATGGAAAAAAAATTTACTCATATTGAAAATATTTATTTCACAATCAACACATATTTCTTGCATTAACAGATAGCAAATGGGAAATTTACTGATCAAAGCTTTGAAAGATCTTAATTTCAAATACAATTCCTCTAGCGTTGATAAGCTTAAATATTAAGCATAAATGTGATTAACCGTAACCTTCACCCACAACAACGATACCGAAAGTAAAAGCAGAAAATTTTATCATTTAGAATAATACATCATCGATCTTATAATAAATGTTCAGTTATACAAACAGTTCTAATAATATTTGAAATACATATATTCCCCAAATTCAATTAATTCCGCTAAATAAAACAGGGTACTGTTGGCAAGCGGCGAGATAGGTTAGAACACTCGTCAAATGTTGACAATATTAAAATCTATTAATAAGTGTGATGTATGTGACATTTATAAAAATAAACAAAATCTAGTGCACATTTAAGTAAAATAATTCAATGCTGACTCACCTCGCCTATTAAACGGCCGTACTCGAATCGCAACTTTGATTTTATCACTGGCCATAGCTACAATCCTTGCGGACTTCACTCAAAACATCAAATAAGCAGCATCAACGGGCAGTTTAAATGAGGAAAATGTATGAAATTCTTTCAGTATAATTGTATCCGATAGTGCCACAGCAATGCCGACGAATTCACATCATCAAGTAACATACACTTGTGACGCAGGCGACATTTTCGCACAGTCTTCATACTCTGCGAAATATTGAATGGCATTGACAGCAGGTTCTAGATGTTGCCCCTGCCTGCTGCAGTAGGGTTGCCGGAATGGGAGAAACCTGATCTTGGCGATATTGGCAAGTGGTTTGACGGCGCCAAAACACGTCACAAGTGGTTTGGCGCTGGAGAAAGGCACATTTATTTCGCCAATATTTCCAAAAATTGAAAACGTTTCTATTTATTTTTAAAACTTTAAATATTATAGAAATATTAATGTCCAGACTATACATTTCTTTCAAAAATGGGGACATAGGAAAATTAGGAAATATTTTCATGTAAGAAATATTTTATATGAAGCAAATGAATGAAAAGAATTTTTTTGTTAAGTCTTGAACTAATGTGCGATTAATAATAAAATATATCCCCCAACTAAGAAATTTAAATGATATTTCATGTGTCTGGTATTTCAGTGACAGAAATAAAAGTTAAGATATTCTAATATTTTTCTGATAATTAATGTTTAAATTCCAAGAAGCCGTAAAACCTTATTTAAAAAGATAATGCTTCAGTAGTATGGTTTTAAATATACAGGAAATCGAAAGTGGAATTTAAATATAAAGAGAAAATCCTAATGACTAAATTTTAAAGACAACCTTACTTTTTCATTTGAGCCCACATGATCATTAAATAATAAATTGCTTCTAAAAGAATGATTCTGAGCATATATCCAATCTCCATCGCTTTGGTAGTGGCCAATCCATCAAACAGTGCGGGAAAATATGAAGCCCAAAAGGACAACCGCTCCACATAAATCCCAAAACGCATACAATATTATCTAAAAAATTGTTGTCATGCTCACAGCGAATGACACAGTTAAAAATAGAATTCTTATGGGAAAAAATACGGAAACAAAAATTCAGGCAGAAGGTACTATAGACGCGAATTTACTTTATACAAGAAGTTTAATTGCAGAAAAAGTATTTAAACGACATCAAAGATTAATCAAAATAGGAAAAAGGTTAAACCGAACTAAAAGGCAAGGCCTCGCTTAATGCCTTTAAGTTAAATCACTTTAGTTAATCACTTAATTTAAAAAAGACAGAAATAATAAAGAGTAAAATACTTTATTATTTACAAGATAATTTAAAAGGTAGTTAAAACTTAAAAACTAGTTTATTGTAATAAAAATAATAAAATACTTTATTATTTGAGAGTTAATTTAAAAAATAGTTAAAACTTAAAAACTAGTTTAATATAATAAAAATATTGATAAATCAGTTTAATAGATGTAAGATACAAAATCAAGTTAAAAAAAATATATTAGCTACTGAAAAAGACAATTCTTAATCACTGTACAGTGATTAAAAATTATCTTTTTGAGAATGATGTGAATAAGAAAATAACTCTCGTTGCATTGACAATTTTAACCATATAATATGAGCCAAAGTGAAAGTTAAAACTAAGTGGCAATTATGTAAGCAATATACTACGAGGTCAGTTATTTTTCAGCTGTTCTTGTAATTTTATATTACGTTTTATATATATAATAACATAAAATTTTATTTGTAATTTTATGTTAATTACTTTCTGAGCATAATCTATTGATTTAAATGAAATGATTGATGGTTTCATTTTAAAATTTTGTCGAGAGATAACAGTTGTCGCAGTCTTGAAATTTAAGAGTTTAAGAATTTCAAAATTGTAAGAATCATAATTATTACAAAATTATTTAAAGCTTTTGGACTTGTATTTAATCCTTGGTAATTGTACCCAGACCCTTAAATTCTGGTGCCGAATGTTTGAACATTCCTCACATTTCAGCTCTCTCTTAAATTGTGGCATTATTTAAGGACTTAATCCGTTGAAGTTAGCAATGTCTCATGCCGTGTGATGTAGTGATGCGACATCGATGTCGATGTTTTCGAAACATCGATGGTTTGATAAAAACATCGATGTTTTAAACATCGATTTATTGAAGCCGATGTTTTTTTAACATCGATGTTTTGTGCTCGATGTTTTACGTTGTCTCGATATTTTTTTAATGAAAACGTACCTTAATAAAAAAAAAATTACCACGTAGCATAATTTTCACACTCAGTAAATGTAAGTCTGAATTCTGAAAAGGACGGATACAAAAGGGGGGAATGCTTCCTTAGCAAACAAACAAATGGCAATTAACAACCAATGAACCAATCAGAGCGCTTGGAATGTTCCTGACACTCCAAAACCTTCCATGGGGATTTATTTTACAAATAGTATATACACGAGTACATCCATTTAAGTTTTTGTTTCGTTCTGGTTTTATATAAGATGACGTTAATATTATTAGTAAGATGCCTCTCAAAAGTACCGTTTGGAAATATTTTTACAAAACCTCTGACAAATTGGCGAAATGCAATATTTTCCATAAGTCCCTTAAAACTTCTGGCAATACCACGAATTTATCTGGACATTTGAAGGCAAAACATGGCGGTATTTACAACGAGAATTTTGAGTCATCAATCTAGCCCAAAGCAACCAAGTTTTTGTCATTTATGTCTGCCCAATCAGAGAGTAAAATTAAATCACCCCTCCCCCCACGACTAACGGAAATAACATTAATGTTAGAGATTACTAAACCAGTTTTAAAAAATGGATGTTCTAAAACATCGATGTTTAAAAACATCGATGGTTTTTGGGCGATGTTTTATTAGCATCGATGTTTTAATACTGAATATCGATGTTTCAAAACATCGATGTTTTGTTATCGATGTCACATCACTAGTGTGATGGTGAGCGTGCACTGGAACGAAAAACATAAAACTGGTAATTCGTGGATCCCAAATTTCTGAAATTTGCTTGGTGAATTCTGAAAACCCAAATTTCTGATTTCTGTCCCACTGAAACGTCAAATAAGATTTCGGGAGCGAAAAGTTTTTTTTCCTAGAAACTTTATTTTGTGGTTTTGAGAGAAGAATGGAATAAGATTGAGGTCGATATTTATAGAAATTTTGTCGAATCTGAGCAAAGAATTGCTGCAATCATAGATTTCAAGGAGGAAGTTCCCAAGCCCTAAAATTGCGATAGAATTATGTCTCTTTAAAAAGAGATGCGATGTTAGGAGACTTTTTATACTTTTTTTTACAAAATTTTGCAGAATAACTTCCCATCATTAGCACTACAGTGAAGGGCAAAAGGCAACTCCAGTCGGTGATTGTGCAATTTCTATTTCCTTTTTGGAGCAGACAATCTGAAACTACCATGTCTACGTAGAGTATAGTCTATTAAGTTCGTAAGGGAGTCTCCCGCTGAAGTTGCTTTGGTTGACGTTGTGTTAACGGGAAGAGTATATTCCTACAGAGAGTAGCTTAATTTGCGACCACTTGACTGACAGTTATCATGGTGCGCCACCAAAATTAAACCAAGCCAAATCTAGCACGTAAAAGCGATGCAACATAAAAAGCAGATCCTTCTGAAAATCTAGTGGTGAAATTTTTATGTTGAAATTTCTCTGAGAAGATGCAGACTTCTAGTTTCTAACGGCCAAACGTAAAATTGCCTGATGACACAACGAAATTCATCTGCTTCCGGATCTTGGTCGATATGAATCGACTAGCTGAGTGGCAACTCGATGTGCTGCATTTTCGATTTAAAATGAAATGGTTTTATTTCTTAAAGATTGAAAACTGTTTAATCACTTTTAAAAATATATTAGAATTTTTAAAAAACGAAATAATTATTTAAAATTCTCTGTTTCAAATTTTGGTTTTTGGCTTTTGAAATTATTCTTCAAATTTCATTTTTCAAATTTTGTTTTTTAAACAAAAAAGAAGTTCATTCAATTAGAAAAAATTCTAAAGGTTTTAACTTCTCATTTTCTAAAACTAAAATTATTTCTGGTACTTTAAAATTATTTCTGGATTTCAATAATTAAATGACTCGTTCTCAACTAATTATTTTTCCTTTTGGCAACATGGCCGAATGTAAATATTAAATCTCATGGGGGAAAAGTACTTTAAAAAAATAGTCTCATGGGGGAAAAGTACTTTAAAGTTAGTTCTGATGAATTCAAAATTGGTGGCGGAAGAATCCTCATCACTTGCTCATTAATTAGAAACAAATTTCACGAACTTGCTCTAATTATTAGTGAGTAAAATAGTTAAGTCGAAAAATTACGAACTCGGCATTCAGTTACATTAAGATACAATAGCGATCAGCGCGGGAAATTTCAAAAGTGAATTTTGTAAGTACGCTTTTTTAGAATGATAACATTTTTTGTATTTGGTATATTTTGGAAGCTGAACATCAAGCAAATGCCAATAAATCATAAAATTGACATTAATAGGTGCAGGAAACCGAAATATTGTCCATCAAAATTGTCGATTTCGTGAAATTCGGAAAACTGCTATGGGTAAAAAGCTTCGTTTGCAGTGAAAAACATTTTTAACTTTTTAAAAATGTGCATATCCTTAAATATGGAGAGTTGTAGAACACTTGGAAATAAAAAATTTGTTGATTGGTGGACGGAAGAGTTGAATTTTGCATGCATGAAAATAGTGGAAATTTGGGAAACGGAAAGGAGCTGGACCACCCGGAATGTCAGCTGTTTCTGTTGTTCGCTTCTTTTGAGTTTGGTGGTTTTAATTTAATAATTAAAAAAGTTCAAAGTTTTGAAAGTTGAGGATGGTATCAGTGCACGCGTCTCGTTCGTCAGTGTGCATCGGTACCAGTCGCGATATCCTGCTATGCTAGGTTCGCGAGATTAACCTGTCTCCGTGTCTGCTCACTAACAAACATACGTTTGTTTACCTTCAGCTGGTGTCTAGATTCTTTAACTCGAGTTCGCGTTTAGCTTTATCATTAAAAATATTTGCGCTAAACAAATTAAAGTTGTAAAAGAAAATTTCTATGCCCAGAAGACTTCGAACCAGCTTGGTTTTCATTAATTAAGCTATTTAGCGTTAGAGGGGAAAAAAGAGAAAAGGGAAAATAAAAAATAAAAAAGGTATTTTGGAATGAAATTCCCTAGATGTAAACATAACATTGTGTGTGCTGCATTTAACGCTATTTTATAAAATAAAGCTGAATTAATTCTTTAGTCAAGTCTGGTATACACGAATGAATTCTTTAATGCATCGGATAAAGTGCAAAATTAAGTCAATGAGCTAAAAAATCTCTTGCTTACTGGCATAATTAGGACAGGAATACTTCGATTAAATTCAAAGTGATCAATTAAAATCAGAAATCGATTAAACTGAAAGTGATGCTTTACATCTTAAAAATTATCTCTTTGCCGAGTGAATAGATAGTCGGTTCTACCAATCAAGAGGAAAATCAAGGGGTCACTGACCCTGACCAAGACGAGGCCATCTTTAAAATCTCAAGTATCGGTATCAACGTTTCAAGAAATGCCAATTTTATTGATATAAAAGCTCACTATTTCATTATGTTGAAATTTGCCATGTGAGGAGCACATATTCGAACAGTAATCTACTTAGATATTTGGCCTTATTGCAATCAGTTTTGAAAAACTCATTTGCCTAACTCAGCTAATATCTGGCGAAACATTTAAAGATGTTACTCATTAAATTCCAAGTATCGGGGTTGATTGTGAATTGGGATATACTAGATTTAAAAATATTTCTATTTCTATTTTTGTAATGTAAAAATATTGTACATCTGAAGGACACAAAAATGAAGGCATTACTATTAAAATCTATAGGAACCATCTCAACATATAAATATTCGAACACTCTAAATTTTGTACATCTGACTCGATTTATTCAAGATTAAATACGTGGACAAATGAAAGACAGGGTTAAACTGGTCTGTTTCAGAATTCTTTACGATTTAAGAATATGTTAAAATTGTGTCTTTTACGATATTACGATTCTTACGATATTTACCTTTACGACTTTTGCCATGAATACAACATTTATCATGCAAACTTTTAACAAAGTAATATATATGGTATCAAAATCATAAAAGCATTTATAGAAAGTTAGTTCTAGTTCCTCAACAAAGCGTAAGCGTCAGCAAGAAACTAAAGTGAAAAATGCCCAGCCAATTGCACAGCTATACTCAATCGTGTCATCCGTAAGCGATAAAATTTGATCAAATTGAACGTTGACTGAGAACGCAGGGAGAACTTGAGTTCAGCCAATCATAAGTCTATTCAAGAGACGCCTGCTGGTGCGCCAAACAATCAGGATGCGTTCGACGCAAGTTTGTGAATAGTCATTTATAACGCATCCTTTTTGGTGCTGACGGAACCAGATGCGTACCCATAAGTGGGAAGAAGGCCTTAAACTGGGATATTAGTACACTTTGATAAATCGATTATTGGTATCCATTAATAAATCGATATAATTTTTTTAAAGTAATCATATATCATCCTTATAGACCTAGCATTTTGATGCACGATCATGAAGGAGGCAATTAATGATTAGTAATGAGGACTATCAATCTTATTGTATGTTATCAGGGGATTAACACAGTTGTTGCCTATAGCAAGAGTCCTAATGGCGAATGCTAAACAAAACTGAAAAATTTCTAATAAAAATTTGAAATAACAATAAAATATACAAATAATCGCAAAAATTAATTTGAAATTTTATTAAAATGGTTTAATACTTAAAAATTCATATTTACAAGTATTTTTCTTCTCGAAAAAAAATAAAAAGGAAACGGACAGCTCTTTTAGATTAGTTTAAAACTTAATTATTCTGAAATAAAAAATTTTTATCTTAATTTTTGGGAAATATTTACAAAAAAATTCTCATTATCTAAATCAATAAGAATCGATCGCTTTCTTTTATTTCAGCCTTTCTTTGTTTAAATCAAATTATCTGGAAGTGGTTAAGACTTATTAAAAAGAAGTTATTTAGAGTTTGACAAACGCATTAGCTTTGTACCTTGCTGTACCTAGCTCTCATCCTTCCTAGCATCCTCTGTATCTTATCGTGATGACACCATTTTATAGATCAATCAGGCAATAAGCCCCGCCGTGCGTGCAGTTGGGGATTTATGAAAGTAGATGCAGACACAGAACGAGAAAGATCGAGAAACAGTAAAGTGGAAAAAAAAGTAATAGATAAAACAAAATTTTACTAAACATAGAGGCGAAATTCAAATAGAAAATATCCTATTCATAAGCAACCAAACAGATAATAGACTCTAAGTCAAAATCCTGTTTCCACCGACGACGCTTAAAGTATGTGATCTGACTCTACCTGTCAAGTATGAATAACGAAAAGCTTGTTCAACTTGGAGATCTCTCCCTTTGAGGGCCTCCCGTTCTATTAGGGGGACCAGACTGGGTTCGATTATCGTGTTTTTTTTTTATGTTGCATACCAGGGTTTGAAAACGGTGGGACCGATTGCAAAACACTTTCCTATAGAGAGAGGGGGAAACGTCGCAATAAAAGACGTTTTATATTGAATAAAGACCTTCGAGTTTTGAATTGTGGGTTTTGTTTCGTTAAGGAATTTCTCCAGTGGTATTTAACATATGCATTAGAGTTTTAGAAGCGAACGTTGCAAATGCATTTCCATCTAAAGCGAAAGTCCCCAACTTGAGAAAGCAAAAGAAAAAGTGTAAAATTTAATATTATTTAAAGAATATTATGCAAAAAACCACCTTGCTTTTCATTAAAAGTTAACTCTAAAAAGTTAACCCTAGACCATTTGATAAAAGCCCAGGCGTCATGTGAAACTCAATTAGCGAATTTCATTTTAAACCGTTTCACTATACAATACTTCAGAAAGGAATTCATTTGTTTAAAACAAACAGTGCAACATAGTTAAATGGTATACGTCACATCCATGACTATGGAAACACATGAGGGATGCGGAAGATGAAGAAACATAATCTAGACTTCAGAGGCCAATAATTGCATTGGTTATCATAGCGAAATTTATCCCACCAAGGTGTTAGGAAAAGTAGTACAAATCCCAAATAGATACAATATCAGTACATGTAAAAAATCCATAAGCAAATGAATGACTTGATCATTTAGACTTATGTTTAGTAAGAACAGTACACGATTTTCATCATCATCATACGAAGGTTATAAATAAAGTAATGGCAACATACCCGGAAAACATTTTTTAATGAACGTACTAGCAAAATTACATTACATTCCTTCAATATAATCACGAACAAAGTCTTGTACCTTTTGCCAGATGTCAGGAAGCCATAGGATACCATTGGCAAGGTGTTGTGTGTTGATGTCAGCACTGGAGCGCCCTACTGCTCGGATCACAGACGGCACGTCAGGAAATCGAATGCCTCGAAGGGGTATTTCCATTGCGGTATCTGTCGAGGTGGATACCAGCCAGTGCACACCGGTACCATTTCTGTAGGTCAGTGAGTCGATGTGGAACCCAGCGGGAAGCAATTTTCCTCATGTTAAGGCTTTTCTTCAGTATGTGCCACACCGTTTGATGACTGAGCCCAACTTCAACGGATAATTCCCGGACAGTCCATCGACAGTCTAAGGAAAGGAGACCACTCAAAATGTCAACGTGATGTTGAGGAATGGATGGCCGACTTGTGCGGTGCAAATCCGCAGTCTCAGTCCGACCTGCACTAAACGCTTTGACCCATCGTTCAACCGTCCTATACGGTAACGCATTCTCGCCACAGGCTTCAGATAATCCTTGATAACATTGCGATGCATTTTTGCCACGGACAACTTCGACTTTAATCAACGACCGCTGATCACTTTTTGTAAACATGATTTAGAGCGGTAGAAACGACACTGCCCACTGCTACGCCACGTAGCAAGTACCCCGATCCGCTAGTTGATGTTTATGAATTGGAGTGCCTTGGTCCGATTGGACTTTATCTCCAATAAGCAAGTTAAAGGTGTCAAGATATCTGTGCTCAGTAAAGTTAAAATTAAAGATGGAAGATATTTTAAGATAAGAGTACATTACTATTAAGATTAAACTTAAGGAGGAGAGAGAGCGGTAAATAAAGTTAAATAATTAAGTATGGCTCAAAGAAGATAATAGAAAGTTAATTTAAGTTTAATAATAAATATTTAAACACTAGTCGAGAGGAAACGAAAATAAAAAAGGCCCGTTTCAGGGTCGTACAACTACATATTGAGATGGTAGCGAAGCCTCGAGGGGAGGCTAAAATTAGCAGGAGGGAAAATTTGGAAAAGGGTAGACTGCTCAGACGGGGGTCGAACCCCTGACCAGCGAGTCCCGAGACGCGAGCGAAAGCAGTGCACAACGAAAGCACGAAGTTAAGTTAGCACTACTGGATCGACGGTTTTATGCACTCTACACATCGACAACAGCGCCACCTCATTGCTCCGATATCCTGTTTGCGCATGCCCGATGTTTTGTGACTTTCTGGGCTGCGTTGCCATTACTTTATTTACAACCCCCGTATTTAGCATGAGAGCCTTTTGTAAGCCAATGTCTTCTGCTATAGATAACTCCATGACACCCTATTCTCCTCTCTAGGATCTTGATTAATATCCCTCCAATTTTTCTCCCTGATTGCGTAAAAATATTTTTCAACCAAGCCAACCCAGAGTAATCTGGATCGATAGACTTGGTTTGGCTAGTTTGGTTGATATTTCTACTGTCACTTTTTGCTTCAAAAGGGTTAAACTGATACGGACCTACAGCTTAAATCTGACTCGAACGACTACAAATATCCATGCCAACAAAGGGACTCGAACCCAATGAATCAAGTACTGAACAATGATTTTGTTATGAATGTTTAATTAACTGGAATTTTATCCGCATAATATGTGTTGCCCAGTACCTTTGACTGATTTTGGTAAATTTGACAACATCTGGTTCTTCGTAAATTGTATAAAGCTTATAGTTAAACATCTTTTACAACACATTGTTGTTCCCTGATTATTCTAGGAATTTTCCTTTACAGACTTTGAGTTGGTTATACATTATTCTTCTGTTAATACCTAGGTTTCTGATACATAAATTCAGACAGGTCTTAAAAGCGTATTACAAAATTTGTCTTTATCGATAGCGGTGGTGATTTTAAAATTTTAATCTTTCAAAACGTAAAAACATTTATTAATCATCAAAAAATAAGTTTTTGGTTTTCGCTTTGTATTTCACTGTGAAGTTATATTCTCACCCAAGGTACGTAAAACTGCAAGTATTAAAATTTTATAGTCCGATTTTTTTTCTTTTAAAGGGACAAGCATAGTTATTCAGTTCAGTTAACAGGTTTCTTTTTCATCATTTATTATCCCTTACGATCTGCTGCTCTTTGAAACACAACCAGTGCATCAATATATGGAACAGCTCTGTGCACGACTTTGACATTTTCTTTTTTAAAACCAATGCGGCGGCACCTGTAATCAAACATTGGCCTATACTACGCCGCAATTTTACTGCCCATTTTATTCTGGGGGCATCATATAGGCGGACAGCATTACCCCCTATGAAGGGACGACACACACGGAGGCATTTTTCGTGGCGCAACGCCGGGATTCGAACTGAGCACCCTCAGCACCGGAAACGAGCGCGCTGTACCACAGGGCCACCACAAGCCCATAAAATCACTTAAGAACTTTTTACGTTCGACTACTACACAATTTTTCTTTTTTTCCCAATATACTACGCCGCAATTTCACTGCCCATTTTATTGTGGGGGCACCATATAGGCGGACAGCATTACCCCCTATGAAGGGACAACAGAGGCATTTTTCGTGGCGCGACGCTAGGATTCGATCCGAGCACCCTTGGCACCGAAAACAAGCGCGTTGTACCACTGGGCCGCCACAAGCCCCTCAACTTTGACTTAATTTATAGTATTTCAAAACGAGACATCTGGCAAGGCTGGATTTTACTCAAACGTTGTACAGTGTAACTTATTTCCTCAAACTAATTAACTTGTACGTGGTTATGGTCTTGTGGCTAGAAGGCATAAGGACAATTCAATCATGTAATATAGTTTATTTTTCAAGGCTAAAACTTATTATTAAAACTGAATGCAAAAAGAGATTGTAAAAAGAAATAGCTAAATATATTTCCTTTTAGGAAATCACACCACTAAACACACCAAACATTAATATAAAATTCAACACCTCATACTCATGGACCCATTAATAAATAGTAATAAACTATTTATTAATTTCTACGCCTCGCTCTAAGATCTACTAGTACCAGGTTGCATTTACACATTGGCTTAAGATGTACATATATATATATATATATATATATATATATATATATATATATATATATATATATATATATATATATATTACAAAACGGTTTCGCACTAACACGATAGGATAAATTGCGGGAACCCTCGTATAACACTGCAACCTGTAATACGGTTTCGCTCTAACACGATAAAAAAAAATTGCGAAAACCTTTTTGTACAACACTGTACTTCTATAGCACTAGATAATATGATTTTTGTTTAACACATTTAAAAGCTAAATTACCTTAAAATAATGACGGGAAGTAATAATGAACTATAGTGGCTTTACATGGAAATGTAAAAACAAATTACATTTCATTCATTTATAACTCTATAAAATTACAAGAAGACCTAAGCTTACCTGAAAATCTTGAATCATTTTTCCTGACTACAGACCCTTCCGCTGAAAGAAGCCGAAAATTCAGAAGGGAGCTGAAAAATTGTCTATCTCCATATCGTGAAATCTACAATGACCTTGTAAGAACCAGCAAATAAACCAAAATTACAGATTTTTTAAAGAGGATAGAAGGTGCAAAAATTCTAAATGAAGAAAAAGGTTCTGAAAGTTAAGGTGATATCGTTCAACCGAAAAAACATTCTCGTTTGATTGTACTGAGCAGTGATGAGGAAGAAATTTACTAAATTAAGGTCGCATTAAATGAATATATTTTTTGTTTCTTTTCGTTTTGTACTATACATACATTTAATTTTTTAATAAAAATTAAGTTCCTTAAATGGAATTTATAAAAAATAATGTTTGTTTTCAATAAGTTTTCGGAACGTAACCCCCTTTCTGTACTGGCCCTGAGTCTCATATAACACTGTTTCTCACAACACGGCAGTTTCTAGGAACCTATCTACCGTGTTATAGGAGGGTTACCTGTACATATATATATATATATATATATATATATATATATATATATATATATATATATATATATATATATATATATATATATATATATATATACATATATATATATATATACTGAAGTGCCACTGAATTAGGGATACCTACCTAGTAACGAGTTGGGCCTCCTCTGGCCTTGATAACGGCTGCCACACGACGAGGCATAGATTCAACAAGTTTCTGGAAACGTTCCACGGGAATGGCTTGCCAAATATTGGCTAAAGCTGTCCATAATTCAGTAAGGTTCTTTGGTGCTGTGTGATGGCCTTTCACTCCTTGTTCCAAAACATCCCAAAGATGCTCAATAGGATTTAAGTCTGGGCTTCTAGGTGGCCAATTCATGACAGAGAAGTCAGAGGAATGCTCATCCAACCAGTCAGTAGCCAACCGAGACTTGTGAGAGGTACAGTTTTCTTGCTGAAAAACTCCATTACCGTGCGGATAACAGAACAGCATAAACGGATGGAGGTGATCACCCAGCAACTCTACGTACCGAATTGCATTGAGGGAGTTTGGTACACGCACCAAAGATCCCAAACTGTGAAACGAAAAAACACCCCAGACCATGATTGCGCCACCATGCCCTTGTACAGTTCCAGCCAGGCATGCAGGATTCATGGCTTCATGAGCCTGACACCATATTCTCAGTCTCCCGTCGGAGTTACGTAGTCGGAATCGAGACTCATCACTCCATGCTACTCGTTTCCAGTCCTCTACACTCCAGTCTCTGTGCTCTCTTGCCCAGGCAAGACGTGCAGCCTGATGGCGAGTATAGAGCAATGGTACTCTCGTAGGTCGACGGCTCCCGAAACCCATACGGTGAAGCGAGCGTTGCACAGTCCGTTTACTGACTGTACGACTGGCACCGTCATTAAACTGGGTGGTAATTTGAGCTAATGTTTGGCTTCGCTGGCTACGTACAATACGCCTGAGCCGTCTCTCACCACGCACTGTCAAGGCTAATTGTCCTTTGCAGTTTGCCCGATCGCTAGTTTTTTTCTACCATCCATGTATTCTTGGTATACTCTTGACACTGTCTACCTTGAAAATCCTAGCTGTCTGACGATTTCGGAAATTGAATGGCCCATGCGTTGCGCACCTACGATTTGTCCGCGATCGAAGGCGTCTAAATCAGGCAGTTTACCCATACTGGCAATTCCAACAACTAATTCAGAACAACCACAGTACGCGCTATATATGCAGTTACCACAGCGCCCTCACTTGCGCATACATGATGCGCAGCGCTACACAATTTGCATAGGCTTTGCTATCCCTAATTCAGTGGCACTTCAGTGTATATATATATGTGTGTGTGTGTGTGTGTTAGTTATGCCAAAAAAGTATTTTTTATTCCCTTACTTAATTTGTCATATAAATTGCTCATTTTTATTAATACTCTTAAACTTACCGTATTTTTTATATTAACCTTCAGGCGAGCGCTGATCTAAATCTGATCTGTAAGAAAATAGGGAAAATTACGGTTTTAGACTACAAGGTATTGCCATACTCAAGCAATTCCAGACTTCGATATTTCGTGATCTAATGACGATTCTGACCACAAGAAGGGCCCTTATTGGGAATTTTTGGGAAGGAAATTATCTATAATTACGTTGTTACTTTTTTTCTCTTCAGGAACTATTGTGTGGAAGATGTTTCCCGTCTCTCTTTTAGTTATACCGTAATAAATTTATCTTTATATAACAAAACTGTATATATTATTGAAGTCTGACTACGACTTTATATTGTACTTCAATTCTTAATATTTTTCGGCCATATGTATACATATACATACATACATATATATATATATATATATATATATATATATATATATATATATATATATATATATATATATATATATATGTGTGTGTGTGTGTGTGTGTGAATGTATGTGCGTACGTATGTATATAAGTGTGTGTGTGTGTGTGTGTGTGTGCAATAATACAGAAATGAAGGGAATCATGAGTAGAGGAAAACAGGGAGCACAGTCCTTACAAGACTTTTATTCAAATTCCTCACATGGTGACGGACATATAAAGAAGAACGGTTGGCAGTCGCGGCCACACAGCGATGCGCAACGCATTAGAAGCAAATTTTCGCGAGACAACTGCATAAAGTGATAAGATACTGCATAAAGTGATATGATTTTGAAAACCAGGGGTTAAAAATTTATAATTGATTAGACAACATGAAGAGTCTCCTGGCATTTCATTGAATTAGGGTTGTGGGGTGATTGTTGCTTATATTGATGCTCACTTCACTCTATGCCCACATCATTTCTGTTCGTTTGATAAATATCAGTTTTTGGAGCAAGCACCTTTTTCGTTGTACACCCACAGACCCCCCCCCCCCCACACACACACACATATATATATATATATATATATATATATATATATATATATATATACAGGGTGTCCCAAACGACCGCATAAACTTGACACAGCTAGATTCCTCGTTGGGAGTACATAAAAACTGCCCAAAGAAGCGTTCCTGTACGATCCATAGTTTACGAGAAAAATACGAAAAACAAAGTATGACGTCACTGCCGGTGCATAAAAAAAAAACACTTTATTCGACATATCAACAACAATATTTGCATATCTTTCCAGACGATAATGTTTAAAACGTTCGCCGCGCATATCGCGCCATGCATACGCGCGCGCCATGCAATGACGCTAAGCCGCCGTTGAACTGGTATTTAAAAGACTGCATCTTGCAGCTACCGGCAGTCTTCGTATGGTGGCCATGTACTCCGTTCGTGACTACTGCGACATGTACTTGATGTACGGCCGATGTAATGGAAATGCCTTACGAACTGCTAGGGAGTATGCCCGTCGATATCCGTCCCGCCTTCCTCCCGATGTCAACGTCATCCGTAGGCTGGACGACAGACTGCGAAATACGGGAAGCGTCTTGCCAACAGCCAATCTTCACGATACTGGAAGAACGGAGAGCGGCCTGACGGTAGCACAGGCGGATGCAATACTGCAGCGGGTAGAAGAGACGCCCGAGGTAAGCACACGCGCATTAGCCCGTGAGATGACTTCGAGTAAAAGTACTGTGCACAGGCTTTTACTGTCTGAGAGGCTACACCCATTTCGGTACACAACCGTGCAAGGCCTGAAACCAGATGACTTTCAGAAACGCGTTGCCTTCTGTGAATGGCTGTTGCAGCAACAGAACACAGATAACGGTTTCATTGCACATATCCTGTGGACTGATGAATCATGTTTCACTCGTGATGGGGTATTTAACCATCACAACAGCCATATGTGGTCCCAGGTCAATCCGCATGCAATCCGGCCTCAGAAACATCAGGAACGTTGGTCTCTTAACGTGTGGGCCGGCATACTCGGGATCGCCTGCTTGGACCATATCTGTTGCCTCAACGGCTCTCGGGACAATCGAACTTGGTGTTTCTCAATGAGGCCTTAACCGAGTTCCTCGATGACATACCATTAGCGGCAATACAGGGACTTTGGTTCCAGCATGATGGGGCTCCGGCGCATTTCTGTGCTCCTGTACGTGGTTGGCTGGATATGGAATACCCCGGCCGCTGGATCGGACGTGGGCGTCCGGTTCTATGGCCTCCACCTTCGCCAGATCTTACACCGTTGGATTTTTTCCTATGGGGCCATCTCAAGGAACTGGTGTATCGAGACGTAGTGACAACACAAATGGACTTAGTTGCTCGTCTGCATGCTGATTGTACTTCGGTGGACCCCGAGATGCTGCAACGTGTGATGACAGCCATTCCACGGCGTGCTCAAGCCTGCCTCGACATGCACGGCGGACACTTTGAACATCTGCTTTAAATTGTGCATGCTGTTGATATGTTCAATAAAGTGTTTTTTCTTGCACTGGCACTGACGTCATACTTTGTTTTTCGTATTTTTCCCGTAAACTATGGATCGAACAGGAACGCTTCTTTGGGCAGTTTTTATGTACTCCCAAAGAGGAATCTAGCTGTGCAGAGTTTATGCGGTCGTTTTGGGACACCCTGTATATATATATATATATATATATATATATATATATATATATATATATATATATATATATATATATATATATATATATATATATATATATATATATATGTGTGTGTGTGTGTGTGTGTGTGTGTGTGTGTGTGTGTGTGTGTGTGTGTTTGTTTGTTTGTTTGTGTGTGTGTATATATGTATATATTCTTTATTATGAAAAAAAAAATCTTTCACAAAGGACACGCGTTAAAATCTAGTTCAAAGATCCTGAAAAGGACCGAAGGTCATCTACAGTTTAAAACTCATTTGCGAATTAGCTGATGATTGTGATTAAATTATCTCTTTATTTCACATGCCTGAGGAATTAATTTCTTGCGAACAATATCGCTTTAATTATAAAATAATAACGGGGAACATATTTCCCTGTTCAAACACTATTTTAAAATCTAAATCAAGGGGGGGGGGGACAAAAAATCGTTCATGTATTAAAAATAATTAATCTTGACAAGAACGTATGCGTATGGTAATTACAAAGCACTCCTTGTTTAATGAGTGTAAATTCAGATGTGTAATTATCTATTCTATGTTCTCAAACAAGCATTTCCCACAGAAACTCCGCATTAGTAACTAAAAAAAGATGCGAAGGAAGCACCAAAACGTCATCTAAAACAAATTAAATTAATTAGGACGTTTAAAATTTGTCTGAATCATTACCTTCTATGACATTTAAAGACATTTTTGTCATATTAATGACCTTTCATATTTGTATGACTCGGATTTAATTAAAAATTCGTGCTTTTTCTTCCATTATCAGCTTTAATTTATCACAGCTTAAATTTATGAAAAAAAATTGCTTTTGGAAATTTCTCTTTCTTCTCTCAAAGAAAAAAAATCTGATTCTGAAAAGCTTGGGATCCCTGGGGGTAGTATTTTTTCGAGTATAATCTATTATGCCGTAGTGTCAGCATAAAAGGATAGCCAGGCCCTGAGCCCGGAATAAAAAAAAATACCTCACTAGTGTGTATATATATATATATATATATATATATATATATAAATATATATATATATATATATAAATATATAATGTCTAATATATATATATATATATAATGTCTGTGTGTGTGTGTGACACTGAAGGGCCAAAAAGACTGGTACAGGCATGCGTGTGCAAATAACGGAGATATGCAAACAATCATGGTTCCGCTATGCGGTCGGCAGCGCCTATATAATACAACATTTGTCTGGTGAAGCTGTTAGATCGGTTCCTGCTGGTACAATGGCAGGTTCTCACGATTTATGTGGCTTTGAACGTGGTGTTGTAGTCGGCGCACGAGAGATGGGACATAGCATCTCCTAGGAAGTGATGCAATTTGGATTTTTGCGCACGGCCATTTCACGAGTGTACCGTGAATATCAGGTATCCGGTAAAACATCAAATCTCCGACAGCGGTGCGGGCGGAAAAAGACCTTGAAAGAACGGGACCGTCGGCGACTGACGAGAATCCTTAAACGAGATAGATGTGCAGCAATTCCTCAAATGGCTGCGGATTTCAGTGCTGGGGCATCAGCGTGTAAACTGTTCAACGGACCATTATAAGGTCTCCGATAAGGGCTTTCGGAAGCGCAGGCCGACTCGTGTACCGTTGTTGACTGCACGGCACAAAGCTTTACTCCACGCCTGGCAAGTCAACACCTCCATTGGACTATTGATGACTGTAAACACGTTGCCTGGTCTGACGAGTCTCGTTTCCAATTGTATCGGGCGAATGGACGTGTAAGGGTATGGTGACGACCTCGTGAATCCATGGACAGTGCATGTCAACAGGAGATTGTTCAAGCTGAAAGCCTCTGGGATGGCATGGGGCAGTGCAGATGGCGTGTGCAAATGGCATGATATGGGACCCTTGATATGTCTAGAAACGACTCTGACAGATGACAGGTACATAAGCATCCCGTCATCTACACCCATTCATATCCATTGTACATTTCGACGAACTTGGACAACTCCAGCAGGAGAATGCGACACGTCACACGTCGAGAGTTGCTACCGAGTGGATCCAAGATCACTCTTCTGACTTTAGACACTTCCATTGGCTACCTAAATTCCCAGACATCAACCTTATTGAGCATATCGGGTATGTCTTGCAACGTGCTGTTCAGAAGAGATCTCCATCCCATCTCACTCCTATGGATTTGTGGACTGCCATGCAGGATTCTGGTGTGAATTGCCTCCAGTTATACCTTCAGACATTAATCGAGTCCATGCCACGTCGTGTTGCAGCACTTCTGCGTGCTCATGAAGGTACTACACGATAATAGGCAAGTGTACCAGTTTTTTTTTTTACTCTTCAGTATATATACACTGTCCCATAGCGACAAGGCCCATTTCCACCTTAGTGGAATTGTGAAGAACCATAATTGTCGCATTTGGGTCGCGGAAAAACCCCGTACCTTCCAATAGATTCCATCCCACTAACCGAAAGTTATAGCCTGGTGCCGATTCACAGCCACATTCATTCTTGGACACTTTCTTTTTCGAAGAGGCTGCTCGCAATGGCCTTGTGACATGCAACGTGGCGGCCAAGAGATACAAAAGGATACTCGAAACTTTTGTTGAACCCCATTTGCAACAGCAGCAATGTCTTTACTCAATTACTCAATTATGCAAGATGGGGCATCTCCACCCTTTGTGTACAGCAGTTTCTTCGGCAACGTTTCACTAATAACAGAATAATCAGTCGTGTGTTTCTGACAGCCTGGTCATCTCGTTCTCCGGATCTTAAACTGCGGCATTTTTGGCAGTGGGGACACTTAATAATTCTTGTTTATCGAGGACGTCTGGTAACCTTGGCAGACTTGAAAGAAGGTATCACTCTGCATGTGAGAAGCTTTTCAGTTGAATAGTTACGATCCGCAGATGAACAAGATATCCACGGGCTGCAGATTTTACATCTTCAAGAAGGGAACCGTATTGGGCAGCATTCCCTCCATTGCGTCGATAAGGTCCGTATCACCTGAATGTTTGGTACGTTCTAATAAAATGTGTTTAAAACGTGTTTTTTCAGCATATGTCCTTTTGTACAGCTCCATCTATCGGTGCTTTCTGGAACTACTCTTTTTTTCACGTAATCCGTTTCCCCATGTTTTGAATAGTATGTGTATAAAATTTGAAGCCCTTACACTGAGTAGTTCGATATACAGGAAGGTCAGAGTAGGGTGTTTTAATTCACCCTATATATGTATATATATATATATATATATATATATATATATATATATATATATATATATATATATATATATATATATATATATATATATATATATATATATATATATATATATATATATATATATATATGTGTGTGTGTGTGTGTGTGTGTGTGTGTGTGTGTGTGGTGAAACCGAATTTTGTTATGAAATTTGTTATGAAAGTGCATAAAATATTTATGTAAAAATGCAATTAATGTTTAAATATTGTGTTCTTAATAATGTTGATGATTTAAAGACAATTTGATCAATTATTAATCTAATTTAATCATGGTCTGCTGAATATAAATTCGGTATCAGTTTTATCCTTTTACAAATCAGTAAAAAGTATCTACTTCGCGTATAGCTCAAAAACCCTCTATGTGAAAGAGAGGAATGGAAAAAAGTAGGTCAACTCTCCGAAATTACCGTGCGCGCTATGCTATCAACATATGAGGCGTTGAAAGACAAAGTGGTGTAAGTCACATTTTCAACTTTTTCCATTTGGGGGCAAATATGTAATCTCCATGTTCAATTTATAGTGGAATTGTAAATAGTTATATTATTTGCAATATTGTAATAATTGTTATGAATTATAATTTGTTCAATTTATGATGAAATTTTTTGTAGTTTTTGCAGTTAAACTCTTTTGACTTACACCACTTACTGACTTACACCACTTTGCCTTTCACCGCCTCATATGGAGGGTCAAAGGTTACTATTCACCGAGAGGAGAGTAATAAATTTGGTTCCTCATCGCTTCGGATGCACTCGAAACGCGTAGAAGCTGAAGCTTTTATTTTTATTTTTTGATCATTAGATATTTTGTCCCTCTCATTTCCCATGGTGTAAGAAGATAGGTTTAAGTTTCTAAATTTCGAGTAGGATATGGATTGGAATAAAGATGAATAAATATTAATTAAAATAATGAATAGTTAAATTTTAAATTTATCCACAAAAATATTTATCAATTTATATAAACAATTTGTAATCCATTTTAAGAAATTATAAGTGTTTAAAAAATTATTTTATTTTACTGAAGTATTAAAGTACAAACATTGCTAACTTAGTATTCTTCACAAGTTACCTAAACATTGTACTTTTTTACATTGTAAATTGAAAAAGGTATATGGTTTTGAATCCTTATGAGTATATTATGTAGTTGAAGGTTAAATAATGGTATGAGAGTAATATGTTTTTCGGGAGATTTTCTGGTACAGTAGAAATTTCAAGGAACAGTTTATCTATTAACTAGAAACGGAGTGCCTTCTATACAATCTACTAAGCGTCCCATATGCCACGTATGAATATTAACATCCGTCTACTATATAGAGGAAGTGCCCATTCCAGAAAATTCTCAAACTAATAAAGGATAAATAAATAGAAACCAAAAAAGTAATGTTTCATATATGATAAAAAGAGATGTATGTTTTTAAGATGTAAGAGGTTATATAACAGGAGGATTCATACCAAAATGCTAGTGGTAAGATAAAATAAAAATATCGTGTTACTTACGGAAGTTATAGTGTTTATATAAAAAAATAAATAGGAAGAATTTAGTACATTCATTTAACTTATTATTGTAGAGGTTATTATTTTTGTGGATATTATATTGTATTGGATAGTGAATATTGAATATTGAAATTAAGTTATAGCAATTAATATGGAATATTGAAATTGAATTTGCACAAGGAGATTATTATTCTGTCAACAATAATATGTGTGTTTACCTTTGCTGCATACAATGTACTTAAAATTTTGTAAAATTTTATGGCAACGGAAAAGTCTTCCTTTCAGCAAGAACTTTTCTTATTTCGATGGGGGGGGGGGAAATGTTACAAGAAAAAGCGTCTTCCTAAATTACTTTAAAGCATATTCTCTTTATAATAAAGCATGACCCCTTTTCCAAAATTGCAAACTAAAAGTAAAGTAAGTTATAATTTATATTAGCCCTGCAGATCATTAAGCAGGCATGTGAAATATCTGAACTCAATAACATCCCCAGATATGAGTGTAGGAAGTTTATGAGATTCCGAATGTCAGTGTAATGTCAAAATTCTTGAAGAGCCCTCGAACCACTCTGGATTTATGCGTTCTATAACGTCGAAACCGCACCTTTACAAGAACTTTATGGCCGCTTATCCTGCACCCAGGTCAATAGGTCGCAGCTCTAACAAGCACGAGATCTATCAATAAAGTAGTCCCCGGGAAAACCGAAGTGGACACGTGAACTCCACGAACCTAAAGTCGCCCAATTAAAAATTAAGTAGTTTAGGCCCTCTGGCGTCAGTATCGCAAAACACCCATTTAATATTTGCCTGAACGGAAGACTTCTCTCTCGTCGCTCCTAACTCTCGTTGCTGTCGGATCGGCTGTCCACTTTGTAATGTAATCAACTCTCCGCGCCGCGCTTGTTGCATGGACGCCGGGCTAGTCATGTGGCCACTGCAGCTAATGCCTTCGTAATGCTTACTGATGGAATAAAGGTGATTTCATGGATCTCATCTGTAATCTGTGTTCCTCTTCTCTGACTCCATGTTTGTTTCTCTCATCACCCAACGAGCGACTGCATTTGTGTGATTAACACCCTCGCCCGACTGCATCTCCCATAAGTTCTGCGCATCAATTAACTTCTGTTGATTTTTCCGAATGTGACTATTATTGTTGTATTACACACACACACACACACACACACACACACACACATATATATATATATATATATATATATATATATATACAGTAACCACCGCTTATAGTGATCAGTGGTTATAAGAATCAATATCGCGAAAACAAAAACAAATGTATTGTTTCCATGTTAAAATTTTCGCTTTATAGAATCAATCCACCGGTTTTAAGAATCAGTTTACACTCTTCGCTTTCCTTTCATTTTTCCAAAAAAGTCACTTAAACCCTCAAAAGGCACGAAGTTCTTTCTTCTTCTTTTTTTATAGAAAGATTGATAAGATGAGATGGAATATAGTCGAAAAATTCATCCCTTTCTTTGTTAGACATAACATAATAGTTTCCCCTTAAACGCTTTAGCACAACACTGTCCTATTAGCTTGATCCAGGGGCATCTTTACCCATCCGGGTCCGATTTCACTTTTTTCTACTGACAAACAAAAATAGGGACTCTTTTTTCCCACCTCCCATATCCTGGTCGCGGCTTACTGGACCCTGAAACACATAAATCTTCGGCGAAGTGTCCACTATCACTTAGGCAAACGTGACATTAGTAGATTCAGCACGTTATCAAACCGTGAAACGTAAGCTAGATGGTGAATCTTCGTCTGAGACTATTAGTATTGAAAGAAGTATAAACAGCCTCCTGAAAACTTCATTACGCCAAACTACCATAGAAAACTTTTTCTTGCTCCCTTCCTGTAGTTGAAATATTAAAACTGTTAAGCAGGTATGTTGTAACAAATATTGGATTTTTGTCTTCTCTTATTATAATCATGTGTATCTACTTATAGGTCTAGACATTAAGTTGTATTTTTAAAATTAGAAAAAATAATTTTAATAAAAGATAATTAACATAAATTAAAGAGTATTTTATAGTAAATTATCTAATATGTGCATATATAGGTATGTGTGTGCCTGTCCAAAAACCTAAATTTCGGTTATAAGAATCAAAAACAGTAATAACAAACGTGATTCTTATCAGCGGAAATCACTGTATATATATATATATATATATATATATGTATATATATATATATATATATATATATATATATATATATATATATATATATATATATATACACAGTGCGTCAAATAAGTTTTAAGACTGGGTCTGTAAAAAGAAATGGAAACAAGAAATTAATACCTGTTTTGGTTTTTTATTCAAAATAGGACCCTCCGGCTTCAATGCTTTTTTTACAGCGATTTAATAATGAATCGAAAACCTGTTGTAAATCACTTTGTGGAATGGCCTGCAAAGCACGCGTCGAAGCTTCTTGTATGGTCGAAATATCCTCAAAATACCACCCTTTTAACTTCATTTTAAGTTTTGGGAATAAGGAGTAGTCACAGGTTGCTAAATCAGGTGAATACGGTGGATGGTTCAACACACAGACATTATTTTTTGCCAAAAATCGACTAACAATAAGGCAGGTGTGACTGGGTGCATTGTCGTGTAACAAACACCAACTGCTTTCAGTCCTATAGTCTGGATGAATGCGACGATTTCTGGCCATCAAACGCTTTAAAACAGCTAAGTAGTATTGACCTGTAATTGTTTGTCCAGTTGGAACAATTTCTTTGTGGATAATACTTTTACTATCGAAGAATGTAATGAGCATTGTTTTGATTTTGGATGGAACTTTTCTTGTTTTTTTGGCTTGTGGTAAATTTGGTGACTTCCATTCCGCACTTTTTCGTTTTATTTCAGAATCATATTGGAAACACCAGGTTTCATCACCTGTAACAATGGACTTCAAGAAGTTTGGATCGTTTTCAGTGGCTGAAATAATGTCTCCGCAATGTGCATTTCTCATTGTTTTTTGTTCAGGGGTTAAGGTGTGTGGAACAAATTTAGCACACACTTTTGTTTTGCCAAATCTTCATGCAGGATGGTTCGAATTGTATCTTTGTTGATGTTTAAAGAGTCTTCCATCATTCTTAGTGATGCACAGCGATCGTTTGTTACGAAATTTTGTGCTTTCTCAATAACTTCAGGTCTCCTAGATGAAATTGGTGTTCCACTACGCTGATCATCTTCTACCGTAACTCTTCCGTCCAAAAAACATTTGTGCCACACAAAAACATTTCATCTACTTAAACAACAGTCACCGTAAACTTGTTTCATGAGTTGGTATGTTTCCGAAGTACTTTTACCGAGTTTTGCGTTAAATTTAATTACAGTTCTTTGCTCCATCTTAAAAAATCAACATGAAAAATATTCACTTCTGCAATAAGCGCTCGCCGTCTCTCAACTACTTAACGAAATGCGCACAACTTGTTAACAGTGTGCCAGCAGACAATGGACGCGTTATGACGCATAAGGATTTACACTCACAGCGCCTTTACAACATGCTCTCTGGGACGAGTCTTAAAACTTATTTGACGCACTGTGTATATATATATGTATATATATATATATATATATATATAGAGAGAGAGAGAGAGAGAGAAAGCTGTGGCAACGGTGGGTGACAAATCAGAAGCGTTCCCGCCTGACGGAGATCTTCGGCGTTCTACGCGGAACACATGACACAGAGGAAAAGCCGCCGCGAGAGTAAGACGTTATGATGTAACGTGGTAGAAGACGGCTACCAAAAAGACGAAAAAAAATCATGTTCCTTCTATGTTAATTGTATCGTTTTTTTTTTGTCCTGTGACCTGTCAAGAATAAAATTGGTATTAGTGTGAACCGATGTGTTCAATTTAGAACGACGGACACCAATTTACATGTGGACTCGGCGGCCGCATTTTTCTCAAAGTGCGTTCTGGGCCTCCGTTCCCTATCCCCTAGCAAGCCATCCTACGACGTTCCTACCGGACTGGATTACTCTTACTCCTATACGACGAACCGGTGAGTTTAATTTAATTTGTCATATGAAGATATTTTTACGATCGTCTATTTGTTGTTACTGAGAATGAACAATTGAAATTAAATCTCCCAGAAGTAACATTCCAGAACAAAAACAATTGTTCTATGGTACGATGTGTTATTGAAATATATAATCTACTGGTATAGTTTTCCTACACGTATTTGACTTTAATTGTACTGCATTGGTGTAATATTTAAGAACAGAAATTGTCTTTTTCTGATGAATGTGTGCATTATTAATTCCAATACAAGAAGTGTTTTGATTTTGTTTTGGAAGATATATGAACATATTTAAGAAATATTTAAGAAAGAAGTTATCTTTTCTGCTGAATGTGTGCATTTTTAATTCCGATACAAGAAGTGTTTTGTTTTTGTTTTTGATGATATATTATCATATTTATATTTTGTACTGTTTACTTTCAATATGAGTACTTTAAATGATATTCCGCATATTTCAAAAGCCCTTAAATCAGGGTCAACAAAGGCAATCAGATTATTACACCAGTTTATTTTTGAAAATGATGCTGGGAGAGACAATCGTAAAGAACTCCGCATTTTTTCTGGTTTCCCTAAAACTTTTCATGTCAATGACGAACGGGATAAAAGACTTAAAACATTTTCCAGCACCGATTTAATTTGTTTTGCGAATTTGCTACATCTTGATTGTTCAACAGACCCAGCTCAGAGCTGTGAAACTATATTCAATGCTCTAAATAACTTTGCATTATTTTCCTCCCTGTGCTCTCAGATACAAGCGAAACCGAAAATGATTCACACGACGCCAACGGAAAAAAGCTCTACGGTTTTGGCGACTAGCCAGGTGCCAGTTCAAAGTTCATTTCCAACCGCAGCTTCACATTCTAACTTAAACAACTCTTTCGGGCAGAGACAGATACATCCTTTTTTTGTCTGATGTTGATTCGCGGTGTTTTTCAGCTTCTAACAGTGGAATACATTTATCGTTACGTGACCTTGCAGAGTGCATTAAAAATTTTAACGGTTCGTCCGATTCTTACAGCGTTGAAACTTTCATACAGGATTTATAAGAACTTTTTGATCTTATTGGCATCACAAATGATGTCCACAAAATTGTCTTTGAGAAAAAAATGCTTAGTTGGTTCCGCAAAAACATTTATTAATTCTCTTCATGGGATAACCACTTGGAATTCTCTGAAAGAAAACTTACTACGTAGAAGAATTTTCTCCAAATTAAATAGCGCCGATCTTCATACGATGTTGCTGCAAAGGCGGTTAAAACCCAATGAATCCTTACACGACTACTTCATAGCTATGCGAGAAATGGGTTCAAGAGGTCAAACTGACGTTTCTTCAATTTTTGATTATGTTATCAACGGTATTCGCGATTCTACATCTAATAAAATTTTGTTATATGGTGCTAAATCTGTTCCAGAATTCAAAGAAAAATTAAAACAGTTTATCAGAAATTTCTTTCAACGTCCAAATTAAGTAAACCTTGCAATGATAATAAATTCACATATGATAATCGTCAACGAAATTACACCTTCGATAGAAAACTCCCTAATAATTCTCTAAAACCCCCAAATTGCTATAATTGCGGTTCCAAGGGCCACAAAAGCTCCAGTTGCCAGCATACAACACCAAAATGTTTTACGTCCAATTCTTTTGGACATTTATCCTCAACTTGCTCGCAACGCGTTGGACAGACAATCCCAGCAAATTCTTTGGAAGCTACTCCGCCTAATGACGCCTTACATGTTCCTACACCAACCAATTATATGTCTTATCCAATAAAGATAAACAATGTTGATCTTCATGAGTTTCACGATTCAGGTAGCGGAGCTACAATGATTACTGACCAAACCCACCAACTCAAAAATTTGCAGAGTCAGTTGAAAGATTTTCAGCGAGAAGTGGAAGAATCTCGGTTAGTGAAAGATGAACTGAATGCTCAAGCGAAAATAGCTGAAAAGAAACAAAAAGCTTTGGAATCTGAATTGATTCAGTTACAAGAAGATTTAGCAATGTCTGAAAAGAAGAAAAGAAACTTAAATGAGGAGTTAGAAGCTATGAGGAATAAACTTCTTGATTATATGGATTCAACAGCTACACAACTAGCTTTGCGAACTAAAATGGAGAAAGAACTCAATATTTTAAAGAGAAACTTGGAAGATGAAACTGCTGCACCAAAACCAGATTCGTAATTTGAAGCAGAAACATACAGTAGCCACTGAAAAATTAAATGAACAGTTAGATTCAGTGCAAAAAGCTAAAATTGCTTTAGAGGAGACTAAGCACAATCTTGAACGTGAACGTGAAAGTTTACAAGAGGAAGTATTTGAAGAAGTAGAAGCAAGGAAGAACACTGAGAAAAAGTTAGCTATTGCCAATGTCCAGGTTGCAGAATATAAAAAGAAAGCTGAAGAGGAAGCAGATGCTTCTGCTCTGTTAGAAGAACAAAAGAAGACGATGCTCCCAGATATTGGTATACTGCACCACAAATTTGATTATATGCAAATAGTTCAAGAAAAACTGGATAAATCGAAGAAAAAATTACAATCAAAGTTTGAAGATCTTAACATCGAATTAGACAACCAAATTGAAGAACTTGAAGACGAATTACAATTAACTGACGATTCCAAATTACGTTTAGAAGTGAATATGCAAGAACTAAAGACTCAATTAGAAAAAGACTTGCCAGCTCGAGATGAACAAAATGAAGAAAAACGACTAGCTTTGATAAAGCAGGTTTCTGACAGTTTTTCAACGTGACATTTCAAGCCACATATCACCCTCGCAACGATGCGAACAACATTTTGAAATTACAAGAGTTAAACAAGAAGCAGTATAACAAACGTCGAAAACAAGCAACTACCTATCATGAAGCAATTCAACGTAACCAATTTGGTCCTTACGAAATCGTAAAAGTTCGACCACATGACCGATATGACGTCCGAAAAGTTGGTCTGCACGATGGTTCCAACTTGACATCTACAGCCGCTTATCAAGTCAAAAGTTGGCCAAACACCTAGTGACTATACCTCCAGTTCCTTTTCGATGACTACTTGGACTTGAACAATGGACATTCTATCATGATCCTGAACTATTTTTGATGACCTTCTTTTATTTTTATCTTTTCTTTCTTTTGCATGATGTTTCAGTGACGGCAAAGACTATGGCACATATGACGAACAATTGCTATACAACGACGATAATGTAGCTTTAAGACGACCATGCCATGTTTTTGATTTGTTTTCTCTCCTTTCTTGTTTTTTTTTTTAGGTTTGGTTCCTTTGGTTTTCTTGGGCGACAGGAGGACCTGTCGTGCCAGGATGCCCGAGTGTCATATAGAGAGAAAGCTGTGGCAACGGCGGGTGACGAATCAGAAGCGTTCCCGCCTGACGGAGATCTTCGGCGTTCTACGCGGAACCATGACACAGAGGAAAAGCCGCCTCGAGAGTAAGGGCCTGTTCACATAGGAGTCCGTTGCGTTGCGTTAAGGAAAAGATGACGTTGAGGCGAAAATAAACCAATCATATACCTCCAAACGATTAGCAATGAAATTTTTAACACCTATGATTGGTTTATTTTCGTCTCAACGTCATCTTTTTCTTAACGCAACGCAACGGACTCCTATGTGAACAGGCCCTAAGACGTTATGATGTAACGTGGTAGCAGACGGCTACCAAAAAGACGTAAAAAATTATGTTCCTTCTATGTTAATTGTATCGTTTTTTGTCCTGTGCCCTGTCAAGAATAAAATTGGTGTTAGTGTGAACCGATATGTTCAATTTAGAACGACGGACACCAATTTACATATATATAACTTCTCTATGGCGGCCAATCATGGTTCCTAAAAAAGGTGGCCATTTTGAGGTGTGGTCGTGGGAAAGAGGTTTCTTCCATAACACTAGGTCTATAGAATCTCGAATCGGTTCTGAACAATATATGGCCGTTTATAGAGGTGGCCGGCTAGAGAAGTTTCACACAAACACACACACACACACACACATATATATATATATATATATATATATATATATATATATATATATATATGTGAGAATGAGTATGGCAACACAACTGAACTATTACTACAACTTCCACTCCTACTACTTCGGCGCGAAGGACTTGACACGCAAACAGAGTGATAGACTAGTGACATTACGAAGCGGATGTGTCGCTCCGCAGGCTTGCCGTTTTGAGTCAAATAGCTGTGTTAATGCTTTGTTTTTTTTAATTTCATACTAAGTGTTAGTCCTGTCTTGTAAACATCGTCTAGTTTAATTAAATGTTCAAAATAATTAAGTCTAATGATTCACTTCTAAAGGAAGGAGTACTAACTCCTTCCTACATGGGTGCTCGGCCCTCGGACTCGAAAAATACCCCTAGCATGCTGAACTTAAAAAAAAAAACTTTATTTTCTTTCGATGATACGACTTGATTTCTTGATTTCGACTGGATTACTGTTGTCTGTCATTTTGGATTTGGATATCGAAAGCGAAAGCCAAAGTGATGTGCCACGGACTCTGATGATACTCTGATGGGATGATGAGAACCAAAACCAGAATTGTAAGTAACTTGGATCATATTAAAATTATTTGATGCATACGTTGACGCTTGTTCAAGAAAATTTTGATGATTAAGGGAATTCTCAACTTATTGATGATTTAAGAAAACTGAAAGATATTTCAACGTTCTTTTGATGCAGGAATTTAATTGATGCTAAATTCACTTTTGATGGTCTTTGACGTTGAATTTATCACTTCTGTTTTCTTGAAGAGAATTCTATTTCGATGAAATTATTTGATGATTTGATGAAAATTTCGACATTTAACTTGAAGAATCTTGTTTCCTTGAACAAACCACAACATAACATATATTTTGAAAGATCGCGAATTGAATACTTTTGAAGATTATTATATTATTATTTTGATGCATAATTTTGACGAAGCGAATGTTTATTTGATGACAACTTTGCTTATTTGATGCGCTTTGATGTTGAACTTAATTCTGCTGTTTTCTTGCGAGAATATTTTTTATTTTGCAGAATGCTTTGATGCTTTCGATTTCACAATTTTGATACTTTCGATTTCCCAATTTTGATGCTTTTAACATTAGAACTTTAACTATTATTTTGATGCTGCATTTACATCCTCTATTTTCTTCAACAGTGATTTATTTTGAAGATTAATTTGATGAATATTTTGCTGAAGTAATATCTAACTTGATACATATCTAAATTTACGTCATCTGTTTTCTTCAACCAGAGAAATTATTTTGAAGAACTTATTATTTGATATTTGATGCTTATTTTAGTTCATAATTTTGTTTTCTTGAACAAAACCTGTTTTAAAGATTACTTATTTTGATGCATATTTTGAGAATCAATATTTTATTATTGAATTGGTATTTGAAAAAATTTCGATTTGAAATATTATTTTCTACTTTTGAATTTGAGTAACTACGTATTATAAGTATTGATTTTGGTTTTGAATATTTGTATATTTGTGTACTATAATTGTTTGAACCTAGTATATAGTTATGGCTACTCTCAACGATTACCCCAATATTGCAAAATCATTAAAAATTGGTGGTACGAATCAAATAAAGGTTCTACATCGTTTAATTTTTGGTACAGACGGCGACAGACAAAATCGTACCAGATTACGTAAATTTACAGGTTTTAAACAGCCATTCGTGTTGGAAGCAACGAAACAGAAAGTACTTAAAGAGTTTTCACTTAAAGACTTGATTTCTATTTGTAATCTACTTCATTTAGAATTTTCAACTGACCCAGACAAATGTGCCAATACCATTCTTATGAGTCTTAGTGATTTATCGTTATTAAAAGCAGAATTTTCTGATCTTTCGGAATGCGAAGTGAATGATGACTCACTTCCGGATGCACGTTCATCCCAAACTAACAGCGTTATAGAGGAAAATAGATCTCCCTTTTCCCCCACCATTGACGCAAAAGAATCTTCGAATAAGCAAAATACACACATTTCCGTTGGTGAATCAGATCAAAATTCATTGCCTTCAGTTGAAACTGCGAATCTCTCTTTCCAGTTGTTTAGTCTGAAAGACGTTGTTGATTTAATAAAACCTTTCTCGTCTCGTGATAATTACAGTGTTGAGAATTTTATATCTGACGTTGAAGAACTTTTTTGTTTATATCAGATAAACAATCCAATTCACCAAATTACTTTTGTTAGAAAATGTTTAACTGGTCCCGCTCAAACTTTAATTAGGTCTATTCGTGGAATTACAAATTGGGAACAATTGAAGCACCATTTATTAGACGAATTTTCGGACAAAATTAACGGTATTCAGTTACATAAATTAATGGAATCTCGACGTATGAAACCGTTTGAAACCCTACAAGAATATTTCTTAGCTATGAGAGATTTGGCACACAAAGGTTCTCTCGATGACTCCTCTCTGTTTGAGTATGTCATAAACGGAATTCCTGATTCAACAAACAATAAAGTTATTCTTTACGGTTGTAAATCCGTCCCTGAATTTAAGGAAAAGTTGAAAATTTATGAACAAATCTTTACCAGATCACAAAATTTCAGACAAAATAATCAGAAAAAAATTGATGCTTCCTACCTCAATGTGAAAGTCGATAATACACGTAGCCCAAATACACATCCAGTATGTTTTTCCTGTGGCTTGAGAGGTCACAAAAGCAACCAATGTTTGAATAAGTCACATGGTAAACAATGCTACGGATGTAAAAGTTTTGGTCATATTCATGCTAATTGCCCTAAAAGTTATCGAAATTCTAAACCAAAACCTGATTCTCAAAAACCTATTTCTGATAAAACTGTAAATGCACTTTCTCCTGAAACTTCATCGAAAAATCCCATGCATGTTGACATTCAACTTGCAGAAATTCAATTGACAGCACTCTGTGACACTGGGTCACAGGCAACCCTCATCAATGAGAAAACCTATCGAAGAATTGGTTCGCCACCATTGCAGCCCACCAACATTCCCTTTTCAGGAATTGGCAAAAACCAAGTTCACAGCATCGGATTCTTTCAGGATTCCATCGAAATTCAAACCATTACTTTACCTGCTAAAATACATGTTCTAGAGGATGACTTGATTCCTTTTGATGTGATTATCGGAATCGACTTTTTGCAGCAAACCCAATTTACATTTGATGAAGACGGTATTCGTTTTACTCTTGATAATAACATCTTCGTTAATATTGCTAATATTCCTGATGACGAAGCTTTTCCATTTGATCTTTCACACATTTTGAATTCTGAAATTCGTGAGGAAGTTCAAAATATCGTTACTTCCTACAAACCCCATAAAGTTCAAGACACTGAAATTAAAAGGACTATTTTATTACAAGATGAAATCCCCGTAAATCAATGTTCTCGACGACTCCCTTTTGCGGAACAGAAAATTGTAGAAAAACAAATTCAAGATCAGGGCCAAATATGCATGTCTGAAAAACCTCTAACATCTACTCAAGATAAGATTTCTAGGGTAGAGAAAATGGATAATCCAATTGATTTTGAACGTGATGATGATGATGATGATGCCAATGATTTAGATTTGTTTCATGATAATGATGATGGAAAATATTTAGATGATGCTGATGCCAGTGATTTAGATTTGCTTCATGATAACGATGATGATAATGCTTTTGATATTGGAACTATCAAAGCAACTCTTGAACCAAAAATATTTGATGCCGATGATGATGCCCTTGAGAATGAATCCGTCAAAAGTGAAAAGGTTGAACCAAAATTTCAAGTTATTGAAGCTCCCAAACCCCTTGAACAAATAGCAGCTTTCCAACAACTGAAAGGCATTCTTTCACAAAACCCAGTTCTTCATGTTTTTCAACAGGGATACCCATTAGAACTCCACACTGATGCCAGCTCCTTAGGTTTTGGCGCTGTGCTCTTGCAACAATCCGATGATGGACAGTTTCATCCTATTCATTATTTTAGCCGTAAAACTACAGTTCAACAAGAAAAATATCATAGTTATGAACTGGAAGTTCTTGCCGTTATTGAAGCGCTAAAAAAATTTCGAAACTACTTGTTGGGAACAAAATTTAAAATTATCACCGATTGTGATGCTTTCCAAAAAACGATGCACAAAAAAGACCTACCAGCTAAAATTGCTCGATGGGCATTGATGTTAGAAGACTTTGATTATGAAGTTTGTCATCGACCCGGTAGACAGATGAAACATGTTGATGCTTTAAGTCGTAACCCCATTCTTGTAATTACCTCAAATGATATCACTCAAAAGGTGAAAAATGCCCAAGACCAGGATGAATTTATATCTCAAATTAAATCTATGCTTGAATCTACACCTTCTGATGAATTTTTTGTTAAAAACGGAATTCTTTATAAACTTCATCAGGATGCCGAACTTTTAGTAGTACCACAAATGATGCAGAAAGAAATAGTGCTAAACGCCCATTCACAAGGTCATTTTGCTTCACAAAAAACCGAATTAATTGTTTCTCGTGAATTTTTCATCCCCCTCCCTCAACTTAAGAAATTAGTTCAAGAAATTATTTCGAATTCTATTCCTTGCATTTTGTCCTCGCGAAAATCTGGAAAACAGAAAGAAAACATACGACAATATAAGAAACGGCGTAAACCAGCTCGTAAATACAAGATAGATGACAAAGTGGCAATACAACGAACTCAATTTGGAACCGGATTAAAGCTCCGACCAAAGTTCTTCGGACCATATGAGATCACGAACATCAACCCCAACGATCGTTACGAAGTTCGAAAGTTAGGACATCACGATGGTCCAACCATAACATCAACTGCAGCGGACAAAATGAAACAGTGGTGCAGAAACTGAACACCAATACCACTGTGTTGAACACTGCTTGATTTTTTGAAATATTTTTCCTTTTTCTGCTCTTTTTTTTTATCTTTTCAGAATTATTGTTGACAACCCAGCCGCGGACGTCTGGAAAGTCAGAACGGCCGTGTGAGAATGAGTATGGCAACACAACTGAACTATTACTACAACTTCCACTCCTACTACTTCGGCGCGAAGGACTTGGCACGCAAACAGAGTGATAGACTAGTGACATTACGAAGCGGATGTGTCGCTCCGCAGGCTTGCCGTTTTGAGTCAAATAGCTGTGTTAATGCTTTGTTTTTTTTAATTTCATACTAAGTGTTAGTCCTGTCTTGTAAACATCGTCTAGTTTAATTAAATGTTCAAAATAATTAAGTCTAATGATTCACTTCTAAAGGAAGGAGTACTAACTCCTTCCTACATATATATATATATATATATATATATATATATATATATATATATATATATATATATATATATATATATATATATATATATATATATATATATATATATATATATACAGTAACCACCGCTTATAGTGATCACTGGTTATAAGAATCAACCGTTTATAAGAATCAATATCGCGAAAACAAAAACAAATGAATTATTTCCATGTTAAAATTTTCGCTTTAAAGAATCAATCCACCGGTTTTAAGAATCAGTTTACACTCTTCGCTTTCCTTTCATTTTTCCAAAAAAGCTACTTAAACCCTCAAAAGGCACGAAGTTCTTACTTTTTTTTTTTAAAGAAAGATTGATAAGATGGGATGGAATACAGTCGTAAAATTCACCCCTTTCTTTATTAGACATAACATAATAGTTTCCCCTTAAACACTTTACCACAACACTGTCCTATTAGCTTGACCAGGGGGCAACTTTACCCGTCCGAGTAAATCTTTGTCTGAGACTATAAGTATTGAAAGAGGTATAAATAGCCTTCTGAAAACTTCATTACGTCAAACTACCGTAGAAAACTTTTTCTTGCTCCCTTCCTGTAGTTGAAATGTTAAAACTGTTAAGCAGGTATGTTCAACTTGTAACAAATATTGTATTTTTTTCTTCTCTTACTATAATCATGTGTATGTACTTATAGGTCTAAAAATTAAGTTTTATTTTTAAAACTATAAAAATTAATTTTAATAAAAGATAGTTAATGTAAATTAAAGAGTATTTTATGGTAAATTATCTAATATATGTATATATAGGTGTGTGTGTTCCTGTCCAAAAACTTAAATTTCGGTTATAAGAATCAACCGCTTATAAGAATCAAAAACAGTAATAACAAACGTGATTCTTATAAGCGGAAATCACTGTATATATATATATATATATATATATATATATATATATATATATATATATATATATATATATATATATATATATATATACAGAAGGTCGTTCGCACTTTATGAAAACGATTTTGTAATTTATCTTTGCCGTTTGTATTTTGAGATAAAAATTTGGCAACTTCAGAATATTCGTCTGCTATTGTTTTGTTTTGATAGAAAAGCAAAATAAAATATTTATTTTGAAAATGGCTCCTAAAATTGATAGATCGGTCGAAGGTTACGTAACTGTACTTTCCGAGGAGAAATATTCGTATCAACAAATTATAAAGCGGTGTAAAAATCGTGGTTATGGCATTTCAAATAAAGGTATTCATAATATATTAAATATGAAAGAAAAAAACGTTTAACTGAAAGTAAAAATGAAAACTTGATTGCAAAATCTCATCCTAAGACTGTTCGAACGAAGGTAAATATCAACAAAGTGAAGTCTCTGATCCTAAAAGAAAATCCGCCGACTCAAAGATCCATTGCATCGAAACTAGGAATGTCTTCTGGCACTCTAAGTAAAATCATTCATAAAGATTTGAAGTTAAAAAAGATGTTTAAACCTAAAGTTCATCTGCTCTTGCCAAAGCATATTGCTGAAAGAAAAACAAATTGTAGAAAATTATATTAAAAACACTTAGCTGCTGAAAAATGGAAATTTGTGGTAACACTCGATGAGGCATGGGTGTATTTAAGTGACTGTAATTAAAAAAAGATTAATTTTCTATTGCTCAACTGACGGGAATGACCGTACGAAATGGCTCCGTCAGTGTACAGAAAAGTTCCCATAGGGATTCAGGATAGTTGCAGGATTTTCTTACAACGGCAGATTAAAAATCAAAAAAGTCTCAAGTAAAGCCAAAATTAATTCACTCTACTATCAGAAGAATATTTTAAAACCAATTTTTGAAGAAAAAATTCAAGCCTTATACGGAAAGGACATTGATAAAGTTGAGCTTTACATGGACAAAGCCTCTAGTCACACGTCTAAATCAACTGCCGCTTATTTAGAAAAGATGGAATCAAAGACAGAAATAAAGAGTATCCCATTTAATGAAATACCTGTAAAATCATCTGACGCTTCTCCAATAGACTTTTGCGCTTTCGGTTTATCAAAACGAGCCTTAGGAAATCGTCATCCAAGAACACTGAACGGACTTTGGAAAACGATCCAAGAGGAATGGGGTAAAATTGACATGACACTATTAAGACAAAGTTTACTTTCATGGAAAATTCGAGCTAGAACTATTGTCAAGAACCATAGCTATCAGACAAAAGCAAATCGCCGCAAAAAATACGGCATTTATACATAAAACTTAACCATCAAAATAGTATATATATATATATATATATATATATATATATATATATATATATATATATATATATATATATATATATATATATATATATATATATATATATATATATATATATATATATATTAGAGTATTTTGAAGTTCTTTGATGCAACACTCACTTTCGGTTGGAAAATTTCAATCTCGTCGTAAGTGGCATGCTCTTTTCCGTGGAGAGATAAGGCATAGACGCTCATAACCCGTAGCAACGATTAGTTTGCGAAAACTTACGACAGGTGGGGGTCATGAACCTTGAAGCCTGTAACCTGTGGGAACATGGTAAAGTGGTGGTGCAACGGTCTGCATCAACAAATGTTGATGTGAAAACGACTCAAAAGACGAGTGATCCTAATAACTCCCCAGAGTTTCAGACAGGTTTTGCTTAGACTGTTGGAGGGTGCCGCAGTCGTCGGAGAATGCGTAAATTTACGTCATTTTAAAAGTTTTGCTGTATATTTGATTTAAATATAGAGCTACACAAAATTCGGTAAGCAGCAAATTTTAGAGTTTCTTACCGAGAAAAAAAAAGCAACTACCTTGTGCTTTTAAAAATAACATAGAAGAAAAAGCAATTATTCGGAATAAATATTTTTTTCTTTGTTAGAAAAAGGAAGGCACTTAGATATTTATAGAAAATCCCCATTTCTTCGGTAGAAGCCACTTACATAACTTATTTCTGGAGCATTCAACAAAACTTCATGCGCATATACTTGAAGTGAATTAGCTTTCGATACAAATTTTGACTATCTATAGGTTCGAGAGTATATATCAGCAACATAACTTAAAAATCAATCATTAAATAAATTAGAAATGAAAGTCACGTGAAACTGCTTAGGGCAATAATGGGGATAATTTTTTTCTTAAATTCTAAGCCTCTCGGTATGAAGTAAACACTGAATATAGCGGAGACATCGCATTTCCATGACCTGCATGATAATTTTAGAAGCATTTCATACTTTGAGACTGGTTCTCATTTATCTATCATCTTATTTAAGCAATATACGATGGGCCCTAGATTTCATTCGAGATTCTGTCCTTTCCATAGTTGATTGACGTTATTCCAACTGATTGACGGTGTCTTTGAAATCCTTAGCTAAAGTGTTCAGTCATTCCGCTAATAGAACCTTAAAATTGACGGTGTCTCCAAGCGACTTTGTTATTCAAAAAATCAGTAGGCTATGCTGAAACCGACATCCATGACTGGAACTTGAAACTCTCTACTTGATTATGTATTTTCCGTTGGATATTCTGCTGTAACCCCGCTGTTTTTGCCAGAAAAAGAAATCACTTATGAAGCTGGCATTTTTCGAAATGTGTTAAGTGAATGGCGTAGTGAATATGCAAGGAAATTTCTAATTTTTGCATTGCATCTTTTTTTCATTTTGCCTTGTTTTTCAGTGCTTAAGGCTGCTATGTACTAACCATATTGGAATCGCTCACCTCAATGTTAACCTATGGATAAAATGTGCCCAAATATTGCCGACTTGGATTGAAAGATTTTTTTAATGTACTCCGTAATAGAGAAAAAAATTTTACACCTTTGGGCATTTTTGAATTTTTTTTTAAATTTTCAAATAATATTTTAAAATTAAAATTTTTTCGGGGGGGAAATCTGGTATAGTGTATTTTAAAGGCTAATAAATTCCTTTGGTGGACGAAATTTATAAAATGAATCGTATTGTAAGGTGAACAAAAATTCAGGCTATCTGAAAATACCATTTGTATTGGATTATCGGCATTTATGTAGCTGTAAATAGTAGACAAATTTTCTCCATAGGTTAACACTGAGGTGAGCGAATCCAATAAGGTTAGCACACAGCAGCCTTAAAACTTAAAGCAAAGCTACTGAAATTGATGGAGTACTTCCGTATGAAATAACTGTTTTTCTATGGTAGTCATTTTACAACTATAATATAAAACAGAATAAAATTCCAGCGACTTTCAAAAGGTGTTTGTATTGCGTGTAAAATGCTTCTCTGAATATAAAAAGTAATACTTTCCCCGGAATCTCGGCTATGACAGTTTTTTGCTCATTCATACGTTTGCTTCTTTATATGACGAAATATGCAACGCTTAAGAAATCATGCCACCCGCACCTCTGATCGACATACGCTTAACAGTATGCGAAGAACGCCTAAATGTAGATCAGTCCATGATTCTCCACACCTCTTGCAGATTAGGCCATTTCTGTGATACGTTATGCGTTCATCATTTCCTTTTACTAAAGAGCTTCAATAATGAATTCTTTTCTCCAACACGGCACTCTGCTCAGTACCAGCACGGCAAGTTCGGTGGCGTGATGGCAACGATAAATGAGTAAATGAGATTTTTCAGCCTTGGTTCTCAAACTTTTTTTTAGATTTATCCTTTGGTCACGGTTAAGAATCTATTACACGCCTACAGTTAAATTTTCACCGGGGAGAAAATAATTTTATGATGAATTAACGAAGGAGTTTAAAAGGATATTAAAAGGATCTATATCTAAAATAAAAAGGATTCTATTGAGAGTAATAAAGATATTCGAATAAATGCATTTTTAAAGAAAGCCCTATGTTTTATTGGCCTTAAGGCTTCTGTGTACTAACCCTATTGGATTCGCTCACCTCAATGTTAACCTGTGGAGAAAATTTGTCTACTATTTACAACTACGTAAATGCTGATAGTCCAATAAAAATGGTATTTTCAGATAGCCTGAACTTTTCTGCACCTTGCAACAGGATTCATTTTATAAATTTCGTCTACCAATGGAATTTAGGGGCGTTTAAAACACACAACACCAAATTTTTCCGCGAATAATTTAAATTAAAAAATATTATTTGCATTTTTTTTTAAATGAAGAATGCCCTAAGGTGTAAAATTTCTTTCTCTATTACGAAGTACAATGAAAAAAAAATCTTTAAATCCAAGTCGGCAAGCCTTGGGCAAATTTTCTTCATAGGTTAACATTGAGGTGAGCGAATCCAATTGGGTTAGTACACAGCAGCCTTAACCTTATCCCATCTTCAGAACCATTATGATCAGATAATAATTAAAATCGAACAAACAAATTTACTGTGATGTATTTTGAAATTTTTCAAATATTTTCTTCAAGAATACTTTTAAAATTAGATAAAAAATATCTGAGATTGTTTCTAATCAAAATTTTCAATTTTTAAAATTGAAAGCTGGAGGTTATGAATTCTATTTTTTAGTAAGGGGGTTGTGCTTACGTGGTTAAACTAAGCACAATAATTTTACAGCGTTAGATCTAAGCTTGTAAAATTATTTCAAATATGACAAAAGAAAAGAATTCGATTTTGAAGAAACGGATCTTTGTTGCCTGAATGTTGTCTCATCTTGCGAATCGTTATAATCAGATAAAAAATAAAATAAAATATACAATTTTATCGTAAAAGATCTATTAAAAAATCGTAAACATTCTCCTAAAAAATTTACTCAAAAATGAAAATAATTAAATAAAATATAAACTATAGTGTTTCCAACCAAAATTTTCAGGCCATGAATCTATTTTTTTAAAGTAAAAGGGATTTACATGCATGGATTAACAAGCTGTCATATTTAGTGTAATCCAGCTGAAACTTTCAAGTGGGTTTCATTCACGATGTAAAATGTAGCCTATAGGGTACTAATTTTTTAGCTGTACCGTGAAAACTAGAAAATGAAACTAAGCGTGCCTTCAAAAGAAAATAACAAATTTTCAAGTTTTCAGGGTTTTTTTTTTTTAATGCCATGTTTAAGGTGTCTTGTCATTTTGCGATTTTTCCCTCCTCGAGCATCCTCTAAAGCCTTTGCCAAAGGTGGATGGGAGTTACTCAAACGTCAGTTGGATAACCAATGTGGATTGATAATTAAAGTGTTGGTGAATAAACGATTCGTGGTGGCTAAGATATGAATAGAGTGCAACTTATCCAATTTCTTCATATGTTATTAAAGTTACTATGCATTCTATGTTCAAATCACAATTTCAGATATGGAGTTAACCATGTTAAGAAGGATCGCCCTTGGTTATTTTTTTTCCCCAACTGCCGTATTTAGATAAAATTCACACTTCTACCGCTTTTCGGCACTTTGCAAAACTTTTCCCTGCAATATTCCAGTCTACACAAACAAAACTTATATAACTATATAACAAAATAACAAAACTTATATAACTAAACTTGTATAACAAAACATATAACTATATAACAAAATAACAAAACTTATATAACTATATAACAGGAACAAAACTTCTTTTTTTCACTGTATTATTGAATCAAAGTTTAAACAGAAATTTCTAAGAGAAGGGAAAAGTTTCAAAATAAATACATCGTCTTTTTTATGTTAAAATTAATTACGAAGCACCTTAGCATGGGCTCAACTTTAATAATATTATTAGTTGTTTAACTGTAACAGTAGAAGACTTTTTTACTTCTGAATTTCTCAATTCACTGTTTCTTTCATAAATTTTTCATCAGATTATAAACTCCTCAGAGATAATTACTTTTAAAATATTGTATTTTTCTTTCGATATCGAACTGAAACAGGGCTTTATTTTTGTCGTCATATCCCAAAGATTTTTCCCCCATCGATGTATTCAGTCTTCAAAAGTATTGAATTTAAAATTCAATAAGAAGTTTAGAATACGGATATCGATTTACACTCGATGACAGCCAATTTTATCGATGACACAGCCAAGACGGAAGGAACTCTACGTAAAATAACGTTAACTGTCGTGTAAACAACCCAGCATGTTTAAGGCAGGATGGATTAAACCACAAAATGACCTAAAGGAGTGGTGGTTGATATGATGAATGCAGAAGACAGGTGGAAAAGAATTAAATGACCTTGATAAGAGCCAAATTGTTGTTGTCAAACATTTTGGCGAAAGCATTTTCGAAATGGCAAGGTTGTGGTCTACTACCGGTCAGACGTGTTTCGTGCATACCCTCCTATATGACGTCCCCTGACGGAAAAAAAAAAATGGTTTCTGTTGACCATTATTGGTTTATACTGTTTGGTACGAATCAGCTGAAGATTACCTCAACACAAATCCCCAATAGTTTGCCCGATGGGGATGAGGATTACGTTGTCCCCATTTTACATGTTACATGGAGTTATGCAACATGAGAATAACAATCATAGTTCTCACAGTGACCCTTGTTCATCTTCGAGAGCTTATACGAGGAATTCAAACGTTTTGCAGTGGTCCTTTAAACTATGGAATAATCGTAAGCCCAGGCCCCTTCCCTGTTCATGTGGACGTCCGCGTGCATCGTTTACAATGGAAAAAGATGGTTGTAGGATTCGCTCAGTAGGCCAAACAAGCCGTCAAAGGGCTTCTCATGCTTTAGGTTGTATTCCGCGAGAAAATTTGTTGACAGTGATTTAACTCTTGTTGTATCTTGCACCTTTTCAGACAAGAACATTCACTGATACAAAGCACTCATTGATACAAGTATGAAAATGCGTGCACGTATTCTTCGTGACTAATTCGAGGGACATAATATTTGTCTCATAGCGTGTTCCTTGCTTACAGATTCTCCGATTATCGATCCCTTTGAGCATATGGTAATGGAATGTGTTGCAACGCAGGAGATCTATGGCACTGCAGTACAGCGGAGGTAACGACCGCTCAGGGGCAAGTGCAACCTTCTCCCGCCCTGCATTGTTTTCACGGAGAGAGATTTTTGGCTCTTAAAATTAAAACTATCAGTTGCACTATATAAAGAACACCAGAAAAGTCTGGATGATTTGTTTAAAATATATATAAATATTGATTTCGCACGTAAAGTTGAATTCTCAGAAATTTTAAAAATCTGTGGCAATAAAGCTTTTAAATTTTTTTATAACATGAATGGTCGACGAACCTAATTTATTACACATTCTCTTGTAAAGGAACACATTATGTTTTATGTAAATAAGATAAATAGTTTTTAAGGTGTAAAGTTAATTTTAATTGGAACGAATGCCTAACTGTTACTGAAAACATTAAATTAAAATAAATATTACATGTAATTCTAAAACTTCAATCCACTTTAAAGGGATCCCAGATCTCCAGCTCACTGAGGCCTCAGGCCAAATGAGCTGAATTTTCACGATGTTCTAGATATCCGTAAGTCAACTGAGGCACTGAAAGAAATCCACTGGGGATGGATGAAACAAAGATATTAATTTAAAATTTGCTACGAAGACATCGAAGAACCCACAAAATGCAAGATTAAATCACAAGCCAGTGGAGACAGAGAACAGTAGATTATCGGCGAGGCTATAATCGGCATCTATCTGTAGCAGAAGCGTTAATTACTCAGGTAGTTAATTTAAGTGATAAGGTTTAATGCTTTCAAATAAATTTGGGATATTCTTGGTCCAGTAACAGAAACTGTTAAAGACAACATTTACACACATATATACATATATGATAGGCTTAAGGCGCTGAAGTTGATCGGTAGGAAACTTAACAAGCGTCATTAAATAGACAAAAAAAAAAGACACACCGAGAAGGAGTTATCCGAATGGGACGAAAATCGGTAGATGTAATTAATATACATGTACAGAAAAACAAATTATTACAATTTGATAAAAATTGGATGATTTATCCAAGAGCTTCACAAAGTGAAAAAGTCAGTAAAGCATTGGTCCACCTCTAGTCCTTATGCAAACAGTTATTCGGCTTGGCATTGATTGATAGAGGTGGCGGATATCCTCCTTTGGGATATCGTGTCAAATTCTGTCCAATTGGCGCGTTAGATCGTTAAAATCTTGAGGTGGTTGAAGGGCCCTGCTCATAATGCTCCAAACGTGCTCAATGGGAGAGAGATCCGGTGAACTTGCTGGCCAAGGTAACGTTGGGCAAGCACAAAGACAAGTAGTAGAAACACTAGCTGTGTACGGGCGGGCATTATCTTGCTGAAATGTAAGCCGAGGACGGCATGATATGAAGGGCAACACAACGGGACGTAGAATATCGTCTACGTACCGCTGTGCTGTAAGGGGGACGCGGATGACAACCAAGGGTGTCCTGCTGTGAAATGAAATGGCACCCCAGACCATCACTTCTGGTTGTCGGCTCCTATGGCGGAAGACAGTCAGGATGGTATCCCACCGCTGTCCGGGGTTACTCCAGACACGTATTCGCTGATCATTGGGTCTCAATTCGAAGCGAGACTCATTACTGAATACAATTCTATTCCAGTCAGTGACATTCCAGGTCGAATGTGCCCGACATCACTACAAATGGGCTTGTCGGTGTACAGAGGTCAATGGTAGTCGGCGCAAGTTGCACCGTGAGCTCAGCCCCCTTTCTCTGAGCCGCCTATGAATGGTCCTTGCTATCACTGAAGCACCAGTTGCACGTACGATCGATGATAATAATGAATCTGGGGCTGTGAGTGCCGCTCTGACGATTGCTCGGTCCTCATGTTCTGTCGTTTCTCTGGGCCGACCGCTTCCCTCTTGGCGGTGTGTTCGGCTACGGTTCACCCATTCCTGCAAACATCGTCTAACAGTGGCATCGCTACTATCCAAATGTCGATCGATTCGCCGATTAGACCAACCGGCTTCTTTGAGCCCAACTACAAGTCCTCTCTCAAATGCTGACATCTGCGCATATTGTTCGCGCACCTGTATGCGAGGCATAGTTACTGTCTACCTGAGTACACGGAATGAAATTCGCAAAGAATTTAGGACCTGGAATTGAAATTTCTCCTCTTTAATATCCCGTCAGTTGCGTAGTTAAGATGCGTTGCAGCGTCACATGTTCAATTATTGGCCGCCAAACTTTAAAATTTTGCATTTTCCGTCGAAACCTGTAGGCATATCAATTTGCATCCAATTTGCATTACCCCTCCTTGGTGCGTCGTTTTTTTTTTTTTTTGTCTAAGAGTGTACCTCCGGTCTAGGCCGGATATGGGCATGTTGCATCCGTTGACTGGAAAGTTCCTCTATGAGGTCGAGAAGGTGGGAGAAGGCGCGATACCCCCAGTTATCACCCCTGAGGTCAAAATTGATTTGGCACCTGGTTACATTGGACTCCGACCCTTGTGGTGCCATTCTAAACCGGAACCGCAACCCTCCGTCTACCAGCCTATATGCACCTGGTCTGGAATACTTCTGGCCAGGGGGCATTAGAAACAACAACAAGAACAACAAATTATATATGAGCCACAAAACTGCGAATGTACTACAAGATATTTAAACAAGAGGTTTTCTATTTACAACGTTTTCCTCTTTTGTTCAGTTACCCCCACACAATTTATCTGTTCTCTTCGAAACGTTTTGGACTATTGCGGTACGAGAGGGAGTACAGCAGCGGAATAAAATTCTCACCCCATACGCAAGTCGGTTGCAGAATGATCCGCGTTCTCTCTATAAAGTGGGGAGGGGGAAATCGTTCAATCCTCAATAAATAGTATTTGTTTCCTTTCAATGGACAGTTTGCTTGAGTGACTGTCGTCACCTACTTCACTAAGTGACCGTTTGCGCGTTTGTCAGTTTGGTGATTTCAGTAGCCAAGTGAAATTTGGCAAAGTTACAACAGATAATGGTAAAAATTACTTTTGCTTTTTGTCTATTCTTTTCTTTCAAGAGGGACGTGGTTGAATGTTCATCTGAAAAATGTAAAGGAGTGAAAGCGAATTGCTGTTTTACATGCAGGAAGAAAGCCGTATCGAAGCGTGGCTAACGTTTATACCATGGGTGTCTAAACTATGACCGTTTGAGGGCCACATTGAAAAAAAAAATTTTTGCTGGGCCACACATACAATATTTTTTCAACAAATTGAAATAAAAATCAACTCTATGTAGTTTTATTAAAATAAATTAACTTCTTTTATTATAATTTTTTTAAATTTGAATTAGATATGTATAAGTACACATTTATTTTAAATTTGTAAAAGTTTCCTTTCATTTAGTTTGTATTTCATAAAGATAGAAAAAATTCAAATTAATGAGATGGATGAATTTGCTTTTGTTGAACAAGCAAATCGATATCGGGTTCAATAGACGAGGTTGCAATTCTTAATGCATTTTCAAGATGTTTGTCAGTGATCTTTGTCCTATTTTTGTTTTTTGTATGCTTCATTCTTGAAAACAATTGTTCACAAGTATAGGTACTACCAAAAGCTGAAGACATTAATAAAGCATGATTGTAAAAATTAGGATATTTATCGCGGGGTAGGTTTTTTAAAATTTTTTTCTTATTATTGCAAAAGCACTTGATTGTACATCACTGGCTCCCATGCATCAAAGATGCATGAGACTGGAGCAATTAAACAAAAATAGAACAGCTGAACAATACAAAAACAATAACTCAGAGAAGAACAATAATTGCATCAAAACGGCAAATATGAAATACATAAACATGAAAGAAAATCAGTCGCTGGATGTCAATTGCATCAACTCCCTAGCCCATCAATATCGACTGCATAAGTTTTCTTCGTTCAATGAAGAACAACTTAGTAAATGATCTTTGTCCATCTCAAAGTTCTGGTTGAACAAAGTGCACGAAGGACTGCTATATAGTATATCAATACTATATAGTTTTTTAGCAAGGCAGTCATGTCCAGTCTCCAGGCGAAAGGCCGCTACTGCAATGGATCTTGGGGAGTCTGGGATTTTATTGAATGAGTCCCTCCATCTCTTATTCTTGATTTCTTCTAATAAACTGATATCATAGTTTTTCCTCACCACATTTTTTATAATTCTTTTAATTGATGAAAGTGGTACTTCGCCATTACCCGACTGCAAAATCTCTGTTCCCTTTTTAGCCAATGCATCAGCCCATTCGTTACCATCTATTCCTACATGAGATGGGATCCACTGCAGAACAACAGTCTTCCCTTTAGAAGCCAGAAGATCAATATTTCTTCTGCAGGAGTCAATAATTTTTGATTCTGCGACATTATGTGCAGCAATAGCCTGGATGGCTGATAGAGAGTCTGAAAAAATAACTATGTTGTTAAGCTGAACTGTACTAACACTAATTTGTTCTGTTGCAATTCTAATTGCCTCCAGTTCTCCATCGAAATTGGTCCGAAATGGACCAAGGGAGGCATAGAACGCAAAGAACTCTGAATACACACCAACTCCAACGTTGTTCGCGGGGTAGGTAATCTTTATAAAACTCCATTAAAGAAACATTCCCAAATTTTTCTTTCAGTTGAATGTCACTTTGCAGTTCAATGCATTCCATTTGAAGATTTGAAGGCAATTTATTTATTTCTAGAGAAAATGGGGTGCTTTTGTGGCATGCTTTTGACTATAATGTCGTTTCAAATTGTAGTCTTTAAAAACTGGCACAAAGTCCCTACAAATTAAGCAAAGTGCTTTATACTTCTCCTCAATAAAAAAGTACTTCTCCGTCCAGTTTTCATTAAAAACTCTTTTAATGACAATGAAACTGAGACACAAGGCACCTACCGGTACAGTAGAGTAACAGAATTCGCAGTAGAAGAGATTCGATTGAATCTCAAGTAGAGAGATCCTGAACTGTCAACTCTGAAACTCTTTCAGACATGATTACTGATCGTGGACCGGTCAGGGATCCCTTTTATAGACTCGGAGAGCATGGAGATTTTTCTGGAACACCCCGAGCTGACCACCGACGCGCGATGAGGGCAAGTCTACGGTGGTGCGGTGCGTGACGTAGGAACTGGGCACGTGGCCATGCGCCAAGATCACGCGCAGAACGGGATTCAGCGAGAGGAAAGCCAACGGGTCGGATCGATTTGGCGAACTTTCGCAAACGTTCGATGGCCCCTTTTTCTGTGAAGGGTCCCCTTGGCCAAAAGGATTAGGAAATCAAAATACAATGCAATATACTGCATACAAATATTGTAATTCTTCAAAAAATTCGCCGTCGAGTGAATACACACATAATTCGAAACGTAAATTCTCATGGCATACTAAGAAGTTTTTATTTAAATTTTTATTTCAGAAATAAATGTCAACGAATCGATTATATATTAAAAATATTGCAAACATTTATTTTTTTAATAAAAATGTGTAAATTTAAATATTTTCATAATTTGCGTTTGGGCCGCATTTTAAAGGCTTTTGGGCCGCACTTTAGACAAGCAGGGTTTATACGCTTATGAAAAAAAAACAATTACAAAATTATGTTTTTTTTTAAAAAGATATAATCTCGAGAAGGGATTTGAAGCGTTATTATGATATTAATATACTGGCAAATCGAAACTGATTCGATTCATTCGCTAAATCGAAAAATATTCATTACTTGTGAATGCAAGATAAACAGATTATATTTCTGAATGGCCATGTTAAGTTATCAATGCATCTGTTAATAAAAAGACAAAAATTTTTAGAAACCTTTACAGGAAATGATGTTAGAAACGTCTGGAGGCTGTTAATAGAAGTAGGTGGAAAAGTATTTGAAGACTACTGAAAACTTCCTTTTTGAAAGGCTAAAACTATTAAGCAACGAATTACCAACAAGTGAATAAATAAATAAATAAATAAAACGGAAAAAAATAAAAAGGAGAAAGTATAAAGTAGATAAAATTGCACAGTGAGTTCTTGAATAGGATATATATATATATATATATATATATATATATATATATATATATATATATATATATATATATATATATATATAGATAGATAGATAGATAGATAGATATACGTATATATATATATATATATATATATACAGGGCCGCCCAGAGGGGGGGGGGAGGCAACTGGGGCACTTTGCCTCAGGCCCCCAACTGCCGGAGGGGCCCCAAAAAAATTTTTTTAAATCATTTATTAGATTTTCTCCGAAAGAAAATTCTGAAACTTGTACCGTACTTCAAAATTCAAAATAAAGTCCTAAAAAAGGGGGGCCCCCAAAAAATAAAAAAAAAAATTATTCGATTAATCAGATTTCTTGGGGCCATCAGCAGAAGTTTGCCCCAGGCCCCGAAAAGTCTCTGGGCGGCCCTGTGTATATATATATATATATATATATATATATATATATATATATACACTGCTCAAAACAATTAGGGGAGCACATGGTTTTAACGAAATTACCTAAATACTTACACCGATAAGTAACATAAAATAAATCATCCATAATTTAAAGCCTAGCAGGAAACAGAAGAAGAAAACTTCATATGCAAATCAAAGTTCATGACATCAAAAACCAGAAAAAGAACATAAGGGCGGAAATCAGGATGTTGCAGTAACCTCTGTTTCACTGCCTTAACTGTGAAATTCGATTGATCAGTTATTCTTTTTGAGAAAAGGTGACTTGAAAATGTCTCAACAACGTGATTTACCGGAATCCATGGCATGGCGTATTATAGGCAGACTTGAATCCGGGCAAACACAACGTAGTGTCGCGGACGCTGTTGGAGTCGCCAGAATTGTCGTTGCAAGGCTGTGGAATCGATTCCAAGAAACAGGGAATGTTAGACGTCGACCAGGGCAAGGTCGGCCACGCGCCACTACAGCAACTGATAACCGGTATATACTGTTAACAGCTCCTCGAAACAGAACATACAATGCTACTCAGCTGCAAAGACAGTTGCTCTTGGCAACAGGACGAAGGGTGCCCAGCCAAACAGTACGTAATAGCCTTCATCAGGGAGGTCTCTATGCACGTAGGCCAATGGTCTACATTCCGTTGACCTCACGCCACCGTGCGGCCCGAAGAAGATGGGCTGCTGAACATCGAGATTGGGAGCAACATGATTGGAGCCAAATGCTGTTTACAGACGAGTCCCGATTCAGTCTGGAGTGTGACACCCGACGTGTTTTGGTATGGAGGGAAAGGGGAAATAACCCCACATTCGTTCGTGAAAGGTCACAATACAGACGAGCTGGTTTTATGGTATGTGGTGGAATCAGCATAGGTGGACGTACGGACCTGCATATCATTCGGAATGGTACTTTGACGGCCCGAAGGTATGCAGACGAGATACTGAGATCTCATGTCATACCTTACGCTGCAGCCATTGGAGATTCCTTTGTTTTCCAGCATGATAATGCCAGACCGCATACAGCTCGTCTTGTGGAGAACATGCTTGAAGCTGAAACAATACAGCGTATGGAATGGCCAGCGTGCTCTCCTTACCTGAATCCAATCGAGCATGTTTGGGACATGCTCGGACGACGCATTGCTTCGAGACCAAGGCCTCCTTTTACTGTCCGAGACTTGGAGATTGCACTTCTTGAGGAGTGGAACAGTATTCCCCAAAGTCTTATCGATAACATCATGGAATCCATGGAAAACAGGTGTGCAGCAGTCTTAGCTGTTCGAGGAGACCACACGCCATATTAAAAATCTTACATCATTTCTAAACAATACTTTTTTTTATCGTTTACATGTAACCAAATTGTTGCCCTAAATAATCTTTTCATGCTTTTTCCACATTTTCAAAGAATTAAAGCTTAGTTACAAACTTTTTTATGTCTTTTTTCTGTATTGTGCATTGATACGCGTGTACTATCCATTTATATATATATATATATATATATATATATATATATGTATGTATGTATATATATACACTCTGTCACAAAAAATATATGCACCCAGAAGGAAACGAGCTACTATCACGAAACTTAACATGTAAGTAGTGTATGAGGAGATAAGCAAATGATTACAAATTCAGAAGAACAGAACGTTTTATTAAGTAGATATGGCATGAAAAAGGTTACAAATCAGTAAGTAGTAAATACACCTCTGGCAGCTATACAAGCCGAAACAGGGCGTGGCATCGAATCAGTGAGATCACCTATTACCTCCTGTTGAAGATCATGCCATAATCTTTGCAACTGAGCAGTTAATTCCCCAGTATTCCGGGACGGCTGCAGTTGCCTTCCAAGCACGTCCCACACGTGCTCTATTGGCGAGAGGTCTGGTGACCTAGCAGGCCATGGGAGTACGACATATCCTTGAAGACATTGTTGAGAGAGTCGCTCAGTATGTGGACGAGCGTTGTCTTGCTGATAAATGACACCTGAGCGACTTGATAGCATAGGCAGTACAACTGGCATTAAAATCTCGTCCCCGTAACTGCGTACCTTCAAAGTGTGTTGAAGGACGACTAGAGGTGATCGTGTGTCCCAAAAAATCGCTCCCCATACTGTCATACCTTGTGTTATCGCCATGTGCCTCTCGACAACAAATGCCGGATCGGACCGGTGGCCTGGCCGCTTCCACATGCGCATCAGCATATACTGGTCATTAGCATATACAGGGTTGAAACACTTGGAGAGAACTGGATTACCATTTAGACGTTAGTCGTGCTACAAAAGTTGCACACATCGAAATCTATGATACTATGATAGAAATCTATGATTGATATTAAAACTTCGTAAGTTTTCTTTCTATTTAAATAATTTTTTTAAAAATTCCTATGGGTAGTTCCGTAAAAATAAGTTATGACTTTTGGATATATATATATATATATATATATATATATATATATATATATATATATATACAAGGTGCGCCCATAAAGTAACCGGATAAATTAAAAGATCCAACAATAAAATAAAAAAGGTGAAAGAATAATCACCTGGCTAGAAAGAGTGACATCTCAACTCTTGTTAAATCCAGTTTAAACTGGTTATTTAGTCGTTTGCATATCACAACGCCGTAGTAATTTTCATTTACTGAGAAGGCATTGTACAAAAAAATTTGCTTCGGAATGGAACAACGGTGTAACATTAAATTTTGTTACAAATTAGATAAATCTGCTACCGAAACTTTAGAGATGCTTCGAACGGTATATAGTGATGCATCTTTATCAAGAACACGAGTGTATGAGTGGTACACCCGCTTTAAATGTGAGCGGGAAAGCATTGAAGATGAACCAAAGACAGGACGCCCTTAAAATTCAAAGGATGAGGAAAATGTGGAGAAAATTCGTTCTTAAAATCAAAGACTAAGGTGATGCTGATTGCATTTTTTGATTACAAAGGACTTATTCTCCACGAATTTGTTCCTGAAAATCAAACAATTAATCAGTATTTTTACAAGGAGGGGCTTTTTCGATTAAGAAACGGGATAAGGCGAGTTAGGAAGGAACTGTTTGATTCTCGGCAATGTTTTCTTTTACACGATAATGATAGGCCCCGTACAGCAATTTCTGTACAACAATATCTTGCTAGGCATTCAATTACAGTGATAAATCACCCACCATATTCTCCCGACTTATCGCCAGCTGATTTTTTTTCCTTTTTCCGAAGCTGAAGATGACCATGAAAGGACAGAGAGAGATTTGAAAACGTCTCGGACATTAAATTAAATGTTACGCGTATTTTGCGAACGGTTAGTTCCAAGGCCTATAAACAGTGTTTCAATGACTTGGAGAAATGTTGGAAAAATTGTATAGACTCCTTTGGTGATTATTTTGAAGGAGTTAAATTTATTTGAAGGTGAGTAATATTCTTCTTATTTATAAAAAATTGTCCGGTTACTTTATGGGCGCACTTTGTATATATATATATATATATACATACACACAGGGGGGGGGGGGTATTTAAATAATGGGAACACCGCTTCGGAAAGCCGGGTACGTTTCGGTGTATGCAAATAACGACGACGGCATCATTGGCGAGCAGAGGCGATGTACAAGTATCAATTGTCCCGCTATAGTACAATCGATCTAGAATTAGCTGTTGTAGAATTAATGTAATCTAAGTGACTTGTAGAAAGGTACGATAATCGTCGTGAGGTTTACGGGGGCTTCTGTAACTAAAATGAAATTGTTGGTGTGTTACGAGGCACAGCATCAATGATAATGACACGGTACAGAAATGAAAAATATGTTGCCGCTAAACACAAATGTGAATGTCACACGAAGATATCAGCGAGGGAAAGAAAGAACTTGATAAGGATCGTACGACGAAAATTTAAGACTGCAGTAGAGCAAATAACAGCAGATATGAACACGATTTGTATTGATTCTGTTCCAGTAATTCAGCAGTTCGTCGAGAGTAGGATAAAGCTGGCATTTACTTTCGCGCTACAATCCAGAAGCCACTGATTGCTGCTATTAGTGATATTATTGCAAGAAAATATATCAGATGATGCCACGAACATAATGTGCACAAAAGAAAAAAAAAGATTCGCTGAAAGCCGCCGTATTTAGTGCTAGAAATGTCAACATGTCGTTTGAAGAGCATAAACAGTATAGAATCTATCCAATCTACCTCAATCGCCTGACTCTTTTTGAACTTTTGCGGGATCCCTTTCAACATCAAAGGAGCTGTAATGATATATCTTGCAGGATGAATGATACGAATCCCACAACATTATGACTCTAGCGTCAAACTCATGCTATTTTGCTAGACGAAATTGAGGGCTCAGAGTTTATTAATGAAAAGCTGTGCTGAAACAGTCAATTTCCATTATTTTTAATTAACTTTTGTCGGTGTGTCAATTATGTTTAACTACTCCCACTGTATATATATATATATATATATATATATATATACATATACACTATCTACTAATAAGTATTTGGGCACCTGTGATAGAAAAGAAAAGGAGAATTTATTCATATTCAGTAGTTCGTAGAACTTTCACGAGAGGCAATTACAGCCTCAACCCTCCGGGGCACACTTTCCACAAGTCCTTCTATGACGGCTAGTGGTATTTTCTTTCACTCGGCTTGGAGAAGACACGTAAGTTCCTTCACCGATTTTGGACGGTTGTTGCACTCTTTAATTCGGTGATCCAACTCGTCCCAGAGGTTCTTGATAGGGTTCAGGCCAGTCCATTCGGTTAACACCACTGTCACCATACCAAACCATTGTGGATCTCGCAACATGACAGCTGGGGTTGTCGTCCTGGAAGTAACATAGGTCCAACCCGTAAAACTGCCACAACGTAGGAAGCACACTGTCATCCAAAATAGTGCAGTAGGCGTCGGCATTGAGCTTACTATGAATTGGGACCAAGGGTCCCAATCCATATCAGGAGAAACACACACAGACCCTAATTCCACCTCCGTCGAACTTTACTGTGGGCACAATGCATTCTGGTAGGAAACGTTCTTCTGGCAGACGCCAGACGCCAGACGCAGACCCTGCCATCCGAACGGTAGAGGGTGTACTTTGATTCGTCGCTCCAGAGAACCCGTTTCCACTTATCTATGGTCCCCTTTTCCGTGATTTGCATCACATTAACCAAGCAGTGCGGTTGGACTTTGTGATCAAAAGCTTATGGGTGGCAGCACGACCATGAAAACCAAGCAGATGTGCTTCCTTATGGTATTCATTGAAATAACACTCCTGGATGCCCGTTGAAAGTCCTGGAGTATGTGGGTCTTCGGTTGGGTGCGGTTCTTCCGAATTTTTCCGGACAGCACCCTTCGGTCTCTATCTCCCAGTTCCGTGGGTCTGCCAACTCAGGGCACATTCCAACAATCACCGCTCACCTTCCACTTCTGAATCACATAGGTCACTGTCGATTTTGGGTAATGCAGCCCCCTAGATATGTCCCTTAAGAATCGGCCATTTCTTTGATACCCGACGATTACACAAATCAGATAACTCTGCACTTCGTGGCATCTTGCATGCGACTAATGCCAATGTTGTTTCCTACACGATATTTAATGGCGGAGGGCGTGACATATATTAGGACGCAGATATCGTCATTTGCATGGGTGTACAAAAAATTATTGGTAGATAGTGTATATATATACAGGATGGTTATAATTAACGTTCCACTTTGAAATGGTCATAAAAGGAAAACAAGTGGACCAAATGTTATCAAATTTGGTAATAGTTTAAAGGAAGTCATGGGAATCCCCCCCCTCCCCAAAAAAAAAAAAAAAAACTCACCACCAGGGGGGAAATGGCACTGTATACAATATTGTTAAACGAAATAAGGGTCGGAATCTAACTTAACCTTTTGTTACACGGGTTTAACATTTTATATACCCTTAAGAAATAATGACCTAAACAAAATTACCATTTAAAGTGTGCGCATTCCGGAACTCGTTTTCTTACAGATCGGTGATTTGTGAATTTTGAAACCTGAAATCGGCCCCTGTGACTTCTGGCTATGGGGTTATCTCAAAAGGACTGTTTATGGTGATAATCTAAAGAATTTGGCGGAATTGAAAGATGCGATACACCGACATGTCCGTAACATTCCTCCTGATATGCTAAGAGCCACTGTTGAGAATGCAGTAATGCGATTTAACTTGCTTTCGGAAAATGGTGGCCGCGACATTGAACATGCTTTGTAACACGTTTCAGAAATCATTAAACATTTTAAACCGATGTCTTCATGTCATTTCGTTTAACAATATTGCATACAGCGTCATTTCCCCCCCTGGTGGTGAGTTTTTGAACATTTTTTTGTTTGGCGGAAAAGAAATTCCCATGATCTCCTTTAAACTATTACCAAGTTTGATAACATTTGGTCCAGTAGTCTTCCTTTTATGATCATTTCAAAGTGGAACTTTAATTATAACCACCCTGTATATATATATATATATATATATATATATATATATATATATATATATGCATACATACATACATATGCATATATATATATGCATATGTATGTATGTATGTATGTGGGCAGTTGAAAGTTTAGAATTTTAAAGAGGAAAAAAGGGTTCAGCAGCGTTAACTAATCTATATCGCTCAAACTGATGTAAACCCTCTCTCTTATCCATTGAACTTATGAGATCTGTTGTACAACATACGGATATGCTGTAGTTGCAAAGAGTAATTTTGCCTAGTTAAAATGCATGATTTTAATTAGAACGATTTTTATTCATTTAGAATCTAAATTTCTCAAAAAAGACAGTATGGTCTACCTGAAGGAAATTAAATATGAAAATTCTATCTATGACAGAAGAATGTGCTTTTGTCCGAAATTAATGGATATATTGTATCGGTGGAAAAATATATAATAATTCTAACCATGAATCTGTACGACACTGGCAAAGATTTGAAGTGCGAATTGAAAGTATTTTGCCCAAGCGCAACAAATATCCATGTTTCTAGTGGAATTTAAAAAATTTAAAAAAAGAAAATTTAAATCCTCTCTTAAAATTAAAAACTCTGTATCGCAGTTAATGAGTTAAAAAGAAACAGTAAGACTTAAAAGGAAGAAGAGAAACATTGGCTTTTATCCGAAATTTTGAAATAAATTAAACAAAAATTAGATATCGCAGAAGTAACCCATCGTAAAAATCCCGTCTCCCTTTCATTTGTTTATCTTACCGCGTTCTGAAAAGTACCTTCAACAGAAACCAGTCTCTGGCGAGAGAAAAATCGAATCATCTCTAAAATCGCCAAAAGGCATAATTCAATAAAATAGTAGCCCTGTAATGCGGCATTGCCAATGAAATACAAAACAGCGAGATGCGAGTTGGTGATGCCATCTACCGTAGAGCCGTAGAACTTTTCATTTTAACAACTTTTTAAGTTCAAAAAACTCATTTTCTGTACGATTAATATAAACAAAGGAATTTTTTTTAAAAATAATAATTAGTTACAAAATCTTTTCCTGAAAATAATGGCAGATTATTTTAAATGATGCAAAGCAACGCTGATATGTTTTCTTAGTGAACGATTATATTTTTGTCGGTCTCTAGAGAAAATCTGATAAACAATATTTGACAAATTTGCTATGGACTCAGTTCACCTCCTCCAGTGCCCTACACTCCATCTTTCCTCCGTTTGGGTGCGATACTCGGAAGTAAAGTACCAAATAGGTTGATAGACTGTACTATTGTCAATGATATTTCTATGTAACTGTATTTGTACCTGAATCTGTTTTTATATCGTTGACATCAGTTATCTTTATAACCGTCTATTAGAAATAAGAAATTTTAAAAAATAATAATTTGACAAGTTTCGAGTTCCGAAAGCAAGTAATTAATACTAAATAAATACGTTATAAAATCAGAAAGTAACATTATCTTACTGAAGTATCAGAAAAAAAGTTTTAATTTTAATTTTTATTTATTTATTTATTTTTTTCAAATAAAAATTTATAGACCTTCTATCACAATACAGGTGTTAACTGAGGGTTGTTTTAGGATCAGATATTTAAATGAAGATTTATACACATCCTATTATAAATCCTCATTTGTTTATTCATTTAAATTTCCATTTTATTAATTTTGGGTGGAAGGGGGGGGGGGATGATTCTAAGAGTCACAATCGTTTCCGGGTGTAGATGAAAATTGACTGAATAATTTTTTTTCAACCGATTGTTAGGCTCCTGGGGGCGGTTAGCCAAAATGGGATTGAGGACTTATAATAAACGCTGACACCATATAAAACGTTTGACTCACGCCAGCAATAAATGAATATATATACATATATACATATATATATATATATATATATATATATATATATATATATATATATATATATATATATATATACAGTTGGTTCTCTGTTTAACGACTTTCAAGGGACCATGAAAAATCGTCCTTAAGTAAAGATTGTCCGTAAACAGAATTTGTGAAAAAATAACATTTCCCTTCACACTTTACAGGCTTAGGACTGTCAACATATTTCTTAATATAGTGGCGTGTTTAAAAATGTTATTTTTATTATCATCATTATTTTATTCACAAAAAGTTATTTTAAATTACATTGAAAAAAAAAGAGTACAAACAATATAATAAATTACGTTTTAAAAAATTCAAAAAGTGTTGATTGCTTCATTCGCTTTGTTTTCGTTATTCTCTTTTCCAGATTTTCTAAAATGTTAAATGAGTCACCTTCCATTTTCTATGTAATATAGCGTCGGAGAACATCTAGAGCAGAAATTGCATCTGTGTAAAACGGTGGCAGTGTCTCGTTTTTCGTGTCTTCAACTTCACCTTCTTCGTCTGACACTGTGTTTTCGTTTACAATATCTTCATAAATTTGTTCTACATTTCTGAAATCTGTTGTTAAAACATATTTATCACAATTGTAGAAATCTTGAATTGAAACATCCTCATCTTCAACAAGACTTCTCCATTCTTCAGGGGTAATGTCATCTTCGTTGATTTCTACATCCATACTTTGCAGTTCCACTACAAGTTCTTTGTGAATTCCAGCAACGCGAAAGCAGTTTTTTATTGTGGATGAAGAAACTTCTTTCCATGCTGATGTTCTCATGTGCATTGCTTCCAAGATTGTAAATTTTCTAATTTTTATACTGTCAGCCGAATTGTTTATTAATTTCCTAATTAAAGACTTTCTGTAGTATGCTTTCACACTGCGAATGATTCCCAGGTCTAATGGCTGCAACTTGCTAGTGTAATTAGCTGGTAAGAAATGGATAACCAAATTTGTAAGTCCAGGGATATTTGGAGTATGTGCAGTGCATAGGTCGATTAAAAGTAAAACTTTTCTCTTTTCTCGATGCATTTTTGCATCAAATTTTCTAATCCAGTCAATAAAAATCTGTGATGTCATCCACGCTTTATTGTTATTGCGGTACTCACAAGGTTTCCTGGTGATATTCTTAAAACACCTTGGTTGCTTTGATTTGCCTAAACTAGTGGTGGAAATTTCTCAGATCCATCCGAATTAGTGCACAGTAAAACAGTCAATCGTTCCTTACTGTGTTTTCCACCAAAACACTTTTCGCCCATATACGTTAAGGTTTTATTAGGCACCATATTGTAGAATAGGCCCGTCTCATCTGCAATGAATATGTTCTTCTCATCATATCCATCTAATATCCCCTTCATCACTATTTTCTAGTCATCCACTATTTTTTCATCTACGGAGCCACTTTCGCCAGATATGCTTTTAAATACAAGCCCGTATCTTTCTTTGAACTTTGTTAGCCAACCAGCCGAAGCCTGAGAATTTTGCATTCCAAACTTTTCTGCCAGAATAATAGCATTTTCTTTAAATATCACTCCGGAAATTGGAATGTTAGATGCTTTTGCTTGATGAAACCATTGAAGGACTGCCTTCTCAAACTCTTCTGATCGGCCACATTGAATTTTCTGCCTTTTGGATTTCGATCCCAAACCAAATTTTTGTGCTGCTTCAAGAATTTTCTCTTTGCTTGCTAAAATGCCTTTAAGTGTAGACTCGGGTAGCTGAAATTGTCTTGCGAATTGGACATTTGTTATTCCAACACTTTCTTCCCAGTTTTCAATAATTTTCACTTTTTTTGTGTAGCGTAAGATGCTTTCGCTTTGATGCCATTTTGCTCTGCTCACCTCGTATTCGAACTGGAATGAGCTCCTACACACAACCATGAATTCTCTAAACATGAACACGTGCTTCCCAGAAGGAGTGAGAGAGGGGTGCTTTTGGACAGTTCGTAAATCACATGACAACATAGTAGGTACAATAGAGTGATTCCACACCCACACTAAGAAATTCGATCCACCAGGGAAGAATATTCGATCTTCCGAGAAACAGTAATCCCCTCCCCCTCCCCCGGTTTTTTCCACTGCAACAAGTCTATGATTGCAACAAACATAAAGGAAATTCCGCGTCTCTTATTGAAACCAATCTCTCCCACAGAAAGTATCCCTCCTGTAGATAAAATGTTGAAGAAAAAGTTTATCATGTAAGAAAAAATCGTCGTTAAATAGAAACAAAATCGTCTTAAAATAGAATTTTTTTACGTCGGAGGGACCGGGACCGGGAAATATCGTCTTTAAATAGAGATCGTCGTTAAGTAGAGCGTCGTTAAACAGAGAACCAACTGTATATATATATATATATATATATATATATATATATATATATATATATATATATATATATATATATATATATATATATATAAATATATATATATATATAAATATATATATATATATATATATATATATATATATATATATATATATATATATATATATATATATATATATATATATAGTTGATAAAAGAGATCAGGGGTGGCCGACTCAAAACAATGCGGTAGTCACTTGAGAGAGAAAAAAAATGACGGTGGGCCAACTGTCATTTCGGAGTGAGTTTGGATTTCGCCTGTGCTGAAGGCAAAATTACCTTTATCAAATATCAGATTTTAACTTTAAATTAATTTTAAATATTTAAAATTTATAATATTTAAATTATACATAAATAAATATAGGGTCCTCACAAAAGACTGCATTATAAAAATAGTAAAAATCGTATTATTGATTTTTCAGTAAATTGTATTCTAGATAAAAATATTAGCTTAGTGAAAAATAAAGTTTAGCGATATCAAAATGTATATATGTTTTGCAACAAATACGAAAATTACGAAAAGGAAACTTATCAAATATTTTTACAACTAATAACTTCAAATAAACAGTTTTGCAGAGCACTGTTTTGAAATTCCTGTACATATTATAAAAATACATTTGATTTTTGGAAAATAAAGCATTTACGTATTTCAGAAAACTAAACAAAATCACTTTTCTTTACAATATGAAATCAAGTTTGATTTCCGAAAATACGCTTATATTACAAAACAAAACATTATTTCATAACAAAAATCGGTTTATCTTAATGATCAAAAAGTAGACAAAAGCTTAATGAGATGCTTGCGGATGGCGGGATGGGCAATGGATGCAGAAAGGCCAGTAAAATTCAACGTCGATTTCAGATGACGAAACACGAAGGAGGTGAGATAAATTTTTATCTGCATTGCTACTTCTATCCTTGTACTCAGTGCTTTCGCACATAAGTGATGCAACACATGGAATAAGTGAGTGAAGTATTTCAACAATAGTATAAATATTGTTTTTCAATTGCTTTAGTGCCATGGGCCAGTTAAATAGGTCTTGCCTGGCATAATGTGGCCCGTGGGACGCCAGTTGGCCATCCCTGCTCTAAATAAAGCTACCCATTCTCGTCCGAAATAACTACATAATTATATTTAAAGTTAAATGCAACAGTTTGACACACTCACATTTTACAACACTTCCTTAAATTTAAATATCAATGGCCAGTACGTACGAGTTCTTTGTAGAATAATAAAATTGTAAAATACAGCTTCTTAAAATCCTCAATAGAGCATTTAATCGGTCACTATTCTTGACCGAACAGGTGTAATTATTGTCAGATCGGAAAGCGTTTCATGAAATTGTCATTAGCCGCAAATCATATCACAAATGTCCATTTACAATTTTACTTCTATCTAGTAGTGGCATCAAATCATCTGATTTCAAGGGCGTGCTAATCATGATATCCACAAGTCATGCATGATCTTAATGATGTCACCCGGTTGAAAGGACAGAATTGTTGAACCACAATTTTGTCCGAGTGCCAGTATAAACTCACTACTTTCAGCTTTATAGATGGATGTGCCGACCACTACTCCTTAAAACCATAGCTTGATTTTTACGAAAAATCCTCACAAATTTGAAAAATTGTATGTTCAGAATGAAGTTTTAATTAATCGGGTAGTTTTAATAAAAAGTTTTAATTAATCAGGTATCTCACTATATATCTCATTATTCCTTATCCTAGAAATCTCAGTTTGGGGCTAAGTAAGTTTATTCTTTTGCTCAGAACTAGATATTATTTTTATATATGCAAAATATCCTTAAAAACGCATGTCTTTTTGTTCATCTTCGGTACAGCCTTGGGAACCTAGCACTAAGTCACCGAGACGTTTTGACGTTGCATAACGTAACTGCTATGTTGTTGCCGTTTTGAAGCAATGTAAAAAAAGTCCACTTTCATCCTCTTTCCTGTGACGTCACACGGCGACGACAAGCATATCTTTAAATTCGTAAGTGACGCGTTTTTTAAATAAATGATAGGCTTTACGCGCGCAAAATTCATGTATCCCAGAAGTTTGAAAATAGAAGGAAAAAAATAGGCAGTTCTAAATTTAATTTTCTTCCCCCCCCCCCCCCCCTTTTCTAGGGGAAAGAAAGTCTTTTCCCCGAAGACAAGGAAACCTTCCATAGAAAGTGATTTTGGTTGTACCCTTGAACTGAAAGGAAGGTATCATCCCCAATACAATAATACTAGAATAGTTCGAAAATAAACATTTACTCCTTTTACCTACTCTCTTTCATGAAAATATCAACAAGTTAGACGGTTATCAAAGGCAAATGTATTTAATTATTGGGTCTTCAAGCCTAGAGACAAATTTCTTTGGAAAACTCTATAACACAAAACGAACAATAATAATTAAAAAAGCCGTCTTTTTACACCAACAAATAAATAAATAAATATGTTAAAGCTTTCTCGCTTGTATTAACGCTTACGATAATGACATTTACTTTCTTTTTCCCTCACTCCTTTGGAAATAAAATGTTTAATGGACGCTTTGGAAAGGAACAGACTGAATGCAATAAGAATTCGTTTCGGGCTCGAGGTGGCCTTGTGGAAGCGCGCCAGCTTTCGGTGCTGAGGGTGCTCGGATTGAATCCCGACACGCGCCATTAAATACCTCCGTGTTTGGGCCGGATATTAGCAAGTTAAATCCATAGAAAGGAAGTCCCTCTATGAGATCAGAGAGGGTAGAAAAGGGTACGATCCTCCCACATGTCGCCCCTGGGGTTGCTCGGTCAAAATTGAGGTGGCAACTAGTTAAAATGTCCTCCGACCCTAGTGGTGCTATATAAAAACCATAGCCACCCACTTCAGCCCTCATATGGACCTGGTCACTTCCGGTCCGGGGTTCATTAGAAACAACAAAAATGCAATAAGTATTTGTGTCTGTAAAGGTTTTAAAGTAAAACTTCCCTCTGACTAAATTTTCTCTTGTCCGCTTTTGAAGTTCACCTTAACAGCATTAGTCTCCTCGATTGAAATGTTTTGCATGGAGTTTTCCTGAGTTGCATTGACAGAGTGTGTAACCACCTGGCTATTAACTGGTAGGTTGGTATTTGGCGTATGCAACAGCAAATAAATTAAAATTGATGTCAATTCCCTGAAGAAACCTATGAAGAGCGGAACGTTGTAAAATTGCCCACATCTGCTTGTAACCGTAGGATGAAACTAAGGCTGGAAAACATTGAAGTAACGTCTGTAAGAAAAATCCTACCACCCAGAGGTTATTTTATTACTTTAGTTAATGCAGAGATTCCAAAACTTTTTATGTTTGCTGCACCCTTGGGCTTTGGAAAGAGGTTAGAAACTTGGGGCACCCTTGCTGGAATTTTAGTTTTCAATTTTTTTAAAAATATTAAATTAAAGTGGAATATATTTCAGGAACATGTTATATTTAAGTTCAAATAAATACTTACTCCATTGTCGATTTTATTCATTTACGGAAAGATATAAGTAAGAAACACCAGAACAGGATATATCAATACATTTTCAAAAATAGCCATTTGATCCAGTATAGTATTACACTAGAGGATTACAATGGATATCATCAAATGAGTTATATTTTATTAATGTGAGACATGTGATGGATGCTTAGAATACAATATTTGATGTCAATCCCAACAGTTGTGGATGTGAGTGTAGCTAATTCATCCTCAACAACATCGATCAGTGCATCGATTTGTGCCGCAATCTGGCGGGCATGAGATTAATTAATTCAACTTAATATTTATTTCAAGTGAGTCCTAGTAAAATTTTTTTGTTTACCTCCCAACCATAAAAAAATAAATCTCGGGGCATCTGTGACTGATCTCACGGCACCATAAAGTTACGCAGTCTAATAAGTTTTCAGAGCTGTTTTCTTATCGTTTTCGGTAATAATGAAGCCAATGTTTATGGGGGGGGGGGGGGCACAGTGTCTGGAGGAAACACAATTAAGGACCAATTTTGGTTCATATGTTTAAATAATTTACCATTAACCAGCGACGTAGCGAGCATAACAGGCGCCCGGGGCACGATACTTTTTTGGCGCCCCTCCCCCCGAAAAACATATATAATATATAGAATTAGTGAAAAGGACCATTTAGCGCACCTCTGCGAGTGGCGCCCGGGGCATGATAGACCCCCTTGCCCCCCCCCCCCTAGTCGCTACGCCACTGCACTGCCATTAACCTAAATTTCGAAGTAGGAAGATAGGCTCCTCTGGTCCTTCCCCAGCTTACCTCTATCTTTCTTAGACTAGAGCAGCGGTTCCCAACCGGTGGGTAGCGACCCACTAGTGGGTCGCGACTCGATCCTAAAACTATTAAAATGGTCTTTGTTTACTTTTATAGTTATAGTTTTTATCTTCACCTAGGAACACTTGTTAGTGAGTATGAAACCACTTGTTGCATATATTGCAAACATATCTATTGTTAAATACTTTAATAACTGTTTTGCTACAAAGTGCTTATATTTTGTGTAAGTGCTTATATTCTGTCCATTTTCAAATCAGAATAGTGATGCGACATCGATAACAAAACATCGATGTTTTGAAACATCGATTTTCAATATTAAAACATCGATGCTGATAAAACATCGCCCAAAAACCATCGATGTTTTTAAACATCGATGTTTTAGAACATCCATTTTTTAAAATTGGTTTAGTAATCTCTAACATTAATGTTACTTCCGTTAGTCGTATTAAATCACCTCCTGATTTAATTTTACTCTCTGATTGGGCAGACACAGATGACAAAAACTTGGTTGCTTTGGGTTACATCCATGACTCAAAATTCTCGTTGTAAATACCGCCATGTTTTGCCTTCAAATGTCCAGATAAATTCGTGGTATTGCCAGAAGTTTTGAGGGACTTAAGGCAAATATTGCATTTTGCCAATTTGTCAAAGGTTTTGTAAAAATATTTCCAAACGGTACTTTTGGGAGGCATCTTACTAATAATATTAACGTCAACTTATATAAAACCAGAACAAATCAAAGACTTAAATGGATGCACTCGTGTATATACTATTTGTAAAATAAAACCCCATGGAAGGTTCTGGAGTGTCAGGAACATTCCAAGCGCTCTGATTGGTTCATTGGTTGTTAATTGCCATTTGTCTGTTTGCTAAGGAATCATTCCCCCTTTTGTATTCGTCCTTTTCAAAATTCAGACTTACATTTACTGAGTGTGAAAATTATGCTACGTGGTAAATTTTTTTATTACGGTACTTTTTCATTAAAAAAAAACATCGAGACAACGTAAAACATCGAGCACAAAACATCGATGTTAAAAAAACATCGGCTTCAATAAATCGATGTTTCGAAAACATCGACATTGATGTCGCATCCCTAAATCAGAACACAAACTGTTTATCAATAATCAATCTGTATCTTCAAAAAAGCATATACAGGGTGTCCCAAAACGACCGCATAAACTCTGCACAGCTAGATTCCTCGTTGGGAGTACATAAAAACTGCCCAAAGAAGCGTTCCTGTACGATCCAAAGTTTACGAGAAAAATACGAAAAACAAAGTATGACGTCACTGCCGGTGCAAAAAAAAAAGCACTTTATTGGACATATCAACAACAATATTTGCATATCTTTCCAGACGATAACGTTTAAAACGTTCGCCGCGCATATCGCGTCATGCATACGCGCGCGCCATAGAATGACGTTAAGCCGCCGTTGAACTGGTATTTGAAAGGCTGCATCTTGCAGCTACCGGTAGTCTTCGTATGGTGGCCATGTACTCCGTTCGTGACTACTGCGACATGTACTTGATGTACGGCCGATGTAATGGAAATGCCTTACGAACTGCTAGGGAGTATGCCCGTCGATATCCGTCCCGCCGTCCTCCCGATGTCAACGCCATCCGTAGGTTGGACGACAGACTGCGTAATACGGGAAGCGTCTTGCCAACAGCCAATCTTCACGATACTGGAAGACCGCGGAGCGGCCTGACGGTAGCACAGGCGGTTGCAATACTGCAGCGGGTAGAAGAGACACCCGAGGTAAGCACACGCGCATTAGCCAGTGAGATGACTTCGAGTAAAAGTACTGTGCACAGGCTTTTACTGTCTGAGAGGCTACACCCATTTCGGTACACAACCGTGCAAGGTCTGAAACCAGATGACTTTCAGAAACGCGTGGAATGGCTGTTGCAGCAACAGAACACAGATAACGGTTTCATTGCACATATCCTGTGGACTGATGAATCATGTTTCACTCGTGATGGGGTATTTAACCATCACAACAGCCATATGTGGTCCCAGGTCAATCCGCATGCAATCCGGCCTCAGAAACATCAGGAACGTTGGTCTCTTAACGTGTGGGCCGGCATACTCGGGATCGCCTGCTTGGACCATATCTGTTGCCTCAACGGCTCTCGGGACAATCGAACTTGGTGTTTCTCAATGAGGCCTTAACCGAGTTCCTCGATGACATACCATTAGCGGCAATACAGGGACTTTGGTTCCAGCATGATGGGGCTCCGGCGCATTTCTGTGCTCCTGTACGTGGTTGGCTGGATATGGAATACCCCGGCCGCTGGATCGGACGTGGGGGTCCGGTTCTATGGCCTCCACCTTCGCCAGATCTTACACCGTTGGATTTTTTCCTATGGGGCCATCTCAAGGAACTGGTGTATCGAGACGTAGTGACAACACAAATGGACTTAGTTGCTCGTCTGCATGCTGCTTGTACTTCGGTGGACCCCGCGATGCTGCAACGTGTGATGACAGCCATTCCACGGCGTGCTCAAGCCTGCCTCGACATGCACGGCGGACACTTTGAACATCTGCTTTAAATTGTGCATGCTGTTGATATGTTCAATAAAGTGTTTTTTCTTGCACTGGCAGTGACGTCATACTTTGTTTTTCGTATTTTTCTCGTAAACTATGGATCGTACAGGAACGCTTCTTTGGGCAGTTTTTATGTACTCCCAACGAGGAATCTAGCTGTGCAGAGTTTATGCGGTCGCTTTGGGACACCCTGTATATATATATATATATACAGTCGAACCTCCATATATCGAAATATTCTATATATCGAACTTTTAGCAAATCTCCAGGTTCATTACATAGAAAAACTGCTTCTATATATCGAAAAAATCTCTATATATCGAAATTTTTTTCACGACATATTGGGAGATTTTATTCCACTTTAAAATAAAATCTCCCAATTTTTGGCGTTTGAAACAATACTTCGTGGACTTCAATGCGAGCATTTCTTTGATGAACTTTCCGCAAAACTGGCTGTTCAGCAAGATATTCGTAGTTTTTTTTTTTAAGAATGTAACTCTGATTCACTGTAACCACTAACTGAACTATTGTTTTTTTAAAGGTATATAGTACTCAATAAATCTTTCACATTAATTTATTTTTTAGTTATTAATTTTCATTTAATGTGATTCGCATATAAATTGGAAATGGAGTTTCGTATACGAAAATTAGCTTTAATTTTAATGTTTTAGGAGAATTGTGATAAAACTAAGATCAATTCTATATATTGAAATTTCTATATATCGAATTGTTTTCCGGCATTTTGCTACTTCGATATATAGAGGTTCGACTGTATTTATTTGCAATATTTGTTGGTAAATTATATATACATAAGGAAGGGATACGATACAAATAAGGCTTTTTTACTCCACCATGGACCGATGGACCGTGGAGGTATTCCGATAAGGAAAGGTGGGTCGCCAGCTGAAAAAGTTTGGGAACGTTGGAAAGGTTGGGAATGGTTGGTCATAGTTCAGTTCAAAGGACACGTTTGATCTGGCAATGGCCAGGAGGCATTTAAAATGATAAATCATTATTCTAATTGACAAGAGTTTTTTCGGACTACGAAATGGCTTAGAGATTTAGCGACTGCCTGTTTGCATTAGGAACTGTAACGTCGCGTGTTTTGTGCGGTTCCCACGTGAGATTAAAAAAACACAAGCCGTGCGTACCCCTGCATTCTAAAATTCTGTGGGAGGTTAAAGGGCTTCAACATACGGTTTCACCACCGATGTCAGCATTCCTGCGTCTAAACCCTCGTCTCAACTTTGCCGGCAAAAATGGGGAGCCGGCCGCCCTTTCTCTCATAAAAATGTCTATCAGGGTCGTCAGTCAGAACAAGCTGACGTTATAGAAGTGATATGTTCTCAAAATGCTATCTAGTCTAAGGCTGTCATCGAGCGCGGGAATCATTGTTCCCCCTCGGAAAATCCAGCAACGTCTGAGAAGACGCCACCCGCGAAGTCCTAAGCCGAGAGAGAGGCAGAGACTTTGTGTTTTGTGTTTTAAAGAGATCGGCCTGTAACTTCCAGCCGAACAGACGTGTTTTTTAGGAGCTCCTGTTTTTGGGCCGAGATGGGTCCTGGAGCCTGTACTGTGAACAGGGACGGATTTACATATTTTTATGCTCTAGGCCAAAGCACCATTTTGCGCCCCCTTCCCTCCATTTAAATTTTTGACTTATAACATTAGATTTAATATACAGTAAGAGTTTTTGAAACATATATACTGAATAAACATTTGAATAACATAGTTTTAATAAAATTTTTCTACATAATTTCTTCTAATTTATCTAAAAATTACAATTAAAATTTTTTCCTTCGTGCTTTCGCCCATTAAAATTCTTCAATAGTTTCATTGAAGTCAACAGATCTTGTTAAATCTGCTTTAATGCAAAGAAGTGCCAAGGCATTTAGTTTGTCTTGATGCTGCAAAGATATTAAATGATCTTTGATTCTTTTTAGTGCAGAAAGAGATCATTCTGCAGAGGCATTTGTGGCAGGTGTGCATACAAACATTCTCAATACGATATCAACATTTGGATATCCTGTTTGTAATCCATTTTCACGAAGCCACTTGCAAATTGCTAAGGGACTTTTCGACCCAATGCTGCACTCAGTTATGTGAGATTTTAGATATTGCAGTTCATCACATAATGCAGGCTCCAAATCATCTTTAAAAATTGCCTGTAATTTTCTTCTCTCTTCTTCAAGCTCAAGAGAAGTCAGTGACCAAATTTTAGTAATTCCTTTAAATTTTTCACCGAGCTCTCTATAAGCTTGTGACCTCTTCTCAAGCTCTGATTTGAGTTTGTCCACAATCGTGAAATAGGTATTAACTCTAAAGATATCACGTCCGTTTAAATTAACTTCGCCTTCACGTTTTTTGTCAGCTTGTAGTTTTCTGAAAACCTGACGCTTTTCATCATGCTCATAAACTTTTTTTTCAGAAATATCCAGAGCTTTGTTTCCATATACATCAAATTGTTCTCGCAGTTCTAACAAGAACTTTACGAGTGACTGAAGAACTGTGGCAACTTCTGAAACATCAAGTTCTACGTTTTGTACATACTTATTGACTTGGTGAAGTCTAATCAGCACCGTTCCCCAAAACTGTGCCATGAATACTGTTTCGAGCCTTTGCAACTTCGTTAGTAAACCTCTAGCTTCTGCTCTTGTTGCTGATTTTTGACATTCGTCACTTTCAAAGTATTTTAGAGCTTTTATGATTGCAAACCAATCTTCTTTTAATGCTCTACAAGCATCATATCTTGCCGACCATCGTGTCGTGGAGAGGCTTTTTGCAGTAAGGGTGCTATTTTTCTTCAATGCTTTCCACCTCGCTTAAGACGACGAGAAAAAATTATAAAGTTCTTGAAGCAAATTAAAAAGCGATGTGGCTTCAATGCAGCAATCTACAGCATGTGTGCCCACTAAATTTAAAGAGTGTCCTGCACAAGGTATGAAGGATGCAAGAGGAGAAACTTCAAGTATCCTAGCCTGAAGATCTGAGTAAACACGAGCCATATTAGCTGCACTGTCATATGATTGACCCCGACATTTCAAGATATCAAGGAGGAGTTCAGTGACAGTCTTAATAACAGCTTCAAACATTTCATGGGCTTTGTGGCCAACGTTAGATAAAAATTTTATAAATCTCTCAACAGGTTTCCCATTTTTTACATATCGCAAAGCAAACGACAGCTGTTCCACATGCGAGATATCAGGAGTTGAATCTACAACAAGGGAATAGTACTTTGATGTTTTAGCTTCATTATCAATATGCGTTAGTACTTTTTTAGCTAGGAGCTCGATGAACTCATCACAAATAGTAGATGAGAGATAGGATATCTGTCCACTACCTGAAATTTGAAAAGATATTTCAACAACACATTTACCCAACATTAAAAATCTAAGTTTTTATAATAATTTATCACAATTATCTCTTATCTCTGTATTCTAAAAAAAGTAACTCCCGCTGCAGCGGCAGCGGCTGTCAAAAGCTTGTCACGCTATCTCCTCCGAAACAGCTGGGGGTTTGGAGTCGAGACCGATACCAATAGATGCAGAAAAATGTAGGGAACAAAGTAAGACATGTCTCCGCGACCAGGATGTGAGAGGTGGGAAAAAAGAGTCCCTATTTGTGTTTGTCAGTGGATAAAGGTGAAATCGGACCCGGACGGGTAAAGATGCCCCCGGGTCAAGCTAATAGGACAGTGTTGTGCTAAAGCGTTTAAGGGGAAACTATTACGTGTTACATAAAACTTTTCAATTTTTCTATGCATCTTTAAAGGCAGTAATCATTTATGAATGACCACGCTGTCAAAATATACGAAACAACAATCTTAATTATAGCCATAAATAAAGAGAAAATATTAAGCATTGTTCAGAGGATATCGTTCTTTCTCAGTGTTGTGTAAACTGCTCTTAGTATTGTTAATCATCAACAATGCTAATTATCATAAAGATTTTTACAACAGATCTGCTACGCAACAAAGGTTTGTTACAGTCGCCATTTTAAACCTAATACTTATGTGTGAAGGTTTAAGAGCTTGAAAACTTATCGTAATTGCTTTTATTTTAATTTGAGAATTCTTTGAAATTTTCTTATATCTCTTGACATCGAGATCTTTTTATTGTTCTTTGTTGAAGTATCTATCATTGGACAAGTTCGTTCTTATCGTGTCTGCCGTGTTCTTGTTCGCTACGTCGGACGTCTACTGCATTTTTTTATCAGGCTTTTGTATTTACCAATTTTACGCTTTTATTTGAAAGAAAAAAATAAAGGGGAAAATGTCAAAAGAAGTTTGCCTGGCAGTTGAGGAAGAAGATGACGTTGATATTTATGAAACTGCCACTGAAAGCTCTATGGACGAATATGTTGATGCTAGACCTCCTAAACCTCCCCGAAAGCCTCCTAATTCTGCCCTGGTATTGCGTAAGGCTCCTAAACCTCCAAACCCGCTCATGGAAAGGTTTTTGAATGACTGCGACATCCAAACTACAACTGATGTACCTCGACTTAGTTTAAAGAAAAGAATATGGCGACTTTTGTGCAGTTGTTTCCGGCCTTCAGCAAAAGACTAACCAAACAAGCCTACATGAACAAAATTGAATGAAGATTTTCAATCGATGAACTAAATTTCTAAAACAGCTTTTTTTATGTGTAATCATCCACTGTCTCTCTATAGAACTTTAAATATCCGTACAATTTGGGATTTAAAATTTTTGCAACTCATCGCACACTGTCTTCAGTTTTTCCAACACTTTGTTGCCTGCAACTAGAAATCATCGGTTACTCATGCTTATTAGTGTTACTGAAGTCTGCTTTCTTCTTCCTCTTCTCGAAACCACCTAAATATCTGCTTCATGTCTTTCTCATCTTCACCACAGCCGATACCACCTGGCTCGTATCATCCTCCTCACCAGAGCCGCTACCATCTGGCTCGTATCATCCTCTTCACCAGAGCCGCTACCATCTGGCTCGTATTATCATCTTCACCAGAGCCGCTACCATTTGGCTCCTATCATCCTCCTCACCAGAGCCGCTACCATCTGGTTCGTATCATCCTCTTCACCAGAGCCGCTACCATCTGGCTCGTATCATCCTCTTCACCAGAGCCGCTACCATCTGGCTCGTATCATCCTCTTCACCAGAGCCGCTACCATCTGGCTTGTATCTTCCTCTTCACCAGAGCCACTACCATCTGGCTTGTATCTTCCTTCTCACAAGTGCCGCTACCGTCTGGCTCGTGTCAACCTCTTCACCACAAATTGATTTTTTTATTTCTGAGCCAACAACATCAGGCTGGGAAATGTATTCTCCAAACATCGTGCCTCCATTAAAAAAAAAAGAAAAAAAAAGTGAGAAACACGCCGGCCCACTGGCATCGGGCCGCGCGGATGCTCTTGCTGTAAAGGGGAGTGTTCAACAGCCCGCCTCCAAGCGGTACTCTCCGGGCAACGTTTCTTCCTAGCAAGTGTAAGGAACGGCGAAAGGGCTGAACTGATTCGCATTTTGCAATTGTAGGAAAAGGAACTTTGTCTTCTGTTGAGCAGACAAGAACCTTTATCAAAATATCCTACCTTCATACTACGATGTATAATTGATGATCGCTCGCAAATATTAGACTCTAAAAAACCCTTGTCAAGCTCCGTTAAACATTACAAGCGTTTCATTGTGTTTATGATAATCATTGTGTATTGTGTGCACTTATCAGACTTTGCAAAAATAAAAGTTTTCGTATCTTTGTAACATGTTTCTTCCTTAAATCTTTTTATTTAATGTTCACTGTACGCTGGTAAATATTAAATACTGTTCCGAAAATTTCGAAAAATATTTCGTAATGTTAAAAAATAAATAAATAAAGTAAGTAAAAAATAAAGTGTATGTATACATGTAAGCCCCAGCCGGGCTTACATGTATACATACATTTATATATACACTGCTGGCCACTGTAAATACAACACCCTGAAGGAAACATGCAAATAACATGAAATTTACAACATGCATTAGCAGAGGTGAGATATGCAAATGATTAGAATTTCAGCGCAGACGCACATCACGCGCGCCTGTGGCGCCACTTCAAAGCGCTATTTAAGGCTTGGAGATTTCGACGATTTCAAGTTCGGCAATTGTGTTTTTCTTGTGGTTTTTTCAAAAAAATGATCAATTATGCCTCGTCGAAAACAGCGATCATCTTTTGATCAAGTATCCGAGTTCGACAGAGGAAGGATAGTGGCCTACCGAGATTGTGGATTATCTTTCAGGGAAATCGGTAGTCGTGTTGGACAAAACCAAACAACTGTAATGCGGATATGCGATCGTTGGATGCAGGAGGGTACGACGGACCGGCGTGTTCGATCACATCCACCTCAGCGCACCACTTCACGTGATGACAGGCAAATTGTGCGCATGGCAGTGACGGATCGCTCAGTCACATTACGAACCATAGCACAGCACATGCAGTCTGTAACGCATCATCCAGTGTCTGTGCGTACCATTCGACGCCGTTTACAGCAGAGTGGTCTGTCCGCAAGACGTCCATTGCTTTGTCTACCCTTGACGCAGAACCACAGACGTCTCCGCCGCCAATGGTGCGATGACAGAAGGATGTGGACGGCAGAATGGGATGAAATTGTCTTTACTGACGAGTCACGCTTCTGTCTGCAACACCACGATGGTCGCATTCGAGTCTGGAGACACCGTGAAGAGAGGATGCTGAACAGCTGCGTTATGCACCGCCACACTGGTCCTGCACTGGGTATTATGGTATGGGGCGGTATTGGATATCACTCTCGCACACCTCTAGTACGCATTGCCGGTACTTTAAACAGCCAGCGCTACATCTCCGAGGTGTTGGAGCCAGTTGTCCTTCCTTACCTTCAGGGCTTGCCCACAGCCATATTTCAACAGGATAATGTGCGACCACACGTGGCACGCATTGTCCAACGGTTCTTCGTCAATAGCCAGATTGAATTGCTTCCCTGGCCACCTCGCTCTCCGGATCTTTCGCCGATAGGAAACATGTTGTCCATGGTTGCTCTACGATTGTCCCAGATTCCATCCCCAGCTGCCACAGCAGATCAACTTTGGCAACGTGTGGAAACTGCTTGGTCTGCTGTACCCCAAGAACTCATCCAAAGTCTCTTTGAATCAATGCCGAGGCATGTGGCAGCGGTGATGTCCAACAATGGCGGCTACTCTGGCTATTGATTTTGGCAGGAACCACACTTCACAGAAGTCTATAAATTTAATCATTTGATACTTGGTCAACATGTTATCTACAAAATAAATTTTGTTGTGATATCTCTTGTCTTTCTTGGTGTTGCAATTTGGGTGGCCAGCAGTGTATATTGTGTGTGTGTATTTGAAGGACACGTTAAAAGTGTGGGACGCAGATTCATACAACCATCGCTTACATCTACTGACACATCGAACAGCAGTGAGAGTGTACATTTATACATATATAAACACTTATAGAGTGCTCCGGCGAGCGACGCATGCGCAGGAAGTGATCCTGTTTGGGTCGTCCTACGATGACCGTATAGAAACTTTGATTATTGTTTCAATAAAAATACAATAAATGTTATAAATAAAATAATATAACATTATTATTTATATATATATATATATATATATATATATATGTAATAACATTATTATTTATATATATATATATATATATATATATATATATATATATATATATATATATATATATATATATATATATATATATATATATATATATATATATATATATAGAGAGAGAGAGAGAGAGAGAGAGAGAGAGAGTAAGTAAGTAAGTAATCTCTTTAATATAAAGTAAAGAATTAAACCGAGACATTTACTTCTTTTCTGAGCAAAGCGTGCCATGAAGAATTACTTTTGAATTTTCATATATAATAAAAAAAAATTTCTATATATGTAAGAAGTTAAGAAGTATATTTTGTTATTAATGAAAATCGTTCATTTTTCTTTAACATGGGGTTAAATGAAGATCACGACGAGAAAACCTTGATGGACTAAAAAATGCCTACATTTAAAATGTGTCGATGATATTTAGCTTCAAATGAAAATCATACATGCAAGATCATACGCATTTGGATGCAAGCAATGCATGACATGGGAAAAATTACGTCACGCAAAATGCGAATTCAGGTTGAAACCTGCTTTTATAACACTAAAACATCTATTTTTTTTCAAAGTGGGTCTTTAATTCCTATGATAAGCTATGGAGATTTTTTAATTCAGTATTTTTATAATAACAAATTAGCTGATGCATATTTTTGAAATCTTCTCCCTGTATTTCAAAAAGAAAATTTCAATGATATAATACAAGTTTTCAAATTTTTTTCCATTTGCTTTGTTTAAAAATACATTTAGTTTTTATTTTAAAACAATACACATTAATTATTATTAAATAATTATTTTAAATGTATTAATAATTTTATTTGTGTATGCGGAGTGGTTGACATCCCAAAATGCCGGTAAATTTCTGAAATCATCAATAAAATTTAGAATTTCTTCCAAAGACTGCGACATTGTGAACACTGGCTTGAAAACTGCCTTGGATAATAGAAAAACGCATGGAATTCAGCATGAAAATTCACTCGGGTTGGATACAATTGCGATATCGCATGCTCTATCGCGGCGCATGCGCTGTCCTGGAATTTGCAGGTGGTGAAGCATCGCTCTGAGCATGCTTCACATTTCTCTCTCCGTGCGACATGTCGAAAGCGAAATCGAACCCGAAAGCGCAAAAGTGTGGACATAGCTTAACAGAGGAGCGAGCCTAGGGGTAAAGTCCCTAGTTATTACAGTTGGCTCTCTGTTTAACGACTTTCAAGGGACCGGGAAAAATCGTCCTTAAGTAGAGATCGTTGTTAAACAGAATTTGTGAAAAAATAATATTTCCCTTCACACTTTACGGGCTTAGGACTGTCAATATATTTCTTAATATATTGGCGTGTTTAAAAATGTTATTTTTATCATCATTATTATTATATTCCCAAAAAGTTTTTTTAAATTACATTGAAAAAAGAGTATAAACAATACAATAAATTAGCTTTCAAAAAAGTCAAAAAGTGTTGATTGCTTCATTTTTCGCCTTGTTTTCGTTATTCTCTTTTCCAGATTTTCTAAAATGTTAAATGAGTCACCTTCCATTTTCGATGTAATATAGCGTTGGAGAACATCTAGAGCAGAAATTGCATCTGTGTAAGACGGTGGCAGTGTCTCGTTTTCCGTGTCTTCAACTTCACCTTCTTCGTCTGACACTGTGTTTTCGTTTACAATATCTTCATAAATTTGTTCTACATTTCTGAAATCTGTTGTTAAAACATATTTATCACAATTGTAAAAATCTTGAATTGAAACATCCTCATCTTCAACAAGACTTCTCCATTCTTCAGGGGTAATGTCATCTTCGTTGATTTCTACATCCGTACTTTGCAGTTCCACTACAAGTTCTTTGTGAATTCCAGCAACGCGAAAGCACTTTTTTATTGTGGATGAAGAAACTTCTTTCCATGCTGATGTTGTCATGGACATTGCTTCCAAGATCGTAATTTTTCTAATTTTCATACTGACAGCCGAATTGTTCATTAATTTCCTAATTAAAGACTTTCAGTAGTATGCTTTCACACTGCGAATGATACCCAGGTATAATGACTGCAACTTGCTAGTGCAATTAGCTGGTAAGAAATGAATAGTCAAATTTGTAAGTCCAGGAATATTTGGAGTATGTGCAGTGCAACGGTCGATTAAAAGTAAAATTCTTCTCTTTTCGTGATGCATTTTTGCATGAAATTTTCTAATCCAGTCAATAAAAAATTGTGATGTCATCCACGCTTTATTAATATTCCAGTACTCACAAGGTTTCCTGGTGATATTCTTAAAACACTTTGGTTGCTTTGATTTGCCTATAAATAGTGGTGGAAATTTCTCAGATCCATCCGAATTAGTGCACAGTAAAACAGTCTATCGTTCCTTACTGTGTTTTCCATCAAAGCACTTTTCGCCCATATATGTTAAAATTTTTATTAGGCACCATATTGTAGAATAGGTCCGTCTCATCTGCATTGAATATGTTCTTCTCATATCCATCTAATATCCCCTTCAGCACTATTTTCCATTCTTCCACTATTTTTTCATCCACGGAGCCACTTTCACCAAATATGCTTTTAAATGCAAGCTCATATCTTTCTTTGAACTTTGCTACCCAAGCACCCGTAGCCTGAAAATTTTGCATTCCAAACTTTTCTGCCAGAACTATAGTATTTTCTTTAAATATCACTCCAGAAATGGGAATGTTGGATGATCTTGCTTCATGAAACCATTGCAGGACTGCCTTATCCAACTCTTCTGATCGGCCACCTTGAATTTTCTGCCGTTTGGATATGGATCCCAAACCAAATTTTTGTGCTGCTTCAAGAATTTTCTCTATGCCTCCTAAAATACCTTTGAGTGTAGACTCGGGTAGCTGAAATTGTCTTGCGAACTGGACTTTTGTTATTCCAACACTTTCTTCCCAGTCTTCAATAATTTTCATCTTTTCTTGTAGCGTAAGATACTTTCGCTTCGATGCCATTTTGCTCTGCTCACCTCGTATTCATACTGGAATGAGCTCCTATACACAGACATGAATTATCTAAACATGAACATCTGCTTCCCGGAAGGAGTGACAGAGGGCTGCTATTGGACAGTTCATAAGTCACATGACAACAGATGGTAGGGATAATAGAGTGATTCAACTCCCGCTCTAAGAGCTCCATGGAAGAATATTCGATCTTCCGAGAAAGAGTAACCCCCCCCCCCCGTTTTTCCAAATGCAACAAGTCTATGATTGCAACATTGCAAACATCAAGGAAATTCCAGGTCTGTTATTGAAACCAAACTTGTATGCCCTCACAGAAGGTTCCCCTCCTGCACATAAAATGTTGAAGAAAAAGTTTATCATGTAAAAAAAATTCGTCGTTAAACAGAAACAACATCGTCTTTAAATAGAATTTTTTTACGTCCTAGGGGCCGGGACTGGGAAATATCGTCCTTAAACAGAGATCGTCGTTAAGTAGAGCGTCGTTAAACAGAGAGCCAACTGTAATATAAAAGTTCATTTTATAAGGGAGATAAAATGCATTTTTGCTTTTCAGCTAAAATTGATCGTTTCACGTTTATTCGGTAGTTTAGCTTTTAAAAAATAAAATGATAAAATTGTTTATCTTTAATTGCTTTTGCTTTTACAGTTATTATATAAAATATCAATATTTTAAGAATTTATCTCAAAATACAACTCCAGATAAATATAAGAAAAGGTTACTTTACTCTAACAGAGATCGCTTCATTTTGGAAATTCATTTGCAGAGCTTTAATTTTAATTAAAAAAGCATACTTTGTTTTAAAAGACCTTAAAATATGATAACAAAAAATTTATATATAAAACTTTTTTTAATGAAAACTAGTGATTTTTTAACACATATATTACCCTAGGTTTTGGGAGGTAAACTTGCTCCGGAACGTTATGTCCTTGTTTAAAATGATATTTGAATTTAGACGAAGGTAGCTACGGATTTTCTTCCACATTGTTTCAAAGCTTAAATTTTTCCATTTAAAAACGCAATCAGAAAATTCTAACTTAAACATAGAATATTATTTTTAGAACATATTTTTACATATTGACAGATTTTGTTTACATCTAAAATATAAAGTTTAGAAGGTATAGAGCAATTTCCAAGCAAACTAAAAAAAGTGTTACATTCATTTTAAGTTACTCACTAGTTATTAATTAAAAGGAAAGTTTGAACAAGAAAAAGCATGAACAAGAACACATAAAAATGTTGGTGCAAAACAATTGAACTAACGAGCTAAAAACAATATTATAAAAGCAAAGTTCTCATATCTGTATTAATTGACATAAAAATAACTATATGGAATAAAAATATTTTATATTAAAAATAGCAACTAGCACACTAATAAAAGTTCAAAATTTAAAAAAAAGTTAAATAGTTCTCTTTAAAAAAATATTTTTAACTTTTACATTTAGACTAAAAGTATAAAAGACCCTTAGCTTTAAATGGCAATAAACTGAACTATTTAAACAAACATAATGTACTTTTAATAACACTCGTATCTAATTCTAGATTATTATTATTTTTTTCTATTAGAGTCTTCTGTAACACAACACCCAACACGAGACTTTTCAGTCAAATGACAAATGACATTTCATCCCTTTTCATAATGAAAAGTTTAGAGACCCCAGCCCAGGTTTAGCTTTACTTAACCAAATTAAAATCAAGTACACTCATTAAAAAAATCAAACAAAAATAATAATGATAATAATAATAATAATAATAAAAACATTTTTCAAAGCAAATCAAGTTAATATTAAAATATAAATTAAAACTAAACTCACCTTATAACTGTTAATATTGAAGACTTTAGATCTGGAAATTACACGATAGAAAAGGTGTTTGTTTAAAATAGCAAGAAATGTTCATAGGTCCAGATGAAAAAACTAACTGAAATAGTAAGCTCACAACAAGAATTTATGTTTTGTATACTGCAAAAGGTTGACAAAGCACTCAGCCAAAATGAGCTTGCAGATCACACTCTAACGGAAAAACAAGTCTCTTTTCGTATCAAAACCAAACACGGGCCCTGCCCTTTAACCCCTTGAGGCTCCATCCGTCCTCTCCTTCCTTTTAATTCCCTCTCAACCGGGATTGGTACGCGGTCCCCTTAGATGTTCACTTTTGGGAACTCTGATTTGCCCGACTTATGGCTCCTGCCAGGGAAAAATTTAGAAGAAAAGAACCGACAAATATTTCGGTTCCCTTTGACAAAATTGACTGTCTCTTTTCTAAGACGACCCTTTCAGGTTGCAGACGCTCTGGCGGTTTCCATATAATAGTCCATTTTTCTTGAAAGAAACACCTTGCACAGAAAGACACCCTAGTCCAGTGTTCACGCAATGATTCTTTCACTTTGAAACAGTTTCTAAACCTGGAGGGTGCCACCGTTCGTTATAGCACGCTCCTTTGACAACGGGACGGCAATTACTGGACAGATGACGATGGGTTGGGAGTTTAAAAACTATTAGTCTTCTTATCGGACTGCCTCTGGTCAGAAATCTGTTTTTGGAGGAAAAAGCGAGGGCTGTTTGCTCTTTGTCAAAAGTATCGAAAGATACAGCGGAATTTGTCTTTAGTGAGGTTCAAGTCCGACTGCTTTCTGCAATCATAATCCCTTCAAATTGCAAGAATTCTTAACCTGCTTCTCGTTAACTCATAATGGATGCTTGGGAAAAGAATGAAAGAAAAAGAAGGAAAAAATAATTAGTCACTTGACGAAAAGGTTATTTCAAAATGCGTATATTTTCAAATAACATTTTTAGCGATACTAAGAATATATAAATAAATATGAAAAAGAAAAAAATGTAACTTTCTCGTTTTATATCGATAAAAATTTTATAATTTGGTTGTTACTTCTTCTAAATTTACGCCCTCTTAACGGCTGCGCCCTAGGCCATGGCCTAGGTTGGCCTTATGGGAAATCCGTCCCTGACTGTGAATCTGCATTTACATTAACTAATTATGTTGTACCTTTTAAAGTTATTATTATTTTTTTTTTTTTTGTAAATAAACTGTTAAGTTTCTGTTTAAAAATTGGCTTTTGCGTTTTAATTAGGACTCTGTCTTTTCTTAGTTATGGATCCAATAGTAGTAATTTAAAAAAAGCCTCAGAGAATTGCCTTAACTAAATATCGTTACGCCACAGAACCATAAGGTCTGGCGCTTATTTGGTTATTGAACAGTATTCAGTGTTTTCTACATAGCGTAGTTCGGGATGAAACCACGCTCATTTTCGCACGGCATGCTAGATAGTATAATATGTATAAAAATTATCGGAGAAAGGTAATTAGACTTGCTTACTGAAGCGGTTCTTATCTCGATTCCATGATATTTATTACCTCTTCATCCAAAATGAACGAACAGGATCGCAATCATATCTAAACAGCAAAAGCCACCGTCCACAGCTGTGTGATCAGCTTTGTCAGTTGACTGGATAGATATTCCAGTTAAAATTTAATGCAGTTAAAAAGAATTCGAGTAGGGAAAGATACCCTAATCATTGAATACATTTGCTGATTTACCACTGCCCAACCACGTTTACAGGAGTACGGTTCTCTAATAATAGACGATTATTCTGTTATAAAAACAGGAGTAATAGTTACGTGATGCCTGATAACTGATCAGGTATCCTTTCCTGCAAAACGATGAAGATAAATCATTATGTACTCCTATAAAATTCAAGGCCATCGCACTCAAGAAATTGTCATCCTCAGTCACTGGACGAAGGTAGTTCAGCAATAGATTTATGCGGAATCCTTTTGATTGATTGATATATATATATATATATATATATATATATATATATATATATATATATATATATATATATATGAAGAATGTTAATGAAAAGAAACAAAGCTTTATACCTGAGTTTAAAATTGCAATTGTGGAAATACCTTTTTTTTATTATCTCTCTCTCTTGTTTCTGAGTGAATCACACCCTCTGACTTGTGAGGTTTCAAATTTCGAAAAAGCAAGTTTTGTATGTTAAGAATGTATTTAAATAATTTTCAAATGTTTTTTGGGGTGTATATGATAAAGAAGACGAGAAAATGCTGATGAAATTTCCTGGTATCGTCCTGCGTAGCTGTGAAGACCTTCGTATCTGAAGTAATCTTGACTACGAACTCTATTTCTACCTGCACTGAAAATTTTTAGTTTATACTATTACCACGAGATGGCAGCAATGACAATGAATCACCAGACTGCTGACATTATTATTATTATCATCAATTATTGTGTGACCAACATTTTCTCTAGATATTTCTTGAAATTTATTAATTTTTTCCTTACAGTTAATAGAAAAAAGAGTACAGAAGTCATTTTTTTAACCCAAGATAACTAGGTATGGAAAAACCACTATTGATTCTTATTGGGACTTAATTCTAATTCATAATAAGCTGGCCACAGAGAGATTAAAAAAAAAATAAATAAATATATTTTTACTATTTAAAGAGTTTAGTACGATTAGTTTAAAGTAGGTAGTATTTATATTGAGAATACTAAATGTTGAAAATGCTCTTCCACTTATCCTCCCCATAACTTAGAGGAAACTTGAGGAAAACGTAAACAGGAGTACACAACTTCTTAAAATCGCCAATAAAATACAGGAATGACTACATGTTCCGAACTAATGAATAGTTCATCATAAGCCCGAGGAGCATTGGGTTGAATTGTCAATATGAACAACTCACAAATGCTAGGATCATCAAAGCTCTTTGATATAAATGGGGGGGGGGGGGGGTCAACTGAAACTTCTCGATGGAGGCGGCAGGACGGAACAAACGAAAGAAGAAAAGGGAGCATTTTTTGTGATCACCAGTTCACACACTTGGCACACCCGCTAACGAACAAACGGGAAAAAGAAAAATTTGAAGGATAAGCTGGAAATTAGAACCGAAAAGACGGACTAATGAAATGTGTTAAGAATTAAAGGAATTATATCAAATGAATAGAAAAAGCGAACAAGAAACCCAAAATAAAATAGATCATTTATATTAAAATATATATCCAGGCAGTACATAAAGGTATGAGGGAAACGCTTTATTATTCAGAGTTTTCTAGGGTGACGTTATATGTTTAAATAGCATAATTGGCACCCCTACAGATAATATAGACATGTTATTAACTAAAAAAGAGGAATTATTGTAAATAGCGAAGTTTGTAAAAAATATAATTCAGAAGCGGACATAGTATGATGAGCAATCTTTGCGTTAGAAAATTCACATTTGTGTTTGCATTCCCAGGAGTGTTTGGCTATGATTTATCATTTATACAAAAATTCTTGATGTTTTACATACACAGAATGCTCTTTAATGAGTGTGCTCTCGATACATGACCTCTAGGTCCGTTGAAGCTGTCACATGTAACCATTCCTTTATTGTGGATATTAAGAAGTTGTGTGTTCCTATCTTTCCCACAGTATTCGAAAATTTTCATTCTGTGGTAGATTGATTTCCCGTTTAATACTGCAAAGAGGCTGAAACAGATAAATAAAACAATTATGAGGGAACCATCAATTAAAAAAATATTATAATTTCTAAAATTTGTTAAAAGTTTAGAGGCCAGTTCTTTCTGAATGGAGAGCAATTACGGTAAGAAATCGTGAAGGAGTTGTCTAACTACAGGAAAAATTGTCTTTCTCCAGCTGAGAGTTGAAGAACCTTAAGCGTTTAGCTCTTATTTTGATGAACAGTTTAAACCAGCAAACTTTATTATAAAGGTTTATTCTGTACGTGGTGAAGAAGAAAATCACCCTTAAGTTAACCTTCAGTTTTAAGGAAAAATTTCTCCTTAAAATTGTTTTCTAAAAACTAATATTTTGGGCACTAGATGGCGATACCAATGCTATTGTTTAAATTTGCATACCCAAGGCATCAATCGTTGTCGATAGTTGATTGAAAGTTGTGTAGTCAGCTGTGTGATACGGTAATAGGGGAAATTCCAATTTCATATGAAAATAGTTTAAGTAATTACATTTCATAAAGTTCGTTTTGTTTCTAAGTGCCCTTTTGAATACTGCGTAACTCTTCATCTCAAAACACGCTTTGAAATTTTGACTGAATCCAGCACGATATTTTCATCAGCTTGGTAAGTCCTTTGGATTTAGAGAAAAACTGAGAAATATTCAATTTTGGTCTTTATGCATATGATAATTTAGACACATGGCAAAAGTAAACCAATTTAATGAAGTGTATGATTAATTACTAGCATAAATTTTAACCAGATATAAAATTCTTTTAGTGTGTTTTTCCTGAGATGTTAATTTCATTACGTACTTGTTAAATTCGATGTGAAATGTTGCTGTTATGATAACATTTGGTAAAATAATTTACAGTCTTGCTTTATATATATTATAAAAATATTCTTACGTTTATTTTGAATTAGACTCTGTGACGATGTAAAATGACCGCATGCTTTTATATTGAAATAGGCTTAAACTTTTTAAAATATTCAATTTTTAATTTTGGTATTACTGTATGACATTCATGGTTAGTTGTAAAATTCTTTGGATCTGAAATACATAAAAAGGTATTATGAAATAAATTAAAACGACCAAATTTCAGTGTTTCTTCATCTCAATAAGTTTTTGAAACTCAAATTTTATAAACTTACTGGTATTTAAATGCCTCATTTATGTTCACAGTTAAGATTACAAATAAGAAAAAGTATGCAGTTCTAGTTGAGATTTTTTAATAAAACACTTAATAAAATATTTTGCATTACAAATTTTCATTTAATTTCTATATTAATTTTAATTTTGTTTCATTTTCTTAATTTTTCATGGATCTTTATCATATCAATCTTTATGTATGAATCTTTAGGTATATGTATTTCTTTTTCATATTCCCCTCCATCGACAAAATTCAGTTGCGCAGTTGATTTTTATGTTAAGGGGAAATTTGAACTTAATACATACCTCACAAAAATAATACAAATAATGAAACTTTTAATGCTCATATGTAGATTTATACAAAAAGTTGAGGGTTTGGGATTTAACCTCTCAGTCTTCTCTCATTGCCCCTCTCAGCGTGAACTGAATTAATCAGTTATTACTGCTCAAATTCCTATAATAAAAAAGCTTGGGTTGGTTTTTAAATGTCAGTGATATTTGTTAGTGAACTATATTTTAATGTAACATTATCTTATTCTGTTTTCCAATCATCTCTACTGCGTTCATAAATATAAATTAAAGGGGTATTTTATAAATGAATTTTTAAATATTTGAATATCGCAAGTTTATTTTCTTTCTCATTTATAAAAATTCTCCGTCCTAAAGAAGTTACAATATAAGGTTTTGTATATGTTGTATTTCACAATCCTAAGTTTATTAGTGATGAATAGGGTCCGTGCAACCTTCACATCTTGCTTTCCAGTTTGAATTGTCTGAAAAACTTAACTTGTTAAAAGATTTCATAGTCTGCAAGCAAAATGAATCAAAGCATAATACAAGAGTGTGCATCTCAATGCTGTATTTTCTCAGTTTTACAAAAATCCTTCCCTAACTCCAGAAGAAAAAATTTTAAAAAACTCATAATTTTTGCAAGAGCTGGAGTATAAAATTTGAAAACAAACTTCTATTACTATCTTCAGAAGAAGTTGAAGACACTAATAGAAGAAGGGTTAGAAAAAATCGAACTATAACTGTTAAGAGCTTGTTGAATTTAAGCCAAGAAGACCAAATGTTTTTTAAAATCTAATGATTATAAAAATTGGTTTAGTCTTAAATCGTAGTAATCCTTCAAAATATTAGAAATATTCTAATAAAATTTATTATATTTGTTAGAAGGGCTATTTATTTTTTTTAACCCTTATATATGTAACATTTTATTTGTACTCCTTTTATGGTGTTACATTTATGAAATAAATTTATTTTTATGAAATGTACGCTGTTTTTAGTAACTATAAAATCAGTTGTGATGTGTAAAAACATTTAAATTTTTTTATGTTGTAATCATTTATCTGGGATATCAATAAGAAAGACATAATGACTGCCCATTCAAATTTTTGTGACACTGTAATACAACTGGCTGGTGTTGACTAGATTTTTCAGCAAAATAAATAAATAAATAAAATAAAAATAAATAAATAAATAAAAATGAAATTGTGAACTAAGTCACTACTACAAAACTTTCTTATTTATGTAATGAAATTACTTGCTGGAAATCAGTATTATAGCTTTTGGTGTATTTATGGTTCATTGATGTATAACTTTCTAATTTCAAATGATTTTATTTTTATGACATTAAACTGTACATGAATTGTTTTAGTGAATTAAGTTACATTAAATTGTAAATTTTGTCAGGTGCTTATACTATGGAAAACTAAATCTAATTATTTTTCAGATGTTTTTATTTTAAAAAAATGTTATTTAATCAATGGATTATTAAGTATTTTTCCATAATATACATTTAGAAGCAACATATTCTTAATGGATCTTAATGATTTTTAAAATTGCTGTTGTGTGATGACAAAATAAATTTAATGCTGGAAAAAATCTGCTGTTTACCACAATATTTTTGTATTGACACATTTCTAATAATACTGCTTATCTGAAGTTTCAGAATTTTTTGTAACTACTCTATGCTTGTGCATAGTCAGAAAATCATATAATTAATATATATATACATATATCAAAAGTTCTAATTAAATTGTGAAATCTTGTTTTAACTTAATTATTTCATGCTAGTAAATGGATTTTTCATCGCTGAACTAGTTTTGACGTACCTTCTGTTTTTAAACATAACTACTTTACTCATATTTTGCAGAATCTATTCCTCTGAATGACATGATCTAATGAACTAACCCTAAAAATATGTTCTGTAAGAATTAGAATTATGTAATGTCATCATAGCTAATTCTGTCTTGGATATTCATTAGCGGTCATGAGAGAAATGACCCGTGTGATTGCTTGTGGGTTATTGAACCAATAAAATGAATATTAGGAACTGCATTCATTATACGTTTAGGAGCGTTTGCTGAGTCACCACTCCTCTTAAGTGCATGTTTATTAGCATAAACTGGTCATCAGTTCTGAATGCTAAGCGTTGGTTGATCCCGCAATTTTCAATCCCTGTGTTTAGCTGTGGGAATTTTCCTCACAGAATTTTGCTTATTACAGATCAAAAAATGTATACAGGTATCCCTCGACTTACGACCGATTTTTTTAAAAACTTATTTTTATCTTTTTCTCAAATATAATGTTCCTTGAATGTATAGTACATAGCTATATGTATTACATGACTATTAAAAACAACCTACAATAACTTTGCTAAAAAAAACCTACAACGTACCATCTGTCACAAATTCTGAACCATTGGATTGCACTAACATAATAAGTAGTGATGGCAAAGAATAATTTATGCCTTCTAAATAAAGTACAATGTATATTAAATTTCGTATGTATGTACATAAACAAAAACAAAAATTTTTTGAAATTCGACTTACGACCAATGTCTCGGCCCATATCTCGGTCGTAAGTCGAGGAATATTTGTATTCTTTGGTTCTATTTTCTCACTTTTGAAATAGGTCTTTAAATGCTATGCGTATTTTTAAAAATCTTTATTCGAATATTTACAAGAAATATTAATTTTTAGGGATAGACGCCACTGGTTCTGAATCGCTAAATCCTATAAATGTACTGAAAGAAATTAAAATTTCAAAAAATACTTGCCTTTTATTTAAACACCAATATTTGTATTCCTAACATAGAAATTAAAAATATGCATTAGCTAGTTTGTGAATTTAAAAATACCAAGATGAAAATTTCTTATAGCTTAACACGAGAAAATAAAGTTCTGCGATGTGAAATTATGGACTCTTCTATATAAATCCTATTACAGTAGGCTTGTCATACAGACCTGTGCCATAATTATGAGGATGCGGGCAATTGAACAAAAATCTTTAAGAATAATTAATAAGTAAGAATTTATTTTTGTTCTTAGTACATGAAAATAACTCGTAAACAATGATTAATTTTACAACAATGAAATGCATGCAACAATTTTCTTCTCGAGTTGAGGTCAAGGATGATTATAATATTTGTTACTTCAATTACAACAACATGGGAATTGCTTTGTACAGATGGGTTTTAACTACGAGTCATTTGACAGCGGAGGTTTAAACAGCTGGGCTACATTCATTTTTCAAAACACTTAGCTATAATTTTTGTTTATTCATTTTTATTAAAACGAAATGGTCATTCAATTTTTTTAGAAATTTTATATTATTTTACGTATTACTTTTTTAAGGTAAGGTAATAGTTTCTTTTTCCATATTACCGAAATTAAGGACGAATAAAACTGCTGTTACCGGGCGTTGATTTCGTCTCACTCCAAAATAACCTTCACGCCTACTGGCTGATGGTAATTCTATGATTTCGCATTCAAATGAATCGTTCTTCGCTGTAGTGGTTAATGGGCGTCCTTTAGGATTTTTGATTGAATTGATCGTAACACCGGCTCTTTCCCTTGCGTGTGTATCACTGGTTGTGTAAATTCTTGGTTATTAATTCATTTTAATATCATTTAGAGCAGGGGTGTCCAACCTTTTAGCTTCCTTGGGCCACATTGAAAGAAGACCAATTGTTTTGGGCCACACAAATATATAAATAGTTGATGACTAAAAAAAGTATAATATATAGTTATCATATTTATTTCATTATAAATTTTATTACAAGAAAACATAAAATTAATGTGATATTTGGCATTGCATTTGAAAAACTAATGCATCAATATCTGGGTCAATTGAAGTGGTCGCAATTCTCAAGGAGTTCTCAGGATATTCATCCGATATTTTGATTCTAATTTGACTCTTAGTGTGCTTCACTCTTGTGTATACTAATTTTAATATCATTGCAAATATGAAATATTAAAACTGTAAAAACTTCATTTAATTTTTGTAATGAAATTAATATACAGAAATTGCATACGGAATTTTGTATAGAATTAAAGATATTTCAAATGATGTATTCGATTTGTTGAATGGACAAAGCGGGATCTGTAATGACCGCCTGCCATCATCGCCGAGGCAGGTTATTGATATATTTTTTTTTCGCTTTGAGCTCTTTTTCTGGGCCGCACTAATACTTGCTTTGGGACGCATGCGGCCCGCGGGTTGGACACGCCTGATTTAGAGATTGATTTTGGACAAGAGAAAAACGATGCAGAAAGGTTTACGATATATGCCTATAAAATTCATCAATGTACGTATTTTTGCCGACTTATTAAAAATAAATCTCAATCTTAAAATTCTCATTATTCTCATCATTCTTATAATTCTCAACTTTAAAATTCTCATTATTCTCATCATTCTTATAATTCTCAACTTTAAAATTCTGTTTTGGTGCATTGGTATTCCGTTAGAGTGATTGTCTCTAGTGTTTTAATATAAATAATATTGTAAACATGGCTGTGTACATAACAAATATTGACCTGAATCGAGCTACGTTGCCGAAGCGTATTGTGTAAAACGTCTCTCGTTGTCGATAGTTGTGAAATGCTCAACCTTGGAATAGGTAATTGAAGCAATGATGTTTAACAACAAGCTAAATCGACTCATTTCGTATTTTTTTTACCTCATTAGGTGTGACTTGGAAAGTCATGAATGCCGCTTGCGTGATTTGTGTATTTTGAAATCGAGAAATACGCATTACAAAACGAGCTAAAATTAGTAATTAAATTCTATGGATGAAATTTGCAGTATTACAAAATTTATTGGAATGGGATATAAAATGGCATTGTACTTTAACTTTGTGTAAGAGGAAAATAGGGCTAATATTATTGACCATGTGTAAGGCAGCCGCGGTGACGTATAACGCTAAGTACATGCTTCAAACATTATCTGATTAGAACGTTTGATTACTCCCCTGTAGCGTTCCAGATGGCTAACCAAATGGCTATTTTTGCATAACGTGTTGCCTTAAAGATCTTATGGACGTGAAATCTTTAAGGTATATACATAAATCAGTACATTGTGTATAAATGTAAATGAATGAACAACTTTGTTTGTATGGTTCAATACATAGTGGTTTTTGTTTCATTGTGCGTTTAGGGGCTACTGATGAAAGCAGTGGCGCACGAAGGGGTGGGGGCAAGGGACCCTGCCCCCCCGCAAAGAAATAGAAATTGCATTATGAATATTGATTTTGCACTATAAATATTTTTATCCGTTCATCTCGGCTTCCCCCCATGCATTATATTTTTATCCATTCATCTCGCCCCCCCCCCCCCCCCCCCAAAGAAAAAATCCTGGGTACGCCACTGGACGAAAGTATGCAAGTGAATAAGATATTTTTGTTCCATATCTTCCAGAAGTTGGATTTTAGGTCTTGTACTACAAGGCGTTAAATGGCTGTGTTTATTATTCAACACTTACATATGCTTTATAATGAACCTATACAAAGTATTTAGTCATAATGATATTTGTAACATCAGAAACTCTATGGTGTTCATGAATATGATGTATTACATTTGACATAATGTAAAGGCGTTTTCTTTTTTTCAGTAGATATCATCTGATAGTATCTCATCACAAAATACTTCAAAAAAAATCAGTACAAGTTCTGTCTGAAATTAGATCTGCGATTTAATACTATCTTTAATGTTGAACGTAAAATGAGAGCACGTGATTATTTTGTTTCCACTTTTTTATATTTGAAACTAATCTCTTTCCGAAAGAGGCGTTTTGCATTCTTACAAAACCAAATAGATCATTTTCAGTTTACCGTCTATAGGTGCCGAAACTCATCGAAAGTTATATATGTAAGAAGAAATTTGGTCTGCATGAACTGCACGTCATCGGTGGAAGCCTGGTAATTTCGGATACAGCCTACCAAATCGTTTACTTGGGTGTTAATTATTTATTTTTTATTTTGCTTTGTATGGGAGCAGTTACAAAATAGCACATATATCCATATGAAATGGCAAAATGAATCTTGTGAATTTTTGTCAATATCTAAATTTAAAAAAATGTGAAATTTTTTTTCTACATCCCTAGAATTGAGTTTTCCAATGTTAAACATTTTTCCAGTACAATCTTAACACCTGTGTTTCCATTGTTTAACTCTAATCTTGCTGATCAAAGGCCATCATTTCGGAAGAAATTTCACAAAGTTCTGCTTTACCTTCTTAATAAAATACAGCTTCCTTAAAAATTTTAATTTTACATTCTCCTGAGCAACGTAAGTTTGGCGGTTCCTCGTGTTGTCACCGTTTCTGTCACTGGATTCGTTGTTTAGAGAGAACGCTAGCATGTGATCTGTTTACTCAAACAAAGAGGAGCCAAGAGGATTGTGCCCAACTTGTCAATAAGATTCACAATGCACAATTCTTCTTCCTTCGTACACTTGCACCCAAGTTGAGTAACAACAACTTGTAATCGGATGCATTATATGAAAATATTTGTCAAAATGTAACTTTTGACCTTGATCAAGCCAATGGGTATCATTTCCTTTTGGAAGGCCGTCTTAAGTATTATTATTAACAAAGAGAGGGAGAGGAGCATTATATCCATTAAATAGACATCTGCTTAAAAGGTTATATTATACTTTTATATTCAGTGTTGGCGGAAAGCTTTCGTAATAACTGGTACTTCGTTAGCTATTAGCTGCTGCCGCTATATGAGATTGATCGTGGGTTTGTTTTCAGAGGTATACAGTTATGACTTTTTGATGTATAAAGTTATGTGTATGAAGTTATACGAGCAGTGAACAGTTAAACAGAAAAGTACCAAAATACGTAAAAATTTGGACATACATGTGTGTGTATATAATATATATAATATATATATATATATATATATATATATACACACACACACACACATACACACATATACATATACACAGTCCAGTCACATTAATGTGACCACTTGCCAGAATAACCACCTTTCGCGGAGTGGACCGCTGCGAGACGTGCAGGAGGAGAGCCAATTAGGTCCTGAAGGTGTTCACTGGGATGTTGAGCCATGCCGACTTCAGTGCCGTGGCCAGCTGTGCTAGGTTACGCGGGTGAGGATCCATGGTGCGAACAACCCGATCGAGGTGGTCCCACAGATTCTCGATTGGGTTCAAGTCCGGGGAATTTGCTGGCCAAGGGAATACGGAAAACTCATCCTGGTGCTCTTCGAACCACGCACGTACATTGCGAGCTTTATGACACGTCACATTGTCCTGCTGGTAGATGCCATCATTCTGAGGAAAAACAATTAGCATGTAGGGGTGAACATGGTTCGCAAGGATAGATGCATACTTGTGTTGATCCATCGTGCCTTCCACAATGAGTGAACCCAGAGAATACCACGAAAACATTCCCCAGAGCATAATGTTCCCTCCTCCAGCTTGGACCCTTCCGGCAATTGTTGCAGGGTGTTTGCTTTCAGACGTGTCGCGCCGTATACGCCAACGTGCATCTGTCCGATGGAGCATAAAACGCGATTCATCGGAAAAAGCCACCTGTCCCCACTCAGTGGAAGTCCAGTTGCGGTACTGGCGTGCAAATTCCAGCCTTCGTCGCCGATGAACATAGGTGCATTAACCAGGCGTCTGCTGCGGAGGCCCATACGCTGCAACGTTCGCTGAACCGTCGTTGTGGAGACACTGTTGGTAGCCCCTTGGTTCATCTGGACGGTCAGATGCTCAACGGTTGCACGTCTATTCGCCCAAACGCATCTCCGCAGCCGTTGTTCACCTCTGCCATCTATGGCCCGTGGTGCACCACATTTTCCACGTTGGGTGGTTTATTTTGGATAGTACCATTTTGCCATGTACGGTATACTTTTACCACGGCGGCCCGCGAACAATTTACAAAATTAGCCGTTTCGGAAATGCTTCCACCCTTGGCCCGAAAGCCAATGATCATGCCCTTTTGGACGCCGGATAAATCGCTCCATTTCTGCATGACTGCAAGAACTAAAATGTTTTCCTAATGCCTACAACACACTATATATTCACCAAATTTGCTGATGACACGTGCCTTCTGCGATTGGTTATTTAACGTTGACGTCAAACGTAGGTGGTGGTCACATTAATGACTGGACTGTGTATATAGATACATATATACATAACACATACATATATAAAGAGGTAAGCAACGATCCTACGTTAATAACCCGCAGTATAGTTTCGTTAGAAGAGACTACCTGAAATTTTTTCTATTATACTGAGAGGTATCACTAAACTCCGAACTCATGATGACTTGTAAGGAAAAACAGTAAGCATGAAATGCTTAAAAGGAAATACACGGTGAAATATGAGGTTTTTTTCTACAGAGCGCTAACTACTATGAGAAAAGTGAGACGGTCTTTCTTTTCGTTCGGAGAGACAGGATGCGGGGGTACCTTTTTGCCTCAAACATGTTTTAGCATGTGCGACAAGTACCGAGCAAACGTAGAGTACAGATGCATTTTTTTTCGCATCGAAATACGACGAGAACCGAATTCAACAAGTTCCGAGGTATGACAGTAAATACACATCAGAGGCTGCGAAAGTGTTGGAGAGTGATTAGGAAATCGAGGTACTGGGAGATAGCTTTGAAAAAGAATTCGGATATTTTAGATGTACAAAGGAGGGTATTGAAAGCACTACTACAGTAACCACCGCTTATAGTGATCACTGGTTATAAGAATCAACCGTTTATAAGAATCAATATCGCAAAAACAAATGTATTATTTCCATGTTAAAATTTTCTCTTTAAAGAATCAATCCACCGGTTTTAAGAATCAGTTTACACTCTTCGCTTTCCTTTCATTTTTCCAAAAAAGCTACTTAAACTCTCAAAAGACACGAAATTCTTTCTTTTTTTTTGAGAAAGATTGATAAGATGGGATGGAATATAGTCGTAAAATTCACCCCTTTCTTTGTTAGACATAACATAATAGTTTCCCCTTAAACGCTTTACCACAACACTGTCCTATTAGCTTGACCCGGGGGCATCTTTACCCGTTCGAGTCCGATTTCACTTTTCTCCACTGACAAACAGATATAGGGACTCTTTTCTCCCACATCATGGTTGCGGCTTCCTGGACCCTAAAACTCATAAATCTTCGGCGAAATGTCCACTATCACTTAGGCAAACGTGACATTAGTAGATTCAGCACGTTATCAAACCGAAAAACGCAAGCTAGAAGGAGAATCTTCGCCTGAGACTATAAGTATTGAAAGAGGTATAAACATCCTCCTGAAAACTTCATTACGTCAAACTACCGTAGAAAACTTTTTCTTGCTCCCTTCCTGTAGTTGAAATGTTAAAACTATTAAGCAGGTATGTTGTAACTTGTAACAAATATTGTATTTTTTTTCTTATCTTACTATAATCATGTGTATCTACTTATAGGTCTAAAAATTAAGTTGTATTTTTAAAACTATAAAAAATAATTTTAATAAAAGATAATTAATGTAAATTAAAGAGTATTTTAAGGTAAATTATCTAATATATGTATATATAGGTGTGTGTGTTCCTGTCCAAAAACCTAAATTTCGGCTATAAGAATCAACCGCTTATAAGAATCAAAAACAATAATAACAAACGTGATTCTTATAAGCGGAAATCACTGATTACTAAAATTGCCTTGCAAAAGGAATAGAACATTCTTTTCATAACTATATTCCGGTTCCATGATTATTGTACCAAATAATTGTCTTTGTTGTTACCCTCATTTAATTTCTGTCAAGAAGATCGTATTGCTTAAAAGCAATTCTTAAATAACGTCATACGATAGGTACCACAGTTTATACTTTTGGAAATTGTAATTTAAAAAAAATTAATATTTAAAAAAACTTAACAGATCCGTCGACTAGCGTTTGGATGATTGTGGTCGAAGACATTAATCGTGGGCTGAGGACTCTTGAGATGACCCTTAGTGGTCTGTGGACCATATAACCACTGATCTTTCCGCTAGTCGCATGAGATCTTTTTGTGTTAATTTTTTTTTCTCGGCGTGATTCATCAATTTGAGCAAACCGTTCAGCTTAAGTGCATCAGCGGTTCAAAACCAGAAGTGTATAAAACATACTGTGCCGTGTTGTGCCAACTTATGATAGGAATTATGTCAGAGTTTGTAGCTGAAATCGTCATCGAGGAAATGCACTTTTTATTGGATTTCAAATTTCTGTATCTGTGTGAATTCATTCTATTGTTTCATTGCAAATCTGCTGTGTAAGGAGAATTCAAGAGACTGTGACAGTTTCTCGCAAATTAATATTTTCGTTTGTCACCTTTGTTTTGTTCATCTTTTTTTGTGTGTTATTGATGTGCGGGTGAAAAGCGATTGAGTGGATCACAAACGTAACGGAATTTAGCGTATGATATGGTCGGGCACTCTAGCTGGTAACGAAAATCCTTAGGTGTTAAAAAAATCCTCATGTCCCCATTTTCTACGTTATTTGTAAGCTTTTTCTAAACTTGCGAAAATACTTTTTTTTACTTCTGAGATTCCGATGACCTCGTTTTGGCGTATGAACCGTGCCGTTACAAGCCGAAAATATTCGCAATAGTAACATTTTTATAAAATATCTATCGGCTTGCAAAATCTAAGCCTATAACTGCGACGTTGTTGATCGTACATCAGATACATTCGAATAATGACCACAGGCTACACCACCCGTTGGTGTTACCCACTATGCATAAGTTTTGAAAAATGCGAGTTGTTGCAACATTTCCCCGAGATGTTGTTTCTCACAGATAATTAAGTATGTTTTAGTCCATTCATATTTTTCATTAATCACGGATCGGTATTATATTTAATTATTTTAAGATGGAACTTTTCTCTATTTTCATAAGAAATGCTTTTAGTAACATCGTTTTTTGTTGATTGGCCTTTTTTAAAAAATATTCGAGCATTTTCCTAGTTTACCTCAGGCGTTTTGTGTTTTGTAAACAAGATTCCTCGCTGCGCCGATAGGTGGCGTATTTATTCCCTCGCGTAGCCTTATTCACTTATATAATATATTGAAATCTATGACTGATTAAATAATTATTCCATTCGAGACCAAAAAACCTTCCCAGAAGAATGAAATTCTATGTACCTGAGTGACATGTGTAGTACAGTATAGCCCCAACCGATTACGTATCCCAGTGTTATAGTAGTATTTCTGTTATGTCCGTGGGTTGTGTGGCACTCTAGGTACTTGATTTTTCTGGTTGGCCTAGCTGGTGAGTTTCGAAATGCAACTCACTTATGTAGGAGATCACAGAAAAATTAGCATGCCTATGCAAATACAATCTACTATGCGGGATTCGGATACATTAATCAGCCAACAGCGATCGTAAGTATTGCTTGTGGAAGATGTGTGGTGGATTTCAAAAGAGGATATGCTCAATTTCAAGGGCTGTCATTAATCTGTTCATTGATTTCGTGCTGACGAATAGAAATAATTAGAAATCTAACTTCAGAAAACCAGTGCTTCAACCAGTGACATTTTTATGATCCATGCAGCTCTTTGTATGGATCATGTATGTAAATTCGTCATTATCGGTTCTGGGGAGTTCCCTAAGACGCTCTAGTGCAGTGGTATTTAACCAGGGTGCGAGAGAAGGTTCTAAATTTTTAATGAAAATTACCGCCTCAAAAAAGAGCCTCGTTTTAAAAGGATAATTATGAGCAAACAATAACAACGTAGCCATTAAAAATGTAGATATTGTTTTATATGTAATACTATTTTTTATGCAATAAATCTTGCAATAAATGTCTTTTCCTAAATAAAAAAAATTAAACACCTTTTTCAAGGGTGTGCGAGAGCTTATTTTCAGATTCAAGGGAGTGTTGACTATTAAAAAGGTTTAGAACCTTTGCTGTAGTGGGTAAGGGGGGATTAGAAGGGGGTGATACTCATTTCCCCCTTCCTACTGCGGTAAGCACGTCGGGGATATACACCCATAGACACAGCGATTTTTGTAGGCTACTTTATTATGGGAGCCTATAATGGTAGAATCAACATTGCTTCCAGTGAGGCACAGCTCAATGAAGACCATGCTTTCTCTAGTATTCGAACCCGGTTCATGCAAAGCCGCCGTGTTTTGAATTAGTGCACCACGAAACAATTTGTGGTTAGCTCGAGTGTGAAAAGGAGTTGACCGGAAGTTGCCTTCTCCCGGAGCCCTCGAGTTATTTGGTCCAGTTCAAAATTGAGAAAAACATGCTTTCCTTTGTGGCCTCAAATTGTAGTTAAAAATTGAAACGATCCTGCTGACAGAGGTGGATTACCGTGTTGACGGACTAAGCGCACTCTATCAAACATTGGTACCTTTAAAAATTAAGTCTTCATATTAACTGTGTAAGAAGTAATGCATGATCTAGATTCAACTGTTGAGTTACTATTAAATCAGAATTACGAATTCCAGTCAACTTATCTAATTTTCGAAAAAAAATTTTCTTCCACAATTATCCTTTACTATCACTAGCGGCGTGTGCTTTTTTTTACGCCGAAGAATGTTGAGAACTATGAACAGGTTTTACGAAATAACACGTATTAAAACAATCTGTTACTGATGTTTGTAGAAAAAGATGCTGAATTAGGCATTGAGATTATGAAGGCATTGATAAAACCTACAAACATTAAGAACGAAAAGTATCACTTGTAGACCGTTTAAAATTTGTGATAAAATTTTTTCTAGTGTGTTATTTATTTATGAATGTGTTACTAATGAATTGTGTTTAATGCGCACATTTAATTTCCCATTACGTCTGTCTAATCAATTATTTCAAAAGATAAAACAGAGTTTTAAAATTTCTTGCCTATTTAAAAATTTTGTGTTGGTTGTTTAAGGGGGTCCAGGACACATTTAAAAGACAATTTATTTATTGAGTTAAAATTTTGAATTTCTGTGTGAGTGTTAACCATATAATTTCTAAATAAAAAATCATAAAACTTCTCAAAATTTTTAAAAATTTTTAAAATGTGAGGTAATTTAAAATCATAACTCGAAATATTATATGTCGAATTTCAAATTTTTTTCATTTAATTAAACAGAAATATATAAGTTTAAATTTTGATTCAGCATTTTAAAAAATATTAATTTAAAAAAATTAAAAATATTTAGAGAAAAAATTTTAGAAAAAAATTATGTAACTTTTAAAAAATCATATTTTCAAAGGAAATATTTGTTCAAATTTTTTGAATCAAAATCAAAGTAAAATAATTTAAAAAGACATGTTCCAAGTTTGAACCATTTATCTTTAACGGTTCTCGACTTATAACAATTTAAAGACAAGAAATGTTGAAAAGACCCATCATGCAGAAAAACTCATTTAACGGTTTAAACAAACGTTGGCTGCTATTATAATGTTGCAAAACAAAAAATTAATATCTCCTGTTCTATTTAAGATAGAAACATGATTTAAACGTCATTTTAATTGGAAAAGATCAGAAAAAAATTTAATGCCATAAATTATTTTTCAAAAGTTAGAAGAATTTTGTGTCCTGGACCCCCTTAAAGAAAATTTTTTGCCAAGATTTCGTTAATTTGGGCTGTCCTAATAAATTTATTTCTTTTTAAAAAAAGTTGATACAATCCTTACTTACAATTTATAGTCATCCAAGTCATGTGTTCCGTTTAGCGATTGAAAACGATGTTGACATTTCTGAAATGAGCTTTGGAGAACGAAACTTGACTGTGCTCTCCCATTGTTAGAAACTTCATCCCATTGTTAGAAACGTCTTGATGATGTCCAAAGTGTGTGCGAGCTAGGATTATGCAGAACTGAAGAGCTAATTTTGTAGAATCAGAGGTTTTCTAAGTTCTTTTTATTAAAATTCTAAAATGTTCTAAAATCATGATTTCATAGATCAAAAAGCTGTGTTCGGAAAAATTTTCTTGGTATGTAAAAAAACAGTCGTGCTTCATTCGAGCTAAATATTTGCGCCTTGCAAAAATACCGACATAAAATGTAAACTTAACTTCTCTATCTGGATACATTTTTTCCTTTTGTTATTTGTTTTTATTTAACCTTTTCTACCAATTTATTTCTAACATAATTTTGTCAAAGTGAGACAAATGTTCCAGATTTTATCTTTTGTGAACAATACCTAAATAGATTTATTGTGTGATTGATCATTAAAAATTTTTCAATTCAATCGTGTAATTTATAATTCAAGATTAAGAGTTAAGTGTATATATATATATATATATATATATATATATATATATATATATATATATATGTGGGCGCGGGGTTGGAGTAAAAGATCCACAACATAAACTAACTAGAAACCATCGTAAATAACAAAAACAATTACATTTATTAAGAAAGAATTAAAAGAAAAAACGTAGTCCGTCCACGACGGAATCCAAAGCGGGAGTCTTAATGTTCTCCCCAAACAGAGTAGAGGGGTCGTGATAATGTTCGTGCTAGCGGCGCCCTCTTGCGCCAGACATAATATGCGTTTACAAATAACATTTCATGAAGTTTAAAGTTCATAGTTAAGAGTTCAGTTCTGCTTTCTACATATATATATATATATATATATATATATATATATATATATATATATATATATATATATATATATATGTATATATATATATATATATATATATATATATATATATATATATATATATATATATATATATGTGTAAACGCCTGCGTGCAATAGCCCATGCACGCAAATCTCAGGATTACAACTTTCCGAGCGGTTATTTATTTAACTGACGTACTCCGAGCGTGGAGCAGTCAAAATCACCCTTCCTGTGAATGGGGCGATATTACTCAAAGGTTCCGCATGCAGTGAGGGTGTGAAGAAACGATATTAGGAATGACTCCCTTTCTTTCGTAACAACAACAATTTAATACAAGAAAAAAAAGTTAAATTAACATTGAGTTCCAACTACTCGCGTAGTAGTAAGGTGGACTCTCAGTGTCTCAACACCGCGGCGATCAAAGTCTGCCACCTCCTCTCTCGTTCGCCATGCGTCGAATCATCCCGATCCGGGTCTCTCTCCAAAGCCAGTCTTTTTCTCCCCCCCCCGCTGGGGGTGGTTCTTTGAAACCCAGGGTGCAATCTTTTTCCGGGCCTCTCATCCCCTGGACAACTTCTTGCCCGGTCCAGGAAAGCTTTCTTTAACAAGGCCTGAATAAGCCATTGCTTAAACAGCGTGGGGGGTCCGGTTGTATGCTGCGTTGAAACTGCTCGCACCAAACCGGCGAGAGCGAACAAAGACCTCTTGTTTGTGCTACCCTCGCCATTGAAGTTTAAAGTTCATAGTTAAGAGTTCAGTTCTGCTTTCTACAAATCGGCCATCCTAGCTGTCATGCGGCCTCGGATGACATTAAGCAATAGGCACTGACAGTCTCTGAAAAAGAAATAAAATGGAACACACTTACAATACACGGGACCATGCAGGGGATGCGCTGGTGCTGACATCGAGTACACGGGACCATGCAGGGGGTGCTCTCGTGCTGACATCGGGTACATGGAACCATGCAGGAGATGCTCTTGTGCTGACATCGAGTACACAGGACCATGCAGGGGATACTCTGGTGCGGACATCGGATGGCGGGATACCTTGTCAGTCGTCTGAATCGGGGTAGCGGGGATGTCGTGCCAGTCGTCTAAATCAGGATAGTAGGGATGCCCTGGCTTCGTGTAGTCGGCAGCAGAAGACGTGATGTTAGGACGTTCATGTTGTTCGAATTTGATGACACCGCACTGGTCGTGGGACTTGACATTGGTCACTTTGTAGGGACCTAGGAATTTCGGTCGTAATTTCATTCTTGTTCCGTACCGCGTAGGCTTGATTGCACGTGATTTTCTTGTCTTGTACTTGCATGATTTTTTCCTTTTCTTAAAGGATTTCTGGTTTTCGTCTTGAATCTTAAGGATATTCTTTCTTTCTTCTTCCTTCATTTTTTCTCTCTTTTTCATCGTCGCGTTAAGGTACTCTTCTTCTAAGACTTCTTTCACTCGTATGTCTGTTATGCCTTTTAGTTTTACGCCTGTCAACAGTTCGAATGGTGTGAATTTAGTACTTCGAGAAGCGGTACTGTTCATTATTCGTTGAACCATAGACACGTATTTGTACCATTTCGTTGGATCGGAAATTGAAAGTTTAGAGAGTATAGGAATTAAAGTTTCATGCATCCTTTCAACCTGACTGTTACCACGGGGAATTCCTGCTGTAATTTTAATATGCTTTATTTCTTCTTCTACGCAATAGGTCTCAAAATCATTCGAAGTAAATGCGCTTCCTCTGTCACTGATAATTCGTGAAGGATTTCCAAAGGTAGTTTGTTGTAGCTTTAACTTTTCTATTGCGTCGCGTGACGATGTCGATTTTACTGGGTATAACCATACAAATTTCGTAAAGGCATCGACAACAGTGAAAATATGTTGATAATTCTTGTTCGTAGAAGGCATGGGACCTATAAAGTCAATGTGATACGTGCTCAACGGTGAATTTTCTTTTGGGATAGGATTAAGTAAACCTTCTCCTTTGCCACGTTTTCTGTTACATAGGATACATTCTACGCAATTGGCAATGACGTTATCAATTTGTTTTCTGGCATTACGTATGTAATAATTTTGATTTAAAACGTCTTCGGTCTTGGATGATGCAAAATGATTTTTACTATGAATTCGTTTGATTATTTCTTTTTCCATTTCTTGAGGCACCATTAAGAGTTCTCTTCCATTTTTATACTTATATAAAATTCCATTTTTGACGAAATGTTCTTCATAATTTCCCTTTTCTATCAAGGTTTTAATCGTTTCAATATTTTCGTCTCGTTTTTGGGCGGCTTTAATTTTGGCGGTTATATCGTCGTCTAAAATTATCTTCTTAGAAATATCTACGGTTTCAGTTTTGTTTGGCGTATATGTAGATACAGGTTTAAAAATAGTGTCTCTTCTTTGCTTATCGTTAATGTGATTTAAATCTAATTCGTTAGTAACAAAGTTGGGTAAATTTTCCATCAACAATAGAAAGTTATTCGTGTTGGAGGGCTTCTGAATGATTAAAGAATCTTTTTTCAAAATAACGTCAGCTAAATCTAACAGAGGGGTACCAATAATAAGGTCAAAAGTCATTGCTCCGTCCGGGACAACATGAAACAGCAATTCGAAGGAGTGACCGTTGATTTCCACGCTATGCATAAAAGAACCCTTGGTAAGCACATTCCTAGAGCCTAGTCCTACTAGATTTATGGCGGGGGGAGAAACAGCTGGGAGACACAGTCTTTCATAGCAAGCGCATCGTATTACATGCAAACTGGAACCACTGTCGAAAATACCCGTCAGCTCATTATCGTTCAACCTGACGCTTATCTGTACAAGAGAATTTTTCTCTTCAGGAACACTGCAACTGATATTCATGGCTTGACTTTCAGGGGTTTTATTATTTTTCACCGGACAGTTAGCAGAAACGTGGTCATTCGTAAATTGGTTGCAATTAAAACATTTTCTTCCGCGGTCTTTAAACGGACAAACACTATGATTTTTATCGCCGCAGTTTTTACAACGCTGAAAGCGGGGAGACACGTCTGAAAGAGGGGTGAAATGTTTTTTCTTTTTTGTTGTTTGTGGTTCATATGGAATCGTAGTATGATTTCGTATTTTTTCGAAAATACCTAATTTTTCCTTAAACTCTTTTAAATTTTTCGCACCGTAAAGAATTACTTTGTTAGACGGTTTATCGGGAATACCATCTATAACATATTGAATTAGGGATTCTGTTTCGATGTTACCTCTGTTTGCTAGTTCTTTCATGACCAGAAAATATTCTTGCAGAGATTCTTCATTGTTTAAATGACGTTTCGTCAACATTTTATGGAGTTGGGCGCTTGTGCACTTCGAGGCAAATTCTTGTTCAAGAGCTGATTTAAGCTTAGCCCATGAAGTTAAGCCAGATTCACCTTGAATAAAGAGTTTCGCTAATCCAGTTAATGATAGTTTTGCAAATATTAATTTTTGAAGATCATTCCATGCGCAAATACTCGCCGTTTCTTCAAAATCAGTTATCCACTTTTCGATGGAATAATTATCTTTCCCGTCAAACTTTCTCAAACTGTCTTCGATATCATGATAGGAAATAGGAAATTTAGAAAATTTATCTACTGATGGTTCTACACGGGTTAATTCGCTAACTTCGCTACGAATTTCTTCGTTCACGTGTTCATCGTCGCTATCAGATTCAAAATTATCATTTTTAAGCGTTTCAATATCTAATAGGCTATCGAGAATTCGAGTAGCGAGAACAGTTTCATTTCCGTCACAATCAATACATAAAATATTGCAAATTGTAATTAAATTAGCAAGCCTAACGTTTTTCACAGCAAAAGTTAATTTCTTCTCATAATGTTCGTCGTTTTTCTGGTAGTCAAAGCCAGAAAATTCTCGTAACCGTTTCCGGTTTAATCGGTCACCTTCAGTTTCATAAACAAAATTATGCAAACATTTTATAGATTTAACAGAAGCAGACTTCAAGTTTGCTTTGATTCGGGGAATATCAGCTAATTTCATTTTTTCCATTTAGAGTCGTTAATCGTAGCAAAAATCGTAATTAATCGTAAATCGTATAAATAGAATTATCGTAATTAGCCGTAATTCGAAGAAACAAAACAGTCACTATCGTAATTCATAAAAATAGTCTTACTTTAGTTCGGAGTCCGTTGCATCGTATTTGCGTTGATGGAGATTCGCGTCGTGTTCTCGTAGATTTCTTTCTAATTCATATCTAATCCCACTTCTGACACCATCTTCTGTGGGCGCGGGGTTGGAGTAAAAGATCCACAACATAAACTAACTAGAAACCATCGTAAATAACAAAAACAATTACATTTATTAAGAAAGAATTAAAAGAAAAAACGTAGTCCGTCCACGACGGAATCCAAAGCGGGAGTCTTAATGTTCTCCCCAAACAGAGTAGAGGGGTCGTGATAATGTTCGTGCTAGCGGCGCCCTCTTGCGCCAGACATAATATGCGTTTACAAATAACATTTCATGAAGTTTAAAGTTCATAGTTAAGAGTTCAGTTCTGCTTTCTACATATATATATATATATATATATATGTAAACGCCTGCGTGCAATAGCCCATGCACGCAAATCTCAGGATTACAACTTTCCGAGCGGTTATTTATTTAACTGACGTACTCCGAGCGTGGAGCAGTCAAAATCACCCTTCCTGTGAATGGGGCGATATTACTCAAAGGTTCCGCATGCAGTGAGGGTGTGAAGAAACGATATTAGGAATGACTCCCTTTCTTTCGTAACAACAACAATTTAATACAAGAAAAAAAAGTTAAATTAACATTGAGTTCCAACTACTCGCGTAGTAGTAAGGTGGACTCTCAGTGTCTCAACACCGCGGCGATCAAAGTCTGCCACCTCCTCTCTCGTTCGCCATGCGTCGAATCATCCCGATCCGGGTCTCTCTCCAAAGCCAGTCTTTTTCTCCCCCCCCCCCGCTGGGGGTGGTTCTTTGAAACCCAGGGTGCAATCTTTTTCCGGGCCTCTCATCCCCTGGACAACTTCTTGCCCGGTCCAGGAAAGCTTTCTTTAACAAGGCCTGAATAAGCCATTGCTTAAACAGCGTGGGGGGTCCGGTTGTATGCTGCGTTGAAACTGCTCGCACCAAACCGGCGAGAGCGAACAAAGACCTCTTGTTTGTGCTACCCTCGCCATTGTCCCATTGTCTCGGGGGAAAGTCCTGGACGTTACAATATATATATATATATATATATAAAATGTGTGTGTGTGAGAGAGAGAGAATTTTGCTTCTTTCCGGCTTCATATTTTCTGCAGTTTGGTGGTGTAGTGTTAGTTTTATCTCCAATAAAATTCTTTCTGTAATGTGTAAATCAGTGGTTCTTAACCGGGGATGCGGGCACCCCTAGGGGTGCGAAGGAGCTTTTCTAGGGGTGCGAGAGAAGGTTCTAAATTTTTAATGAAAATTGCCAATTGAATGAATCATTTGATGGATTGTTGCAAATTGAAATTATATGTTTGTTTTTGGCGTACTGGTAGCGCCACCTGGCTGCTTCGCGTTTTGCGTGAAGCGTGTGTAGTTAGTTGAGTTGGACTCTAGAACGTAATAAAGCCTGATGCTTGAAATCTTGGTTGCATTTAATATTTCTTGAATTTTCTTCATGGATACTTTTCCACGGGAAATATAAGCAAAATTAATACATGGATACTCAGTCCATTTTGGTTTGATCTAAATTCAATGGGCAATATCGTTTTATTAAAAGACTATCTTGAGGCAGTACGAACTAATGCACGTATTGAAATGGAATTTGAAAAACTGGACATTGAACAGTTCTGGTGTACGCAGTTAGAACTTTATCCAGAATTGGCAAAAGCAGCATTAGAGACACTTTTACCATTTGCTACCACTTACCTTTGTGAAATGAGTTTTTCATCACTTTTGCACATCAAAACAAAAGCCAGAAATCGCTTAAATGTATCTGATGACTTTCGTGTGGCTCTTTCAAAAAAGAGCCTTGTTTTAAAAGGATAATTATGAACAAACAACAACAACGTAGCTATTAAAAAATGTGGATTTTGTTTTATATGTAACAATATAGTATGTATTGTAACTGTATTAATTTTTTTATGCAATTTAATTATTATTTGTATTAATTTTTTTGTCTTTTCCTAAATAAAAAACAAATATTTTTTCCAAGGGGATGCGAGAGCTTATTTTCAGATTCAAGGGGGTGTTGACTATTGAAAAGGTTAAGAACCACTTATGTAAACGTATGTACGTTAGACATGCTTTGAAATCTACGTTTTTCTTTAAAATGATTCTTTTGCTGATAATCCCTCTCAAATCTTCGTTATTGCCGGCCGCGTTATTTGGCCCCCACGGGTATTCTCGAGTGCTTTCACCGCCAGATTGTGGGTTCGAATCCCGCTTGTCCGAGCACAAGGCTGATCGAGGGAACCATATTTGCACACCTGTATGGTGCTCCCATAATAAAGAAGCCAACAAATTCGCAGTGTGGATGGGCGAATTTCGTAATAGACAAAGTGCCTGTCGTGTTGTTAACAACAAATCTTCGCTATCAAACTACGTGAATTTTCCTCTCGTAAACACGCGCCGTCGAATATTATTTCTGTAAATATTTACATCAAGTGAACACTCACGTATTGCTATCTCTAACTTTATTTATAATCATATCATATGTTCTGTGCTTATATCTGTACAGCACATCGTATACAAGAGGAGGTTATATCTGAATACATTATTCTGACCCTTCTTGTATGGTTTATCTCTCAATTTTGTAGTCAAGTTTTTGATTGCTCAATTTTCACGGAAAAATACTTATTTAATTTTCGAACTTCTCGTGATTCGTAATAGTCCGCGCGTGTATCCTCTTAAAGTGAGAGTATCAAAAATGATATTAGATAGCGCACACTGTTCAAAAGCGAATGCGAGAACCTTTGTTAACCCCAGGAGGAAGTTTTAAGAACTTAATCAGTAATTACAATTTTGTATCGGAATTTGTAATTTAGCGTCAAAGAGATGTTGCTTTGCTTGAACTCCAAATTTCTCTTATTGAATTTAAGAACTGTCAGTTTTCCGTCAAAGTAAAGACTTTTTTTTAAGGGCTCACTTTCTATAATATAATAAACATTTAAAAATACGTCCCTTGAAAATATAGTTGTTTTAATCAAATCAATTTAAATCGGTTTATTTTAGATGGATCCCACCGTCTTAATCATTTAAAAAAGTAATTTTGGGATTCTTTATTTTTATTTACACGTGATTATAGAGTAATATAATTAATTACCTTAAAATATATATATCAACTTATAAACCAATTGCTGAAATATTTTTAAAATGAACTTTAAATAATATTGTGAAACTTTAAGAACAATTCATTCAACCTTTTTTTTTTTTTTTTTTTTTTCTTAAACTTGGAGCTCTTAGAGCATTTTTAATGTTAATGTAGGCAATAATTTGTGTTTCTTAAAAGCAATTTAAAATTAGTCTGAAAGTATTAAGTTTTTGCGTTAGAACTGATACACATACACACGCTTACAAAAAACTTTAATGGAGGAAGAAACCGCAATTATTTCCGTCAAATGTTTTTTAAATGTATTTAAGATTACCAAATGCAGTGGCTGAACCGTAAAATCTTTAGACCATATACATGATACAATAAAAATTAATAATACATTTCACATGCTAATATGAAAATCGGGATTATTTACATGGAAAGGACTTAAAAATGTGTGGGTGTGCGTGTCTGTCTGTAAGTTTCATTACCTTTGAATTTTTTTTTCTTTGCAAGTTTATCATTTATATTTCATTTTCCCGATATTATAAAAGTGAAGATTTTAATATTCTTTTACATCGCCCGGCTTAAAATTCGTTGGAAGTGTATCGAAATGACTTTGAATCAAATTTCCAGGTCAGCTTTTTGCCATTACTGAGAAAAGACTCATAACGAAACTGATTGTTTCTCGGTGATAACGAGTTCCGTTTTGTCAAGGCTGAATTGTCTACTTCTTAGGTAATGGAGTGAGTAACCTGGATTGAAAAACACAATTTAACTTGGTGAATATGCTTTTACGTAAGTTGCGCAATTTGATAGTCAGATGTATGATTGATCTACGGAGCGTCTGTCTAGGACTTCAAAGCAAGTGACAATTTGGAGAAGTGACTTAGCGAAAGGATTCGGTTTCATCATATCTGGGTGCTAAACTACATCTTTCCGGACAGTGACGTAGCGAGCATAACTGGCGCCCGGGGCACGATACCTTTTGGGCGCCCCCCCCTAAAAACATATAGTGATATAATATATAGAATTAGTGAAAAGGACCATTTGGCGCCCCTCTGCGAGTGGCGCCCGGGGCATGATAGACCTCCTTGCCCGCCCCTCGCTACGCCACTGTTTCCGGAATACGGTCATTTTAGACCTTAAGAAACTAGCTACTAAAGTACCTGCCTATGTTAAAATGGCTGTTTTGGTGCAAAATTTCGAAATAGAGCAATTAAAAAAAATTCGAAAGGCCAATCTTTTAGGATTCTTAAACTGCTTTACTTTTATTCGTACGATCATTGTACGAGAACGTAAGGCTGATTTAATAAGCTGAAAGCGATATTAAGACTGGAATTAGCATCTTTAAATGCATTTTCTAGAACACTAATTTTTCAGTTGCTTTTGTAAACAAGAAAGCTAATAATTTAAAAAGCTTTCAATATATCTCAGTGAAATTTTGCAATAATGTTTAACATTACTGTGTTTTGAACTAAAAGCTAAGCTATATGTGTTAATTTAATCATTCTACAGCTACTTGTACAAGAGATAATTTTTTTAAAAATCAGTGTGTCCCCCCCCCCCCCCCCCCTCTTTTTTTTAAAAAAAAATATATATTTCAGTGATTTTGGGAAATATTGTAAAACTTTTACTTCAGAACACAAATTTCATATTAGTATATGGTATAAAGGAAATTAAAATATACTTAGTTATTCACTCTAGGGTGTGTGTCGTAAGTACTAAATTGTACTAAAAATTTATAAAAAAATTCCCTATATTGTAAAATGTTATGAAATTTTTACCAAAATTATATTTGTTTTCATGATTTTATCACATTTGAACTAAAAATGTGTATTTAATCAGTACTGTGTATATTTTTGAAAAAAAGTGCTCGGAACGTAGGCCAAATACCTTTTGTTTTAAAGTATTGTCCTAGTACTCGATCGCCTCCTTCGTACCGTAACCAGCTTACGACTCCCGGCTCATGTGGAGGGATTTTATTTTGTTATTTATTTAACTGTTATTTACTCATCGTTGTTTATTCCTTCGATTGCTGGCATAGTGTTAAAAACCGGTTTTGACCTTAAAATTTATATCTAGCATCAATTACTTTAACTGTAGAATGTTAAAGCAGGATTAGGCATTTAAATCCATGCTAATGCTTCAAAAGTAATTATTATTCCTTTAAACCTAAATAATTATATGTTTACATAATCGAACATTTTACTGCCAAAGTAAAACAAATGATTAATGATCATGAAAATGTGAGGCCTTGCAAGAATCATTTTAGATTATATGCTGTATATTCAATTCACGAAAATAAAAATATTTGTCAGCCCTTTTTTGATTGCTTTGGGTGTCTCCCTGTATATTTGCGATTATTAGGTCTTGTTCTTTTAGATCAGTGTTAAGCTAATCATAGGGCAAACTTTTTTTCATATGCGTGCTTATAGCTATGGAAGGAAAAAAAGGTTAAAAACATAGAATAAATTGAACAGTATCACTAACGATCTATTTAAAATAAGACTAAATATTCTTTGAGTACTGTATATGAAATGCGAGTTTTTATTTGACGTTTTGCTGCTGTATAGAGCAAAACTGATAGTGTGATGATCTGTGTAGTTGGGTGTGGCGAGATACTTTGTATTATACCCTGCAGTATCTTCTCATATTTAAGAATGTTCAATTTTCACAAATTAGTGAAGATACAATATGTCATATAATATAGTGATTTGGCATCGAACATTTTGCTGGACTATCCATCTTACGTTTCTTAGAGCTGTCTTCAAGCAAAAATATTTATTAGTGCAGGCAATAGTGGAAGATGTAGGTGTGTAAATGATGTCTGTATATGTAAGTAAGTATGCTTGCAATAGTTTCTCAAACGCACTTGTCGTTTCTAGACATTCTCCCGAATGTGAATTACCGGGCAGACAACTCCTTGCAGACACCAGACCAGTAGTGGTCAATATCGAATACGGTTCCAATGATGATAATCGTATCGTGTACGAACTCCATACCTTAAAATGCTCACTGATGAGAGTAGTCAACGTATTTAACCTCCATGCCAGGAGTAAAACTCGAACCCACAGAGTGTGGTACTGACCGCCAGCGCCCTAACCATTCGGCCATCATCCGGCGTGAATTTAAGGAACCCTAAAATTACAAAATATTCATTAAATATTTAGCTTCTAAAATTATCATGAGACCAAAAGAAGCTCAAGGAAAAGGAAGAATACACACTGAGTACGAAAAAAACTCACTTTCCAAAATTTAGTCAAATGATTGCTAGATTTCCAGATTATTCCTGGGATAAATCGTCGATTTAAAAAAGGGGGGGGGGGAAAAAGAGAGAAACTAAAAAAAATATGTACCGTGAGTTATGTGGCCTGTAACTGTAATTTTGAAATCGTGACAATATTCGTCGTTTAGAGCGACTGAAATTAAATGAAAGATTATATTTTTGAAGAGCACGAAAAGAAAGTTATGAGAAATCGGTAGCGATAAGAATACTTCGCCTGGAAACTTTATTGATTTTTGTTGCTGCGCTTGCATTGCGTTAAGAAAACTTTTCACTCGAGTTTCGTAAGTAGTTGATGATTAATTTCAGCGACGTAGAAATCACTTGAATAAAAAGGAAGATGTGAGGAAGGAAGGGGTGCCATGATTTGCAGTCAAATTTATTGATAGAGGAAATGTCTGAAGCTGTTTTCGCGCTTTCCAGCTGCTGTTGCAAAGTCGTTTTTTTCCCCCCTTCTGTCGGCGGAAATGAGGCAAAAATGAATTAGAAATAAAATTTTAGTGTTTTGTCTTCACATTTGTTATTGGATTGCGATAATGGAGTTGGACGCCCGGGGAAACTAGTAGCGCAAGTCTCGAGATGAAAATGATTGAACTGACGTCGAGTATGTGATTACATGTAGTTAACGTTATCGGTTCAGTCCACATTAATTAGTGCGTAAGTTTGCTTTTCCCCCTCATTCTCTATTCAAAAAATATTTCCAGCTAGATGAAATCGCGTGGTTATGTATTTCAACTGCTGGCTTTAGCTCTGATGTTAACGTATTAGGAAAATTCGCTGTAAAATTATTTTAAAATTCTGTTCCGGAGTGGATTTAGTGACTTTCGAATGGCAGTCTGCAATTTTTTTCACTTTTACAAAAAGTCCCTTGGGTTATTCGACTTTTTTGTCACAACATCACATAACAAAGAGCACAGGTTCGTTTCACATTATGTATTAACTACCCATCATGAATTAATAAGTAATCTAACATTAAAAGTGCGTTTTATATTGTTCTTTTCAAGTCTGCATTATGTAATTGCCACTGTCGTGTTTTGAAGAAGATACATACACTCAGGCAATATAATAATGATTTAGGCTTTTAGATACGTTTGAGGAGCTATCTAGCAAAGATATTGCAAAAGTGATGCCAGAAAAAGGAGAATATTCTTAATACTTGCTAGTTTAATTGTTTGTGTGACCGAAGTGTTCATTCTTTGTTCTGGAGTTACGAAGAACTAGATATTAGGCGGGACATAACACCAGTGACGTATTTAAGTTTTTTGCAGCCATAGGTCAACATTTTTTAGGTCCCCCATCCGATACATTTGAATGCAATAAGAAAAGTATAAATTTTTACCATCTGTGATAACTCATTAATCATGTACGTTTATCGTTTACCTGTTGTTGAAGTGTTATCGTGAAACAAAGTCAAACTTCTTTTGTTTATAAATATTTTAGATAAATTACGAAAATCGCATGGTAAAATAGTTTTTTTTTTTTTTTTCATGGGCCTGCAGCCTGATTGGTCTAAGTCCTAAATCCGCCATTACACAAGACGATTGAAAATCAGAAATTTCAATACTACTAGCCGCTGCGCGACCAGCATGGTCGCTTTTAGTTTTATATTTTCTTTTGCAAAACAACTCAACTGAAAGTAACATACATATGTAAGGAATGTTACCCTTACCTATCATCATAAATATACGTTGTTAAGAGGTATTCTCCATAAGGCTGATTCTAAACCATCGTGATTAAAAAAATTTGAATTTCCATTACTCCAGAACAGAGAAGACAGAGAAACCCAACACCAAGATTTTAAAAATTACATCCCTCTCTGTATGTACTATTTTTCAAAATTAAGATATATATACACTTTATTATTACATCAAATAAGAAATTGTTGGGGAAAAATTTTTTCTCTTAAAAAATGGAGTTAAAATTCAGCAAGTACTAAATTATAGTGTGGATTACATCACTCTCTGTATGTGCTATTGTTCACAATTCAGATATCTACACTTAATCCTATCAAATAATAAATTGTTGCGAAAATTTCTTCACTTATAATATATTAGTTTATTATAAAACGGAGTAAAAATTCAGGAGAATACTGAAAAAAGTGTAGAAAATTAACTATTACTGGCTGTCGGTTGCATTGGCAGCAACGGTTAAGCCTAACGTCGTGATCATTTATGTTCTCTGTTTCACGCCTCTCTCTTAATGAATTATTTCTTCTTCGCTTTCTTTATTGAGACTGTTTCCGATTTTCACTTGATCGTGCAGCTCGCCTTCGAGCATTCCTGATTTCAGTGCGTAAATCCATGTTGAAACACGGTTGCAAATTGCGGACGGCCGGTAATGTTTACATCTGGTAGTTGCAGCCGTTGCCATTCGGAGTGTAGAAATATCGTCGATTTTTGTGCCGCATACCTACGCGTTTTATATATATAGATTTAACTTAAAGAACTAGATCTTACTTTAGGAGAGATTGACAGTTAAACAAAAATTTATTTTAATGCATAATATTTGTTACTGAAGGCTACAATTTAATAGCACTTTCAGCTCTCCCAGGAGAGCTAAGTAATAGCACAATGCTTGTTAATGGTGATATTTACAGAAATGCCTTTCCCACAAGCATAGATTTAATCACCAAGGGACCTAGATTTTGTAGTTGTCTTGAGCCCAAAACTTTCACTGGCTCAAGAAGCCTAGACTTTAGCTACAAGCGACTAGGCATAATTGTACGTTGCTCGCATTTTTCATTCCAGTGCGTTTTATGCCTTAAAGCTGCTGTGTACTAACCCTATTGGATTTGCCCAACTCAATGCTAACACACGGAGGAAATGTGTCTACTATTTACAGCTACATAAATGCCAATAATCCAATGAAAATGGTATTTTTAGATAGCCTGAACTTTTCTGCACCTAACAATAGTATTCAGTTTATAAATTGCGTCCACCAAAGGAATTTAGGAGCATTTAAAACACTACTCCAGATTTTTACCCTACCCCCCCCCCCCCGAATAATTGAAATTGTAAAACACTATTTGAATTTTTTTTAAACTTAAAATGCCCCAAGGTATAAAATTTCTTTCTGTATTACGGAGTACAATTAAAAAAATAAATAAATAAATCATTCAGACCAAGTCGGCTATCCTTGGACACATTTTCTCCATAGGTTAATATTGGGGTGAGCGAATCCAATAGGGTTGGTACGCAGCAGTCTTGCGCTTAGATAGGGAAGCGAATCGATTTATTCAATGAATTCGAATTTGCCCTATTTGACTTATTACGTGCAAATGCGAGATCGATGTATTATTGCGGTTTAAGAGACCTTGAAGACCTGGAACTCAGTTTAATTTTGCGACTGAGCAAATAAGAGAGTTTACTCTGCGCGTCAAGTTGACGTAATGCTTTAAGAAATCTAGAGGTCGTACGCCGATCTTGGGCCGTGTTAAAGAATAAAGAAACTCGTGAACTGTAGAAAAGTGATCACAATTGTTTTTTCTAGAGATGTTCAACATCGAACGCCGAGTCGGGGTGTGGGGGATTTAGGTACCTACGTCTCACACTTGTCTCGGAATAGCACACTCCCCCTTCCTCACCCGTGACTGTTCTCTCGACTATGCATTTATGAATATATGCGTTTTTACGTTTGCTAGATCTTTTTTTGAACGGTTATCAAATTGTATTCTAATAAGATAAACGTTGTGAAGGTTTAATGTCGGGTGACTCTATTGGCTTTAAATGGCCGTTATGAATGCCATCACTGATGTTAAAAAATAAAAGAATTCATTGTTATGTTACGCCTTTGTTGTATTAATACGATATAAGGAAGTGCCAGTTATCGCTATCTGAGTTCGTATCAGCCCCAAGGTCTTTGTTCAGTGTTTTTCTTCCTCTCCTTTCAGTATTATCATTTCCTTGGCGAAGTATATGCGAAATATTTGGTATCGGGAAAGCGTGAGTGAGAGTGTGTCGGGAATATTATCACATGGGAGTATCTGATAAGGAAATCGTGACGTTTCGAGCGATATTGGATGTTTCTGATGCAATTTCGACCCTGAACTTACCGATATAATACGATAAATATTTTTCTCGCTTTAATTCATCGCTAATATTTTTTTTTATTATATTTTTAAAATGTTATCGTTTTTGAAGAGGCTGATTGCGAGGACCTTGCCGAGAGTGCTGATATTATTAGTTTGTCTTATATTGGAAGGTTATAGCGAAAACGTTATACAGCGAAAACGCGACTTTTATGTAACGGAAGATTTGATTTCTTTTACTTTCGACGACGCAATAAGATTATTTGCCGCTAATCGCTGCATTTTCAAGATTTCATATCGGGAACAGCGGGTGCCACAAAAATTCAACCCCTCCTCAAATCATCCCATATATCCATAACCTTATGTAAATATTTTGTAGAATAACTTTCTCCTATTTCCTGTATATATTGACAGCAATTGAGCTTATGATATCGCGAACGGGAATCTGACTTGTCAGTTTCTTAAACATTTCTTTTTCTATAAACAAATTTATGATCAAAAGATCTTATTAATTAATCTATTATGTCCTTTTAATTTTGGTGTCAATCGATTACACTGAAAACAATTTTGTCCGCATTAAGCTCGTCCATTAAGGCTGCTGTGTACTAACCCTATTGGATTAGCTCACCTCAATGGTAACCCTATGGAGAAAATGTGTCTACTATTTGCAGCTACATAAATGCTGATTAATCAAATCAAAAAGGTATTTTCAGTTAGCCAGAACTTTTCTACACCTTGCAACATGATTTATTTTTATAAATGTCGTCCACCAAAGGAATTGATGAGCGTTTAACACACTTTATCAGATTTCCTCCCCGAATAATTTAAATTTTAGAATATTATTTATATTTTTTAAAACTAAAAATGCCCTGAGGTGTAAAATTTCTTTCTCTATACAGAGTACACTTTTATTTAAAAATCTTTAAATCCAAGTCGGCAATCCTTTGACAGATTTTCTTCATAGGTTAACATTGAGGTGAGCTAATTCAATAGGGTTAGTACACAGCAGCCTTAAGCATTGAAAAACAAGGCAAAATTAGCGAAAAAAAGATGCAATTCAAAAATTAGAAATTTACTTCCATAGTAAACAGCAACCTTAAAAGTACGTGTTTTTAATTCTCATTCCAGACGGGAGAAGGAATCGTCGAATCTGACAACAAACCGCAATTTATCTGGCAATACTCGATAAATCTTGCGTTGTACTGTTTCTCATCTTGACGATGCGGAGAAGGTTGGGCTAGCTGGTGTGATAAATGTGATATGCGTTCCCTCCATATTCACTAACTTGCGCGGTTTGAAATTTTGACTTGAATAATAGTAGCCTCTAGCATTCAATGGTCAAGTTTCCTCAGGCCATCTCAGGCTAGTTGAATCCCCACAGAAGGAAGGATAGACGCTCGCTGTCGTAAATGATCCTTCACCATCGATATTAAACAAAGTCTATCTTGGTAAGAGAGGTATCAGTCTAAAATTAAGTGGAATTATTATGCTTGAAAAGTGTAACCTCTCTCTCTCTCACACACAGATATTATATATATATATATATATATATATATATATATATATATATATATATATATAATGTGTGTGTGTCTGTGTACGTATGTATGCGCACACAATATATAATATATATATTTTAACGTGGATTTTATCGTTACAGTTTTCTTATTAATTGCACCTACTTTAAATACGACTAATTATTAATTTAAAGGATGTAATCACCTTAATGTTTGTAATATTGATATTAATCTTAGGATCTTTCGCTATAAGCATTTTAGCGTAATTCATGTATCGCCCCTCTTTTACGTGGGAGGTCTAAAATGGTACAGTAACCACCGCTTATAGTGATCAGTGGTTATAAGAATCAACCGTTTATAAGAATCAATATCACGAAAACAAAAACAAATGTATTATTTCCATATTAAAATTTTCGCTTTAAAGAATTAATCCACCGGTTTTAAGAATCGGTTTACACTCTTCGCTTTCCTTTCATTTTTCCAAAAACACCACTTAAACCCTCAAAAAGTGCGAAATTCTTTCTTTTTTTAAAAAGAAAGATTGATAAGATGGGATAGAATATAATCTTAAAATTCATCCCTTTCTTTGTTAGACATAACATAATAGTTTCCCCTTAAACGCTTTAGCATAACACTATCCAATTAGCTTGACCCAGGGGCATCTTTACCCGTCTGGGTCCGATTTCACTTTTCTACACTGACAAACAAATAGGGACTCTTTTTCCCACCTCCCACATCCTGGTTGCGGCTTCCTGGACCCTGAAATGCATAAATCTTCGGCGAAGTGTCCACTATCACGTGACATTAGTAGATTCAGCACAGTATCAAACCGTGAAATTTAAGCTAGAAGGTGAATCTTCTTCTGAGACTATTAGTATTGAAAGAGGTATAAACAGCCTCCTGAAAACTTCATTACGGCAAACTACCATAGAAAACTTTTTCTTGCTCCCTTCCTGTAATTGAAATGTTAAAATTGTTAAGCAGGTATGTGGTAACAAATATTGGATTTTTGTCTTCTCTTATTATAATCATGTGTATCTACTTATAGGTCTAGAAATTAAGTTGTATTTTTAAAATTATAAAAAATAATTTTAATAAAAGATAATTAGCGTAAATTAAAGAGCATTTTATGGTAAATTATCTACTATATGTATATATAGGTGTGTATGCCTGTTCAAAAACCTAAATTTCGGCTATAAGAATCAACCGCTTATAAGAATCAAAAACAGTAATAACAAACATGATTCTTATAAGCGGAAATCACTGTATATCTTTACTCCAGTACTAGCTATTGATAGCATCCGCTATTTTGTTCAGCAATGTATTTTTTTCCAAGAACCCAATTTAAAAGTAGTTTCGTTTATTTGAAACTGCAATTTACTCGTACAGATAATTGGATGTTTTATGGCTCATGCTGTCCTGTTAAAAAGGCCGGACGTTTTCCATCCAGAGGTCGTAGAAATTGCTTTTTAATTGGCATAAGGTACAATATCGCGGACACTCTCTATCTATTTCCCAGACTTTAAGCTTCGACATCTGTTGGCGACCCCCCAACCTTCCTCGTGAGAAATTTCTTAAAAAATTCTCCTGGCCCAGTGCGAAATTCGCCAATCATATTCGGCGCCGCTTCACATCACTCTTGGCTAAGTCCAATCAGCGGCCGGCCCACTCTTTTCGCTCCTACTTGGCTATATATTTTGGCAGTGAATCCCCGTTTTTTTAGCTACGAAGGTTTGTTCTTTACTGCGGTTTTACCGATGAGTTCCGATGCTACTCGTCGCGGCACCGGTAGGCCTTCTCCGTAGACCTGTAGCCTCTTCTCGTATTTGGCGATACTTTAGTTTAAAATTAGGTTTATACAACCCTAGCCTGTGTGCGCCTTGTCCAGAATGAAAAGAGATTACTCAGTCAGATTTATAGATAGAGCTACATTTTTTTGATAGCTAGCTGCTTCCTTTTTTTTATGCTTAAGCACCCCCCTTCAGTTCGGCTTGCCGACTGTTGGGGGAAGCTAACCTTCATGATGTTTTTTTTTCATTCATTTCTTCATTTTACTACTGTAAGCTTTGACCGGAGTGGTCATCATATTTTGAGCTCAGGTGAACTAGAGCATTCGACTGTGTATGTAGCTTATCATAGCCCTTATGTTTTTGATATTCAAGTTGTAGTCAACGATCGTTAATATAAAATAAATAAGTTTTTTTCATAACCAAGTCTAATTCCTTATTGAAATACTGCTAGAAAGTTAACATTGGTGAATCTGGGTATTTGCGGTCATCTCATCTTCACAACGATTCGACGATCCGGTCTATAGGCATTGGTTGCCGAATGGTGTCTTCTACGAGTTTCGCTACAGGTTATTACTTCGGTTCTCCAGCTTTTCAGCGTCGCAGAAATGTACAGTGCCTTCCATTGTGTTGTGTAGTTACTGAGAACTTTCTTAGTCCCAAGAACTCTTCCCGAGGTCGTCCTCACTACCTTCCTTTCTAAAAGTACTCTTTTACAGAACTTTGAATAACCTGGTGGTCTTCCCTCTGCTCATACATCGTTTTAGTCACTAAGACTATAAGAACTTGTGTTCATTTAACCTAAGTTTCCACGCCACCGAAGCGTTCCGAATTCATCATTATTCCTCGGACTTCTAATTTCTTCAGTATATATATATATATATAGTGCTTTTTTTTATATAGGTAGGTATACTGTGTTTTCTCAAATAAAGGTGCGTATTTTTAGAACCGTGTTTTCACACGTCACATCACAGGAGAACAAAAACCTCGCAATTAAAAAAAAAGTTATATATTAACAATTGATTCGTAAGTTTCTTAAAATTTCGGTTAAGTTAAGCCAAAATAATGCTTTTTAAAAAAAGGTGGGGATACGTCGTATCGCGTACCCCCAGAAAACATTCCATATATATATATATATATATATATATATATATATATATATATATATATATATGACGAGCTCGCTACCTACACCCTTCCCAGTACGTCGTCTTAAATCCAAACTTACTCCTTCTTAATCTATCTTTACTTAATTATTCATGTTATGGCAGTCAATGAATTAAAAGGCCGGTGGCAAAGGACTACAATTAATATATCTAACATCGTTTATTTCCAAAATCTTAAGCTACCTGATTCAATCTGATGAATTAAATCCAACAGTCATCAAGCTCCCGCGAGACGCGTGACTATCTCCATCAAGAATTTCCCGCCGTCTGATTAAACGCTATTGTTTTTCTGCCATCCAAAGCCACCACGCATGCCCACATGATCTCTGTGACGCATACACCGGCGATGAACCATAGGCGTGGCCAGATGTCAATCAATCCAAAGGGAATTTCCCCGATTTCTCTCGATGTATTTCGAACCAAGATATGAGAATAGTGGCGAATTACGCCACGACAATAAATTAATTACTAAGCCCCCCTTTAAATTTAGAATAATTATTTCGTTCCCGCTTAAGTCTGACAACTTTCCTCCCCCGTCCCCCTGAAGGCACGCACACAAATGGAGTAGCTAATTCCATCCGGCAAGTCTTCAAAAGAGAAAACACTAAGATTATATTTCAAAATCCCAAATAACTATCAACCGAAAAAGATTGCTGAGTAGGGACGTCTCCCCAGTCAACACAAATTAAATTAAACCTAACCCAAAATTTTATCTATTCACGCCTAGCCAGATTGAATCGAGGTACTCACAAGTCTCCATTTGAGACACAATTGTCATTGACGAGCTATTAATCATCACAATATAAATTTCCAAAATTACAAAGATCACTAAAAAACACAATTATCATCAAATCTTATTACAGAAAAACACAATAATACCTCAATCACAAGTAAATATAGTAACCACTCAGTTCTTGTTAACAAATGTAGAAGTCCAAATCTGTACAACCAAAAATAAAAATATCAACTCTGTAAATCAGACGCTGTACATCACTCTTCATCTGTGCACAAAACCCAAAAAACATATTTTTCGAAATTACATCATAATATTACACTTGTTTTATGAGATCCAAATTGATAAAATATACACAAAGTAGCTTAAAAAAGAGCGTTTAAACTTTTTTTTTTCTCTTTTTCCTTATATAAACAACACATAAAGTTTAACCACATATGTGGAGTCAAGAGGGTGTTAGGCACCCAACATGTATAATCACTTAAGAAATGGATCTCTGAACTTTACATTATTGCTATTTCTTTATACAAAAAAAAAAGACACATCATAAAATTTTACCAACCCAATCAATAAAATCAAGAACACACAATTTGAATTTTAAAAATATATGAGAAACAGTAAATTGGAATCTAAAAATGTATGTAATCAACTTTCAAAATTATCTAGATTACTCAAAGCAGTTTCTTTTCTCAATGCTTATTACGCACTTTTCCTGATCACTCAATGACTTACTTAAAACTAATCCTAATGACATGAGGAGGCATGTGAAACAGGCTCATGCCCGGTCAAAACATTAATCATTTTATTATTTATTGACAAAACATGTTAAAACTCACATTTTCAATATGCTATTCAAATCTTACCAATTTCAAGGCCACAATATTTCGTAACTTTCACATCTTACATTAATGCAAATTCCACACGTCATTTTTTTTTTATTATTATTATTTCGATATAGTAATATACACTTAACAATCAGAGGCCCTCCTCATTAAGCTTGCCGGTCGACCAAAAATATACACTAAAAAAAACATTTAACACGATATTTATCAAAATGTAACTTAAAATACTACTCCATAACACTCAAATAAACACAAAATATATACAAGGGATAAAAATGACCATCGTCGCACCAGGAAATCAGAATCTGCAAAAATTTTAAAATTGCTCCTAATTTAGTACATTACTTTGCTTTCCCCCCCCCCCTCCCCAAGAACAAGATAGATACACAAGTTAATTTCATAATAGTATAACTTTAAAACATTACGAATTGTTGGTTAAATATCAATTAATTTTTCTTGAAACATGAAATAAGTCTGTCAAACTCAAAATCCTTATCAAATCAACAAAACCTTCACAAAAACAACAAATTTTTTCAGCAGTCATTAAATCCGCTGAGAAAAATATGAAAATTTTACATATCTTATCACAAATCTATTTAAAATGTGTCAGTTAATATTCATCATTTAACCCAATCCTCAAGTTGTGACTAAAGTTTAACATACTCTTCAGTGAAACTGGGTGGGAAAGCTCCATGCTTATAAAATTGTATGGGTTTCAAAAATACAAAAATACTCAATTCAATAACATAAAACTAATCTCATCAAAAATAATATTCCTCAAAAAACCCATATCGTATTTAATATTCTGACACAGTATTATAATCAATACACATCGTTTTAATCAAACAGTTCTTTCGAAAACCAAGCTTAACTCATTTCACATAAAAGTTTAATAAAACGGAGCTTACCGGACTTGATTTATCCTGTCAAACTAAAAAAATTTTACTTTTTCTGCACGAATTTTTTGTTTCTTTTAATTTACACAAAATCTTCTTCTGTTCTCCGGATGATGTTTGTTAAAAAGCCGCCTCTGCTTTAGATGACCGAAAACCATGGCGTTATCGTTTTGTTTTAAAACGCAGATCTGACAGAATTCCTGTTGCTTAGCAAATTCACAAACCACGCACCGCTGTCTTTAAAAACATAACTCAAGCTGGTTGCAGAGTCGGGAGAGAAAAAAAAAATTACATAACTTCCTCGTTTCGAGGTCTTTTGGCGAAACACAGCGCAGAGAGAGCGAAACTCACTGCGACACACCCACGATGACTCTCTCTGGGAGAAAAAAATTGAACTCGTGAGCGCGATGATTCGACGACTGATGAAAATCGGAACGGCAAAGTTATCCTCGCCGCGCAACGGTGTTGGCACAATTGGACACTCCGAAGACACAAGCAGGCAAAGCGTTGTTAATCCACACAATTGAAGTCGAAACATCATGTAGGTCGAATGGTATCCCGACTGGAACTCTGCGACGGCAATCGTTGTCATTGGTTTCTGCACGAAGCATCAGCACGAAAATTGCAGCTCCAAACCACTATTCTTCTTCTCAACCAACGCGTCAACGCAGTCACGAGGGAGCATGACGAGAACTTGGATAAAATTTTATTTTTTAACTTACATTTTTAAAAGCTGTGGGGTGATTTATTTTCCCTCGCGCGATCCCAAAATCCTGCGCGACTGTTGACGAGCTCGCTACCTACACCCTTCCCAGTACGTCGTCTTAAATCCAAACTTACTCCTTCTTAATCTATCTTTACTTAATTATTCAAGTTATGGCAGTTAATGAATTAAAAGGCCGGTGGCAAAGGACTACAATTAATATATCTAACATCGTTTATTTCCAAAATCTTAAGCTACCTGATTCAATCTGATGAATTAAATCCAACAGTTATTAAGCTCCCGCGAGACGCGTGACTATCTCCATCAAGAATTTCCCGCCGTCTGATTAAACGCTATTGTTTTTCTGCCATCCAAAGCCACCACGCATGCCCACATGATCTCTGTGACGCATACACCGGCGATGAACCATAGGCGTGGCCAGATGTCAATCAATCCAAAGGGAATTTCCCCGATTTTTCTCGATGTATTTCGAACCAAGATATGAGAATAGTGGCGAATTACGCCACGACAATAAATTAATTACTAAGCCCCCTTTAAATTTAGAATAATTATTTCGTTCCCGCTTAAGTCTGACATATATATATATATATATCGTCCGTGTTCTGTAAAAAGGGCGAATAACCATAGATTTACATACATATTCGCCCTTATAATAGAACGACGATCGATATATATATATATATGTCGGACTTCGACCCTTGTGGGGCTATTATGAACCGGAGTCGCACCACTCAGCCCGAAGCCTATATGGGCCTGGTCTGGATCTTCCGGCCAGGTGGCATTAGGGACAGCAACAACAACAACCGCACATACACATGCAATATAAAATGCTTTTTTCGGCTTTTTTTTTTCTTCATTGTTTTGTTGGAATGAAGTGTTGCTAAATTTTTAGGACCCACTAAAATGATCTTGTGGTTCATAGGTATCTGAATACGCACATACTCTTTTCTTAGAGAAACTTATTCAGGAATTTTCTCTGAAATCTCGTAAAACAAAATTTCAAAGCACCTTTTGTTAGTCGGACATTAGCTCTGCCGTTCTCATCTTTATAGAAAGGTGTTAGATCTTGGGCTCTATTCCACAAAAAATTTCACACACAATAATTAACTCTCATAGTATTTAAATTCTTTATTCCTCTCTCTAATGAATAAAGCTAGCTCTCTTACTCTGTCTCTCTCAGAGCTATACAACAACACTGACTCCCCCCTCTCTGGTCAGGGAGCGTCCCTCATAGGGTTGCTACATTTTTGGTATGACGCTTTCGTAGACGGGTTGCTACATTTTTGGCATCTGCCAGAACATACCGCCACGCCTTGCAATGTTTTTAAACATTCAAGAAAGGTAGATTACATACACTTAATGGACTGGATTAGATACAAAAGTCCAATATTCAATAACACAAATGCAAATACAATATAAAAATGAAATCACATGATAGCTCTTAAACAATAATACGATTAAAAAAAACAAATTAATTAATTATTCAATCATGGGTAGGAGACATAACTTCGAAATTGGGCGCTTGTATTCACCCAATGCAGTTTTAACTTTGACAACTCTAACCTTTGAGTCTTTTCCAGGATAAATTTCACAAATTCTTCCTAAAGACCATTGACACGGTGGTAAGTTATCCTCCTTAACAACTACTAAGTCTCCTACCTTTGCATTATCCTTCTCAAACTTCCACTTGTTCCTCTGTTGCAAATGGCTGAGATAATCTGAATGCCATCGTTTCCAGATTATCTGCACATTTTTGGTTAAATTTTGCCAGTGATCAAGCCTATTTCCATCAATAATTGTTAAATCAGGTTCAACTATTGATGTAATAGGTCGCCCAGTTAAAAAATGGGAAGGGGTCAAAACATTTAAATCATCAATGTCAGCAGATAACGGAACAAGCGGGCGAGAGTTTAACATTCCCTCCACCTGAATTAACACTGTCAAAAACTCTTCGTAAGTCATTTTTAAATTGCCTAATACTCTCTTAAGGTAATATTTAATGGATTTTACTCCTGCCTCCCAGATACCTCCGAAATTTTGGGGCTCTAGGGGGAAGGAACTTCCAATCAATACCCTCTGATGACATATAGTTTGCTAGAGTTTCATCTGGTAGCTTCACTAACCTTTGCAACTTTTTAAGCTCATTATTCGCGCCTACAAAGTTTTTCGCGTTGTCAGTAAACAACTTAGCGCATTTGCCCCTTCTAAATATAAACCGTTTAAGGGCAGCAATAAACGAAGTCGATGTTAAATCTGACACTACTTCCAAATGCATTGCCTTAGTCACAAAGCAAATAAATATGCATACATAAACCTTGTGATAGATACCCTTCCTTTGACCCTTATACTTAACATAGAAAGGGCCGCAAAAATCTGCCCCTGTAATATTGAAGGGAAAGGTTTGCCTGACTCTTTCTCTAGGCAAATCGGCCATCAACTGATCCATTACCTGTGGATTAGCCTTAAAGCAGGTAATGCAACCATGTACAATTCTCCTACATATGCTTCGCCCATTAATTATCCAAAACTGCTGCCTAATTTGATACAGTAAAGCTTGAGGCCCTGAATGCAAATACTTTAGGTGAAAATATTTAACAATTAACTCTGTTAATTTATGCTTGGTTGGCAACAAAATTGGAAACTTTTTCTCATAGGGTAAATTACTATTACTCAGTCTGCCTCCTACCCTTAAAATACCATCCTTATCAACAAAGGGGTTTAGATTGTTAAGTGGGCTGGTCTTAGAGCCCTTTACATTGGTTAGCTCATCTCTGAAGGTCTGATGCTGTACTAACTTTACCAGATATAACTGAGCTTTTTCCAGTTCTCTGTGTCCAATGGCCCAGTCTTGCGGTCTATTACTTTGCAGTTTTCCACAAACCTGAAAATAAAACTCAATACCCGAAGGATTTTTAAGTACTTGTTACTAATATTTAGTAAGTCATTCACAAAATTGTTAGTAGTTATGTTTAAATTAACCACATTAGAGTCACAAAGAATTTTCAGCTCTGGTGTATGGTCATCTTTTATAACTGCCTCTGGAACTGGTGTATTGGGATACTCGTTGGTTGTCAGGTATTCAGGTCCACTCCACCAAAGTGAACAATCAGATAACTCTTGGGGGTTCATTCCTCTGGATATTAAATCCGCTGGGTTCTCGTCGGATGGTACATGACGCCACTGCGACATGTCGGTCAGTTCTTGTATTCTTGAAATACGGTTCGCAACAAATGTTTTAAGCTGATAGGGTTCTTTGTTTATCCATGATAGGACAATCATAGAATCGCACCATAAGAAAGTACGCTGTATCTCACATTGTATCGAAGATTTAATCTTTCGAATTAGCTTAGCTAATAATAAGGCTGCACAAAGTTCCAACCTTGGTATGGTTGTTCTCTTTATGGGTGATACACGAGATTTACTCGAAATTAGGTGCACTTGGATTTTTCCCTCATTTGTTATTGATTTACAATAAACAGCCGCACCGTAAGCTACTTCCGATGCATCAGAGAACCCATGCAATTCTATCACTGCAGGATTTTCCTGTAAAATGCACCGACCAATTGTTAAGCTGTTTAGATGTTGCAGCGACTCAATAAACTTCTTCCACTCTTGTTCTTCCTTTGATGGCAGTAAGTCAACCCAGTCAATTTTTAATAGCCAAAGCTTCTGAAGCATTATTTTTGCTTTAGTTATAACCGGTCCTAACAGGCCCAGAGGGTCAAACAGTCTTGCAATCGTGGAAAGAACATCTCTTTTACTATAGGAAGATTTCAAATCAGGTTTTACGTGAAATGCAAAACAATCAACACTTTGATTCCAAAAAACTCCTAGTGTTTTGGTTTCCTCGGGATTCGAAAAAGTATAATTTTCTTCATTGCTTTGTACAAGTGTTTTATCATTACTGCACCATTTATGTAAAGACATTCCTGCCTTTTTGAACATTCCCACTAATTGTTTTTGAAGCTCTTCTGCCTCATTCAAAGTTCTTGCACCACTAAGTATATCATCTATATACATGTCTCTCACCACGACCTGAGCTGCTAATGGAAAGTGGTGGGCTTCATCTATAGCTAGTTGTTTCAACGTTCGCGTAGCCAAGAATGGAGCGCTAGTGGTGCCGTACGTGACTGTGTTTAACTCGTAGGTTTTTATGGGTTCATATATTCCCTCTTTCCACACGATTCGTTGTAACCTCCTCTGATCTGGATGAATCCATATCATGCGGTACATCTTCTGAACGTCCGCAGTGAATGCAAAAATGTGAGTTCTGAATCGAATCATTATCGAAAGGAGGTCATCTTGCGGCACCCCTCCATTATATTGTAGAGAATTTAACGAAGTTCCGCTGGTTGTTACAGAAGAAGCATTAAAAACTACCCGAAGTGGTGTAGTATTACTCTCTGGACGATATACGCCTAAATGGGGTATAAAATACATACCCTCTTCTTCATTATCTGTAACCTCAGTCATATAACCCATTGCTTTGTACTCGGCCAAAAAGTTCTTATACAACTCTAAATAAGAAGGCTCTAATTTCAGTTTATTCCATAATGAATTAAGTCTTCTAACAGCAATGGCTCTAGATCTGCCTAAGCACGCTGGATTTTCTTTTAGGGGCATTTTCACTATATATTTCCCAGTTTCATCTCTCGTATGGCTTTCCAAAAAGTGCTCCTCACAAATTACAGTTTCTTTATTTTTTATCGGCTCTGATTCGATATTCTCAATTTCCCAAAAACCTCTCAATAATTTATCTAAATCAACGCTATCTTTAACAAGCCCACAGTGTATCTTATTTACATTAGAAGCTAGTACATTTCCACTAACAATATATCCAAAGACTGAATTTTGCAAAATTAATTTAGTGTCTAAGGGATGTATTTGACCAGGAATTAAACTCTCGTAGAATATTCCAGCTCCTAATAATGCATCTATGCTACCAGGTACATCAAAATTTTCATCTGCTAGTTTTATTTTGTTAAATCCCTGTTTGTTTACATTCAGGCGTTCCGAAGGTACGAATGAATCCGTTATTCGCGGTACGATTAAAAGATCTAGATTTGTTTGGAAACTCATATCTGCATTCGTTAACGTTGCATTAGCTTTTGACTTCACATTCATCGAAATATCATTTAAACCTGACAAAACTCTATTTATTTTTTCTTTCCTTAATCCTAGCCTTTCGGTGAATGAAAGAGTGATCAAGTTACACATTGATCCCGAATCCATCAAGCATCGTAATTTTTGAGTATTACCCCTCTCATCCTTAATAAAACAGTTAATTGTACTCAGTAAAACAATTTTACAGCTGTCATCACTTCTCGTTGTAAATAATTTATTAGGTAACTCACTGCTTGTTGATGGTATAAACTCTGCCGAGAACGGCGAAAGATTTTGCCCTTCATTGGAAGAATTGCGAGTCTCTTGATTCCCAACATAGTCCGCGCTAAACTCATTCTTTTTGTCAGACTGGTCTGCAATTTTCTCTTGAGAAAAACAAAGCGTGTAGTGATGTGATTTTAGACAATAACTACACCTGTATTTTGATTTACATAGCGCAATTTTATGCTGAGCAAGACAATTAAAACATAATTTATTATTTTTAACAACATTTAATCTCTCATTAACTGATAGTTGTTTATAATTAGTGCATCGATACAAAGGGTGGGATTCTGAGCATAATATGCATTTAGAATTTTTCATATCAGAAAAAAACACTTTCGACACATTTTTTGAGTTTGGGTATCTACGAGATGCATTATAATTCTCTGACGGTTTTCCTCGCGAAGTTGTATATAGATCGACTTCCTGGGATAATTTTAAAGGGTTAAACCAACCATCTGCTTCCCTTATGCTAATATGGGATGCGGTCTCTTTATCTAGAGTCTGGAATATTTTATCCGATACAATTAGTTGGTTTAAAGTCTTAAAATCTGTGACCTTTCTCAATTTTAAATAGTACTCCCAACTAGTTGCTAAACGTGACGAAAACTGAACACAAGTCTCGCCTTGCTGACGAGTTGCTTTTCGAAACTGCTCTAAACAAGCTTGTGGCGTTGGCTCAAATTCCCTCAAAATTAATTCTTTTACTTTTCCATAATCCCCAATTTCCTCGTCTTTCAAATATATAATTATATTAGAGGCTTTCTCACCCATTAAATTTAAAAGAATTTCGGCCTTATATTTATTTGGAACACTTTTTGCTATGAAAGCCCTCTCTAGGGAAGAAAAGAATAAGCCCCAGCCTTCAGCTTTACTTGGTAATTTCAGTGTTAGTGTTCGAATACTTTTTAATAACGCATCCAAACTGCACAACTCAGCATTCTTCTCGGATGATACTTCTGATCTACTTTCGGCTTTTAATTTCTGTAGCTCAAGTTCTGCTTTAGCTCTTTCGAGCCTAATATTTTCTAACGTTATCTGTCGTTGTTCTTCGCTTCTGCGTTCTTCAATGATCGAGTCCGCGATATTCATAACTTGCTCTGGGTCATTTTTATACAGTTCACTATTCGATATGACATTATTTAAATCAGCGACAGTCATTTTGTCATTTATTTTCTCATTTATCTCTGTGGCAATAAGCCTTAAATCTTGCTTTAAAGCGTTCTTAAACATATCTCTTACACTATAAACAACAGTAAAATTTCACTCACTCTCTAATGGCTTCCCGCGTAGTCCAACGGTTTCTCTCTCCACTATAACACAAAGGCACTACGTAAAGAAAACTTCCTGTTATGTATCCATGGGTAGCTGTTCCTGACTCTGGACGGACCAATTAAAATGTTAGATCTTGGGCTCTATTCCACAAGAAATTTCACACACAATAATTAACTCTCATAGTATTTAAATTCTTTATTCCTCTCTCCAATGAATAAAGCTACTGGTAACCTCTGAAGAGAAGATCCCTGAGAAACCCGTCACTCGGGGAGAGTTCTTTTTCGATGAGGGGTGGAACGTTAAAGCGAAGGTCAACGAGAGAGGAATAGATTGTCACCAAACATCCCCCACTTTTCGCCAAATATCGGCATTTGTCCCAAGGAAGAGTCGAACAGGTGTTTTCTGCCGATTGACAATGGTTTAGTCTAAAGAAAACGCAGTGTTTACAAGAAATAGATGGGGAGAAATACACATCTGCAGTTACAATTGAAAGGAAATTTTAATCACTATTGGAACTATTATACCTTTTGGAATATTAACTGCCGTGATGTGCTGTATAATCTGAAACGTTTAAATGCTCATTTCTGAAGTCTATTTTCCAAGGTATAAATTTGCAACCAAGCAAAACATCTTTCCCGTCTTTATTAGCCATAATTTTGGCCAGTTTAAAAGTTAACAAAAACCAAGTTATGAGAAAATATTTCAAAGAGGGGGAAATTAAAGTTTGAAGAAAATTTTCCTTATTCAAATTGCGGAAAATGGGAAAATTTTATAGTGTTGATAAAGTTAATTGTGAATTTTGATTAGGAGAGGTCATTAGGGTAGCACACTTTAAAGGGCAGGGCCGACCTTGCCAGTTGAACCTATTTGATCTGGAAAATTAAAAATATGTCTAAACTGAAATGGCTTTAACATATGAGCTGTTATTTTTGAAAGTGGCATAAGTCCATTTTTCACGTATCGAGATATTTAAAGGTTTGTATTTGAATGAATTTAAAAATATTGGCAAACGTTAATCAATTCGAGTGATGTTTTTAACACTATACACCTTTTAAATTTTACTATGAAATAATAATTATTAAAATTATTTAAAAAATAAACGATTTTTTTAGCTCCAAATGGATTTATACCACTTTCAAAAATAACATATTATAAAAAATAAAAACAAGTGGAAATTAAGTCCATATTTTTATATACATTAGTTTCAGTGAAATGGATATTTTAATGTAAACTCTTACTTACCAACATCACTATCAGACCAAATTGACATATTATCGTCTTTTTTATTGGTATGTGAACTCATTGTAACAACTGTATTAAATGTTATTTATCTAAAACTTTGATTTCCTGCTTTAATAAAAATATTTAAATAATACTCACGCTGCAATCTATTAGTATAAGAAACACAAACCAAACAGTAGGAATTGCGAAAGAAAACCAAAGAAAATCAGTGAAATTACTTCTGACCACTTAATCAGAACAATAATACCGTTATCTTGTTAACGATGTTGTTTTTAAGACACTAGCTAAGTAATATATGCTAAAGCGTAGTGTACACTGAAGTCGTAATAATCAATAATAATTGCAATAAGCAAGTTGCTTTTATTATAATTATTAGGAATGGACTTATTCCACTTTTTAAAAAAAATTTTTGCGATAACATTTTTATAGCCAAAATTCTTTTGTTTACTTTATGAAAAAAATCGTACGAAAAAAAGGTGTGTATATCTTACTAAAATCACCGTTAACTCATTTTTTTAAAGTGGACATACACCACTTTCAAATATTTTATTATGGGGGTGCCATATAAGCGGACCAGCACTACCCCCTATAAATGGACTACATAAACAGAGGCATTTTCAGTGGCGCAAGTCCGGGATTCGATCCGAGCACCCTCAGCACCGAAAGCCAGCGGGTTATACCACAAGGACGCCACAGGCCAGTGTGTAACTATATTTTTATCAAAATATCTGTACATTATATTTTTATCGCAATTTATGCAGTTGGGCCCAGCAATAACTAAGGCCGGGGGTTTTAAAGTGAAGTTCTATTCCGAAATTTGGAGGGGGAAATTGGGGTAAAATTATACTAGAGTTGTGTCTTTTTTGCAGTCATTTTTTGACTGATAAAGAAACTGACAAAGCAATTTCTATAAAACTTGGTGAATACATTTATTTTGATGCAAGAAATAATGTATACTTCAAATTTAGTATTTTTAATTGCATTAATTATTTAAAATTAACATGTTTTCAATAAAAAAAAATGCATTTTTCAAAGTTTTGTAATTTTAATTTTAATTTAAAAAATTTAAGTTTTTAATTGCTTAAAAATGGAGTATACGTTAAATATACATTAGTTTTACAACTTTATCAATATTTTTTGGGAATCTAGAACCAATAGTTTTGCTACAGTCTTGCGCGCAATGGATGCAAGCCAAAACACAATTTTAAAATTTTCATCAAAATTAAAAATGGAAAATTAATTAAAATACCAGTTGTAGAACATTGAAATAATTATTCTACATAGAACATATATTAAGCTTTCAGTGGTAAAAATTTCATGTATTTATGTTTTGTAGGGAATGAGAAATAAAACTAAATGTGACATGATGCTAAATTGCACCTTCAGTAAAATAGTAAGACTCCCGAGACCCCTTAAATGAAAACAAAATTACCGACAAAGATCGCGTCTCCTTTGGCGAAAGAAAAAATAACAGTTGCAAAACCAAAATACTTGAAATCTGTATCTATAATAATAAATTTTTGTATGATCCAGTATTTATAAAAATAAACATGACTCTAAATTTTATTGAGGTTTTCTGAAACTCCCTTACATTACTTCGAGAAATAGTAAGTAATACGATGCAGGGTAAAAAGTCCCAAAATACGTTGATTACATGAAAATGGAAATCAAAACATGCGATGGTTTTCTTAAAGCCTAAATAATTAAAACCTTCATAATTTTCTTAATGCCTAAAGAGAGATAAATACTTTCCGCGGGAAATGGTACTGAGGTGTTGATTATCCCCGACCCCTCATTTTGAGAATCGACCTCCCGGAGGCAGCAACCTTAAAACCGGTCCCAGGTCTCTTCTCTCCAGAGGTGGACTGTAGCTCTCTTACTCTGTCTCTCTCAGAGCTATACAACAACACTGACTCCCCCCTCTCTGGTCAGGGAGCGTCCCTCATAGGGTTGCTACATTTTTGGTATGACGCTTTCGTAGACGGGTTGCTACATTTTTGGCATCTGCCAGAACAAAAGGTATTTAAAACATTAAATTGAAATTGAAAATTATCAATGAAATGGAAAATCGATCCTAATATTGATTAATTCTATGCCGGCGAAATCAAATCATTTTTTCATTGAAGTTGCTGATAAAGAGAGAAAAGGTATTTCGAACGGGATTATCATGTTAAGGACAACCTGAGGAAGACATGTTAATACTAAATGTTTCTTGATAGTTAAAATCAGTTGTCCGTAATGTTTAAACAGCTACATAAGGAGATGAGGTGCTGATTACGCTTACTTGTCTCTGTTACTCATCACAATACGAAATGTCCAGCACACAGTGGTGCACCAAGGGGGGGGGAGGGGTCCTAGCCCTCCCCCCCAAAGAAAAAGAAATTGAATTATGAATATTGATTTTGCATTATAAATATTTTTATCCGTTCATCTTGCCCCCCCCCCCCCAAGAAAAAATCCTGGATGCGCCATTGCCAACACACATAACTGAAATTACTCTCTCTATGTATTATTTTGAATATTTATTCTTCAGAGATTATGTCGAAATGATCGGAATACTCAGTATGGTGCTGTCTCGTTGATCAAAAGCTAGTTTCAAGAAGAGCGGCCGCGAGTGCCTGCTGCTATAAATACGTTTCCTTACCGGGTCCCATTTGAAACTTAAATGCATTTAAAGCAGTTTCTCTTTCAGCAATGTAAATAGATAATGTTAAGATCAACAACCGGGGCGAGATGCAACTCTTCAACCCCCTGGAGTTTGGTATCGTCTCTCTATGTGTCAACAATGGTTATTTTCAGCTCAGGAGAGTGTAAAGCTCTCTTAATATCGAAATGATGTGGGGTAAGAGAGCTTTCTGCCGCGTTTTGTTGGACTCTTGTTTACTCTGAGCAGTACCTTTGTTTGGTTTTATCACCCTATAAATCACAACCGTGTGCGTAGAGGAACAGGATCGCTACGCCCAAAATTCCCATTTTCAGTTAAACCTGCAGAAAGATATATGAAATAATTTTTAACTGGTCAAGTATTGCTTCGAACATTACTGGAGAAGAAAATTGCCATCTATTAAAATGATGTGTGGGTTTTAATATGCATGTATGCATTATCAATTATCAGTCATTACGCTCAATGCTGTTGATTACACTGCGGAAAAAATGTTCCACTCGCTCTGTAGCAACTTCAATAATAAATTAAACAAAAGTACAGTATTTGCCGAAGAGCAATTATAAATTATGTCAACAAATAATATACAGTTTTCTTGGGAAAATAAAATAAGGAAATGAAAGGAAAACGAAACTACCGCCATTTAAACTATTAAAGAGTGCATCTGTTGTCAACGCTAATCTTCCTGTGTTAATCTATGGAGATTCTTTCTTTTAGTATTTTTCAAATCATTGATTAGCAAATATATTTTTATTAAATTTTCGTTTTTTAAATATTAATAATCTAAAGGTAGATATTTAAATTTTAATTTTTTCAATTCTCAACTTTTACAGGGCATTAAATTATCGATGTCTGCCCACGAAATCAAAATACTTTGTGAATAATATTCAAGATTTATGAAAAATGCGTGGATCGCATTTAAAAATGTATTTTGTAATGCTAAGTACATAATTAAGAAACATGCATTTCCTTATCTGCGAGAAGATAAGGACGGAGAGGAAAAATTTCCCGTGCCATATAACACGATCTGCAAGGTCAACTAATGCGCCTCCTTTACATGCTATGTTAAACGAGCGCAGAAATGTCATGTTGGCATTTCTGGTAAATCAAACTATTGAACTCGAACATGGAGCCACCATCTGTGTATCACCAGAACTGTTGCACAATGAGGAATTACGTAATTATTGAAAGCTGTATTGCACGAGTTGTGTAAAACCTGTTTACGGACATTAGTTGAAGAGAAATTAACAAATATAGAAAGTGAACGAATTCGCCAAAAGAAAAAGAAATAAATGTTTATTTACCATAAAACTGTAAGGCAGTGATTTTTATTTTTTTATTTTTAAGGAAAAAGTCAAATTCAAAGCGCAAACCCAGTTCGTTAGAAATCTACCTTCTTTATAAGGAGGTAAATGAAAATCGCTGTTACTATGTGCTGTACACACATTCTAAACATCAGCGTGTCCCTTCATCCGTCTGTGCTGTCACCTTTGGCATGACTATTGTAGTTTAACCAACGGGGAAAAAAAAAACATTTTGATTTAGGTAAAAAAATTTTGTTTTTATTGTTATATGATTTTGAATCAACGTGGTCTTGCTCTTACCACCTTCGACTGAGGGATGAATGTTTCTTAATGTTCTCCATTTCTTACAAATTTCATTTTTGTTAAATTAAACATTTAGTTGAAATTAAATTATCGAAAATGAATTTTAGTGTTATTCTTAAAAGACCTTTATAACAAAATGTAGGAGGGAGAAGGGGAGTCGCAGGATGTGTGTAAAACACTGAAGGGGGTCACTACTCGAAAAAGGATCGTCACTGATCTACAGTTATATGCACTTTCAATCGAGTTAAGCAAACATAAGGATGATTAGCTTCGTGCTTCTTTATATATATATATAACGAAAAAACGCGTCCTATTAAAATAATTTAATGCGTATTCCAAATTCTTTTTTCTGACAACATACAACCCCTCTTCCAAAATGCGACCTAGAAATAGCTGAATTGATATTTTATATTTGCCCTTAATGTACGTGCCGCTGAATCTTTTCCAAGCTTTAGAAATATATGTGGGTCAGGAAAACCGTGCGGTGATTTAAATAATATAAACTATTATAATCTATACTACTATTTAATGAATAATTATTTACAAAAATATTTATAAAGAAGCGTCGTTAATAACATAACATTACAGGCTAAGGAAGGAGCATTATATAGCAGCTGTCTACTGCTATCAGACAAAACACGTCATAGCTAATCGACGTCCATCCGCTCACTCACTGACTGGGGTTACCAGATCTTCTTTAGTTGAACTGGAGCGGCACAAACGGATAAGTGTCATCTGGTGGAATATGCAGGTAGCACAGACCGATGTAGGCTCAGGAACCCCCCCCCCACACACACACACATATATATATATATATATATATATATATATATATATATATATATATAATATTTTTCATACAAGATGTTGGATGACAGGAAGGAACATGGCGTTGAAGCAATAGGGAGTAGTCGTCGAGTGTAGAGGAGCACAGGCATCACAATTGCTGATGAAAACAGTCTTTTATTGTGGAACTCCTTCGTTGGATTAATTACACTTTCATTGTACTCACAACTTATAACTACTACAGGACTATCAGGCTTAAAAACTGTCCTGAGGCTGTCGGAACAACACATAAAAAAATATAGACATTGCAGCATACTTTACGACATCAAATAAGGACAATTTGCAGACACAGGAAGGTTCAAAGGGGACGCAGCGCGTTAAAAATTACATCTTGACAGCACAGCGGCAGAACACATAAAAGCCCAAAAGACGCTGATCTTTCGCCCGAAGTACAGATGCGCTAAACTCTTAATTGGCCAGTTGAAGACATCTGACCGCTCACGTCATATGAGGTGATAATGCATCAGGCGCTTGGAATATTCGATGTTATATAAGATTTTCTCTCTACACGTGGATTAGGGGGAAATATAATCGATTACTTAGTTTATCTCTAGATCAAACTTTGGATTAAGGGGCGATACTTTATTGAGATAAAATGAAAGAATTTCGAATAGGCGTTTTAATAAAGGGCGTGTTATATATATATATATATATATATATATATATATATATATATATATATATATATATAATATAATATACACACACATTCATACAGGATTGTCTCTTCTGAGCTATTTCTCTAGAGATCCACCGCGTTTGATTCGAAATTTTGCCGTAATGGATAGTAATCCTGCTGCTTATACTATCAATTTTTATTGTGATAGGTAAATCTTTTTTGCTAAAATAATGAATAATTTCTTTTAATACGGATTTATTTCCTCCGTAATTGGTACAGTGTTGCATGATTACAGTAAGTAACATTTGCGGTTTCGCCTCAGTGGACCATGGGATACCCTAACATTTCTACTTTCAAAGCTAACACAAGTTTTATATATGAACGCCATATGCCACGAGTATTTTCACTACAAAACGTAGCTGAAATGACATTCTCATAAATGTTCAGGATTTGATTTCGAAATTATCGGCACAATGATAAAGTTGCTGTCAAGTCTTTTCCTTCTGAAAAAAGCTCTAATGATCAGTAGGTTCTAATTATTCGTATTTCAGACCCTGTTAACAATCCTTGGTATAATTGGATTCTTTCGGCGAAACGTTGGGAAGAACTACAAGGTGAGTTTATTTACACTCCGCCCCCGTAACGCCAAGTACAAAGAAATTTTGCTTGTTATCTCAGGACGAAAGCCTAGTAACAACTTTGTTGCATTTCATTATCCGAAGTAGACGGTCTACGTTATTGATATGTTGGACGTAGGAAAAAACAAAAATCACTATGAAATCGATATTTCGTGCGCTCCGAGATATTTAATGGAAGACTGCACTTTTTTTCTTTTTTTTTTTTGGGGGGGGGGGGGGTGTTTAAAAACTTTCAGTGGATTTTATTGAATTTTTTTAAACCTCTAATGCTGTAGGCACTTGTCCAGAGACAATTAGCTCAAACGTTCGCGATTTTTTGTTGCTGCTTTTTATTATAGTAACACCATTTAGGTGAGCCAACATTACCCCTATGAGGGGACAGCAATAGAATGTCGGGAGCCATGTCGGGATTCGAATCCAGGCCCACTGCGTGGGAGGTCACGAATCTGTATTTTATCATGTAGACCGCATTTTATTGAAGGGTAATTTGCCATTCTATTAAATGTCGATTACTGAAGGGTAATTTGTCCAAACATTTTAGTCTGTTTAACTGCGGTTTGTTCTTTATACGAGGACTCAGAAGAATGTATGGGTGCCTTACACCTTCTGTCCTATTTCTTTTGCATGAATGTTTATTATTTACCCGTATATAATTATAAAAACATATATTTTCTACGGTTAAAAAAAAGTAGAAATTACAATAAATATTTACCGTTTAAACTCATGCTGTTATACAGCGTATGTTTACAACAAAGCTGCTCTTTTCAGAATACACAAGTTTTAAATAATTAATGCTAATTCGACTATCACCATAATATTTTTTAAATAATTTATTTGTAATTATTCTGAGATAAGCGTGTGCAATAGGATTTGATTTAGGTAAACATTAAGTATGCGCGCATAAAAATCGGAAGAAAACCATCTGTTGACTTCATTTGTGTTCGAATTCTGAAACATGTCAGAAAAAACAGTATTTGGGTCACGGTTCTCGGGTTCCTGAGCGCGGGAAATGTGGTCGTCATTGCGGAAATGTTCTGTTCTGCTTATCAGGTATATGTACTCATCTGACGCATTTAATGCAGTTTAGTTTATGTATTTTTTCCCCTTTCTTTCAAATGCACACATTTTCATCTTAATCTTTTTTTCCCGTAGTAAAGAATGTTAAGGTCAAGGTGAGGAATTTACTGTAATATAAAATATGATAATTTAAAACCGTGAAACATTATTTTCTATAGACCAGATAAAGGCTGAGTGAATAATCTTACAACCGTAAGCCTTTGTAAAGATTCTACGATAAAGAAAAAATTGAGGAAAAACATTTTTTTATTGTTTATTCTTTCACCTCAGTTTCAAAACCAATTTAATACAATTCGATTTGTTTTACAGTGCACATAAGCGACCGAAATCATGTATAAGTGGCATCTTCATGCATAAGTGGTGTATTCTGTTTTGCGATACAGTCTTTGAGCACATTGACGAACTCAAAACATTTGTTTCCGACTCAAGTCTCTTCATTCTCTATCTAGTTTCCAAGGGAAAGTTGTATGCCAAATCTAAATTTGTTTTCAATAGAGATATGGAGCGAAATTTCGAAGGGGGGGGGGGGGGGTTGTGGATGTTAATAATTGGGTGTATCAAATGAACAGATGTCATGTATCAGAGCTCTATCCCGAATCTGCATCTCAGAATTTGTCATCTCCAGTATACCCGAGATTCAGAACATTATCAAGATCGGAGGATTGCGTAACATCAAGACTTGGAATCGCAGCTGCATCACGTGGTGCCACAAATTAGCTTCCTTTGTTCTGCACCACTACATTGGGGAACAATTGGCAGGAGCGCCATTGTCGTAAGAGCTTCTGCGGTTCTCGACCGTTTGCTTTGTCAATTCCTCGAAAACCTTTTCGCAATAAATGTCTTTCTTTGGCTGCGAGTTAGAAAAAAAAAACAGCCCCCGACTCCTTCCGGTGTGTCATGAAATTCCGTTTACCCATACACCCTTGTTTCTTTTAAAGAACATTGGACTTGCTTATCTCTTCAATAGAGTTAGTTCCAGTTGCCAGAGTCTGTGGGTTCGAATCCCACTCTTGGCATGGATGTTTGTAGCCGTTCGGAATCGGCTTTAAGCAGTAGGTCCCGGTCTAATTAGCCCTCGTGTAGCCCCCCCCCCAAAAAAAAATGGAAAAAAAAAAATGACCGTAGCGCCCCAAACCAAGCCATTCCCAAAACGGAAAAAAATGGGCATGATGTATCTTTGAAAACTAAAGTTAATATAGGTTATTATTTTGGCATATGAAATGTACGAACTGAAGGTAATATGATCTTAAATTTTGTTATTCGGCTTTTCGCACTTTTTCTCTTTCTTATTTCAGGGTAACGTACGACAGGTGTTACTCGACAGACTTCTGTCATATTTTAACAGAATAATTTATTCTAGGTTATTCTTATTACAACGGGCCTTTATCATTTTATTTTGTTTCAGTTTGTTAAAGTCTGCATAATACTGATTTATAATATTGATGACATAATATGTACATATTAGTAGCTAGTTGCATGTATGTATTAGCTTGTTGCATGACGAGCATTTCCAGAGATTAGTAGAACACCTGGATAACATGTTCAGTAGAGAGCACTTTTTTTTCTTCTTATCAATCTAAAAGAATACCAGCGATGAAAAAATATTTGGCAGGGTGTTTAAGTTATGTTTGCATTGCGTAACGAACAGGCGAGCGAAAGGTCGCTTTCTCTTTCTGGAGTTATCGTGATGAAGAAAGAGAGTTACAAAGAATTTCTCACAGAGAATATTGCATTAAGGGTTGTCTTAAGCTTTCAGGAATTCTGTGATCGTATGTAGTTTATATTTTTCTAATGCATCGTACTCGTCTCTACTCAATTAGTTTTATGTTAGCAAATATTTAATTGGCTACAGATTTTTTTTACAATAGAATAAAATTTAACAATTATTTTTCTAAACTCAGTAGAAAATTGTGTATTTTATGTGGGGAAACACACACAGACATACACAAACGAGCTGTTTTTGATTAAAAATTGAAAGCTATAATACGTGATTGTCATACATTTGCAGGCATGTATTGTCTTACAACTTGTGAGATTTTCCCATTAAGTTAGACATTGTCGGGTTCTGTAATATATGAGTAGGTTGATTGTTAAGAAACATGAGAGCACGCTATTTTACGGAGGAGCTTTTTGCGAGGCGCTTCAGAATCACAGAAACAACACTTGAACTCAGTGCAATTTAAAATGAAAGTTACGAGAGCCAAATTTGATTCATTCACTACGGTCTTAATTCTCTAGCGCACCGAGATTAAGGAAGAAAATTAGTGGCCATGAAAGCCAATTTAGATGCCTCCTGACGGCGAATTATGTATTTATGACTTCTTAATTTTGCTTGCTCACAAATTTTTCACTCCTTCTCGAAAGTAAAATATTAATATTAACATAGGAAAAATGACGAATTTTAGAACGAATGTTTTCCGTAGGAATGGATCTAAAGAATACCTTAGAGTCATAATAAATGTTTAAGAAAGGAGTGTTTAAATTGATATTCGCGATAGTAGTATATGTATGTTTCAATTTGGGTTTGGTTACGGAAGTACATCACATTTTAGCGGAAATAATACACCTGTGAACATTCTGAGTTTATGGAAAAGGATATATCGTAAATTAAAAGTTTTACGTATGACACTGCAGCGTAGCATCGTATGAATATAGTGCTAGAAAGGTTTCTTTAACATATGACCCTCACTTCTGGCCTTCGCAAACCCCCGATCTTAGTCTTTTTCAAAGTGTGAGAAATTTGCCTCTAAGAATACGCACTATCGATGATTAACTCCACCATATATACAGATTTCTTCTATACCATTTAAATCGGAAAACTGCTGGAAGGATTCTTGTGTATTAAAACAGCATACGTCTCTGTCAGGATGATCGCCTGACGGAGCGCTGACCTATGATATCAGTGTGTCTGCTTTTTGAGCCTAAGCGATCAAAAGTCTACCAAAGACCTATTATGTCATGTCGATTTCGTGATTAGCTACAAAGGAGTTTTTAATGTTTGTTTTGTTTGAAGGACATCTTTAATGACTAATAAATGTTCCTGTGCTAATAATATGTTGTTTACTGTATTAATAGATTGTATCACCAAACATATATCTCATGGTTCCTCTCCCTATTTAATTCATAACATGGGAGCGAGTCCCAAAGCCATCACTACTTACAAGCAAACATCTGTCCACTACATAACATTTTTTTTCTGTTCGCGCGCTATTTGATATTTCACCTTTAACCTTAGTGACACCTTAGAGACTTTATAGAAACATGATCAATATTTCTTGTTTTTGGTACTGAATGAATTATAATTCGCAGTTTTAATATTTTTGTAATTTAAATATTTACGTAACTACACTGCTCAAAACAATTAGGGGAGTACAAGGTTTTAACGAAATTACGCAAATACTTACACCGATAAGTAACGTAAAATAAATCATCAATAATTTAAAGCCTAGCAGGAAACAGAAGAAAACTTCATATGCAAATCAAAGTTCATGACGTCAAAAACCAGAAAATGAACATAAGGGCGGAAATCGGGATGTTGCAGAAACGTCTGTTTCACTGCCTTAACTGTGAAATTCGATTGCTCAGTTATTCTTTTTGAGAAAAGGTGGCTTGAAAATGTCTCAACAACGTGATTTACCGGAATCCATGGCATGGCGTATTATAGGCAGACTTGAATCTGGGCAAACACAACGTAGTGTCGCGGACGCTGTTGGAGTCGCCAGAAGTGTCTGTCGTATTGCTCGTCCATTTTAATTATAGGGCATGATTATTTGGTGGTAGTACAAAGATTATCTAACAAGGGGTATTTGGGTGCGTTGTGTTATAATTATTTTATTTTGTTACCCAAGGCTCTGGACGCAATTAGCAATTTACGAACAAATTTTTTAACCAGTTGGATCTGCTAAATCAACTTTGCCCCACATTAAAAACACCCAGCAGATAAATAATTACTGAAACAAGGTTTAAAACAAAAGAACTTATTTATTTACATAGTCCTAATATTTACACCTCATCTCATCAAATTTAAATTAACATCATAGCTGCTCTGTTCACTATCAACAGGGTTCGATTTAGTTTGACTTCTGATTCAAGGAGCGTAAATACAAACTACCCAAAATTCTAAAAAAAAACTCCTATCCAAATTAAATACACGATATTTTTAAATACGTAAAACTCGCACCAACTATCAATAGGCAAACGCGGGATCTGAACTAAACAAAATCAAATAAAAACACGTCTTTCAGCTGAGAGCGACTTTCGGGTTCTGTGATAACTCTAGGGGACTCTTTCCGTGACGTCCGTTTGCACTCTGTAGGTTCTCTTTAGTTTGATGGGTGACTCTTCTACGCTGGGGTTATCTTTCACTGTAGGCGGACTGGAGGCAATCTTCTCTGCTATCCCTCTCTTTATTTCGGATTCGGGATCAGCTATCACTCGTCTCTCCACACGTGCTTTCTTTCTCGGGAAGGATCCACCGAGCTCCGTCGCATCAAACCCCCTTTACTTTTACTTTTGCTCCGGGAATATTCCACCGGACTCTTGGGGCAATCAAACAGGGACAGGTTATTTTTCAGCCGACCCAGGAAAAGGCCTCCTGGACTCCGACTCTCCGACTTGCTTCTTTTCAAAACTCTTCCAAATTTTTAATTCCTTAAACGTTCCCGCCTCCGGAACCACTTCACTAGCCATTCAGGAAACTCGACTTTTTATTTGTTAAGTTTCAACACCTACAAACCTCTCATTTTCTACCCTCTTTCTTGATCAAAAACGCTCCTCTTACGCAATAAACCATACAGCTGACCGACCACCCGCAACACCGCCAGACCATGTGGTTTCCAAACGATCCCCTCCAAATCAATCACCCACAAAGGGCCATTGTAACATAACGTCACGAACGGTGCCATCCTTGCTTATCTGCGTCTATCATCTAAAAGACCGCACACACTCTAGGCCTATAAAGCTTTTGTAAACTTGCTACCGTTGCCGACAAACGCTTTGCTCTATAATTACCTCAGCATTAAAGACGTCCCCGACCTTTTAACACAAAATGTAATGAATCAAAGCTTTCAAAGTTTTCATTTTCTCTTAAAAAATGAATTTTAATTTTTTTTTAAAGCGCTTCATTACAGTGTCGTTGCAAGGCTGTGGATTCGATTCCAAGAAACAGGGAATGTTAGACGTCGACCAGAGCAAGTTCGGCCACGCGCCACTACAGCAACTGATGACCGGTATATACTGTTAACAGCTCGTCGAAACAGAACAGACAATGCTACTCAGCTGCAAAGACGGTTGCTCTTGGCAACAGGACGAAGGGTGTCCAGCCAAACAGTACGTAATAGCCTTCATCAGGGAGGTCTCTATGCACGTAGGCCAATGGTCTGCATTCCGTTGACCTCACGCCACCGTGCGGCCCGAAGAAGATGGGCTGCTGAACATCGAGATTGGGAGCAACATGATTGGAGCCAAGTGTTGTTTACAGACGAGTCCCGATTCAGCCTGGAGTGTGACATCCGACGTGTTTTGGTATGGAGGGAAAGGGGCACTCGAAATAACCCCACATTAGTTCGTGAAAGGTCACAATACAGACGAGGTGGTGTTATGGTATGGGGTGGAATCAGCATAGGTGGACGTACGGACCTGCATATCATTCGGAATGGTACTTTGACGGCCCGAAGGTATACAGACGAGATACTGAGACCTCATGTCATACCTTACGCTGCAGCCATTGGAGATTCCTTTGTTTTCCAGCATGATAATGCCAGACCGCATACAGCTCGTCTTGTGGAGAACATGCTTGAAGCTGAAACAATACAGCGTATGGAATGGCCAGCGTGCTCTCCTGACCTGAATCCAATCGAGCATGTTTGGGATATGCTCTGACGACGCATTGCTGCGAGACCAAGGCCGCCTTTTACTCTCCGAGACTTGGAGATTGCACTTCTTGAGGAGTGGAACAGTATTCCCCAAAGTCATATCGATAACATCATCGCATCCATGGAAAATAGGTGTGCAGCAGTCTTAGCTGTTCGAGGAGACCACACGCCATATTAAAAATGTTGCATCATTTCTAAACAATACTTTTTTTTTATCGTTTACATGTAACCAAATTGTTGCCCTAAATCATGTTTGTTTTTTCCATATTTTCAAAGAATTAAAGCTTAATTACAAATTTTTTTACGTCTTTTTTTCTGTATTGCGCATTGATACGCATGTACTATCCATTTTATGCCAATACGTGGCTGTCTCGCACGGTTTTCTTAACTTCTTTGCTTGCTCCCCTAATTTTTTTGAGCAGTGTGTTTACATTTTGGTGAAATTATGTTACGTGCCGGTATATTTTAATAAAAAGTGAGTGTGTATTTTTCATAAATATTTTTGTCACTGAATGCATTTAAGTTAGATCGCATTGCATCTAAAGATTGATTGATAGAGATCTGTGAGCTTGATGAAGAGATGCAGTTAAGATTGTGTATTAAATATGTTAACCTGACTTAAGAAGTAAAAGCTTTAATGTAGACTATTCTTATTTTTCTGGCTCGACAGATTATGGTATTGTAAGATACAAACACACTCTCAAAATAGAAAAGGATAACATACACTTCTTGGTTTATAGTTTATACGTATCGCCTGTGTATGGAGAGAGTCATATCTTAAAATGATTGATGGGTTTTATAACATGTTTTACTAAAGAATAGGCAATAACTTTGCACAATATACTCAGTTTTAAGTCATATTAACTGTTAAGAGTAATTAAGTTTAAACACCAGTTTTGTTATTGTTTTTGATGATTTTATAATGTATAAAGAACTTTTTTGGACCGCAAATTGCCATTCCTAGGATAGAGGTACTGTGGATAGTTTCAAATCTTAACTCTATATGAGCACTCTACATTTGTAAGTTCATCTTAATTACTTCGTTTTAGTTTCCAAGCTTTTCTAGAATTCTACTGTTTCTTGAAATTTCAGTACGACATCACGCCAATGAATAGATATTTTGGCTCCAAATGTGGTCGCCAAACTCTCGATGAAGATGCCGTGGCGAAAGTATTGTTTGTTTCCCCGTCACGAGTATCTTGTTAGGAAACCAACATTGAGTGAACCTCCAAGAGTATTGATTTTTTTACTTTTCGTGAGTTTCGCTATTAACGTTAGTTTCGCAGAATTACGCAATGATGAAATTTTTAGGGTTTTTATTTTTGAGGGACCGTTTCCATTTCCGTAGATTTCATAACAGAAATGCTTATTTAGGGTTATATTATCGTACTGTGTCAGTCGTCAGATATGATTAGTTTTCGAATTTAGATTTTTGTTTTTATTCAACTGTTAGACCGATCATTTTGAAATTTAAGAAGCTTGAAATCGAAGGAAATTTTTTAAAGCAGGAATTATATCAACTGGAGTAATCATTGGAGGAGTTCGATTGTAATTTATTACTTTACAGCGCAAATTGAACTCTTTCTAATAGTGGAGGTTGGGTATATCAAAGGAATTAATTAAAACCAATAGAGAAAAAAGCGTTTAACATTGAAGCATATTAGGAAATACCTTTCTGCTATTTATTTAGAGTTTATTAAGTGTTGGCGGGTTATACTTCCTCTTTTTGGCTAAGCCACTGGTTCCATTCAAAATTTCCTTTTTCTGAAGACATTCAGACTCTTAGGTTTTGCTTTTCAAAGGGGTATTTTTCTCTTCACGTAGCTATAAATCAGTTTATTTTATAATCCGAAAATAGAGTACTATAACTGAACAAGACCGCCTGACAAACAATTCTCCGAACGATCCTGATTAGCCCAACTTAATGTACCAGCATCAGTTGAATTCAGAGAAACTAGTTCCACAGTCTCCGAATCAAAAGAAGACAATATTTCCTTTTCCACGAATAATTGTTTTTTCCTTGAGTCTATCTATAATACTAAAGAAAATTTCCCTCGTCCAGCGATCTTGACATTCCGTGCAAACCGATTCTCTCGCTTTCTACTCGCCATCTGGCCGCGCTCCAGCGGTTCAAGGAACCGACCTCCCTCTCCCCTCTTCGTTCTATTCAACTGGTGACGATGAGTTTCTGGTATGGTCGAACTCGCAACCTGTACACCGTCTTGGACACGGTCGTTAACATACGGCCAGTCTGATTGCTTTCGGTGTCTAGCGTCTACCTAAGATCTTTTCTTTCGTTGAAGAAGTGGCATCAGATGAACTCGCGTGTCTCCAAAAAAATTCCTGTTACAGTTATTGTCTTGCTTAGTGGATTAGTCTCGTCGACCTGGGCTTTAAAAGGTCTCGGAAATCAAATATTCAAGATCTCTGGGCATTAAAAAAATAATCGACCAGCCGAAAGAACATTCGAAATCTCTTTAAATCTCTCAAGTATAAACAAACTAGAAAACAAAGTTTAGTAAATCTTTAATAGACTTAAAAAAAGGCTCTTTGTCTTTTACAGAATCATTTATCAAAGCGCAGACATAGAATTCTTAACGTACAAAAATCTTTCAGATGCAGCGAGAGATAATCTGTTACTATTGGTGCTGCATGAACAATAATAAAATATATATATATATTATGCGATGTGTCGTTTATGGTTCAGTAATACGAATGTAGTAAGCATTCAAATCTCTACTTCAATTGATATTGGAATATATGCACATGGACTTCATAAGTTATAATGCACAGATAGGGTCTCCCGCGAGACAACTGGGAGCCTGGATTAATCCTTAATACGTTTTACTCTTTTATAAATGCCTGAAATAGCTGCGTGTCACACTGTTGTTAGTTTAGAAACGGCTGTACGTTCATGCAATACTTATTTTGGGCTTTTTAAACAGCATAGTGGTTTATTTTTTTATTTGGGATATCTTGGTTTATTAAGCATTTTTAATCATAGTCAGCTCTATGGGGTTTAAAATGCTTTAAATTTTAGGTTTCTTAATAAATTTCAAAAAAGGTATCTTACTCGCGTGCACAGTAAATAGCGTCGTATTTTTCTAGCGCCCCACCCCTCACCCCATCCCACCCGCGTCAGTTATCGCAATCAGCGGATCGGATGTTATTACTTCATGGTGACATTGAAAGAACCTTTGAACTTTCAGCCTTCCTCCGCTGACTTCGTAAATATAGAACGGTTTACTCATTCCTTTAAATTGATTTCCTTGAGTGTATAAATTAGTTCGAATGCTGGTCATTTCTTGACTTCCTTGTAACGACGATTTCACTCTCCGACGCGATTTCCGGAAGTGAGTATGAATCGCGTCGGTGTGCCAGTTCTGCCTAATTCTTAGTTATGTATCCCACAAAATCTGTGTTAGTGTGCGAACCCTGTTTTCTCCTTTTATGTAAGCTTGACCCGGAAAAAAGTTCTTCCTTGAAATCAAATCTTGAAGATGCAGGTGTTGTGGAGAAAGACGATTTTATCGTTGCTGTATTTGAGACTTAAACTTTCCATTATTTTCAGAACTTTTTAACTTTATTTGAGGACGAGGATAAAGGTAAAGGTTACCAGTTTATATTTTCCGTCATAATTATCAATGCATAGTTATGTAAAAAAAATTCTCAAATAGAAAGATTTATCGCATTCACCTCTTTGTATTCGCTCGCTGTCTTCTGTTTCGCTTGATATACTTTTCCAACATGTCGCGATTCCAGACCGTCGGGAGAGAAAAAAAGTTTAACATTGCATTCTTTTAACGCTGTGTCATTTCTTACATCAAAACTAATATTTTTATTTTAAAAAAAATGTTTAGACCTGACCGAGGGTATCCGGATCTGACAAATCCTTTCTCTTATCCCTTTCCACTTCGTAGCAACTCATGCATAATTCTTGAATTCGTGGGTTGTTGTTTAACAACAGCAAAAAATTCATGACACACAAGGATACATTTCCCCATTGCAAGACGATTTTGTTTTCTGTATAATTAAAATATATACCTAAGAGTATATGAAAGCGAAGTGAATACTTATTTAAATATTTTCTAAGAATTTCTGTACTCGGAAGTGTTCAGCTTTTTTATATATTTTTTATTTTACCTACGTTACATGAAGACGATCTGCCAGACCCTTCTTTAGTTAAGTTGGAGCTCATGGTACTCTGATACTTTCCATTGCCCCGGATGGGGCTCGACATAGCAGCTTAGGCCCTCCGGGTCGAACCCCCAACAGAGTACCATGAACACTTTGCCACATGTTCATCACAAGCAAGAAGGCCGCTGATACGGCCTCTGAAATTCCGTCGTCAGTTTACATTGTTCCGAAAGAAACACACTTTTAAAATTGATTCCCCCCCCCCCCCCCCTTAATTTTTAAGTGCATTGCCATGCAAAGTACGAGAACAGCTAGACTGTTTTCATACGGCTCACATTTAAGCAAATAATTTCTACGGATCGATCACTTCTTCAATTCCACAAGAAATGAAAAAGGGGTGACAACGTGTTTCTAACTAGTTAATAGCTCATCATCAAGCCGAGGAGCCCTGGTGTGATTGTCGCAATGAACAATTCATAAAAGCATCTGTCTATTGAGGGGTTCACAACCATAGTGGACCAAGTCCATATTTTTTAAAAATGGAGATAGTTATGTTGGAGTAACTTAAAGACATGTTCTATTCACTGCCATAGTGAATCAAGTGATTAATACGTTTTCACAAAAAACTCCGCTACACAAAACGTTACACTAACATTACACATACGTTACACAAAAAACTTCAAACCTTGATTTCTCCAATTTAGTTTAGATGGACTTGGTTCACTATGGTTGCGACCCCTTAAATTGTCACACCAATAAAATACCACACAACCATTGCAATCACACCAATGCTCCACGGCCTGATGATGAGCTATTAACTACACCCAACTCTTTTTTCTTTTCTTTTTTTTTCTAACACGGTAGATACGTTTCTCAGAAATTCGTGTAAGAATAAACTGTGTAAAAAAAGATAAGTTTCCTGTAGTAAAATAGGGAATACGTTTCATGTCATCCGTAAACCGTGTAAGATGAAATAAAGAACTGTATTTAGTTCCAAAAAGCGTGTAAAAAAAGTAATGAAACTACTGTAAAAGTTCTGATATACGTATATACGTACGTACATATATGCATTTTTATTCAGCAACTAAGTTCAAAATACATAATTCATAGGTAAAATAAGCGCAAACAAAAAAATAAAAATCTGGAAACTTGTAATAAAAAAAATACTAGATTAATCCAAAATTAAGCATAGAAAACTTCAAATTAAAAATAGAAATAAAAGAAATGTTTAGTAATTATTCGTCGCTACTTGATAACAAGCGCACTTATTTACGGCGAACTGGACCAAAATCGCTATCATCTTTCGTACGGTAATACTGTTTTGAATAGCCGGACTACTTTCGTATGTTCTTGCACTGTTGACTTTTTTATTAAAAAATCAGTTATCAATAGTTGTGGTTTTGGTTTTTAAAGTTTCTTATACAGCTCTTGATACCCAGCTAAAACAATTCTTCATATTTCGTTCGAATTTTAGGGTACGTTCCACGTTTGGATCGATTTTTAAGAAATGATTCACCATACATTCACCAAATGTTAGACCCTCACCTATTAAACTAGCAGTTAGTTGATATATTTCGGCCTCGTCGTCGTCAGCATCGCTATTATGATTCTCAGACTTACCGTCAACTGTTATTAATTCAACCAGATCATCGGAATAATTGATAACTATGCTTATTAATACTAGAAATGCAATCGAGTTTTAAGTCGCTAAGGCTACACTTAAAGATTGTATCAAAGAAAATTCGTTAAACAGAAATAAGTTTTAAGTGTTAAAACTCTTATAACATAAAATGGAATGGATAGAGAAAAATTAAATATTACTTTTGTATAATGGAACATAAACAATTTACGAAATTTATTTATTTAAATAATTAAAGTAGCAGTGCTGCTAGTTTTGTAAGTGTGGTAATAGATTTTTGATTTGTACATACATATGTACTTACAAGACAGGGTTTGAAATCGTGTTAGACTAAATAAAACGTTAATAAATATTAAAAAAAAAAAAAATCAAATCTCGGACCGTGTGACTTCAAATTCGTGTTAAAAAAAAAAAAGAACGTGTAAAAAAAATAGTTGGGTTTAGTTCGAAGTAGGTAGCCACCCCGTTTTAATTTATCGTGGTATTGAGGAAGTGTTCGTTACGTATTTACTGCCACAAGTTTACTGCTTGTAATAATTTCCACTTCTACTATGTGTACTGCGTACTTTTACTGAACACCTTTATATTTACGTAAAAATGTCCCTTGATGCGTTAAGGGCGATGTGCATGTTTTTTGTTTTCTTCGCATATTTAGTATTTAAAATTAATTTATTTTTGGTCGCCCTTTCCTATAAAGCTTGCCAATATATATATATATTATATTATATTTCAGGTAGTGTCTTCTAACGAAACTACCGCGGGTTATTGACGTAGGATTACTTATCGTTGCTTACCTCTTTTTTTTACCATGTTTTTATTAACTCGCTTTCTTGTTTGTTTGTTTGTCCAGTACAAATCTTGCAATCGAGTTTTAGCTAACTTCCCGACTAGCTAGACATTTGAAACTTTTAGAATAGCCCAGAACACGATGACAATGCATTCTTTTAATACTTTTAGCCATCTTTAAGCAGAATTGAATTCATTTTCAGTTAATTTTGTTGTTCGAATTTTCTTATAATTGCTCTATTTATTACTTATTTGATCATTTTCTTTCAAGTTGATGGGATAATTCATCAAAAAAAATTTTAAAGTATTTATCAATACATAGAATTGTTAAGTTTATATGATTGAACAGAAAATTTAAAAACGTGGTATATAAAAAGTTCTCTTTATCTTGTAATTATTTTTTAACTTATTTTGGTACTCTTCTGCTTAACTGTTTACTCTGCTGGGTTTGGCACGCTGCCAAAGTTATAACTCGCGACGCCGGACAATTTATTTTCTCTCCGCAGGACCGTTATTGAGGAACGTAATCCTACGTTAAAACATGCTGAGATTCTCACGCTAGATGAGTTATTTCGGATTTTAACTTTGTTGTCTTGTGCCATGGAAATACGATGTTTAGCCTTTCATGAAGAGTATTTAAAAAAGAAAAATCGTGTTTGATGGAGTGTGTATTTAGCAGGCATATAGCAACCGAATCCAATATGTTCGCAAGAGGTCATATCATGAATGCACACATGCGTCAACTCTTGTTGAAAAGTTTTGAAGGAAAATAAAAGAAGTGCGTGGGTGTGAGGATTGTCTTTCACTCGTATCCTGGTTTGAATCTAGAGGAGAGAAGGGTATGAAATCGAGTCACGAGTGTTCTTTTTTTTTTTTCCCCCATCTCATCGGAGAGTAAGTTGGCTTGACGAGCTTGGATATTTTCTTATGTTAGTATTTCAGTTTCTACTATCATTTGATCTAATGATACATTCGAGGAAAACGACAGGAATTAGAAAGTGATTTATTTTTTCTCCCCTCGAAAGAAAAGATGACAAAATTCTTATAAGCTTTCGTGTTTGAATTGGCTATCTTCCACTCGTAGCGTTAAGAGTTTGAATAGAACTGTGACGTAAGTGCTCTGAACTGGTAAGTTTTTAAACGTGATATATATCTATATAGGCTTTAATATTTTTGTTCAAAGTTAACAATCTCGATTTTGTTTTGTGTATTGAAATTGAAATTTCAGCAATTACAGAGATTAAAATAGTCTAAGATTGTTAAAAATTGCAATAATTGTTTATGTTCCAGAAAATTATTTGAAATACAGTGATTTCCGCTTATAAGAATCACGTTTGTTATTACTGTTTTTGATTCTTATAAGCGGTTGATTCTTATAGCCGAAATTTAGGTTTTTGGACAGGCACACACACCTATATACACATATATGAGATAATTTGCCATAAAATACTCTTTAATTTACGTTAATTATCTTTTATTAAAATTATTTTTTATAATTTTAAAAATGCAACTTAATTTCTAGACCTATAAGTAGATGCACATAATTATAGTAAGAGAAGAAAAATATCCAATATTTGTTACAACGTACCTGCTTAACAGTTTTAACATTTCAACTACAGCAAGGGAGCAAGAAAAAGTTTTCTATGGTAGTTTGACATAATGAAGTTTTCAGGAGGCTGTTTCAATACTCTTTCAATACTAATAGTCTCAGACGAAGATTCACCCTCTAGCTTACGTTTCACGGTTTGATAACGTGCTGAATCTACTAATGTCACGTTTGCCTTAGTGGACACTTCACCGAAGATTTATGTGTTTCAGGGTCTAGGAAGCCGCAACCAGGATGTGGGAGGTGGGGAAAAAAGATTCCCTATTTTTGTTTGTCAGTGCAGAAAAGTGAAATCGGGCCCGGACGGGTAAAGATGCCCCTGGGTCAAGTTAATAGGACAGTTTTGCGCTAAAGCGTTTAGGAATGAATTTTACGACTATATTCCATCCCATCTTATCAATCTTTCTTTAAAAAAAAGAAGAAAGATCTTCGTGCTTTTTGAGGGTTTAAGTGGCTTTTTTTGAAAAATGAAAGGAAAGCGAAGAGTGTAAACTGATTCTTATAACCGGTGGATTGATTCTTTAAAGCGAAAATTTTAACATGGAAATAATACATTTGTTTTTGTTTTCGCGATATTGATTCTTATAAACGGTTGATTCTTATAACCACTGATCACTATAAGCGGTGGTTACTGTAGTTGAAAGTCAATTACTTGGTTACATCAGCGCCTACCTAAAATGGGTGTCATATTATATCAGAGTGATTGAGAAATTATAGCATGTGATGGACAGAACCTATAATTGCTGTGGGTAAGACACAAAAATCTAATGGTTCCTGAGGTTGCTCGGTTTGTATGCTCGTTGGTTTTCCTATCATGTAATGTCATCGAGAATTTCCAGGTAATCTGCCTTCACTCCGTAATATGCCAGGTTCACCTAATAGTGGACTTTTACATTATATTTATCAAACTAATTATAAGAGGCATTAAACACAAAAGAGGCTGCAAACACAGGGAACTTTTTCTACATTTATAAGGCACTGTCTCGTAAACTTGAAGTTTGTTACCTATTTTTCCTCTCTTGAATTTCATTTTAGAATTTTAATACTACGATTTCAAACCCGTTTAATTCTTAGTTCGAAATTCAATCGTTGTCATAAAAATGTATTTAAATTTTTAAAAATAACACGAGAAAAATTCCTTTTTATTGTTTCATCTGGAAATAAGTTAGGGTAGAAGGAAAAAAAATATGGGTATTTGACTGCTTTAAAAACATATGTTGAATGATTGTAAAACTTTTCTTACAGTTCTAAGCAAATTGTAGCATTGTTTTACAGTTGGACCTGCACGAAAAAAGAAATTAATTTCCATACAAAAGGAAAATAAATTTGTCTATGTTCGCAGACAGGTGGGGATTTTTGTAAAAGATGGTTACTCGTTGCTCTCCGAAGACTCCACAATATATCAGGAGAAATAGGAGTAGATTTTCAATTGGAATGCAAATGTAATTTTCATGAATAAATAAATATCTCGCTTGCTTTATCGCCGAGTGTGTCGTTTGTCCGTTTCTGGTTAGCTTCTCATCTTCCGATTCCATCGAATTGTTAACTTCCACGTTGCCGTAAAAATTCCCAACCAATCTTGTTCACGTGTCCAGCAAAGCTATTTATATCGTTATCTCGCGCCTCTCTGACTCAGAATTTCCTATTTTTTGCAGCCGTCTTTACAGAATAACGCTTTTATTATCGTCGATGGTATCTTCATACGGCCATTTTACTGTTACGTTCCCAACCGCCAATACTCGTAAGAATTTTTTTTTGTTTGTTTCGTAATGGTTACTATAAATAAATTTGTTTGCCAAGCATTTGACAAGCCTTTTACGTCTTCGATAGCAAAGACAAGGACTTTGCGAAATATGCCGGAAATATTAATTTCTGGGCAATATCCCCACTATCGGAAATTTTCTACGTAATAAATTTTCTAAATTCGCTGACACGTGAATAACAGATATTATGTGTCTAACCGTCAGATATGTTTGTTTTTCCCAGTTGGTTTTAACTGTTTGGTTAGGGCTTGATCAATATGTCAGGGGAAGTCTAGGGGAAGGCAGCCCGCATTTTATCTATTCACTCTTTGTGCATATTGCAAAAAGATGGAAGTTTAGCGAAAAAAATTAACTGGAAGCCACCCATCTCCCGTTGTTAGATCACCCCCCTAACTGTGTATTAATTTGTTTTCCAATGCGGGGCACTTATGAATGAAGACATTCGCACATGATTCGCGAGAATCCTTGTTTGCTTTCAATGGGGACACTGTATAAGTGAACCAACACCACCCCGTGGTGCCACCATCATTTCGACCGAGCACCCCTATGGGCGACATCTGGGGGTATCCTACCTTCTCCCAACCTCTCTAACCTCATAGGGCTTTCCGTTCTCAAGATTTAACGTGCCCATATCTGGCCTAGAAAACGTAGGTATTTAATGGCGTTCGTCGGAATTCGAACCGAACACCTCCAAGTCCAATGCGCTACCATTAGACTAACTCGGGCCCTTGTGCATTAATTTTTGTGCATATGTAAGAAATAATATAAGGTTATATAGGAAATTAAACGTTGTGTAAAAACATAAATGCTTCACGAAAACGTTACAAATTTGAGCTAATTATTTTTATATGCATAGTGTAGATGTATTACTTTGTTTATTAATATAAATATATTAGAGCGACAAATAGCTATTTATATAATTGTCATGAACCATAAATTGGGCCAACAGGCGAGAGGCTCTACATGGTTCCCATACATTTCATCCGGGTGTATTTCTCAAAAGACCGTGCTGCTATCCTATGTAATTTCCATATAGCTTATCGTCTTCAGGAACTGTTGTAAAAAGGGACTCCTTTCACAACAGTTTGCGAAAGATTGCAGCTGCTATCAGCAAAGTATTTGACTAGCTTAAAAGATCTCATTTTTTATCAGTTATGTATTGCAAGAAAATGTCATTTTTCAAAATGATGTAAAATTGTTATTTATTAGCACACGAGCAATATATTTTTCCCTCAAAAAGTGTGAGTTTTTGAAAAATTACACGAGGAACTAAATTACACTGCTGGACATTAAAATTGCAACACCAGGATGGAAAGCAAATAACAAAACTTTACTTAGAGAACGTATACAGCATAGTAAGAAGAAAACATGATTATATTTGTAGGCAGTTTGGGGGTATACAGAGTCCTAAATTAGTACACACAGCTGCCGCCTCTGGCAGCTAAAACGGCTCTAACCCGGTTAGGCATCGAGTCGAACTGAGCTTGGATGACAGATACGGACAAGTCATTGCATGCTGCTTCAAGTCTATGCCGCACTTCAACAACCGTAGTGGCTTCAGAGCGGTGGCGGCCCTGTCTCTCAGCAACCCATGACTAGATGTTTTCAATGGGTGAGAGATCTGGAGAACGTACTGGCCAGGCCAATAGTCGAACGCCCTCTGTGTCGAGGGAGGTCAGGACACGACGAGCAACATGCCCCTCGTATCTCTACCGCCGGCTCGAGATTTATCTTGTTGAAAGATGACGTCTCCGAGGCCTCGAAGATAGGGCACAGCCACCGGCCTTAAGATCTGAGAAGTGTAACATTGGCTGTTCAGATTACTGATGATGCGAACCAAAGGTGTTCGTGTCGTGTATCCAATAGCTGCCAATACCATCACACCAGGTGCAGGGCTCGTATGGCGATATCGAATGCAAGCAGGCCACGTACGTACTCGTCGGTGCCTCCAGACACGGATATGTCCGTGATGCTGCACGCAGAACCGGGACTCGTCAGAAACGACGACGTGGTGCCACTCATGTATCCAGTTTTGTCGTAGAGCGCAGCACTGTCGCCGCGGGTTTCTATGCTGCAGTGTCAAGGGAAGTCGCAATATTGGTCCCGTGTAGACAGTCCGTGCTGCTCCAGACGTCGTCGCACTGTCCGTGCGGATACTTGTCGTGCTGCAAAAAAGCCCATTTCCTGACTTAAGGCCCGTGATGTGGCTGTACAATCCTGCAAGGCCGACCTGACAACATGTCTGTCCTCTCGGACGTTAATGGCGGGAGGCCGTTGAGATCCTGCATGGCGTCCAGTATGACCCTCCTGAACCCATCGATTCTTTATCTGCATGAAAGTTGTTGGATTCCGACCAATGCGAGTAGCAATATTGCGAAACGGTAAACCGCACTCTCGATAGGCCACGATCCTACCACTATCGAATTCCGACACATGCTGGTAAGAGTTTTTCTTTACGCGATTCATAACACGATCTTCTCAAAAACAACCAACATTCAAATGAGATTTCCGAATGAGAAACCCGCTGCGTAACTTTCCTCTTATACAGAGTTTGAGATGCCGTTTCTTCCTCCTGCGTCGTGCGATTGCACTTAAATGCTAATCATTTGCATAGTCCAGATTCTTCTTCCTTTCATACGAATTTGACGTTCGTATCATCCCTCCTTCATGGTGTTGCAATTTTAATGGCCAGCAGTGTATTTGTAAATTATTTCATAAATTTAATTGTTATCAAATTAATAAAAAACAAGATTTTTAAAAATTCCTTTTAAGTATTAAAAAAAATAAATAATAAAGTAAAACTGTTTAATGCCCCCAAAATATTTAACTAGCAAGATTGCTAAAACCCTATGGCTGATTATCTTGATACCTAAGGAATATATATCTTGACAATTATAAATGTTCTAAAAATGACTGTCTTGATTTTTCTGGATATAACTCGCAATTGAATGCCAATGTGAATAATTTTATTGGTTGGCATAAGACTTCTGTGTAATCTTTGATACAGCAATACTGAAACGAAATCTTAAACGAAATTTTGAAATAAGGGTTAATTTAGTATGCTTCTTTAGTAATTCACGCTGACCAAATCTTAAAACTATATTAGCTACAGCACAAAGATATGGCGTTAAGAATGACATGTAAATTTATTGTGTCAGAATACCCATCATACTTTGGATAAAGGGGGGGGAAAAGGGTAAAATAGCTCTGGTCTTTTGTCTGTAAGATGGTCTGATGAACCGATTACATTTTATTCCTTCCATTAACATTATTTAAGTTATTCGCCGCTTGCTCCATTTAATAGCTGACGTTAACCTAATCAGTCCTTGAGTCAGTTTTGAAGCCACAAAAATCGTCGCATGCTTCCCAAGCAGGTTGTAAACATTGTTGTTGACCATGATTCCATACTGAACGAAAAAAGACCTTTCTATACTTGCTGGCGCCTCTGTGTGGGCTTTCTGCCAGGAAAAGTAGAAAACCTTTTTCTCTACTCCTTTTGGTTTCCCCTACGTGTCTGTAAGGGTTTGGGAATTACGCAACAGAATCCATATGTTACTACTTTTCTTGGATGGATTGGCCGCCTTTTTTGTTTTCGCGGGAAAAAAACAGCAGGTGTTTCTAAACGCTGTTTGTAGTGGTTGCAGGTATTTTAAGCAACGCATGTTTCACGGATTTTATGAAGATGTAAACAGTAATAATTGCCGTACTCTTGCATTATCAATAATAGTAAAACCTCGGATTGTCGTGAAACCTAAGGTAATACGCATTTCCCCTCACACTTAACAACCAATAAGTTCTATGATTTTTTTTTTTTAACGTGATAGTAAGCTTTTCGCCAATTGCAAGAATATCAGATGCAACTATGATTTTCGTTTATTATACAAAAATCTGTGTACTACTCGTTAAAATTTTCTATTGTCTTCTATAATTTCTTTTATTCCATTTGTTCGGCAAATAAAGAATTACTGTATTATAGTATTTAGACACATTTTATGTTAAATGCATCTACTTGCGCGTATTGTAACTCCCATGTCACCCTTATGACGGAACTCGGAACGGAACCCTTACATGAATCACGAAACGTTTTCTCAAATTCAATTGCTTCTCACAGCGCCCGCTCTAGCGGTTACGTCGCCCCGGACAAAAAGACAAATTGCCACCCCCTTAAGAATATATACATATAAAGGTACATATTTTTTATTTTCAATAAAAATCAATCATTTTATTTAAATTTTAATAAATGTATATATTTAGAAAGAAACATAAAACATAACATTGATAATCAAGCAGTACAAAACAATAGAAATGAATTAAGAAATATCTGTACCTAGCCACAAATTGTTAACCATATAATTTTTTACATTTTAAAATGTTATTAAAAATGTGTATTATTGCACAAACAATCAAAATGCCATTATTTTGAAAATGAAACAAGATAAAATCAACTACGCTAAAATCACAAAAAACTTTTTTTCTTGCTTTCAGTTCTGAAAACTTTTTTATTACATCTTTTAAATTTACTTGATCAGCAATTTCGTGCTCAATTGCCGAAATGGCCAAACCATTAAGACGATTTTGTGTAGTAGTTGTAAATTCTGTTGTTTTAAAACTTCAATTCGATATAATTAACCCCATAATTTCTTCTCATGATTCGAAATTCCTTTTATATACTTCAACTACGAAATTAATTTTCTTCAGCATATAAAATACACAATAATAAAAAAAACTTCTCAATGAGATCAATTTCCTTTAAAACACAAAACAATTTATTATATTCGATATTAAGCATTACTGCCTTCGACATTAAGCATTACTGCTTTCGGCTATCGAATTTATGACGAACTACTACAAATTGACGACTACGAAGATTTGTCTTTTGGTTTATTTGTAACGTTAAACAATTGTAAACATAAATAGAAAAATGTTTCCCCAGATAGGGATTCCAACGGGGGGTTACATACCCCTTTTTACGAGGGCGAGGCGCGAACTGAGCAGCGAAAAACTTCTCCCTCTCTACGGGCGTCGCAGCGCCCTTTCGATACAATTTTCTACACACCCCACCGTGAACAAAATGTTCACCTCTAATTACACAATATGTAGGGTATATAAACTACTTAATAAAATGTCACTAACACTCAAAATACAATACAAATAATCAAATTTACATCAATACAAGAACAAATATTATTTTAAACTTACTGACAAAAAGAGACCTAAATTTATGTACACAGTTCTTCAAAACAAATTTAAAATTTTCATAATCTAAGAAAAGGTATTAAAGTATATACAAAACATTAATCATTTAATTCAAGAGGATATATAACTTGTATGGGACGTTTATACTGGCCACTTGAAGTACGAACAAGACAAGATCTTACGTGTCCATCACGACCTACGAATACTTCATCGATGTTGCCTAAAGGCCAAAGTAATTTAGATTTCGCTGACCCTTCCAACAAGACCACATCACCTTCTTTTAAATTATCTTTAGGAGAAGGAACTATAAAATTATGGGCATTTCTTAATTGAAGCAGATAATTTTCCTTCCACTTACGCCAAATTTGCTTCAAAAGTCTAGATTGGTACAATTTTCTGCGATTTAAATTTTCCTTTGTCGATAACTCATTGTTGAAAAGATCAGCAAAATGCACAGGATAACTATAATTTTGACCAGGAAACAAAAATTGACCTGGAGTAAGAGGCTGTGGCTCATTTAAATCATTACTTACGTAGGTAAGTGGCCGATTATTTAAAACACATTCGATTTCTGTGAGGATAGTCATCATTTCTTCAAAAGATAATAAAGCCTTGCCTAGCATCTTTTTCAAAGGATCCTTAACACTTTTCATGAGCCTCTCATAAAATCCACCCCACCATGGGGCACTAGGCACAATAAATTTCCATGTTATGCCGTTAATAGCAACAAAATCCTTCAAATTTTTGTCTAGAATGATTTTTGAAAATTGTCCTAAAATGTCATTTGTGTTTTTGAATGTTTTAGCATTATTCGAAATGATGACTTCACAATTTCCCCTTCGAGCCAGAAATCGCCTTAAAGACAAAATAAAACTTCTAGTTGACATGTCGGAAATGAGTTCAATATGAACTGCTCGTGTCACTCCACAGGTAAACAAAGCAATGTAGGCCTTACGAATGTCCTTATCTGATTTCAAATAAACAGGTCCTGTGAAATCGACCCCTGTAACTGAAAATGGCGGCCTTTCCAAAATCCTGTCCTTTGGCAGCTGAGCAGTTACCTGTCTCGCAGGTTTCAAAGTATACTTCCGACAAATCAAACATTTATTCAAAATTTTCCTTACCTCTTGCCTACCCTTCACAATCCAAAATTTTGTACGAATTTTTGCCAAAGTAGCTGACACCCCACCATGTAAAATTTTGCTATGTTCTCTAATTATCAATAATTCTACAAATTTTGATTTAGGCAAAATAATAGGATGGATTTCATTCTCAGATAATTCACCCTGCTCAATCCTCCCCTTTAAACGAAGTATTCCGTTATTGTCTAAGAATGGGGCTAAGCTAAAGATTTTCGATTCGGTGGGAACTGGCTTGCCAGTTTTCAAACAATGCAATTCCGAAGGATAGGCTAGAGACTGTTCGAACTTTATCCAAGTATTTTCTGCAATTTCTAATTCAGTTGCAGTAAGTGGACCATTTTCATATTCTAAATGCTTCAATTTCGCGATAAAACGATTAACCAATGCAGTAATTCTTAAAACTTTCATTAAATTAGAAAAATTGTTCAAATTCAAAATAAACCCTTCGTTCTCTGAAATACAATTATTTTGCACAATTACTTCACAGTTTTTTCTCAATTCAAGATCACAATTAGGTTCAAAATATTCAGAATCAAATTTTTCACAAGGGGGCCAAAATTCCGGTGGTTATCCTTGATATTTCTGAAAATGGTACTTCAGAGTGGCTGCAAGAAGGTATGGACTCGATGTTAGCCCAAAGAGAACCCGCGTGAAGTTGAGCACAAATGGTTGTTCATTAGGATCATCAACCCAGAAGAAACGAGTGAATTGACGATCTGATTCATCCAATTCAATTTGCAGAAAAGCCGACTTTACATCAGCTGTGAACGCAACAGCATTCTGGCGAAATTTCAAAAGCAATTGGAATATGTTGGGATGCACGTTCGGACCTGCGTGCAAACAGTCATTGAGAGATATTTTCTCTTTGTCATGTGCAGATCCATCGAATACTATGCGTGTGCAGAGGCAAGATCAAAATCTTTTGTTTGCATAAACTTGCTTATTGGATTAATGGAATTTTTTATTTTATGCCAAATAACCAATAGACACAAAAACTTAAATTGTTTAATACAATTTAATAAACCCAAGGCCTCGTCTCTTATTAAATTCTTGATTTTCGTAAATGCTTAGCAAGGCGTCGTATACATCTCCCAAATGGAATCTCAAAGGCTTTAAGGCATCTATCCTACTCTCCCATCTAGTGTCACTCAATGGTTTCAAAGTTAAACCTTGAACATGTTTTAAAAATATTTCCCATCGAAAAGTAGATGCCGAAAAAAATATAATTTTTGGACCATGTTGAAGAAATTAGCGGCTTCCAAGGATGCTTTTGCCATATCATTAACAACAAGATTGAGAGAATGGCTACTACACGGAACATAAGAATGCTCGCGAATTACATTGTATAATTCTAGAATGCACTCCTGCTTTATCGCCCCTCATATTGGACCCGTTGTCGTACCCCTGCCCTCTGATATTCTGCAAATTCGAACCCAAGTCATTAAATTCTCCAATTATAATATCAGACATTTGTTTTCCTGTGGCTCTTTCGACTGGTAAGAAGCCTAAAAAGCTTTCATTAATTTTCATTTCAACATCAGCGTCAAATTTATTGATTAAAACGTAGGTGATTACAAGAGTCATTTGCTCTACCTTACTAACGTCAGGAGTACAGTCTAAAATTATGGAAAAATATTTGGATTTTTTAATTTCATCAATAATATGAGACTTTACACTTTGATGCAGCAGATCTATTATCTCGTTTTGTATATTTTTCCCGAGATAGTGAGTTTTAGTCTTCTTTTTTGAGCACTCTACGGATGTGCTCTTCCATAATGGGATCAAATTCAGATAGCAACTTAACTATTTTTAAGAAATTACCGTTATTATGCTCAAACAACTTGTTGCTTGTACCTTGAAAAGCCAGACAACTTTTACCAAGCATTTTAGTAACTGCTACGATTCTTAGAAGCACCTCGTTCCAATGATTTGTTTCGGCATTAATAATTCTTTGAGAGGTCGCATCTATAGTTTTACAACACTTTAGCCTTTGGTTAATTTCTAGCCATCATTTTTGGGCCTGAATATGATTTTTGGAAATTTCATGCTCTTTTAAAGCTCTGCCGAGGTGCTTCCAACTTTTAAAACCCTTCTTTGAAAGAGAACTAACTATACAGCCGAAAATTTTGCAACAGAAGCAGTAAACGCAATTTTGTGGAGGAGAGTACACTAGTAGTTACACTAGCCAGTCTCGTAAAACTTGCTCTCCATTGCTTAAAATTCGTGTATAATAATTTGCGCTAAAATGTCGACCAATGTCATTGGATGGAAATTTGTAATTCTGCAATGGTTTGGGTGGATCTTGTCTTACTAAAACGCGTCTCCTAAAATTCTTGGCCACAATGCTGGATCTGTACTCTAAGTTTGTAGAATGCTTTCTGCGTGTGTCACGTTGGTGTCAATTTTTTCATTGCTTTCATCTGGTGAAGATAGTCAGAGTGTCGTCAGTTCCAATTGATTTAGGAACTTCGTCCATTTGTTTGTCATCATCATCCTCTGACGATTCCATATTTTCTCTTATAACCGGACTTGATGTTGAATTCTGAGAGTCGTCATTTGTTTTTGTACAACGCTGGATATAATTTTTTAACGCACCAACTTATTTTTGCCTTTTGGCTTCCTGAAAACTGTCTAGTTACCAGTACAAAAAAAGAAGGCTGGAAAAGCCTTTTTTTTTTGTACTGGTAACTAGACAGTTTTCTTTGACCGTCAGACATTCCGGAAGAGGCACGCACATAACTCAAATTAAACAATGTAAACTATAAAATATTTTTAAAATAAAGAGTTATCCTTGTTCTAAATAATCTAAAACCGTAATTAACACAACTTCAAAATTATATTCCGTCAATCGACATAAAAAATATATATGCGCTACGCAAAATATTTTTCGCTTCCTGTGAACGTAAAGAAAGGTCTAGTGTTATTATATATGTATTTTATACTGAGAAATATTTCAGCAAATCGTAAATAGTCATAAAAAAACAATTTTATAATTCTTGATTTTGAGATTTTATTCAGTTCAATTATTCAAATATATTATTAAACGCGTTTTATCGAAGCAATGAACTTAATAAATGTCTTATATTATTGATTCAAATAATTATTTACATAAAACAAAAATATAAATTATTATACCTATAGGATACATTCAAATTTGATACAATATTTTACCTGTTTTGCATCTGGTTCTATTTCTGAGAAACATGTCGCAGCACTGCGACGTATTTACCTTTAAAAGTTAAGAAAACGCACTGAATTAAATTTTATGAACTTCCACTTGTTATCTCTACCGACGTAATAGCAAGAAAAATGCTATTATGTAATGAAACCGCTCTTTTATAATTAGAGGTAATAAGCAAGTCTATGCATGTTCAAACACAAGTTGAAGCAGCGCTCTGCTCGCCTGCTAATGCTTTCTATTCAGAGAAGTATATGCATGTTCAAACAAGTTCAAGCAGCGTCCTTTACAAATTCCGCGTTTATTTTTCAATAATAGTGTAAATATCTTTAGCTATTAGACATAAACAATATAAATATGTTACGCACTGTAAATTATTTTTCAACGAAAAAATCGATATGTGAAATTTTCTATTAATTGGGTATTTAACACATCAATACTTTTCTCACACTTACAGCCAAAATAGCGCCCCTAAATTTTGGCGTTCCGGACAAATGTCTGGGTTGCCCACCCCTAGAGCGGGCCATGTTTCTCAAAAGCATGCACTAAACCAAGTAACATAGCATTCCCATGTTTTTTTTTTTTTTTTTTTCCCCTCCATATCAGCTGACGACTCAATGTTGACTGTAACAAATTATTCTACGCTTCATTCAAACTTTTTTTCTGTGGATTAATCCTTGTGAGAGATGCATTTATTTTGTTAACCTTCTTTATACCGCGACTATTGAAATTCTTTTGTTTGCATTTACGAATATTTTTGGCATTATTACACGCTAATTTTGACTTAATTATCATGTCTGTATTATTACTGCATTAGTATTATTGCTTTCACTTTTTGTCGTGGGCGTAAAAATATTTCCTAAGAGATGAGGTGTTTTCTGCTTGTACCTTGGCTATAGTGAAAGTGCGCATTTAGTGTCTGCTGGAGTATTACGTGGAGATGAAACCCGTTTTGAAAAATAATTAGAGCGTCTAGTCAATTAAACAGATAATGGCGATAGTGGCCGCGATTTTGGCAATATGTAGTGGAGAGTGGTTTCTGACTGATGATCAAAACTTAATTCATGGTTTCTAAGATTACGATAATGGGAAATAATGACGAAGATGAGTATTAAGGAACTGCTAATTTAAGATCTCAAAGATGTGGGTTCTGTTTGGGGTTAACTTTTTTTATTGGAGTAAATATTGCTTTAGAGAGAGAAATCTCAATCTTCACGAGATAATATTTAAATAAGACGTCATTGTATCGTTTTGTGCTGAACGAACTGTATGGTTTCATGGTTCATTTTTGTATTTTATGTATAATTTTAATGCTATAAAAATAACTCTTTACGCTAACTTAATGTACAGAAAACGTTCTTTCATCATTTAGAATTTTTCATAGATTGTTAGGGCATTGAAGAACACTATATTAAAATTTAGGAAGAATAAAAATTTATTAAATTCTTTTTTATTGCAAATTTTTTGTACATATGTATAAATCTTTTCAGTTGGCCAAACATATTTACTATAATTGTTTTGTTAATTATTGTTAAAATTGTATTTAAGACTAATTATAGTTTATTAAAGTTTTCAAGGAACAATTCTGTGGTGAGTTATATATAAAAACGAAAGATTTTCACAGATGTATGACGTCAGTTATGTTACGAAAAAAGATATGTTAAGGGTGTATTAAATCGGTTGTAGTATATCAGTAGTTTATATCACTTCTAAAAGCCCAGGAAAATTTGGTGGAAATGCTGTCTTATTTGATCTTTCCTTTTCAGCTGTTACCCTTTTTGACTCCTAGGCGGTATTTCTTCCATCTATATATCCCCAAAAGCGGAATCGGCGTGGGGAAGTGCTAAAGACGACCTTCTCCTTAAATATAGCTGAATATGAGATTTAGTGATGATATCCTGTTTGAACATTTTTAGTGCCAGATGAGTCTCTTCAGTTTGTGTTTTTTAAGACTACTCGAGCCCAATACCTCGATGTATTTGAATGCGAGAAGTTATCTACGTTGTGATAGTTTCAGTAGAATAAATTTTTCATATAATGTTGTTTCCATAAACTTAAGAGCGTATCTGTGAGTGTAACTAGTCTGGAGGACCGCTTTTATACGTATTCAGATCCAATGCTATTGGAGAATTTTCATTGTTGCGTGTTTCACAAGGAAATCATTCAGTCGAGGCATCGTTAACTAATCCATCGTCGACGAACGAAAAACTGAGTTATTTATTTCCCAAATTCGATTTACACAACATTTATGTCGGACGGTTCTCCGCTGCAGTGCAAGAATTTTGCACTAACTAAACTGGAAATAGATAATGCTTGATGTCGTCACCGACCTTCTTTAAATAGGCAGAATTAGCAGTGTTAATGAATTGGGAGAGAGAGAATGTTGAGAGAAATGACCCTAGGTTACACTGATTCGCAATATTCATAATCGAAATCAGGGGATAATATATTAATTGCGGATCGTTAAGGGTAAGGCGCAGAGGACCATCTAAGTAGTGCAAATGTGTTATGAGTGCAGATGATGCTAGGTCATTGCATGTGAAATGTGCGTACGTTACGATAATTAAGATACAGAACTAAATTTTTACTAAAGCTAAAGAGATTAACTGAAATTCAGTTTGCGTCTTAAAGCCTTTGAAATAATCTGTCTAGTTTGGTGGACAAATCTTTCTTTTTTCTTTTTTTCTTACTACTGTTCCTATTTATATTATCAAAACAGATTGTGCATCTTTCGCACAGCATTAAAAAAAGAGTAAGATATTTGTTATGTCGTTGGGAGTTTCTACGCGTTTATAATTAAATAAAAACAACGAAAGTGGACTGTAAACATTTGTTAAGCGATGCACACATTAACCAAAATGAATTAGCAAAGCCGCGTAAACATGTGCACTTCCGTCTTGTAGTAACAGAAGACTGACACTCACTCTCGGAAGTTGTAACACTTTTACATGCGTTAGATTCGGTGAATATAGGTGGCGCTGCATGGGCCTCAACAATATTATTAATCAGAATTCTTAACTTTCTTGCTTTGTTAACAAGCGTTTGATAACAATTTTCCCTTTCAAAATTACAGGTAATGAAATGACGAAAGTCATACGTGAAGTGTGTGCATTTATTTTTTAATATTCGAGTGTGATTTACCTCTGAGTTATCATGATTATGTTGTTCGTAGTATACCAGACTCACTTTCAGTAAAGGTTGATATTTATTTGATTCGAACTAGTGAGGAATGGTACAGATAATAGGCTTCCTTACATCATTTTAATTTGTAGACCATCCGTCTCTAAATGTGAAGAACCGAGTTTCAAGTTATGGCTTATAAGGCCTCAGTGGCGTGCCCGGGGGGGGGGGGGGGACCCTGTCTCCCAAAGTAATAGAAATCGCATTATGAATATTGATTTTGCATTATAAATATTTTTATCCGTTCATCTCGCCCCCCCACCCCATGCATTATATTTTTATCCGTTCACCTCGCCCCCCCCCCCCCCCCTCGTGAAGAAAAAATACTGGGTGCGCCACTGTTAGGCCTTCAACCTTGTCTTGCACCAAATAGAAAGAGGGAGTAATGTGTGAGTAAAGTTATCGAGAATAAAATTTCAAGCTGGGGTAGATCAGTTCAGAATTATGTGCATCTCGAGATGTTAGGTTCGAATTTTGCCGCTAGCAAAACATTGTTATAAAAATTTCTCAAAAGACTCCGTTGTATGTTAATTTAAAACTAATTTTAGAGCTAAATTATTTCTAATTTTCTACTGTCATTATTTGTTTCATAGCAAAATGCCCTGTTTGATAACAAAATATGACAAAGTTCATGTCCTGTTTGGTTTTTAATTTTGCCCTGCTTTGTTAATTAATCCGTATTTGAATCGTCTCGTTCTTTGAAAAATTAGCAGACGTAATTTTCAGTGAACTGATTAGAAAAACTGGCAATTTTTTATGATTTATTTCTTGCTAATTCTGGATGGTTTTGTGGTGGAAAGACAATTCTTTTCTATTAGGGATACCGATGTCTTGAAACTGAAATTGGTACAGAAAATGATAAGCACTTGAAAATGCTGTTATAAACATGCTTGCATTTCTTGAAGTTGTTATTGCTCAGGAGTTTTTGGTCTTCGAAATAAGGAACTTGAGGAGAAAGAGGAGGAAACCAATAGGAAACAGGATCACGAAATTTTAACACAGACTATAAACCGACCTTTGCTTTTTTTCTTAAATGCGGTAGATACTTATATTGAGGGCATTTTCTCATACACTCCATGATTTTCTTTTCTTTATCGTGGGATTACCCATTAGGTATATTATGGGACTTTTATGGAGGACATTTTCAGGCTACCAAGCATTTATTTCTTGTCGGAAAAATTCTCTCTCTTAAAAACAATGTTTGGTGTTGAGGAGGTAGGAAGGGCTGAATTTAGAATTCAAGCCAATATCAGGTTACTGTTCTGTAAAATAAATTTAGTTCTCATTATTTATTTTTAATTTAAAACAGCTCATCGTTTCTTTAAACCTAGGATAGCAAAAAAATATGAATGGTCGAAAATCCAATAATAAATTCTTATGTGAAATTAAGTTTTGTTTCTCATTAGTATTGTTACTGATTTGATTGTTTCATTGTTAGGAGAAAATGTGCAGTGAACCTATAGGACGCATGATTGCTAGCAGTATTTAATTCTACCGGCTTAGAGCATATCTTTCTTTGATCATTTCAATAATCAGGATTTGCTAGAATTTTAAAAAAAAATAAATAATATGAATGAATCTAGAAGAGCAGTGTATGAAAAGAGATTTCTTTCTGTAAAAAAAATGTTTTAAGAGCCTTATTTCACCTTTCTCTAGATCCTCCGAGAGTCAACAAAATTGTTTCTTCTGTCTCATGGCTTGCCATGGATACTATGCTAACGAGATTTCACGACAGGTCAGAATAATCCAGTGACAGCAATAGAGAAAAGTTGTAACCTTGACAAAGGTTTTTTTTTTTCCTTCTTTTTGAGCTCTTCAGTAATTAGTCGATAGAAGAAAGACTTTTTTTACCTTTATAGCTATAAAAGGGATTTCTAGGAGTTATCTGCTGTTTTTTTTTCTATGCCTACTATTAGTTCACACTCTCCCTATATATATTTATATATCTTGTTCAAATTTTCTATCGTTAATAAAATACTTTTTATTCATCCACTCAAGTTCAAATACATTTTTTTAAACTTGTAGTGGATGACACTTGATGTTAATACAGTTTTTTCAAATACTAATTCATTAAATTTAATTAATTTTAGTTTTATATGGGAGCCCTTTCAATAGGAAGAGACCTAGAGCGTCTCTTGCTCTTGAATGGTAATTTCTCTCTTCTTACTATGTAAACGGTAGCACTGCAGTAGCGCGCTCCTCCCGTCCTGTAGGTTGCGGGATCGAATCTCCAACCTGACAAACTTTTTCTCTCTATTTCCCCCCTCCTCCTAATCTCGCACAGTAGGCAAGGTTCTGGCAGACAATCCTTTTTTTCAATTCCTACTATTAGTTCACACTCTCCCTATATTCAATTCCTACTATTAGTTCACACTCAAATTTTTCTTTGTTGACCTAAGTAGGAATTGACTTAATTTTTTTTTTATATTACTTGTTTATTAATAGGTCGTTGAGATTATCCCCCCCCCCCCCACACACACACATTTTTGTTTATGGATTACCTTTGCATATTAACATGTTTGAAAGCCTCATCATTTTTATTACTACTTGTGCTGAGGTTTCTTTGTCCTCGTCCAACATCAACAACCTTTGCTTTGGAGAAAATCCCGCCTGTTGAGAACAAAGAGCAGTTGAGGGTGAATGTCAGTTTCTTCTTTCGCCTCTTACTGGGCTCACGAGTTTCCAACACGTGAAGCTAGCGTAGATGACGTTTTGTATGGTTGGTAAAAATCTTTACTTACGTGTTCGTGAGTCATATCCGTCCCTGAGTTTGGGTAATTTCCTTTCTTTTCTTGCTCACACATATGCTAAGAGTTCATTTCGAAATTTAACGAACCTCTGCAGAATGTTGCTGTTCATAGGGGGGGGGGGGGGTTATAAAAGTAAGCGGAAAAAGAATGTTCAGAAAATCCTCCGAAATGTGACTGTTGATAACTTCTTTACCATTTATCGCTTGCCAAATAAGTATCATTACAAAAATTTCATTTTGTTTACAAGAATGGGTGACACATTTGATAATAGCAATTTTAATGATCTCATATCAAAATTAGAAAGATGGTCTAGTGCAACGTTATACCCCCCCCCCCCCAGCGGCGGCTTCAAGGAGGGGCTATTGCCCCCCGCCCCCCGAAAAAAAAAGCCCAGCGTATTTTTTTTTCCATTTTGAATTTTAAATTCCATTTGAATTCTACTTTGAATTCCATTTTGAATTTTTGAGAGTTTAAATTTTAAATGAGTGGATATTACTTTAATGCCAGCAAGCTTTTAGTGTCTGTTTTTGTAAATATTACGAACTCCTTTCTTTTTTTCCTAATATCATTTTGATTCATCAGTTTTTCCTTACTTGCTGTTATTGTTATTTTCTTAAAATTCAGTGTTAAATAAAACATTATCTATTTGTTTTGGAGGCACATGTCAAAATCAAACATGAAAACATTAAAAAATTATTACCAAGAAAGATTTAATTTATATTTAATTGTTTATTCCTTATATTTCTTCTTAGGGTTATATATATATATATAACCCTAAGCGTCGACATTGCCCCCTCCCCAAATCTCTGGACTTGAGCTTCCCCTGACCCCCCCCCCCCCCCCCCAGACTAGAACTGCATAACAACAATAAATAACTGCACAAGCGACTTATTCAAACTATTAAGCTGCCTTAATGGCGACCTTTATTGATCATCAAGGGGATCGCGGCCGTCTGGTTGAGAAACGCAGATCTAGAGTGTCTAGCAATTATTTTTTCATTATTTATGTATTTGTGTTCGACAGGTAAAGAAATAAAAAGATGGGAGGAGGAAACAGAATATTGAAACATGATTTTAAAGTATCGCTATTACATGCCCAGTCTCACTTATTTTATTGATTAACAACATGTTTGATTAGCATCAAACATGTTGTTATAGATTGCTATGACTTAAGTGGAGGTGCTAATTTAGATCTGTTTTGCGTTGTGTAATAGTTAATATAAAACTTTGGTTTCCCTTATTTTGTATATTCAATAAAACAATGTCACCTATGCTCTTTAATAAAATTTTTACTGTAATATTCTGGGGAGGAGATGGATTGTTAATGGCCATACTCCTTTCAACTAACACCAGTTAATAGAGATTTGAGCATTCATTCGGTAGAAGCTGTGCGAGAACTGTTCAGTGCACTGCTACTTTTCGCTTGTGTTAGTCCTTACGGCAAGGTTTAAGTTACCTCACGTGATGTTTTTCTTTCTGGTTGTACCTAGATGGGCTTGTTTACTTTCCTTGCGACCCTGACAGATTGTTAGGTTCTTGCGAACTATATATGCTACGCATTCGACAAATCAACTTTTTTTTTTATTAAATTATTTACATTCCCGCTGTTCCTCTGTTACATCATCGCGCGGCTACGCTTCACACTGGTCTTACCGTGGCGCGATTATGACGTCACATGGCGAGGCGCGATGCTCGGTCTGCCATTGGTTAACTCTTGCGGGTGTGTGTTTTCGGGACAGATCGACTTGAACTGAATAGCATGCGAAATTCTCATTTTGGATTCAATGCCCCGATTTCTTGGTTTGGAGATGGAAGATACATTATATTACTGAAGTACATTACCATGTACTATTTTGCTCATCTGTGTGTCAATAGCTGTTCGCGCACAAGAGTATTTCTTTGGTTGTTATGAGCATAAAGTGAAGTAAGTACTAAACAATAAATACTAATTCCGTACAAAACCTACGGGATTTTCTGTTTCTGTGTAAATGTAACTATAATTATGATATCCTTGATGGTTATATTTTTGCATTTTCAGTCTAGAAAGATCTTTGCAGATAATGTAAACTTGTCTGCAAATACATTCTTAATGTTTATCTATCTTTATAAAAGGCACTTTTTTTTTCCTCTACATTTTCTCTCACATGTGCTCTTACAAATGACAGCTCTAATACTGTTCGGTTTACTAGTGACTTTTATAATGTGCAACAAAATATAAGTGTCAATAGTTTGAAATAATTGATTCAACATTGTTTAATTCCATGTTATGGAACTCGAAGCCGGACTTGGATCATATTGAATCGCGGCATGGTAAGAGGGCCCTTTGGGGTCTCTCCTTTCCTTGTGCTGAAATTTCCTTTGCTCCTTACCTATCTTTGAAATTACTTCATCACATATAGTGCCCTCTGGTGTGTAATAAAGCTGCATCAGTTGGTCCGTAACTTAGTGCAGATTTTATACGTTACTATTGAGGAAGAATCATTCATTTATAGTGAAGGATTATTATCCCTGTGTTCTTGATTTGTTGGAAGTAGTGTTTAATTATTTTGACTATTCGCGTTAGTGTGTGTCTGTGGGTTTTAAAGTTACAATTTTTCTGAATTATGAAATAAGATTTTCAAGTGTAAAGTTACTAAGCTATCAGTTTTCATCATTTTGTTGAAGATTTTTCTGTAGATCTGAGAACCTTCCTGAAAAACTTGTTTAGAAATTTTGAATTCGGCATTCAGTGTTTTCTATCATGCCTGGGCTGATTGTTTTATGACATTGTCTTTCAAGATGTCTATTTGTGCGTTCCAAAACAGTGAATTGAGACAGTTTAGCATTAAAACTTTTTTAAACCTATTGTAATTCCTATGTGATGCAATGGGTTGGTTGTTACCATAGTTCTTTTAAAGGTTTAAAATTTAACGATTAACTTTAGTTATGTCATTGAAGTTAACATTTTCTCACGCAACACATTTCCTCTGGTATCTACGCGACAGTTTTAATTTGTTTTATTGTTATACAACATTTTCTGTCGTGACATATTTCCTCTAGTTAACATTTCCTCTGGTATCTGCGCGACAGTTTTAATTTGTTTTATTGTTATACAAGTTATAATGATCTGTTACTTTCATAAAAAGAAATTCTAATTATGTTCGGATTATATTTTATTTTCTCCTTGTTCTTTTACGAAGTGTATTCCCTCCCACGTTTTGTATCAAGGATCATACATTTTAATGGCTAAAAATAGTTACCGTAGCTTTCAAAGCGACTGTTATACATCTGGTTATTGAGACATTTTTAGAGTGGGATTAGCTGAAACTAAATAAAGTTACAAGTGCCCGAAAATTTTAGTATGGCCAAGCAACTGATGCACATAATACAAGAGACAGTATAACTGAAATACCCTCATAAGCCATATCGACGGCCGATTGTTTAGGGCGCTCATACGATACCAGAGTCTGTGGGTTCGACACCCGCTGTTGACATGGTTGTTTGTGGCTGTGCGGAATCGGGCCTTAAAACTGTAGATCCCGGTCTAATTAGCCTTGGAAACGACTCTCATAGTGTAAACTTCTTCGAACAAACATTAAAAAAAGTAATTTTTTAATGAAATTTTTCTATTTCACCTTATTACAAGATTGGGTGTGAATTTCATCCTTTAAATATAAATTTACCTTAATTGCCATTTATATGTACTTAAATTTTATTCTGAAGTTTTTTACTAAAACGAGATTTTACTGTTTAGTTTAAAAATTTTTAACGATTTTCTTATTTTAGAGAGGTAAAGGTGTTGAACGAAGTATTCAATTTTTTAATAGTATCACTAGTTTTGATTATCCTGTATCTAACGTTTCCTGTTACCTAGTTAAAGTGAGCAATTTTTTTTTCATATGCATGAGGTTCGCCTCCTCGTTTCTGAGGAGTGTATATTGATTAATATTTTCTTCATCGGGGGGAGAGAACGTAGTCCTGTTCTTGATGAATTACTTAGTATTCCGTACCCAAGTGTTTTCCGTTTAGCTTCATGGCTTAAGACTAATAATTGACGGCATTTTGAAAGAATTACAATACGTTTCAGGTATCAAATTTTTATGTATTCTAGTTTTGTCATCGTTAGCTTTTCCAATTATTTAAGATGCCCCCCCTCTCTCTCTCTCTCTCTCTATATATATATATATATATATATATATATATATATATATATATATATATATATATATATATATATATATATATATATATATATATATATATATATATCATAAAAATGACTTTTTTGAAGGCAAATAGATGGGACAAAATATGCCAATTATTTAATATTGCCAGCGTCTAATTTAAAAAATGAATTCTTTTGAGTTTCTGGGTTTGATATCCCGTTTTACATAGAACATTAAATAGATTGATTCCATTATGCCGGATATTGTGTCGTTTTTGCTTACTGAACCTTCGTGGTCGCTTTAGACTTTGGCGCTTGAAACGTTTCTGAATGAGATTTGTTTGGCACAGTGCCAAATCAAGGAATCCGCCAGATCTGCTTTTCAAGATCAGCGATCAGCAGACTGTCTTGTCTGTCTCCTCTGACTAGGTTGTAGAATTGTCATCTCAAAAAATTATCTAAAATTTTATATCATCTTTCATAAGAAAGTGAAGTAAGGAAATTTTTAAAATATTGGTTTAAATATGTATCAAATGGTTATGATAGCATGTCATAACATGGAGGAGATATGCTGCCGAAGTTAACACAAGCAATAATTTGTCATGTAGAATTAAATGTAATTGTTAGTTCTATAAAATTTGGTAACTGCTCTAAAATTTTTGGTAAGTGTCTTTATATATTAAAATGAAAAAAATAAACTGTAAACGGATTGAAATTATTTAGCACTATTCTTCAAGTCAGATATTTAATTTTTATTTTAAATTGCTCCTTCTGTAAGATTAATTTTATAAATTATGTAACCTTTTGAGCGTATTTTGTTTTATTTAGAAATAGTGTTACCTAATCTCTTTAGTATCTGTAAACAATTGCTTTTGTTTTGCATCATTGTTGTGCAACATGCGCTCCCGGCGTGTATTCGATGACACAAACAGTTTTATCGCAAACTGTATCAAATATTTAATCTTCGTAGCTTGTTTCTTTAAAATGATACGATTAGTATCCTTTAATGCATAATCGTCTCAAACTGTTGCCGCTAATGCAGGGCTAGTGATTTATGCTTGTGATTGTATTTATTAGAGCTATTTATATAGTGAGTTTGGATATTTACTTTGTACTGCATATTGAATTTTTTTGCGCAAAAATGTTTATCTTTTACATATGTTTTCTATTATCACATTTGTTTACCTTTAACTTAAAACACATATCTATAAATTATTAAATTTTCATATGAATGTATATGCTTTTTCTGAATTTTTATTTATATTTTCCAGATAAATGTCAACCTTATCAAGGCACAAATAAAAACCTTTCAAGATGCTCTATATTGGAAAATTTATCAATAATTTCAAAGACTTTTACAATGAGATCAATTCTGCTACTCTTACTGGAGCCATTGATGTTATTGTAGTTCGGCAACCCGATGGAACTTATATTTGTTCACCTTTCCATGTACGATTTGGGAAAATTGGAGTTCTAAGGAGTAGGGAGAAAGTGGTAAGATAAAATAGTTAACACATTTTTATGTAGTAAAGGCTTGCTGTATTTAACTTAAGTATATCAATATCTGTACAAATGTATATATAGATATTGTGCTGTATGTTGTCTTACAGAAAATTGTCTTAATTAGAAAATTATTTTTAGGTTGACATTGAAGTCAATGGATCACCTATTAATATTCACATGAAGTTAGGCGAGTCAGGAGAAGCATTCTTTGTGGAGGAAGTGTGTGATGAACATGATGTAAGAAATTTATGCAATTTGAAATACTTTTTAAGAATTTTGTGCTTGTCTGTTTGCTTATAAGCTATCTTGTTCTACCTTGCAAATTATTTTCTTGTGCAGATAATTTATATGTAATGAGTAGGTTTTAAATTTCTAATGTTTTGTATGTATAATGTAATATTAGTTGAATGAATATATATATATATATATATATATATTATAGTTTTATTCAGTTTAGCATGTTAAAAATCACAGGGTTGAATCATGAGTAATAGAATAAACACTAGACTTTTATATTTATGAAGTCATCAGTTATTCCTTATCACTTTTTTTTGAGGGATTAAATTCAAAATTCATAAACATTTTTGTTAGGATTTAAAGTATAACTTAAGGCATCATATTTAAAGTATATCTCAAGGGAATTAATTCTTTTAATTTCCAGGAAAGTTTTGGAAGTTGTAATGTTATGAGAATAAACATCATAATCAAACGTTATTTGTATGTAAAAGTTTATTAATGTAATACACTGAAGATTTCCTTTTTATTATTTAAGTTCATATTTATTAGAAATTTTTTTAAGTACTCTTATATTAGACTACATGAAAAAATTTTCCACTTTTTCACATTATTTGCTTTAACCTATTTAATTTACTTACTTTAATATTATTGTAAATTGAAGAAACAGTCTTTTCTGTTTTTTAGATTCCTTCATATTTGGCAACCTCACCAATACCTGATGTTCCAAATATTGAAACAGAACTTGAAAAAATGAAACTTTCTGCGGCATCAAATGATGCAATAAAAGACCAGGCTTTACAAGACTCATTTACCATAAACTTTCATATTAATGGAACTGATAAAGAGTTGGTGCTAAATACATCTAGTCCTCTTGATAAAGCTAACTGTGATAAAACTAGTGATATTTCCTTCAAGGATACAAACATTTCATTTTTGCCTGAAACGGTTTTGACAATTGAACAAAGTGTTCCTAAGACAGAAGAGGACAGTATCACTGTACCCCATGGAAATACAAACAGTGTTCATACAGATTCAAGTGATGAAGTCAAAACAAAGCGAAAGCGACGGAAGAAAGTTGGCATGAAAAAACGTAGCAAAACAAAAGATAATAATAATGTTATTTCCCCCAAGACTGTTATTATTCCTCTGCAAAATGATTTATATACTAAAGAGGAGGATTTGAATGATAAACCAGAGGAAATTTTTCAAATGGATGATGACTATACAGAGGGTGATGATGAAGGTTTTGCATCTGCAGGTTGTTTAAGTAGATCTGTTAGTCTTCCAGTTTCTGCCAATCTTGATAATTTGTTTGGTTCAGAATGGACTCATAGAAAAACATCTACAACTTTTACTGGCGAGTTTCATCCATTTAGTGATGGCGATGTGACTCCTCATTCTAGGTAATAAGTTACTGAGTTTTCTGTCAACTATGTGTCATCTTCATTATTTTTATTGATTTAAATTCATTATTTTTTATATGGCTTTCATTGAACATTATGTAAAGTTGTTACATTGGTTTAACTTTTAAAATTCTATTGTGTCAAGTTTCTCATGGTTTCCAAGGCATGTTATGTTAATACTTCTGATAGAAAATAGTCTTTAGATATGTCTTATCAGATAATTACACTTATGCTGTATTTCTGTTGCTCAAACCCTTTCTTTTAATCATACAAGAATTTTTTCAATATGGGTAATAAATTTTATCACTTTACCTGAATGATTGTCATAAGTTTTTGGTTCTTTATTGTTGAATCAGATATTTTAAAATATTCAAAATAAAAATACAAATAATATATAATCATTACATGTGCATGAATTTTACGTGCTGTGTAATTGCAAGATTTTATGTATTTTTAAATTTATGTAAAATTTTCTTCAAGGAATATTATTAGTTCACTAAATGAAATTAGATAAATTTAATTTGTATGCTTGTAAAATAAGTAAAAAATATTTCAATTATATTTAAATTTTGCTTTGGATGGTAATTAAATTACATGAATGAATGCTTAAAATGTAAAACAAAGTGTTATATATATATATCAGTTCAATAACTGTATTAGTAAAGATTTTTAGTTTCTTTAACATTTATGTTGCTAGTCATGATAATTTCGGGAATAATGGAGACATATTAAGGTTATTCTGTATTGTTCTGATTACTGATTACAGATAAAATTTGTATTATTTGTCATCCTAGGAAGTACTTACTGTTTAACAGTGTTTTATAAAAGTATAACTGATATTTAGATTTTTTTTTTTTTTTTTTTTTTTTTTTTGTAAGACTAATTTTGATATTGCAAAAAGTATAGCAGAATTGCATATTTATCAGGGAAAGAGATTATAACATATAAATATTAAGTAGTAGATACGAAGTGCATAGTTAAGGTTTGTATAATTTTATAGAATATCTGATATGTGTGTACTATAAATTATAGAAAGTTCTCTCGGTCTTTTATATGCATGTGTCAATGGCTATTTATTTTATGATACAACTTATTTACTTCTGACAATTCACCTTATTTAGTTGCATAATAATGATGGTTGTAATAATTTTAGCAGTATGAAACACTGAATAATGTGAAGGATAATTTTCTTGACATAGCTCACAGATTTTTATGTTGTTCAGTTATAGATGCTGGTTAAATATACACACAAATATTACAGATTCTGTATCAAGCTTTTTTTTTTTCAGTCCTATTGCATCTCGACCCCCTAGTCCGAAATCAGATACAGAGTATGAAAACCAGAAAATAGAAACTATTACTCCTACTGACTCTGGCCCTAGTTGGGGATGGGGCCAGCTTCCTAATGTACCCAGGAGATTAAGCAATCCTCAAATGCAGAGTAGCAATACTACAGAGTCTCAAAATGATATAGGAGAAAACAAAGAAGAAAATGCTGTTGGTATGTTCTAACAGTGGTGAAGATGTGTGTGTAATCAAGAGATCTTTGAAAGTGTTTCAGAATAGTTTAGAAAGCGTTATAAAATTATGTTCCCTGATTATTGATGAAAAATCTGTCAATTTTTTCTTAATGGTAAATCCTACAATTTGGATTCAAATTAATGCCTGTCATCCTTGCAATTAAAGCGTTTTGAGCATTCAGTTTTTAATAAGTTATACATCATCGTGAAAGGAATAATTTTTTCTTCTTTGTATTCAAAATATAGCCTATTAGACGTATAGAAATGGAGATTTTCTTCTTTAGTTCTGATTAGATAAATCACACATGCTACTTTGCATCTGCTACTATGCTCTATAAAATGCATCCATCTTTTGAACTGAATGCAAAAAATAGGAAAATTAAATTTACTAACAATAGATTGATTTACAATTTTAATGACTTCTTTAATACAGACTATTTCTTTGGTCTTGTCTGAAACATTTTTGAATTCTGTAAATTTTTTATTATAACATCCTACATAATTAAGTGCATGCATCTGAATCATTGTTTTTCTTCAATAATTATTTTTTACTGTCTTTTGTTACCTTCCTGTCTCTGGACAAATTGAAGGACTATCATATTTCTATTTCCTATGCTTCTTAATCTTGTGATATAGTTTAACTACAAGCGAAATATCTTAAGAGTAATATTTAAATGAATTTGTTTTATAGAGTAAATTTCTTCCCTAACTTATGGAAAGGAATATTCAACCCAAGACTTTTATTAATGCATAGGAATCATTTATTTATTACAAGTAAAGGTTGAATGTAATCAATTGTAGCATCATTAGTAAATTTTATCTTTATTTAACTGTAGCACAAGTTTGTAGTGAGCAAATAAATGATCTTAAGATCTAAAATTCAAGGTACTGTACATAATGCTCATTTAAATTTCTTGTGAAAATCTAGAATCTGTCTATGAAATCTGCATTGATATTGACAGGTACTGACCATATATTGTCATTTGAGAATAAATCTTTGTTAAACCCTAAACCCTCACACCTCCCCCCCCCCCCCCAAAAAAAAAAAAAAAAAAAAAAAAAAAAAAAGTTTGAAAGGTAAAATTTGTTTTCAGTATTAAAAACACTTGATTATTACAGTGTATTATTATTGACCCCTCTCCCTTCTCATTTAGGAATTGTTTATAATAAGAGTTTTGCCTGTCTGACAAACTGATTGCCTTTTGTCATGAAATTGAATTTCTGATTATGTCAATGAAGTGTTTTATGAAATATATTTTAGTAGTTTCAACTTTTGAAATTTGAATGTTCTCAAAGATATGTTTCAAGGTACTTTTAGTGTAGACATACTTTGCCATAATTGCAAATATTAACTTTTTTTCTTTCTCTTTTTAAACAGAAGCAGAAAAAAGATCCATGCTTGGTGGAATGCTTAATTTCATGCGCTCAACAAAGAAAATAAGACATATGCCAGAAAAAGAAGGCATATACCTTTCTGACTTAAATGCAGAAGAATTAGATCCAGAACTTGCTGCTTTATATTTTCCTAAATTCAAGTATGTTTAGTTACGTTATAAATATGCTCTCTGAGTTTTTTATGTTTAAAATATTTTGATATGTATTAGAAGGGTTTCCAAGTTGTATTATCAGCAGCCTTTTTTAGGGTGTTGGGTGGTGAATTAACTTCCATGTTCAATATATGATGCAAAACATTATCAGCAGTGTTTGAAATTCAGTATCTCTTGTATAACTTAAGTTACCCAAAGGAACGTATACTTAATTAAAAAAGAATATCTGCCAAATTTCATATTTCTTGTATCATATTTGTAATTTGTTTAAATTTACTGATTTAAATTTTTACTTTCTATTGGTTGAGCTAGAAATTCATCATTCTCAAGTGCCTTCAGAGATCATAATTTTACATTTTCATTTATTTTTCAATAAAGTTTTAATAATTTAGGATTCTGAACTTTACTATTTACAAAATGTCAAAATATGAGACTCAAATTTTTTATATAAAGATTATTTTAGAACTTTTTTTTATATAAAAAAAAAATTCTCATACTTTGAACTTTTTTTTCTTACCTGCTCTATTCCTGTATAAAATGATATTGCAAACCAATAATTATGCATGTAACATGCTTTTATGGACAGAACTTTTTCTAAAGCACAATGGTTTTCTCTATTTCAAGGATAAACTGTGTCCTCTGAGACGGCTCCAGCGATCATCTCTTATTAATTTTCCATGATCATTCAGATCCTTGACAAGATGTATAATCACCATTTTTTGATTAAATCTTATTAATCACACCCCACTTCCCAAATTTGCCAAACTGGCAGTCCATTTGTCTTAAGTCACCAAATTTTGGTCTCCGCTATATCAGAAGTATGCAAATTGAGGGGTATATTTCTGTTTAAGGACAGCAATTTTCTGTCTTTGTTAACTACTGAGCCATGACACTAGTATTTAGAACATAAGAGAGATAATTTGCCAAGCTAACCAACACAAAAATTTGCAGTTGCATTTTCTCGTAGAATACAGCTAAGATTTGAATACTTTGCATTTCAATTTCATGTTATCAAAAACATGAAGGATTCGGAAAGTTTTTTTCTTGAGTGGACAACAAAACTGGAAACCAATGCTGTTTACCACAAACTTGGTTGCCTGCCAAAATTAACTTTAGTTTCAATTTAAAAATTGGAAAGCCTCCATACTTTTGTGATGCACCTTCCAAAAATGCACATTAGTTGAAGAAGTTAACTTTAAAGTTGTTAGACTTAAGATGAAAAAAAAATGTACTTTACATTGTCAATCCATCTTAGGGCAGGTATAATCCTATGTATTTTTAGTTGGTCTCAGAGGTATCATAAAGCAGGAAAGTCTGTCTTATCAGTTAACATACTGGCTAACCCTCCAAAATATTGTTTGATCTTTACATTTCCTCAACTGTTGTAGTTCTAAATATATATTCCATCTTGGAAACCCTAGGTAATTAAAGCTAGTTAAGTAAATTTTCTTTGTAACTATTTTTTTAGATCTTCATACTGTCCTCCAAATCAACAGATCAAAGATGAAGATACTGAGTCTGGTAAGGGTCCATCTCTGCCTCATTCTCCTCAGACAGTTGAAGGTTACATAAGTCCGACTAGTCAGGACTCTGACAGTGATGGAGGATTATCACTAGACCAGTTTAGGTACATCTTTTAAAATATGTAGAAATTTGTTGTCAGGTTCAGTGTCTTGAGATTAAAATCTGAATTCCTAATTTTAGTGCAGTTAATTTCTTTTTAATATTGCAATTTTAAAGTCACTAAATGGAATGTATCAGATGCCTAAAAAGATAATTTCCTTGTAATCTTCTGTTGTGGAATTTGTTAGTCCTGTTTTAGAACTTTACTTTTCTGTATATGTTATTCGCATGGATTAATGACTTTCATCCTTATTCTTATTGTTAGGAAAATATTTATCTCAAGTTGTATGTTACAGAAATTTTTTTTTTTATTTTTATTGTATTTGAATTATTCATTTGGTAGCATTTCGCATATTCTTTGAATTATCTCCTGCAGATTCTGTATGTTAATGTGTTAGTGTTTATATAGTTGGTTTCATTTAGATGTAAAACTTAGGTTTGATATAATCATCTTTAGAATATATTGTTAGTTTTTTCATGACATAACTTCAAAGGTCTTTGAAATTGGGTTACTTGAATTTTCAGGAAGCACTATCAAAGCTGATATTGCTAGTTATAAAAAAAAATTTTTCATGTAGCTTCTGATTAACAAAAGATAATTCTTATGTTGGCACAAGCTTCACCTAACAAGGTATATCATATCCAACATAATTTATATTAAATTTATTTTAATTCTTTTGTACAATGCTTAAAAGTGAAGTAAATATTAAATTAGTTGTCTTAAGAGCATTTTCTTTCACAGATACCACAAATAAGGTTGACTGTAATTGAGTTCTATAAGAGCTTATTTTTTTTAACTGTCATTGAGTATTGAGTTACTGAAGCTTTTTTGAATGAATGACTGTATTTAGAAAGTTTTCATAAGAACAAAATATAAATTATAAAACTGTTTTTTGTTAATAGAAAATTTTTACAATAGCCAGTTAAAATGTAGAATGTGTAAAATGTTTTATATTATTATTCATCCCTAATTTCTGTTCAGACATTAATAACCTTTTTTTTAATATATTGATTTCTAATTTGGATTAATTTTTTTTTTGGCATTTTTAATAACCTTTTGTTTGCCTCTTTGTTATTCCTTTAACCTCTTTCTTTTTTAGTTTTTAAGTTTGCATTGTGATTTTGTTTTTCCCTCCTCCCTGTTAACTTTGGTTTCTTCCTTCCCCAGCAAAGAGAAATGTGACAACGTTTCTTATCCTTATAGTGATATTGCTATGTCACTATGTGGTGGCTTACAAGATCCTGAGTTTGATCTCCCAGAGGAACGGTTTTTGCACTCTCTTGTTACGTTCGATGAATTTACTGAAAACCCTGGTATCCTTCATGACCCCAACTTAGTTATTCGCATTGGTGGAAAGTGAGTAATAAATTTTACTATGTCATTTTAACCCTGGAGCGTGACCCAATATTGAATAGGAAATATGGCCATAGGAAATTACCACTTCCCCTTTTCTCTCCATAAATAGTGTAAAAAAAGGCTGCAGTTCTAAATGTCCCTGTGTGGTGTCACAGTTATGTTTAATATTTTCTTATTCAAGATGTTTGACAGAGAATTCATATGGAATTAGAGAGAAATATTTTAAATTGTTAAAACTATCATCTTTCTCATACAAAATTATAAGATGTGGGAAATTTTGAACTGCGGTAAAAAAGTGCACTGAATTGTTTTTGTTAATAATGGTTAAATATTTAGCTGTATCCTAAATACATTTGAGAAATTTTCTTGATGGAGAGTAAATTCTTTAAACTGTTGAAAATCAATTTAATGTTTAGTTTGATTTTGTTACTTATTGGTGCTGGGTGCTTAAAACCTTACCTCATATAGATATGAATGTTCTCTAAACCATATTTAAGGCCAGATTATGATTAAAACAATCGAATTATTAAATTAGCTTGTTGAGGAGAAGAGAAAATTTTATCTATAATTATTTGAACTAAAGAGGAAAACAAGCAAGTTTCAAAGTCATAAAATGCATTAATATCATTTTTAATTTAGTAAGATACAAACCATAGTATAAGCAGTTAGCATCACTCAGTAGAGGAGAGGAACTTTCTAACATTTCCTAAGTTTAATACTATTTATTAATTTATTATCAGATCATTAAACTTATTTTATTAACATATTTTATTCTTGCAATATTCATTTTTACAAGACCCACACATTGAGTTTTGTTCCAGGAATGGTTAAACATTACTGTTATTAAATAGGAGGCTGTTTTTTAACTTTGTATAATTTATATTATTAATAATACTCATGGTTCCCAGTTTTATATATTTACATTACATATTTGTTTTATTAGTTTAACAGCACATTTAATTTATTAAGAAAAACAGAATAAACAGAATTTATAATGTTAACTAAAGTTCAAATTTTAGGAATTGTGTAATCAGAATCAAACCTTCCTATTCTTATTGAGTTGTAAACACTGGATTAGGCAGTTATTCAAGCTTAGATTCCCTTCTGTAGTAACAAAATATTTCTAAAATGACATTCCTCATGTTCAAATTCACAAAGAGTTCTAACACCATCTAAACCTCTAACATTACTAATTTTATATTTAGTGTAACTCTTTGATATGTAATTGAAATTTTACTGAAAAAAAAAACTTTGACAATTTTTCATCCATCGGTTATGTATGATTTTATTCAGTATTTTGTACATCAAAGTTCTGAATAACAGAGGTTCGGAAAAAATATTAAGTTGACAATGGAAGTTTTTGAATGTGCATTTTCCCTTTGCTTTACTAAGGTGGATGATTTATCTCATGGATAGTTTAAGAAAGTTGTTTGATACTGAGAGAAGTCATGCTTTGCTTCTCTGTATTTTAGACAAGATAAAATATTAAGAAATTCTCTGTTTCTGAAGTGACAACAATCTAATCCTCCTTAATGGTTATCTTTTGTGTTGCATGTTTAAAAAATTATTTGCACTGCTTTTTGCCTTTTCCTATTTTAGCTGCAACTTTGTTTATGTTTATATTTAACTATTGCATAATTAATATTGTGTATATTTATGTACATATATTCTGTATAGAAAACTGTATACCATTTTTTTTTCTTTGGTCATTTATATGTAAGTGAAGTGAATGATGCACATTTGTTATTTTCGTAACTTAATTATATAAAATTCTGAAAGCTGCAACTGAAAAATATATGTAAAGGAACAAGCATTATATTTATTATTGAATATTCTGATTGTTTTACAGTTAAAACACATTAATGATAATAGTAATAAAATACATTAAAAACACAAGAAGAAATCTGCTGCAACTGTTTGTTCATGGTAATAAAAAAGTACTTTACAATTAATTGAAGGCAGTTCAGTTAGTTTAGAGCCTTTTTCAAGACCCAGGCTCCTTGAATGGTTTCCATGCATCCTGCAACCCCACCCACCCTGCATATTCTCCTTAAAAAGGCTTTTTTAGAGAAAATAAAAACTGAAACATTTTCCATATTAGAACTCCAACTAAATGTTTAACTTAACAAAATTGAAGTTTGTAACAAATGGAGAACATTAAGAAACATTAATCCCTCATTTCAAAGGTGTGTAAAAGCAAGAAATGAACAGAACAGAACCTCAAGAAAAATAATGCACCTACAATATGGATTCATATTTGTATAACAATTTAAAAAAAACTTACCTAAAAAAATTGCTTTATTCTGTTGGGGGGGGGGGGATCACAATAGTCATGCCAAAAGTGACAGCACAGACTGATGAAAAACAAACTGACATTTAGAATTTGTGTACTATACTTAGCAAGCAACCATGAAATTACCACCAAATGAAGGCAGTAGATCTCTAATGAACTGAGTTTGCACTTTGAATGAAACATTTTCCTTTGAAATAACTTTACTACTCCACAGTTTCATGGTAAATTAATATTGACTAATATTTTCAATGAAATTTGCTAAAAATTTATTTTGAATCAAACTGTGGTGACTCCTCAGAAAACACTTCATGACCCACAGGTTGGGAACCCCTGGTTTAGAGTGCATAAAAATGCATGGAAGTGTAATGGTCAGTGTAACCCTTGTATCAGAGGTTTCTCTATAAATTGTTTCTTTCATGTTAGTTTGAGTAAAAATAACTGAAGTTAATTTGATTCTGTGTGAGTAATACAAAAACTGTTTGTCAGAATTGAATATTTTGATATAATTGGTTGCTCCCTCAGTACTTCTGTAAACGTTTTTTTTTTTCTATAAAAAAATTTAGTGGTATTGAAAGTCAGTAACACATAGTATCCATTAACTTCAATTCTTTAGCCTAGTAAACACACAGTTGGAGAATCTCTACAACATTTGTATAATCAAATTTTACATATTTATGTGTGTATTCTAAAAGCGTTCATATTTAATATTAAACAAGTGTTAATTTTTAATTCTATTAATCTTTAGTTCTATTGAGTAACGGTTTTATTTTTCATGTAATTAACAACTTGGAAAGCTAATTTAATTTAAAACCTATCTATGTTAAACTCCCAAAAAATATTTTTATGAAATAATGCTTTTGAAATTTCAAGTTTAGCGATAAGCAAATCTACTTTGTTCTGCTCTTCAATACCTTGTATTAACAAAACATATATACACTAGATAACTTTCATGCAAGAAAAGCAAAATGTCATTTAAAAAAAATTTATAAATTTTCTAGTTTTATTAATTTTCACATTTAATGTAAATATTAAAATTTTGTGATAGATTTACTAAACCACTAAGAATTTTCGAGTAACAAACTAATAATGGAAATTATACAGTGTCAGCCATTAAAATTTTACCTCCTTTTACAAGTTGACAGTAATTTTTTAAGTATAAAATGTGAAATATTTTGTGTACAGATTAGTTCTTAAAATTTAATTTTTTAATAATTTTTATTTATAATGATTTGAAAGTATGTATGTTTTGAAAATAAAGTAATTTTTTTTTTCGTTTGTTTGTTTCCTTAATACTTCTTAAATCTTTGACTGAAATTTAAAGTTCTTTTGTGCAGTAGCCTTAGATATTTATTATCACTTAGTAAGTCAAATTTTGATCCCACATTATAATATAATGTACTTGTCATATAAGTCACCAAAGAATGAATACAGTCATGATTTGCTAGAAAACTTTCCAAGGTTTGTATTAGAAATTTCTGTAGATGCCCTAATTGAATCTGTCATCTTGAAACTGAATCTTGTAGATCATCACTTTTTAAGTTATCTGAGTCATTCATTGCCTTTTATGTTTTGATTTAAAGAATAATTGATTTAAATTTTCTTTATTATAAATCAAAATTTAAGCCAATATTTGTGTGTAATTTCCATTGTAGGGTGTGATCCCCTGAATATCATAATTGTTTCCTCATATCTGTAACAGTTAATAGTATAAAATATAAATCTTATAATGCTTAAAAAAAAAACTGTAAAAAAAATATACAAAAGTCTCTTACATTGATAGGTTTCATTGTATTGTAATGGAATTTTATTACAGCAGCAAACATAATTGACATTCTTTAAGATTAATTTTTGTGCACTGATATTTTTTTTTCAAGGAGATAGCCATTTTAGAATTTTTTTGTGTTCAAACTATGTATGCATTTTTGTTGTGTCTAATTTACAATCGAAATTCTAAGCTAATTTAGTGTTGTTGAAAATTAAAAAAAAAAATTAGTACTTGAATAATATTTATTAAACTTCAATGTATATCATGATGTGAGCTATTGATGAATTACTATTGCTGAGCTAGAAATATTTTCATCTTTCAGGTATTATAATTGGCCTACTGCAGCATCTATGCTTACTTCTATAATAATGTTTCAAAGACCATTACCTGAGGTATGATTATATATATATTTTTGATTAAAAGTGATTGAAGTTAATTTTATGATGTCTGAGTAAAAATAAAAAAATAATTGAGTGTCTGAATTAAATAAAGGTGCAACAGAATGGACTCGTATGTTTCTGTAGGTCACTGGTAAGGGGGGTCAGCCACCATGGGAGGTGGCAACAGTTTGAGTGGATTTTCTAGTTGTCATTAAACATCATGTGTTTGTCTGGTTAACACTGAGGTTTCATTTTCAAGGCGTTCTTTAGAAACAGCTATTTTGTAACCACAGATGGCATCTAGGATATGCTTTGGACTCTATGCAACTGATGCTATTCCGAATCAAAAAGCAATCCTGCAATGGGTTTCAGACATGAGAGCAAGTTGGTCTGCATTGCGAGGAAATCAAATGGTTGTTCCTGGAACATTAGAACACCTAAAAAGGTATAACAAGTCCTTAAATCCAGGGGTGCAGAATATGTCCGAACGAGGTTCGGGGGAAATTCAGGCAGCTGTGGGGAAATTTTTGTCCAAGTAAAAAAAAGTCATTCGTGATGAACAAATATTTTAGCTAGTGACTATGCGTGATGGTTACAGAAGTTCCAGACAAAAATTAGAAAATCTTTGCAAATCATTACTAGAAAAACTTGAATGTAGAATTTCTGAACCTCCAATTATAGAAAATATGCGGAAATGTTTCAGTAGCAGATTTATAACAAGCCCTCCAGATACTGGCATATGAGCATACAATTCAGGAATCTTTAGAAACCCTTACCATATGGGTGAACAAAAACCGAGGGTGCAAGTTAGATAGCAAAGTTCTTTTTTCCCAGTTGATTATTATGAAAAACAACCTTTTAAACACACCTTTTTTTAAAAAACTACTTCATCCTTCTCAAGAAAATAAAAAAATCAAGCTTGATCATCCAGGATAAGAGTAATAAAAGAAGTATTACTAACCCTGAAGTGTATGGCCACATCCCAGAAATTATTTATCTGCTCGAAAATTGTTTGAAAATCTGCAGTGAAGCTGTCTGTGAATCAGTTGGATCTGTAATTGGTAACCATCTACACAATCGGAACATCCAGTCCAACACACTTTTCAATGAAGTCTTCATTTCATGGTATGGACCTTCTATTCATAAAGCTTCACAACTATTAAAAGAATCCTTGGACAGGCATTTCCATGGTGGAAGATACCATTTCACACTGTTTTCTTCAGCATCTCATCTCAAGGTGTTTACAACGTCAAAAGGTGATTGACAACCTTCACAAAGAGACAGGAAGGCTGCCATTTCTTGGTGACAACTAATGAAATCCATCAAGGTAAAATTATTTTTTATTGGAATAAATATAAAGTTATTTTTTTAATTTGTAAGTAATAGTCTTAAGGAGAGTTCTTAATCATCAACATTGTACTCTAATAGTCGCTTAAACTTGAATGAAAATACGGGGACTTTTCGGAGAAATTTTGGACAAAACAAATTGTGTTCTGGGGAAATATTGGGCCCTAAAACATTTTCTGCACCCCTGCATAAATCTGCTATTTGTAAAGAAGTTACCATTTCCCCAGAAATGATCAACAGTATGATAAAAAACTTAAAAGAATGGCTTCAGCAATGCATTGCAAATAATGGATACCACCTGAGTGATGTTTATTTCTAAACATAGTGGGAAAAAACTAGGTTATAAATATTTTTCAAAAATATAAAGCTTTTTTTTCTGTACATTTTGTTGATTTTTTATTACTCTTTGAAATGTGGGAGCCCATTCTGCCGCACCTTGTGTATTGATGTATTTGGTTTCAACCCCTCAAAGGAGGATGGAGGTCGTGGTTGCTGGGAAGAGGGGCAACCTATGTTATACTTAAATTTTAGAATATTAGACTAACAGGTAGACACAGTTCATTGACTTAAAAATCCTTTTGGTTTTTATTGATTGTTGTTTAAACAAATTTTATCAGGTTTTTACATATATATTTTGGGATTCTCAATACTACAGCTTACATGTAACCAATTAAAAATTTTTTCAAATGCTACTAATATTTCTTTCATTTACATTTTTACTTTTTTCTGTTAATAACTTGGAATGCTCACATAATGAAGGCTAAAAATATTTATGAAAGATACTTGTTCTTATTTATTACTACTGGATGTAACTGGTTTAGCTATTGATCACTTTATATTATTATGTCAGGAAAGTTTTGTTTCCTGTGAACTGCATTTCATATCATTTGTCAATTCCTTATACTTTTTTTTTCTTTTGCTTTTTTTAATGTAGCAGCTTAAAATAATGGTCCCTTTTTAAAAGCTTTTAAGTTCGCAGAAAAGAGCATAAGGGATATTGTATGAAACATTTTTAAGAAATAAATTAATTAAACTGCTCACAATTTTATAGCAGTTTAACTTTTTACTTAGAAATATGTTTTTGTATTCTTTAATTGATTTGAAAATCTTTTTGGTATAAAAATTTTTTTATCAATTTTTTTGCTGCATTGTAGTACTTTTAAGTTGGTTAATTTCTATAGCCTTCTATTTAAAATTAACTTTGGTTCTTTCTTTTGTTGTTTGAATTTTTGCTATTGTAAATGTTAATTTTGAACAAAACAATTAATGAACATTTTGTCATACAGAGAACTGCAAATCAATTGGTAAATGAACATATGCCAAAGAAAAAGAAATCTAAGTCATATTCCTCTTGGTGGTCCTGGAGACGGTCTGAAACTGAATCAAAGCCTGATGCAGAAGTAAGTTATTTTCCAAATAAGTGCTCTTTATTATTATTATTAAATTTTTATTTCTTTAATTGAATGCTCTTTGTGATATTGAATTTGTAAGGATTCAGATGCTGATTGAAGCCATCTGTAATTAATTTTTGATTTTTTTCTACAATAGTGCTATTATTTGTACCTTGAATATACTTAAATCTAACTATGCATTAAGCATTAGTTATATGATATCCATGAAACTAGACAAGTGCTTTTAAATTATACTTTATTTAATCTTAGAAACCTGACACTCTCAAAAGTGAGACATTGCTACTGGAAACTCTTATTTTAAAAATTTTGAATATTAATTATCTATGCTAGTATATCCAAATGTTTATGAATCCTGTAATATATTAGTTGAATTTAAATAATTTTGAATTACTTCTTTTTAAGTGATATATCTTACAAATTCTTACCAAGAATTCTTACAAATTGAAAAGTTATTTTGAGTTATATATTTATATAACAGACCCAGTTTGATATAAGTGCTCTTAAAAACAGAAAAATATAAAATAGTTTCAAGTGTAGTATTTATTCCCCTGTAATCCTAGACTTATCTATTGTGACTTGTTTATGTATTTATGCAAGAATTTTATGTAAAATTTGTACTATATATAAAATTATTGGAATATGATGTTCATTAGAATTAAATAATTTACTAAAATACTAAACTATTTTTTAGTTTAATTCAAACTAACATTGGTTCTTGAATTGTTTAAAACATGTAAATTTAAAATTCATTGTTCATTTCATCAGGCTCTACTAGACACATCTTTATCTGAAACAACTGTAGTTAAAATTGAAGAAATTGTAGAACAAAAATCTTATGAAATTGAAACTGGTGAAAGTGTTGTTTCTGTGGGTAAAACTGTTGAAGAAACTGTGACTACTGTGACTGATGTAGTTTCTGAAGTTCGTGATAAACTTATTGAAGTTCCTGAAGCTATACAGTTACAGGAAGTAGTTGTTGAATCATCCAGTAGTAGTTATGTTGAAACAGAGGTGGTACTAATTCCTCCAAGTAGTGAAAGCTCGACAAGTTGCAGTAGTCCCATCGAAATTTCTAGTTCCACCAGGTAAGATACGCATTTTTTCTTAAAATGTATAAAGGTATCTAGTGTATAAACTGCTTTATTAATTTATTTTAAAAGCTATGTTTTTTTTTTTTTTTTGCTATGTTACATATTAATGGTCCATATCATATCACCTGATATTCAGTTTATTCAAGGAAAGACAAGAAAAAGTTATGGAATTGTTTGTTAATTTGAATTATTTGAAAATGTTAAACTTTAGTAGGTACCTTTTCATTTTAAGTTAAGTTATGGTTTATGAATGACCAATCAGCATACTGTGAGACTTTCAAGAATTCTTTGTTCACTTTCTGTTTTAACTGACATAAATAGGGGGAAGGAAATGGTAGATAATTTTTAAGCAGAGCAACAAGATTTTCTAAGAAAGCTTGCTTTGCTTACTAAAAATAAGCAGTCTGATTTAATTTTTATCAAATAATTTAAAACTATTGGTGAGGCTAGCCCTAAGTTCCCCTTTAGTGATGAAACCGTCTCTGTCTATAACTAACTAGTGTAATCTATGAAACTATACATTTGTTTGTTTTTCCTAAGCAAAAAATAAAATAAAAATAATATAGGTGCATTAGACCAATTTTAGAATTTCAGCTTTGTATTCCTTAAAGCTTAGCTTAAAACCTCCACAAATATAAAAGTTTTTTGTACCTTTTTGACAGTAATCTGATTTACCTTTATTACAGTCTTTAGATTTTCTTTACTTTTCACATGCATTTTCTATATTATATTATATAATATAAACACATTATTCATTGTCTGTTTTGCAAAAGCATCATTTCCAATGGTTAATTTTAACTACAGTAAATTTGAGTTACTTTAGAATTCTAGAGATATTTTTGGTGGAAAATTTGACAAGAAATTCTATAGAGTAGTCCCTTTTTTTATTAACTTGGGCCATCTTTTTACATTTTAGGAAAATAAATGATAGTTCAAATCTTTTATCACCTGAAATTGTTGCTCAAATTCCTAGTGCCAAAGATTATGGAATTGATAGAGATAAATCACAAAACAAAGAAAAGTTCAAGAAATCCTTAAGGTTAACATCAGAACAAATTGTAAGTATTTTTAGCTTTAACATCTTTTATTAATTTAAATGTTGCATCACATTTTTACATTGCCTCCTTTTTTTGTAATTTAAGGAAGGTAATTAAGATTAAAGCATGTGTAATATTACATGCATGACAGAAGCATTTAGACTCGGGTATTAGAGTTAATGCAGCATTCTATTTATCATATGATAAATTATTTTGCTAATAAGTTATCTATTTTCCGTTATGGTTACTATTATTTTTGTAATAAGTGTTTTCCTTGTTTCAGTGATCCCTGGTGGGAAACTGAAAATACAACAAAACAGCCATCTGTTCTAAAAATCCCTTTAGAACTGTTTATTTTATCCTGCCCTGAATAAAAAAATTTTCATACTTGACTTTGTTGCATATTGTAGCAAAATAACCTAGCATTTTTGCATGTGGCACTGAGCAAAAATAGCATTTTAATTGCTGTTCTCTTACCTAACAATACACAGATAGAATAAACATTGTAAGTAACAATGAATATACTGAACTTCAGTGTATATAGATTTTTGTTTTCACTTTTCTATTAAATATAAATATTTTTTTCTTTAGGCTAAATTAAATCTTCAAGAAGGTCCCAATGAATTTGTTTTTAGCGTAACAACTGCATATCAGGGAACTACAAAGTGCACTTGTCAAGTTTTCTTGTGGAATTATGATGATAAAATAGTCATTTCTGATATTGATGGAACTATTACTAAGTAAGAGCTTTGCTAACAAAATTAATGTTTTATTAATTCATAATTTTTTATGTTATATGCAATTATTTGCTAGCCTTAGGAAGTCTGTATTTACTGTCATTTTCTATAGTATTTAATCTATACTAATATATAAAGAGAGAGCGATTTTGTACGTGGAGGGTAATCTCCGGAACCACTGCACCTATTTGAAAAATTCTTTCACTGTTTGAAAGGTACATTATTCCAGATGGACATAGGCTATATATTATGTATATCTGATCAGTAGAAATAAAGTTAGGGGGGATACTCTAGATTTGTGTGCACGGCCGCCATCTTGGATTTTTCCGCCAGGGTTTGGCGCATTTCGCATGGCGATAATTATTGCGTTCTGGTAAAAATAACCCAATGTCAAATTCTCTAATTTTAAGATCAAACAGTTATTTCTGATATGATCTTTTAATTACAGTATAATAATTTTAGGTCAGATCTTGGCCTTGACCTGGAAATCTGAGTCAAATTGACTATACTCAAAAGAGTAAATTATTTTTAAAACTAAGAGTCCTTTTGTTGAAAATTTTTGAATCCATTATCAGTTTTTCGTTAACTTATTAAATTTAAGTTGCTTTTAATTTTGTTTATCGATTGTCAATTAGTATACTATAATGATACACCATTTCATTTATTTGAAGTAAAAATTATCTGCCATCATTTTTTCGTAAAATGTAAAATACAGTATACATTTTAAATACAACATATTTTAAAATATTTTATAATTCCAAGTTGTAGTGGATTACAAATAAATTTAAATAACTGAAGTTCAACTTCTCTCTCCCCAGGAACCTAAGTTAAAAAGTTAGTTAAGGTTAAGTTATTGGTTTAGGAAAAGGTTATTTTTTTCTTATTTCCAACACAGCAGGATAAATGGTCAAATAATCGTTGTCCCGATTTTAATTGTATGCACCAAATATTTGGTTAAGGTCAAACCTGAAGTAAAATTTCCTTACCACAATGTCCTAACCCCCCCCCCCCCCCCCCCCAAAAAAAAAAAAAAAAAAAAAAAAAAAAAAAAAAAAAAAAAAAAAAAAAGAGGATCTGGTTACTCACCATAAATTTCTGGGTTCATATTTATTTTACATTTTTAAAAGCTGAATTTTAGATAATTTTTAAATTGCAAGTTATTTAGGTGGTACGAAAATGCTGTATTTTTTTTCTAATTAACAATATATTGGCATAATATTTTGGTGATTCATTGCTATTAGTCAAAGAGTTAGGGCAAACTGAATAGATGGCATTGAAATTTTATCTGTAAGTAAAATTCATTTGACCAAATTTTTCATACGGATCATAATTTGAAAAGGTAGTTTTTAATTAAAAATGACAAAAAAAAATCTCAGTCCAACGATTAAATGATTTTTCAAAAATATTTCTAAGTTTCACAATTTAAAAAGGACGTTTTTATTAAAAAAGCTAAAAGAAAAACCCAAAATTTCCAATATTTCAGAATGATTTTTTCAAAAAAGTGGTTTTTATCAAAAACCCAAAAATAAATCTAAGTCCAACGTTTAAATGATTTTTCAAAAATTTTTCTAAGTTTCATAATTTAAACAGGTGGTTTTTATTAAAAAAGCTAAAAAAATTCAAAGTCCAGCGTTTTGAAAACACCGCTTAAAACACATTGGCGAGAAATTTTCCACTCCTCAAAACACGGTAAAATCGCCAAGTTGGCGCAAAAAAATCCAAGATGGCGGCCGTGCACACAATTATTAAGTAACGTAATATTAATTTGAATATTATTTTAGGTGCTTAAAATAATTAAAAAAACATTCTTTACTAAAAATCCTTTTTTTAATTTTGTATTTTTATTTCATCTCTTACTCTAATTTTGAGATACCAATGTGTATCTATACTTCTATAATCTATCTATATATATAAAACAGTTCCGTAACTGACTCATTCATTCACTGACTGACTGACTGACATACAACGCACAGACCAAACCGCTGGACCTAAAGGGCTGAAATTTTGCATGGCGATTTTTCTAATAGTGTAGGGGTGCACTAAGAAAGATTTTTCAAAAATTCTTCTTAGATTTTTTTAAATTAAATTTTTAAGCTGTTTTTTAAACTTTTTTTACGTTTGCATTTAAAATAATACATTGAGGGTTATAAAATTTATATCACGAGAAAGATCATAAAAATTCCTTCAAAATGAAATTTTTTTCGAATTTTTACCTCCATTTCCTGATTTTTGGTGAATTTTTAAAGATTAATTTTTAGAATTTAACTTATTAAATGCCGATCACGTGATTTCTTTTTCTGGTACTTTCAATAAATTTATCGTCACGTGCGCAACAACTAAATAGACAAAAAATATTTTTTTTTCTCTTTCTAATGCAGCAGACGATTGGATATTATAAAAAAAAAATGCATATCCCTTACGATTTTTTTATAAATATATATATATATAGATAGATATATATTTTACATCAATTGTATACATTGATCATCGCATTTATTATAAATATATATATTTATTTTTTGGCATAAATTGCATACGTTGACCGTTGTATTTAATTTGAATGTACTCCGTAGCGAAGCGCGGGTTTTCAGCTAGTAGTATATATATATCACTTTAAACCATTACTTCTGTAATAATTGTATGCAATTAAGGGGAAAATATTTTTAAGGCTCATTCATCTGGTGCAAAATTTTTGGAGCAAATAAATAATTTTCATCTTTTTCATTTATACTTGAAATAATTTTTTATTACTGTTTTTAAATGTTTTAAAAGTTAAAAATAAATAAATAAAAATTATGCAAATATTCTTATGAATATTATATTTAACTTGTTTTATGCTTAATTAAAGTAAAATTTCATTCCCACATTTCATCATTTACATAATTGTGTTCTGTTCCTTTTTGTTAAATTAACATTTAATATAATTTCCAATAACCTTATTTTATAGATCAGATGTTTTGGGTCACATTCTGCCCATGGTTGGACATAGTTGGGCGCAACTGGGAGTCGCAAAACTTTTTACAAAAATCCAAAGCAACGGCTATAAATTTTTATATTTATCTGCCCGTGCAATTGGACAGGCTAGAATAACTAGGGAATACCTTCGTAGACTTAGGCAAGGAGAAATTTGTCTGCCTGATGGACCTTTACTGCTCTCACCTACATCTCTGATCAGTGCCCTTCATAGGTACTATTTTCATTATATATGTACATTAAAAAATGTCTTAAGTGTAATTTATGTTGTAACTACATGTGCATCCTAAACATAGATGCATAATAGATTTCAAAATTTCTAACATGCTTGATTTGTTTCCAAACTGTTACTGTCTGATTGGAATGATTATTTGTAATGACTCATCATAGAGAGGTATAAATAAATTTTAGTGAATTTCAAAGTGAGTATCTATCTTCTTTTTTTTTTTTTTTAAATAAATTGTCTAGCTTATAAACTAGTATTTCACATTTTGAAATAGTTATTTCAGAACTAAAGCTATAAAGATGCAGAAGATATTTATGATTGCTGAAAAGGATTGAATTTTGATCTAATAATGTAGCAACAGTCTACTTGTTCCTTTCTACTTCTCATATCTCTTACAGATATATAAGCATATGAATATGGTTTATATTATTCTGCTTAATATTTATAAGAAGTCTCATCTGACATATTAGTGCATTCTTTGATGCAGAAGTGACATTCTGAGGGAAGAGAAAATTAATCTAGTAAAATTTATGTAAAAGTTTAAGAAACTGCTCTTTTTTTTTGGTAAATAATAGTTATTGATAAAGTTTCTAAGGTTCTAAAGTTTAAAATCAATTAAAAATAGTTAAGAAAATGTTTTAAAACACAATTTACTTACTTACTTTTTCTTATTTTGGTATGAAATGTCAAAACTTCAGAGTTGGAGAACCGGAAAATATCAGGCATTTAGGGATTCTAGAGAAATCAGGGCACTCTGTTAAAAATTTAGGGAATCACCAACCCTTTATCAGCTGTAATTGAAAAGTCTTTTTTTTTTAACTTTCTGATTTTCGGTTTTGAAATAATTCTTTAAAAAATACAGGGAAAACATATTTTAGCTTATTTAGACCTGAATTTAGATGAAAATCGATAATTCTGAATGTGTGTGTCATGATAACTAGAATGTCCCAATCAATTATACATATTCTCATACTTAGGATCTTTTTTTAAAATTATTTTATTTTTATTTTTTACATCTTTGTTCTGCAGTCTTTCACTGTAATATTTTTAAATGTACAGTGTAGATTTAATTTAAAATAGGATTAGTGCAATATTTAGTACAAATGGGTTCACCTGTACATTCGTTTAGTAGCAAAAGCACTAGTCCATTAGTTTTACATTAGTTTAGAAATTCAATTCAAACTTATTTCTTCCTGTAAATGAATAATTTCAGCATGCTTACTATGTTTAAAACTTACTTTTTTTTGCATAAACAAATAAATCTTTATTTAAAATAAATCTTTATGAATCCTGAGTTTCTCTCATTCTTTTTCCTTGCTATGTAGACACAATTGCACTTGACCTTTGTTCTTTCAAAAGGGAAGGTGTATTTATTGTATATAGCTTCCTATGAAACTGAACTTAAAATAGTTAGAAATGTACTTCTTCAATTTATTTGCATGTTAAGTATAACAGTACATTTTTCATAATTATATATTAGTTCTCTAATAGTCAGACACCTTCATTATCTGAGGCAAATGCTTATCAACTCCATATTTAAGGTTGAACTCCCTCCAAGCATCATTGGTGGCTATAGAATTGTTTTGTACTACTCAGATTCACTAGCTTTTTGCCAGTGGCATCTTTCATAGTATTAATATTGTGGAGGATTCAAAATTATTGTTAAAAATAGTAGGTTAATGGTTAAGATGTTCTTGGGAGTTTGTATTGGCTTTAATTTGTATTTTTTCTTTTATGTCATTGATATGGGAATTTATGTCATTGATATGGGAAAGTTAAAGCGTAGATTGTTCTGTTTTAGGGAAGTGATTGAAAGGAAACCTGAAGAGTTCAAGATTAGTTGCCTGAAAGACATTCAGACCCTGTTTCCAGCCATTATGGGCAATCCTTTTTATGCTGGGTTTGGAAACAAGATCAATGTAAGCAAACATTTATTTTTTTCAACACCTTATCACTTAACCATTGTGACTTTTGGCGCCACTGTTAACTATATTTTATTAATTGAACGTGAGTTGTGTGATGAAAATGAGTATACTATCTAACAAAATGTAGTACTAAGAGTGATTTCATATATTAACTCTGTAATTAAGTCCAAGATATTGAGTGCAAAATATTGTTACCATCCCTTTTACATAGAGGATATTCCAGGTACTTATATGCAAATCTACGACTTTAATTTTATTTGTTTAAAAAATATATCATACTATGGAACAATATAAAATGTTATTTAATTACAAAATGTAATTAGAAAGTTTTAAAACTCAAATTTATTTTAGTAAAATTTATTGGTTTTACTCTGCAATAACAATGTGATACTTTTGTAAAAAACATATTACAACCACCATAAAGAGTTAGAATGTTGCTTGGAGATTTTTATTCTAAAGCCATATTATACAGAATGACTCGGATTACTTAGATTTCAAAAGCATGATTTTCGTTTTAAAAAAAAGTGTTACTTTAATATGATAATTTACTTTAAAATTACTTAAGTAATGTTACTTTTTCTTAATATATGCTTAATTTTTTAAATTTGTTATTATAATAGGACACTTGGGCATATAGAGCTGTTGGTATTCCTATCACTAGAGTGTTTACAATTAATCACAAAGGAGAACTGAAGCTTGAACTCATACAGACATTCCAATCATCGTAAGTACCCTTAAACCACATGTGATACTGAAATAGGATACTATTTCATCATCATCTACAGCACTACAGCCTGCGACAGGCCCTGGCTGTCTCTAAAATGAGTCTCCAGCGTTCCCTATCCAGCGCGGCACCTTTCCAACCCCTCACACCAAGCGTTGTGAGGTCGCATTCAGCACTATCAAGCCACCTTGAGGGGGGGCGGCCCCTTTTTCTCTTTCCCTCTGGCACCCTGAAAGTTAGTATTTTCATGGGTAGGTTTTCCTGTGCTCCCCAAACGTGCCCCAACCATCTTAGTCGAGAGATTTTAATGGTTTATGATATTGTCGGTTCTTTGAATCTCCTCTCAAGTTCAAAATTCAAAAGTCCTCCATCTTCCATTGTCATATACTGGTCCGAAAATAGATCGCAAGACCCGTCTTTCAAATACACTCAATCGGTTTTCAGTGTCCTTATTGAGTGTCCATGTTTCGCTTCCATACAGTACAACCAGCCGAATGAGTGTCTTGTAGATCTTCAATTTGGTTTTTACATTGAGGAGCCTTGACCTCAGTTGTTTTTTCAGGCCATAGAAGCATTTGTTTCCCATAGTTATTCTATGATTAACTTCTGTTTTAATAAAGTTATTTCCATTGCTTATCATGGTGCCTAGGTACTTAAATTGATCTACTCTTTCAAAGGAGTAGTTTTTTACATGAAATGGTTCTTTGCTTGAGTTATTAGTCCTAAATTCCATGTATTTAGTTTTGCTTTCGTTGATGGTAAGTCCAATATCGGTTGCAGCATTTTCTAAAAGAATGAAAGCTTCACGTACAGAACTCCTTGACCTCCCAATTATATCAATGTTGTCTGCGAATGCAAGTACTTGGAGTGATTTGGTCCAAATAGTGCTTCCTCCATCAATTCCAGAGTCCCTAATTGCCTTTTCAAGGTCAAAATTAAATAGTATACATGCCAAAGCATCACCTTGGCGTAATCCCCTTTTAGTGAAGAAAGGCTCTGATAGTTGACCCATCACCTTGACCCGACATTTGACACTATTTAAGGTTGCTTTAACGAGGTTGATAAGTTTTTGTGGTACTTTAAATTCCTTCATTGCGGTAAATAGCTTATCCCTTCTCACACTGTCATATGCTGCTTTGAAATCAATAAATAAGTGGAAGGTACTTATGTTGAATTCTCTGGTCTTTTCAATTATTTGTCTCAAAGAGTGAATTTGATCAATTGTGGATCTTCCAGGTCTGAATCCACTTTGGTAATTTCCTATAACTTTTTCTGCAAAGGGTAGAAGTCTTTGGTAAAGTATATTGGAGAATATTTTAAATGCCACATTAAGAAGAGTAATTCCTCTGTAATTACTGCATTCGAGCTGGTCTCCCTTTTTATGAATAGGGCAGATGGAGCCTTCCTCCCATTCAATGGGTAACTTCTCCTCTGTCCAAACCTGACACAGAATTTTGTGCAAGACTTCTAAGAGTTTTGGTTCATTTATTTTTAGCAATTCTGCACTTAATTTGTCAGGACCTGCTGATCTATTAAGGTTTAATTTTTTAATTGCTAATTGTACTTCAAACATTGTTGGTAGGTCAGAGTCCGGTGATTCTTCCAGTAAAATGTTTTCATCAGGAAGTTCTGTAAAGTTTCCTGGAGTCTCTTCACCTTCCAAGAGCTCTTGGAAGTACTCTTTCCATCTGTCAATAACGACTGAATCTTTACTGCTAAGTTCTCCATTTTTCAGTCTACACGTCAATGTTTTAGGCCTAAAATCTCTCCTTACATTGATTAGTTTATAAAATTTTCTAGATTCCTTGGATTTATTGAAATTTTCAATATCATTGAGTATTTGCTCATTGTACTCTCTCTTTCTTTTGTGTGTTTTCTTTTCCAATCTTCTTGCGTCTCTGTAGTTTTGCTCATGGTGTCTTGTGTAGTGTTTTTGCACCATTAGACGGTAAGCCCTATTTTTTCTGTCAGCTACCTGTCTACACTCCTCATCGAACCAATCGCCTTTTTTTAAAGGCTCTCTTTCTGGTATTGTTTCTTTTGCAGTGTTCAATATAATTTCTTTAGCACTGCTCCAACTAACCATGCCATTATTTGAGTTTTCCTCTGCCTCAAGAAGTTTTGTTGCGAGGCTTGATCTATACGAATCATAGATATTTGGATCCTTCAGTTTTTCCAAATTTAAAGTGGTCTCCTTCTCTTTTCTTTTATAGAACAATTTATTTAGTTTGTGTTTTAGTAACGCCATTACTAGAATGTGATCGGTATCTACATTTGCACCCCGGTAGCTTCTTGAATCTTTCAGATTTGTGCGATGTCTTTTGTCAATCAAGACATGGTCGATTTGATTAAATGTTTGACCGTCGGGGGATCTCAAAGTGGCCTTATGGATATTTTTATGTGGGAAGAAGGTACTCCCTTTAATTAGATTTTCCGATACAGCAAAATCTATAAGCCTTTTACCATTCTCATTGGAAGTGTTATGTAGGCTTTCATTTCCAACATTTGGCTTCATGCTCATGTCGAAGCCAATTTTTGCATTGAAGTCACCTATCACTAGTTTCATATCCTGTGCAGGGCATTTATCATATGTCTTTTCAAGCAAGTCATAGAATGCATTCTTCCCGTTTTCTTCCTTGTCTTCAGTGGGAGCATGTACGCATAAAATGCTGGTATTATAATGTCTTCCCCTTAGTCTGATTTTACAAATTTTTGAATTGATGGGTTGAAAATCAATTACATAATCTCTGGTTTTTTTATTTACTATAACCCACACCAAACTGGTGGTGTTTATCATCACAGCTGTAGTAAATTCTACAGTTTCTTTTGTCAATGACACCCTGGCCTAGCCATCTAATCTCCTGGATCGCCAGTACATCCATCCTATATTCCTCAAAAACTTCAGTTAGTTTTCTCAACGCTCCACTTCTGTAAAGAGTGCATACATTCCAAGTTCCGATCCTTAAATCATTATCCTTTTTCGTGCCAGGTCGTCTGGTGAGTTGTCGTCCGGTTATTGCATTTCGAGATTTCTGAACCGAGGTGATTTTACGGGATGGGGTAGTTAGCCCCACGCCCAACCCCCAACCTGGAGGGCCAGTCCCCTGATATAATCCCCAGGGGCAGGGTGCCCGGCTATACCCCCAGACGCTGGGTACCCATTTTAGTCGTCTCTTACGACATGCATGAGAGCATACTATTTATTCTGTTAATTTCGGTGTCCTATTATCGTGCATTGAATTTTTAGAGTATCTAAGCTATATGTTATTTCCCCAATGAAGGAATTTTACTGTGTACTTGAGTACAAGGCATTATTTCACCAACTGTGTTTTTAAGAAATATTGCTTCTGAGAAACATGCATGGTTCTATAATGCCTCTTGGAAATGTTTTATTTTCTAAATTGTATCGCCAGCAAATAAACCTAACTGTTCAGAAGTTTTTCCAGCAAGTTCTGTTAATATTTTCTCTTCTTTTACTTTCTTTTATTTATTTTTGTCTTTTAATAAGTCTTTATGATAAACCTGTACAAGATATAAATTTCCACAGCAATTGCGAGTAGAAAAAACATGAAAATTGCCCACTGGAGCAGTAGTTCTACATGACATTTAAAAACTGTAGCATTCTGTACAAATAGTATGATTCATTTATGTACTTATTTATAATTGTAGAATTAATTTTGAAGAATAGTTGATTAAAGAACCTAAACAAATACTGTCAGCAGAAATATGTATTTAAGAAGTGTTATTTTTAGTTATTAGAGCTGTTGTGTAACTTACTGTGTATATTTTCTTATTTTAAAGATTAATTATTACTGAATAAAACAGATAAGGTTTTATTGATTTTAAGAGATTACATTTTTTAATTCTACAAAGGAAGATTAGTTTCGGATGTTTTTTATATTAAATTTTCTATCAAGAGTTTCTGCCAGTTTTCTATCAAGTGTTCCTGCCAGTATGTAAAATATGAACTTAAATTTATTGTGTGGTCATTTGAAGGGAGATTGCTAGTCCCATGGTGAATTTTAGTTGCTCACGTTTCTTTAACATCTTGTTCATAAGACTGTAAGCTGTCATTGGACATTTCCTCTATAAGGGGCCTTTGTTTAGAAGTTACATATGATTCATGAGAGAATTTTTATCTAAATAAGGTATATGTGAATCAACTGAAACTATTTTGAAAGGCCACAGGTTGTTTAAAATTAGTGCTGATTTATTTTTGACTTCTTTTCACAATTCTAAATTATATTTTAAAGTAGAAAATTTATAAATATTTATATATAATAGTTTCACTAAAAATGAAATAAAATTTTTTTCTGTAATTCTCTATTTTTTTTAAAAAAAGCTTTGTTTGCCGTAAAGAGAATTAATACTGATATCCATTTTCTTGAAATGATTTTAAATTGTTAAAATAACACTTAATCTATTGTGAGTAATTGACTGCTCCTTATTCTTTTCAGTTATACAAGACTGAGTGATGACGTTGATCATGTTTTCCCACCCATCAAACCCACCATGAAAGTTAATGGTCATCCTGTGCCAATGTTTTCTTCACCAGAGGAATTCAGCTATTTTACTTACTGGAGAGATCCTGTTCCTGCCCTGACTGATGATGACATGATGGTGTAATTTTAAAAGGTAAACTATGTATATTATTTTGGTTTTGATATGAATTCTGAATTAAAACTCATTTACATATTTTCCCCCAACTACAATTTTATTTAGCCCATTAGTATTTTAGGGTTCTACTCTGGCACAAACTGATATTATTAGAGAGAACTTTTTCAGTATCTTGGAGATTTTTTTTCCAGTGAAAACAGGGAATTATTAGCTAAATAAACTCGGCATTTAAATGTGAAAGAATCTATTTTGGAATAATAAATAACATGTTATTCTTGTTTGTGCTAGTAATGAAGGTACTCATGACTACCTACATATTTTTGAACTATAAGTGCCTAAAGAAATTTCTCAACATACTTTTAATTTTATTCATTCATACTTCTGATTTCATACATTCTTTCTTCTAATTTTATACTTAATTCACTTTAACAATCAAATTGAATAAAAGTTTGATGCAGTACTTTTTAAAGTACTGCATCAGTTCCTAAGAATCCAGTTTTAAAATCTAAACTTTCGTAAGGTGGCTAATCATTTTTTATCCTCAAAAATTTTCATTCCTTAGTTTTAGTTAAGTGCATTATGGATATTCTGTGGGAAATCGTAAACAATGTATTCCTTTTCAGAATAAAAGTTATAAAAAAATTTTTTGAGACAGATTTCCCTGAATTAAGAAAATTTTAGGAATAAAAATATGATCATGAATTTTACCAATTCATAAACCTTTTTTTTGAGGTTCTCTCTTACTGTCTTAAGATGAGTATACTTTAAAGTATTGCTTGGAAGTCTAATTGGCTGACATAAAAATGTTGAAGTTGAATAATGTAATGAATCTGAAACATATATGTCCCTATTTGTGTAATACTAGTGCTACATTTATTCAGGTATTAGCTTTTTATTAGTAAAACATTGATAAATACTACATATTAAAAAGTGATGGCAAATATATATATTGTGCATGACTCTGCAGCTCACAATCTGTCATAATCCATTGCGTTCTTTCTAGATTGTTCACATTTCTTTCACTTGCTGTTCTACATTGTGTGTGGACTCAGGTGAAAAGATTGTGTAATCATTTGTGATGTACTTGTTAAATCCTTAGGAGCATTTTGTTTCTTCAGATTTGATTCTCAAGGTAGATAAAAATGATCATAAATGGATTGCACATAGTCTCTTATTATTTGCACATATAGTATCTGTTATTAGCTTTCAGTATATCTTAAAGGCATTTGTGAATTGTTTTTGTTAATGTATGCGATCATAAATACGGCACAGCTGTTCAGTATGACTTCCATATTTTGAATTCTGTATGTGTGTATATATATATATATATTAGGCAATTCGAAGCTAAAGTTTCGTAAAAGAAATTTATTTCCATTAATTTTCAAGCTACAGTGCTAACAATGGATGCAGTTTAAAATGTAGAGATAGGGAATTTTATTAAGTCTCTTCAAAACTGCACCCAGGAAAGTTTGGCAAATGCAGTATACATGTATCTCTTGCATATACTCTGTAGTTTTCGGTATGTTTCATGCTTGTCAGTGGTCTCTTCAGCAATCTGGTGCAATTTGATTGATTGGTATATTACAAGTGAAAACTTGTGCTGAGTTACTTTTAAGTTTTTAATACCATTAAATTTATGGCTGTCTAAGATGAATATATTTCTGTTGGAGTGCTTGGTGGTTCAACCATATGTTGGGAAAACTAGCTTGTGACTTCTACATACGTTCGACATTTGTATGTTTTGTCTTTTAATTTTATTTATGTAAGTAAATCATACCTTATTGTCATTTTTAAAGTTTTAACTGTAGCATCTTTCTGTAAAGCTAATCTTTATTATCTGAAAATGTGAAAATAAGTGTGTTATACCTTATATTTAAAGTGAAAAGAGAAAAAAAGATCACAAACGTTTCTGCAGTTCTTTGTTTGTTACTATTGCTTTTATTCATTGTTTTTGCTGATTTATTGTTTCTGTTTCAGGTGGAAAATGGTGGTTGATCTGAAAATATTTTTGCAAATGATTACCAGACAGATGTAAATACCTTTCCCTCCTTTGGGGTTTTTGTTTTATTTTTATAGGTACAACAGAGGTTAATGAAAATGGAAGCTCAAATTTTTTTCTTTCTTCTGAGACTAAAGATGTATGATGAAGCCAAGATTATGTTCATCAAATCCAAGAATGCAATTTGCTGAATGTTTTAGTACTTAATGAATAATCATTGGAGATGCTCGCTGCATTGTTGAATTTATTGGACAGTCGTTTGTTGAATGTGTCTTTAGTCAGTGATTTTGTTACCTCTAGATGACATAACTTTGTGAGGGAAAAATGAATTACAGGCTGCAGAAATGTATTCCTTTCTTTTTCTGAGCTTAATTTATCGCGAATGTCATCCATTGGTTACATTAATATGTAATATAGACTTTATTTATTTGTTCTTGATATCTGTCAGTTGAGTTTAAACCCTCTTTAAGTCATATTTCTTACCGAATACTAACAGTTTCTGTGACAAGTTGCTAGTCATACTGTCCTTTTATAAAGCCATGACACCTTTATAAGAAGCTGATTCTTAAAACATGTAACATGTTATTTAATTTTTCATTTTTTTCTTTTTGACATGTTTCTCTTTAAAATCAACTTGAAAAATGAGAGACTTAAATTTTTTTTTAAAAAAATTCTCTTTTTAATGTATAGAACTTCTAGAACTAGTTACTTTATTAATCTAGTAACTTCATTAATCTAGGGGCAATAATAAATTAAAAAAAATTCTTTTAAATAGTTTGATGTACTGTCTTTTGTTGCCAGATAAAATAAGACTTAATTTTTTTTTTAATGTTTTGCAACAGATTTTCTACTGTTCTAAAATACCCTCTTTCCATAAAATTATTTTCCTTGCAATCTTTAACTAAAAATAACACTTAAAGATTTTCTTAGAATTGTTTCGCTTTGTACTAATTTTAGGATCAATGAATAGGTATGGCCAATATTTTGCGCTCAAGGAGGTTGGAGAAAATGAGAAGTTGTGCTAATTTCTAGAAAATTTGTTAATCGTATATACTTCTGTTACTGTTATTTCTAAGTATTCTATATATCCTTGTTAAATGGTTTTGAGATTCAGATCTTGTATGTGGTGTCATGATTGTGAAAAGTGACGTAATACATATCTTGTTGCCTTGCAGTATCTGTATGATATTGTATGAATGGGGAGGAATTAACGGAAATAACTTCTGAGAAGTTGTGACATTCCTTTTCATATTACTTTATCTGTGCCATCTTTCATAATGTCTTTCTTTATTGTTGCTGAATAGCAATTTTTTTTTTCAAAGCTTGTGTATATTAGTTTTTTTTATGGGTCCACTGTTGAATTGTATATTCCCCTCTCAAGAATCAGTGTTGCTAGATATCATACTACATTTATACGTTTTTCTATTTGTGTCATCATACTTTTTTTTTTACTCATGAAAATAACCGGTGTGCCACTCAGTCTTATAAAGATAAATTATGAATGGCTGCGCTTTGTTTTGCATGAAATGTTTCTCTAAATCACTTATAAATGATTCTTATATTTGTAATTAACACTGATTACAGAAAAATATTTTGTGCACAAAAGTTATTGGGTATACTCTTGTTATGAGATCTGCGTTTTTAATATTTTTTGCAGACATAAGATATATTCTTGGAACTATTGGTGTAATTTTTCATATAAAAAGGTTAAAAAAATTCATCCATTATTTTATGTTTGATTGTTGGAAATATTTTCTTTAGTTCTATGGAGCCTGTTGTGTTTCTAATCATTTCAGTAATGAAGAATTTTATATTCTTGTATACTGATGATAATTTTATTAATTTCCTACAAATGTTAAGTTTTTCTGTCTTTCATGTCTGATTGTGTATATTCATCTCATTTCTACAATCAGAAAATTCTAGTTGTGTGCTTGTTATAATTGTTATTTGTATATATATTAAAATGATACTTTCATGTTTTTGATGTTACATATCAATTGTTTGTCAAGCGTGGTTTTAGATCAAAAATTTGATTGTATTAGAAATTTTTTAAATAAATCAAAAACTTCCATTATTGTGGCTCTTTGTATTTTATTGTTTGACTCAAACAGCTATACATGTAGATTTAATGTTACAGAATAAGTATTTTATAGACCCACATGGGGCTGAAGCTTTCGCATGGCCGGTGGGTTTCATTACTGGCTTCCATAAGTTACATTACCGACAATGCAAGTCTAGCTTGTGTCTATTTTTCTTTGTATTATTGCAAATTTAAGGTTGCTATGTACTAAAAAAAAGAAAATATTTCCCTTTTTTCTCATGCGAACTCTTGTGGTGTGAGGAGTTCAGTTGACAGTTTGAGAATTCCACCCCCCTTAGGATTGACATTTTGAGGAATTGTAATGGCTCTCTCTCTATAGGGGGGGGGGTCAAGCTCTTCACTCTGATCATCTCCCCTTTCCAAATAAACCCCCAAGTGAAACCGCAAACTGGTCTGTAGCTAGTTGTAGCCGGCGAAAATTCAAAACGGTCTGAGGATGTAGATTTTGCCGTCAGTTGACTCATGGTTACGATCGGTCCTGCCATAAGCATAAAGGTAAAAATTAGAGCAACTTAGACAAAATCAATGAGAAATTAAATCAAAAGATACAAAATATAACTTTCTTTCAGTGAAAGTTCTGATTTTGTATCTTGAAACAATGTTGTAGATTATCCTTATCTACAGAGAAAGTTAGTACTGTGGCGTCGTGAGAAAATCTCCCCGAAGTCGTTGAACTATGTGTGTGGTCCTTATTGTAAGAACTTGCTTTACATAAAGAGAAAAGGACACACACTGGCAGCCCAACAGTGGTCATTGATTCCACTAGCTGTCTGAAAAAATGCGTGGAAGAAAGATGACTCCGGGAAAAATGAATCTTTCTAAAACGATAGATGATGTGTCTTCTCTTTTGTAGCTTCCAGGAGAAAAGAAAAACCAATTTATTTTCAGACAATGTGACGGAATGCGGAAGGCCATTTTTCCAACAGGACTACGACAAAGCAAGGTGTGTATGTGTGCCTTTGTGTAGAGCCCTGGGGACGGTGTTTCTCAAGTTTGGAGCAAGTGGTCAACGGGGTGGTCCCAAGGAGAACCGGAAATCCGTGGCCCTGCGGATGGATGACGTCAGCCGGTCTTCAGAAGGATAAGAGGGTGCTCGCTCTAAGACCAGGGCAGAGATAACCAGGATTTTGGACGTTGCGGAGACTCAGGTGCAGCAACGGGTTTTAGCTCGAAGGAGCAGTTTAATTTAGGCTAGACTGAGCCATTTTTGTTGGGCGATAAGCCTCGTCATCACATCAGACTTGTAACGTGTATTTACTACACAGGTAAATAATTGTAAATACCTTCATGTAATCTAGTTGCCCAATAAAGGACTTTGTTTTAAAATTTAATTCAAGTTCCTGGTCTGTTTCTGAAATGAGGTGTGATGCGATTTTGGATTGCTGTGGGCCATGCGATACCACAGTACTTTGAAACTATTTATTAATGAGTTCATTACAGACAATATTAAATTAAGGATTTTATTACTGAAAAATTGGGATTTGCCGCTGAAAATGAAATTAGGTTTAAAAGAAATAATCTCAGAAAACTTTGAATCTTCAAGGAATTGCTCGGAGGATTCCGATAGATTAAAGATATCTGCAATATCGGGTGTCAGGGCGATATTGCAGATATCTTTAATTGTAATTTCAATCTAATCATTTGGAAATCACCAGTCATTTGCTGCTAATACAGGGTGGCGACAGAACAGGGAATTCTCAGGGAAGAATAATTTTCTGGAAAAACTCGGAAGTTTTGTTTAACTCAGGGAAAAAGTTGGAATTGATTAATTCTGGTCTTCAATTTTTGAAGTAGAAGGTGGCTGTGGAGATGCTGCAAATGTTATGAGATGGTTATGATTTTGTCCCATGGTAATGCAAATGTTGAGAGGGGATTTTCTATAAACAGTGACTGTTTGTGGGAGAATATGAAGGAATCTTCCTTAGTAGCAAGAAGGAGGATTTATGATCATATCATTTCCAAGGGTGGCCTTGATGGCATAACAATTTCCAAAGATATGATCCACTATGCTAGAAACGCACGAGCAAGATATGAAGAATCGAAGAAACACCAAGAGAAAGAGCAAATAGAAAAAAAGCATGCTTTAAAAAGAAAAGGGAAGCAGAATCTCAATAGAAAGAGTTGGCTGCTAAAAAGGCAACCATTTTGCAGGAAGCTCAAAGCATTATTATAGAGGCGCAGATGGCAACTGCGAACCCATCAAAATAGTTAAAACTCTAGTATATTAAATGTTCAATCTATAACTTAATATTATCTATCTATTATGGTATACAATAAAAATATTTTTTACTTATTTTATTTTTATTCATTTATCAGTCAATTTTTAGTTTATCAAGTGTCAAGTTTATCATTATGGCTGGGGAATTGTTCTGCGAACGGATGGAGAAACTCAGCGAATTTCATGAAAAATACTCTGGAAATCATGGAAAACTCAGGGAACTTTTTACTTCAATTTTTGTAGCCACCCTGTAATAAATATCCCGTGTCTGTATTATAAAACATGACTGTAATAAAAAGTTTAGATATCTTATGTTCAGCTTTCGCAAATTCCAACCTATTCCAATTCAAGTGAATACAGGTCAAAAACTGCCACATTGTACTTTATCCTTCTATTGTAGTTAGTAATTTGTTATCTAAAAAAACTGCTTATCTGTTGTGTATAATAATATTCAGAACTGTAAAGTGATAAACATATCTGTATTTTGGAAAATTTGAGAGCCATTGCATCGTATTTTGAATTAGTATTTTATCAAAACATAGTAAGAACTACTTTTTTTCCTTTAATTTATACGTACTTAAGTTTTTTTTTAAATTTCCTTTCCATTCAGTAACGTAAAAGGGATATGATATTAATGTATTAAATCTGAAGTTATGGATTTTAAAAAAAGTATTTGAAATGATATAAAATTATGTTCTCTCTACTTTGGAAATAACACTTAAACTATACTTTTTTTTTCTAATTTTTAAAATGTACCTTTAATGGACTTGCTATCTTGTCCTTGATAAATGAAGTATTTTCAATACATGAATTCTTAACTTAGATATAACCGAGCCACTGAATAATCTTTTTAATGTATTTTGGTGGCACAAGAATATCTGAAAACCGTTCTTCCTGTCGTCGTCTTTGTGTGCATTAAAGTAAACAAACACTGACTTCTTGCACATAAATTTCAGAAAAAGGTTCAATATCTTGAGAAAATTGTCTAATAAACAAAAGTACTGTAAAATAAGTGTGCATAATTATTGAAAAGTTTTCACATGACACAAGTGTAGAAATTTTAGAATAATAAAAAGGTAGATTGTTTTGTTCTAAGTTTCTCCAAACATGGCGGATCTCATAGTTAAGACATTGAAAGAGGCACCAAAATGAGGCAGAGTAAAAATACGAAATTATCATAAAATAACGATAAAATATAATAGCAACTAGTTTCAAACTAATGATATAGTTTAGACCTCGGACAACGGTGTTTAATGCCTTTACGGAATTTTCAATAGTACGTTCAAAACTCCATTGATTCGTTCTTAATATTTCTTATACTTTTAAGATGAACTTGAAAGAAAGTTTTATCTCTGTCCTGTATATATTTTCTTACCTTTTTCTTTTTTCCTATATATACCTATAGCTAAATACCCGTGCTTCACTGAGGAATACATTACTACCACCAATTATGTAATCGGGTTCCTTTAATTTAAATTAACTAACTTTAGTAGTAAAGTGTTGTCATTTCTTAGAGGCATTCACCCTATAATTTAGTGACCACGATCCAACATTAAATAATGGTTTTTATATTTATCTTTTAATTTTGGGGGGCCTTGTGCCCCTTCTAACCCAATTATGGTTGGATTTTTTTAGCTTTCTTAGTGAGCACCTAGGGCCTTAGATGAGCCACCATGCAAAATTTCAACTTCCTAAGCCTTATGGTTCCAGAGATAAAGCGATCAGTCAGTCCGTGTTTTATTTTGAGGGTTTAAGTCCCTTTTCACATCTTAAAAGTTTAGATTTAAAAAAAAATATTTCTTAAATATTATTGTTAGTGAGATCCAAAGTGCAACCACTATACAAAATTTCTGCTTCATAGGACTTATGGTTCGAGAGATACAGTGATCAGTGAGTGAGTGAGTGGTATTTGGCTTTTATATACAGTTTGTCCGAGCTAAAAGTATCCAAAAGTTATGACTTATTTTTACGGAACTACCTATTATGATTTTTTAAAAATATTTAAATAGAAAGAACATCTCGCCAAGTTTTAATATCAGTCTCAGATTTCGATGTGTGCACCTTTTGTAGCACGACTAACGTCTAAATGGTAATCCAGTTCTCTCCAAGTGTTTCGTAGCATATCAGGAGTTATTAGACTTCTTTGCTTGGGGATTCATTAAATCCGTTGTGTATAAACAAATATTGAAACTGTAGATGAGTTAAAGAAGTGAATCATTCAAGCAATTCGTGTAATAAGTCCTGCTATGCTACGAAACACTTGGGGAGAACTGGATTACCATTTAGACGTTTGTCGTGCTACAAAAGGTGCACATATCGAAATCTGTGATACTATGATCGATTTTAATGAAACTCTGTATGTACATGTTTCTTGAGCCTTATTTTAATTTAAAAGTGATCTGTCTGAAATCCAATGTTAAAATTAAATGTAAAAATCATTTGCTCAGGAATATGTGCTCCAAACTTAGAGAAGTAGGTAGAAATAGTAAGTATGGTCCTTGTTATATAAGAAAAGAACTTGGCAGTAAAATTCTCAAAATGAGACGAGCAGTTGTGTGTGCTGTTCGATACAGGAAAGGTCGAACACAAATATCTTCACATGAAATTCTGAAAAGTTTGCGTAACGACATTTTAAATGCCCCTCTACATATGGTCAGGGAACATAAATGAAACGCAATCTCGAAATTTCATTCCTGAATTCATAAAATGTGGACTGCTTTGCAGAATAATGGACATTTTTAATCAATTAGCAGACAATGCGAGAAGTCTGTTATTCGATTAGAACAGAGGTCCCCAAACTTGTTTGTCCCGTAGACCCCGTGCCAATTTTTTCTGTTTGGGGTAGACTCCCTTGTATCCTAATACTGATTTTTTACAAATTCATCAACTTTAAAAGTGTTTTTGAAGCTCACACAGAGCTACTCACTTTGAGAGGGTTTACTGTAGAGTGAAAAATTTTAAAATAAAATATATATATAAAGTTTTATAGTTATACATTTATTAATTAAAACGACACAAAATGTAAATCTAGTAACATAGGCTGAAAGATCATCCTCCTGGAAGTTTTTCTGTGCCAAATTGGGAAACTGGCAAGTTCAGTATAACGGCTTCCTGCTGGCCCTAACTGTAACCGTTCCAGTTCAAAAGTCCATGATGTCGCAACACAAGTTGCACGTACTGCGGCCGAAAAGTGAATAGATTTCTTACACAGTTTTATGAAATATACATATAATTAGGAAATGTATCTATCTATTATAAGAAAGTACTCATATTACGTAAATACCTCCTTAGGTACTGTCTGTGTTAGGCGGATTATTACATTTACGGGAAGCCAAAATTTTGGTGACGGCCTGTCTAACTCGTGGACCCCCATTTACATCTCATGCACCCCCAATTTTCTTTTTCACTGGCATGGACCCCTTGCAGGTCTATATCGACCCCTGGGGGTCGATATAGACCACTTTGGGAATGACTGGATTAGAATAACAATTCTGTTAAAGAACTGAATGCAAGAGTTTCCAAGTACATCGGAGGCAAACGAGTAAACTTTTGCATGAGGCAGTCGTACCAAGCTAGGTGCAAAGCAGCAGTACTGTCTCATAACAGTAAAACCCCAAAGCGAGAAACGTTCCTGGTTCTCCACGGGAGAAGTCCAGGAACACGAACGAAGTTGTTTGAAAAAAAGGAGTGTTGAAAAAATGTAGATGTCGCCACCATACGGAAAGAGTTTGCATGCAACTTCCGACAAGCCGGTAAATCTCTAACCGGCTGGCAAGATCTGATTGGCTACTGATTTTCGTTTTTCTGTGCTGCTATCTATTGGTCACTATTACATTTAATTGTGCTAAGATATTTAATTGTGGTAAGACGACTGACTACACCACGCAAGGTTTGTAACCGCTTACGATTCGTACTGGTAAAAATTTTACATAATACGGCCTCAACTTCACATTTAGCTTTCATTTGTCATCTTTCGTTCAGTTTTTGATGGAGAGCAAAAGCAGTGATGAGTTTTTGTTTACAAAGGAAAAAGGTTTACAAAGAAGAAAAATCTTTATCAACATATTAGAAATATTCACAAGATTGATCCAGATATTGCAGGCAAATTGAATTGTCCATCATCGGGATGCAAGTTAACATTTGTCTACTATAAAGATTTAAGGCTACATTTAACCTCTTTCCATCACTTAAATATTGATTGTGAAGAATTGACTTTTAAATTGTGCTGTAACAAATAATTTTGACGAAACAAGTTCACAGAATTTTTTATTTACAGATAATATGCTTAAGAATAAAAGATAATGAAAGGAATAGACTGTTTGTCATCAATTAATTTCTTTCTAAGTATATTTATGTGTAGTTTTTGTTTTAAATGACTTTTTTTTTGTTTTTCTTTTCTATTCTTTCTTTCAATTCTTATTCGATAGGCTGCCATCTCATAATATGGGGATAAAATCAACATTGCCATGTCATTAAAATCTTAGTAAGATCATTCTGCAAAAATAATTATTTTTCATTTCTTTGTGTTTCGTATTAGATGTAACATATAAAAAAAAGTTTTTTTTAAAAGGACAGCACAATATTATATAAGATATTTTATAATAATCTTAAAATTTGTATCTGATATAATACTAAAGTGCAAAATAATATTGAAAAAGAAATGCAAGTTTATTATGCATTTGAAATATATTGATTTAATTCTAAATATGATTTAGATAATATTTAGTATTTTAAAACTCAATTTTACTTTCATATTGTTTTATCATAAATGTAATACAAATAACATTTCATAATAATATTATAGTTTTACGAGATGATCGTTTTATTATAAATTTTAATGTATCCTTTTGCTTTTTATACGGTTTTTGGCCTAGGGACAATTAAAAACCGAATCACTGTTTGCTTTTTATGCGGTTTTTGGCCTAGGGACAATTAAAAAACGATTTTTTTCCTATCCGATATTAATTTTACAAAAAACAAGCAATTATGAGTACGGATTTATATAAATTTAAAAATTTCTATTTTACAAAAGAAGTGTTGTAAATTTATGTGTATTATACATAATTTAGAAAAGTCAGAAAAGCATATTTCTTTATATAAAATTGTTATAGTAATATTAAATAAGCTATTTCAGTTTATTAAATATTCAGAAGTATCATAGAATTCAGAAGTTTACTTGAAAATCTGGTGCTCTGATACATTTAAAGATATGTAAACAAACGTTATAGTCTTAGATAAATAATTAGACACAATAATGACCGATAGATGGCAGCACTGAAAAATGTATTTTCAGTAGCCAATCAGATTTGCCAGCCGGTTAGAGATTTAACGGCTCGTCAACTTCCGTTGTACTGTTATTTTAAAGAACAGAGAAAGCCAGGATTTCGTAGTGTGGAGTTCTGTTGGTCTGATGTCCAATTTTGGACTATTTTAAGTCAACTTGCTCTTTTTCTCTAAATGTTTTTCAATTTTTTTGTAATGTGTAATGTAATCCGTCCCTTGTAAGTGTGATTTCTAGAGTAATTAAATATGTTCTAAACTTTACCCCGAGATTTTCTTGATAACTTTTGGTTTAACACCAGTAATTACAGTTGCAACTTTTATTTTCAGAAGACTAGTTAAAATTCGGTCTACACATTTTTTGCTAAACGTTCACGCCCCCCCCCCCCCCTTCAATATCACTCACGCCTCTCCAGGGAGAGGAGCACCCCCAGGTTGATAACCACTGTTTTATCTTTTGGATCCTAAACCAAAGTTTTGAGACTTTTTAAATTGGCGCATATCGTGTGTAGAAATGGTGTGGTGGAGAGCATTTTGTGAGATCTATTTTCAGAAATTGAAGTTCTGAAAATAGATCACGTTCCTTTTATTAGATAAATTCATCATTACGCAACTAGAAATAGAGGTCAGTGTAGTAACATGCATAATTACAAAGTCATGTATGAGCATTATTATATTATAAAATCCTGCAATGTGCGACTTCCTGAGCCAAACAAAGGATGCGAATGGGTACCGCACAAGCCGCAAATGAAATCTTATTTTCTTTGTATCCAGTAATATACGTAAAAGGGGTTGTCCAGTTCTTTTATGTCAGGATTATTAGCTTACAACAGAAACAATTTAAAATAACGTTTGGCTGACTTGGTCGCAAAAATGCTACATGAAAAAAAAATGGTCATTTTTATGCTAGTATTAATAACTTGACGAAGCCGATAGAGCTCTTAAGAATAACTTGTCAGTATTGTTATCGTTTTGTAACATACAAGGGATAATATGACATTTATTTTAATCTTATTTCCACTTCACAATGTTACATATGTATATACTTTGTAATGCAGTCCTGCGTATCAGCCTGGAAAGCTATCAACTTGAAATTAATACCTTCCCTCACCAAGGTTAAATCTGATACTTCGAGAGTAAAATGAATTCAAAAATATGTAAATAATTAATTACTCTTTGAAAAAATACTTCTGAATAAACTAAGTTTGATTAACCGATTTTGTTGGGAATTATGCGTGACTGATTCGGCTTGGAAACTAGATATTATTAACGTATTGGCCAGTTCACACCTGTCCCCTTAAGGTAAATGTTACGCTGCAGAACCGGATTTGTTCAGCTTTTCGCCGCCCTTGCTCTTTGAGTTTTCAATTTAAAATGCATCTAAAAATTACTTTCTTCATGTGTCGATCTTTAAATTAAAAAAAAAAATGAACTCAAATTTCCGAAAATTCTAACTCTGCTTGAAAATGAATCGATAATTTCGTTACCTCGAATAAGCTGCATTCCCTATTATCCATGGAACCTCGATCTGTCGTTTTTAAAGGGACCTACTGCACTGAACGATATATGCGGGGAAAACTATAGATACGGAAACATACCAAAGAAATACTATCATCCGGACTGGATGAAGTAAACGACACATACGAGAAAATTATTATTCGGGGAACGATCGATCGAGGTTCCACTGTACAAATTATCCGGAATGACAGTGTGATTCCAAACAGATGAAAATAGCATGCAAATTCGAAAAGCGGCAATTTCATGCAAGTTATTATTTTTTAAAAATTATTTCTTTTTTTAGCTAGTATTTATTTAATTTTTTTAATTACACTCACTTTAAAATAGGAAAAGAAGGTACAAGTAGCCCTCCTACAACACTGTTTCGCTTTAACACGATAAGATAAATTGCAGGAACCCTCGTATAACACTGCAACCTGTAACACGGTTTCCCTCTAACACGATAAAAAAATTGCGAAAGCATTTGTACAACACTGTACTTCTTATAGCACTAGATAACATGATTTTTGTTTAACACATTTAAAAACTTAATTACCTTAAAATAATGACGGGAAGGAATAATGAACTATAGTGGTTTTATATGAAAATGGATAAACAAATTATAATTTATTCAATTATAACTCTAAAATTACAAGAAGGCCTAAGCTTAGCTGAAAATCTTGAATTATTTTTCCTAAATGCAGACCCTTACGCTGAAAGAAGCCGAAACTTCAAAAGGGAGCTGCAAAATTTTCTCCATACCACTAATCTACAATGACCTTGTATGAACCAGCGAATAAGCCAAAATTACTGATTTTTTAAAGAGGATAGAAGGTGCAAAAAATCTAAATGAAGAAAAAGGTTCTGAAAGTGAAGGTGATATCGTTCAATCGATAAAACGTTCTCGTTTGATTTTACTGAGCAGTGATGAGGAAGAAATTTATTAAATTAAGGTCGCATTAAATGAAAATAATATTTTTTTGTTTCTTTTCGTTTTTTGTTATACATACATTTATATTTTTAATAAAAAATAAGTTGCTTATATGGAATTAAAAAAAATGTTTGTATTTAATAAGTTTTCAGAACGTAACCCCCCTTTTTTTAACTGTCTTTGGGTCTCATATTACATGGTTTCACACAACACGGCATTTTCTAGGAACCTATCTATCGTGTTATACGAGGGTTACCTGTGCTTCAACGAAAACTTCTGAATGTTTAATTAGTTATTTATTTTTACATTATCTTTGTTTTCCGAAGGTATTAATCATATTTGTATATAAATTGTATATTTAATATACTTATAAGTAAAATAATTTCTACTTAAGTATATTAAATATAATTATAAGTAAATTTATATTATTATACTTATAAGTAAAATAATTTAATACTTTGTTAAACTATTCTTAAATGAATGTACACTGAATCACTTTTGCGACTTAAACGTGCATTCTTAAAGAAAAGGTTAAAAATGAAATTATAGACTTTAAGAAAAAAATGTCAGTATCACTTGTAAACAGAGCCCTTTTTTTTCGAAGAAGAAAACTAGCAATGTCGGGAGTTTTATTATTTTAGTAGGACCTTAGTTAAATCTCCATACGCAAATGATTTACAGTATATACATTGCCATTATAGGGTTTGTGTTTCCTGGTTTTCAGATCGCACCAATGCACAAATTAGCTCAAATAATCGGGAGAATTTAGCGTATTTTATAAAGGAAGATTCAAATATCTATCAGGAAGTGATGGGGATTTAAATTTTACCAATGTCTAATTGAATTTCTACAAGGCACAATTTTCTTTAGCTCATAACAAATTCAGATAAATAAGAGGTCATTTACTGCTTTTTTCCTTGTGTTTTTCTTTTGTAATTAATGTTTTGATACAATTGATACATTACAGAAGAGTAATATAAAAGAGTCCATTAACAAGAAAAGTTGTGCGAATTCAATTCTTTTTATCTTGGAATTTTTTTTTTTTACTGTCTGTAGCATTTTTCATTGAGATTAATACTATACAATCTGTACTGATTGTTAAGAGTTATGAAAAATTTCTCCAAGTACAATGTTTTAATGACTGTCTTTTTTTTAAATACATAGTTTTATTAGGACACTTTATTATTTTTCATTTCTGAATCATTTTATGTTTGATGTGCATCGCGTATAGTTTATATCCTGTAAATTTTTTCAAATTTCTACTGTGTTTATGATTACTAACAATTGCCTAGTGTCTACTGTATACAGGTTACAAGTATGAATGCAGAGACAATTAATTTCTTTGTACAGGTATTTGAAATAACAATACTTCAGTTTTAAAATACAACAAAAACATATTTATTCTTCATTTCATGTACAATTTACAAAAAAAGGAAAAAAAAAATCTCGTACACAACTTTGAACGTTAACCCAACACCAGACATTCTCCGAAAATGGAGAAATTTGAAAACAGCGTAGGCTGTTTATAAGGTTTCATTAAATTATAATGGAATGCTTTTGAAACTAGCTTATTTAGTATGACACTTCAGACATGTTTTGACACTTCTGGTAGAGTAAAATGAACAGCAATTTTTTCAATGACTTTAAACAATGCTTTTCCGTCTAAAAATTTTAAATGTTTTGTTTCACTTGAAAGAGATCAACTTATCAATTCCTTCTCATGCTCAGCATATAAATACTCAAGTTTTTGCACTGTTATGAATTGGTTCTGTTTGACTTGATGTATTATCGGTTTCGTTTTGAAATGGATATCACAATTTATTTAGAAATAATTTTGTTGATTATCAGCGATTTCTTTGTTGTGAGAAATATATCGAATTATAAAATATAAATGAAAAGTGGATGGAAAAGCATTGCTTTAGTCATTTATATGTTAGTTGAAGGTATCACATACATATATTGCTTTTCAGCAGCTGTACAACAAAAACAAACAAACATTTGGAATCATGTAGAAACTGTAATATTTCTGTGAAAGATGTTTGGAATATTTCATAGATGCATGTAATTGTCCATAATTTTTTGTAAATTCATTTTGTCACCTAAACTATTTCTAAATTTTCTTGAAAGTTACAAAAGTTTATATCTTATGTGAATATCAAATACTTTATAAAGAAATGCATATATTTTTATTTTTATACTATTTAATCCATGAAACATGTATGTAATTATTTCTTACATGTTCAAATTCTTACAAGGATAGAAATGATACTTTTACTAATTTTCTCTTGTAAAATTCGTTTAAAAACCGTTGGAAACTATCAAATAAATGACTTCCTTATACCTTATTCCTTTATTATACCTGAATTTTCCCTTATGGATTTAGTAAAACAAAATGAACAGTGAACAAATTATGTTATGAATCAATCGCAGACAGGAACCAATCTTCATTAACTGGGTGCCTCACGAGTTAAAATGATTTAATCATGACTGTGTTATGTATTATAAAATGAAAAAAAAATCCCTCTTCCAAATTTTAACATGAATGATAAATAGTAGGGTGACTCCCCTTTAGTAACGCAGTTGATGCTATTTTATTTATTAGAGGTTATTTTGGTTGCAGCTTGAAATGTATTTATCCGTCTATACTTACATACGTATAATCCCTATTTATTTTTCTCTATTCTTATATCGAATTCTGTTACACATTAATCGAGTTCCAGAATCAATAAATTACCAGATCACGAAATTAAAGTAATGTTCAATATAATATATACATATATATGTACATACGGCTTTTTTTGCCTATATATATTTTCCCCAAAATTGATTCTGTTACATTATCGAATGCAATGTTTTGTCCAGAAGGGCAACACATTCATTTCATATATCTCATTCCTCCCTCGTTTTTAAAGTGTAATTTGAATTATTCAAAATATTTATTTGTTGATGTTTGAAATGTGACTTTGAGACAAAACATTGCATACCGACCCAAGGTATCAACGACTCAGTAAAAGAGAGGCACACCAATGTTCATCACAGTTCAAACTGATTGTTAGTCGATTCCGTTTAAAGCGCGTACACTTCGTCAAATCCTGTGCGACCAGTCCATGGGAATGTGGACGGGCATGGTTGGCATGTTTTTAGATTTCTGCTTCCAGTTTTGTAATTAAGATTGCAGGACTTTGGATGGTGGCAAGTCCCAGGGTTATCTGGGTCTTTGGGACATTGCCAGGGCTTGAAAGACTTGATCCTTGACAGAGGCGTTGGGTCTCTCACCCACTGAATGGCTTGCCAGTTAGTGACGATGTAGACATCGTCTTTAGAGTTGATGTAGTCGATGAATTTCATGTATCCTTTCCTGTAGTGCTGTGTTGTGAACCAAGCTGCGTGGTAGAATAATCCGAAGGGGGCGCGGTTGGACTTGTAGTGACGCTCAAAATTCTTGAGAAGCATTTTATACACGTCCTCTACATTATCTGGATTAGCGCAGGCGTCGCCCATTGAACATCGGCCTCCCCTGTAGTCATTCCACATTACCATACCAACCTAGAATAATTTTTGTAGTAAATTTAATATGCTTTATTTTACAACATTCATATCACCTGTGTGCAGTTTTGAAAAATTTAGGTACAAGGAAAATATTTTTCAATTGTTTACAAATAGGAATTTGTTAAGTAATAATAATAATTTTAACAATAATGAACACAGGGTCATTAGTTGACCTTACCAACTTGTTTTTATGAAATTCCGTCGCAGCAAGGGAGTTGCATACAGCGTGTAACATATCAACTCGTGCTTATACGAAAGGCAAAACATTTGCAGTTAAACGCATTGATAACTGAAATTCATATAGAAATGCATACCAGAACTCCACGTGTAAAACGCATTGCATCCATTTTGTACCCTTATATTTTACGTGGTTCATTACTAGATCTAGTATTTATATCTGAATGGTAAATCAGTAGTTTTAATTCATGTCTAAAAGACTTAATATAATAACATATTTTACTTAAGATGCAAATAATGCATGAGTTGCGTTCATTTTTATGCGATTGCTTCGGCTCGGGACTCACACGTATCTTTGGGTTTCGTAGCGGCTTCACATTGGAATAGATTATGGATGATAATAGATGAGCTGTTTCTGTTATAGATCATTCGGTATTCCTTATCAGATTATAAATGAGATATTTGAAGATAATCATTACTCAGGAGCCGCAAATGATGTATTGTAATTAAAACATTTATGATAATTTGATGTATTATGGTTAAGATATAGTTAGGTAAATGATGCAGCCTTCTTTTTTTTAAAGCTTAAATAACTATGAGAAAATATTTTAAAGAAAATGTTTTTGCGCTGGATTTTACATATTTGTATAATATAGAAATGTTCTTATTTTGATTTAAGCAAGATATTTAACTTCCCCAGCTGGTTTTTGTTTCGTCATCTTTAGCAGTCAAAAACGGAAGTTCTCGATTTGAGTCGAGAATTCTAAGGATAAATCAGTCGGATAGCGACATATTTGGAGTACGTCAGAAATTTGTGTTGGTGCAATGTTAATGCAACATTTTCCGTTCAACAGGAGAATTTGAAAGTTAATTCCCCATTTTAAATTTACTCAAAAGTAGGGTAAAATTCATATTAGCCACCATGTGTGTTAGGAAAAAGTATAAAAAATAATTGATAGGTGTTGTTCAAAGTTATTCGTTTTAGAGTCAGATTTCAGACGAGTTGATAATTATCAATGTAACTTAAGAATGTTCCACATATAGTAAGGTAGCCGAAAACTATGTAGCACACCTTTTATAGTTAACAAATTTATAAACTTCTCTTTGTCTGTCTTGAGACAAAGAGATATTCTTGCTTTTCTGTCGCGTGGATGCTATCTATTCCAAACATTTCCTGATGGCATCAAATAATTGAAAAATGTATTGTATTTATGAGAGTTAACCTCCGTGCCATCCACATGAAAAGTTCATGCTCTGAATCTTCAAAATAGCAGCTTTTAACTAATGCATCACTGAGGGGTTAATAAAAAACTTATGTAAATATAGTTTTGCTGGATAAGGATTATCTTAAGAAAGATCACTCTAAACTATTTGGAAGTGGTCGGAATACAGTGTAGTTATATGTTTGTTAGATGATAAAAAACAATGTAAATTTAGTTTAATATATATATATATATATATATATATATATATATATATATATATATATATATATCTTGAGTAAACTTATAGTTTTGCTGAATAAGGATTATCATATCGGAGCTCATGACTTATTTTTCTGAATTATCAAAGACTATTATGAAGAGTGTAGTTATGTCATTGTTAAATGATAAAAACCTAAAAATAGCTATTGTTTTCTTGAATGAGCTTAAAGAGTAAATAACTAAGGATTAAGTGTTATTCATACGCATGGAAACTCGTAAAAAATCTGAAAGTATTTACCTCCCATAATCCAGGATATGATTTTGTGGGGCAAGGCGGGATCATACACTCGTGTCCAATATTGTAGTCCAGCGTGTAAGGATAGAAGGGGGGATTGTTGTCCAAGACGGGCATCGAGGAGTCATAGGTGAAGTTGTTCTGGTACAACATCTCAAACATACTGTTTCCTCCGACCTGCAAGAAAGGAGCCCTCATGCCTCGGATGTCCTCCAACTTAACCCCTCCGTACAAGTGTAGGATCTCTCGCTGTCCGTTGATCTCCTTAGTCCAATGGCTGACGGAGAATTTTTCACCATGGCTGTGCCTGAAAACAGGATTATCAGATAATCAGCTTTTGTGCATTTTTGGGGCATTTCGTGATAAAGATAATTATTTAGACCCACAGAGTTGGTGAGACATGCTACACAAACTTTGCTATTGTGATGTAAGAAGCATTTTACTTTTAGCAATGAAACTGAGGAGGATATGTATTGACAATTTAGTCTGTCTCTTACAATTCCTATCCGTGTGCGTATCCACCATCGTACCGCATTACTATCCACTTTAGGAAAGATTGCGGAAGCGTGGTTATCCTTTTACTTTTGTTTGTGTGTTTGATTAATAGACGTTTTGTCAAAGAATATATTTTGAGATCTCTCCCCCACTCCCACTAAAAATGCGGTGACATTGAGGTAACAGGAGGACTTGTGACAACAATGGTGTGTTGCAGTGTCAGGACCAGTATCACGGGTTAGATTGAGATTTCCAATGCACCGGACAGTACCCGGCATAACAACAAAGGCCCTACTGGGTTTGCTCCTACCGGTTGGGGCAGACCGCAGCTGGAGGCCACCCCGCGCACTAGCCCCAGCATGCTGCCACTACCGCAAGCCCACAGGACCCGCACATCAGAACAGGAGGCGCACAGTGGTTGTAATAAGATTTCCCTTGCACCAGATAGTGCCTGACACAGCAACGGTTCCCTTCCAAGTTGAGACCCCTAACGGTAGGATTATACAGCAGCAGGCAGGCACCCCCCCCCCAAAAAAAAGCACTAATCCTTTCAAGCAACCAGGCACCTCTACCTCAGGCCCATGAGAGACGCTAAAAGGAAGCGTGAGCTTCTCAAATCGGCTGGCGAGTAGCCATTTAGGATGGCTGTGGAGAGAAAATTTTGAATAAATTTTAATTTAGAAGATATTGCCGAATGATGGATGCTCCAGAGGCAAGAGAAAAACCATGCATTTGCTCGATCATTTCACATCAATAATCGAGTACATGAAGTAAAACGATATAACCTTTTATGCGATCTTTAGAATATTTAAACATGGAAGATGAAAACAGAATGATTTCGTGAAATTATTGGAGATATTTGGTAATAATTGTTGCCGAGAATTTTAATTTATAGAAGCAAATTAAGGGATTTTTATGCGTAATGGATGATGGAATGGATGGGCACTTTGAGAATTGAACCGAGGCATTTCAGTTCGTCCTCCGTGCAATCCAAAGCTGGACGTTCACAAGAATTAGCAATGATACCAAGACACTTTGATTCGTGAAAATCGCCTCCTATCTACCCATGATATAACTAACGAGGCACGCAGAAAAAGAAATCTTTTTTAATCTACTGGGCGTTCCACTAGTCGAGTTTAAATACGTAAGTCAAAAATGAAAAACATTGTCGAAGTGGTGTAAACGGAGGATTCGATTACTTTGAAGGAGAAGACTCTCATTAAGTTGGAAACATAACAATAAATGTAATTTCAAAAAAGAACTCGTAACATTGTAACAATATCAGAAATTCGTCCTTCCGGTTATAATCACGTATATGAACAGATGTATATATAATACTTAGGATATTCGACAAATTGATGTTTAAAAATATATCGCTTTAGAATTTTATTGAAACCTTCTCTTTAAATCTCAGTAGCTGCTTTATCCTGTGTTTGATGGTCGGCATTATTAATTCTTTCGGAGTTTAACGACCCATGGGACGTATTTTAAAGAAAGTATTCTGCAGTCTTGGATTAAATTAGCCTTCAGTTTCAGAAAAAATTACCCTGCTCAAATATGATAGCTCTCACATTTGAATACATCATCGTGAGCCCGAGGTAGCCTATCGATAGCGCGCCGGTTTTCGGTACTGAAGGTTCTCCGATAGAATCCCGACAAGCGCCGTTAAATACCTTCATGTCTTGACCGTATATGGGCACGTTAAATCCGTAGACCGGAAATTCCTTCTTTGAGGTCAGTGGATGGGGAAGGTACGATCCCCCCCAGATGTTGCCCCTGAGGATGCTCGGTCAAAATTGTGGTGTCACCTAGCCAAGTCGGACTCTGACCCATGTGGTGCGCTATTATTAATCGGAGCTGCACTTCTCAGCTCGAAGCCTATATGGACCTGGTCTGGAACCTCCGGCCAGGGGGGCATTAGAAACAACAACGCATCATCATGGATTACTTTTTTTCAATAATGCTCCTGTTTCTACAGGCCTTTTAGGAAAAGTATAGAACTTACGTGATGGAGTGCGATGCCATTTCGTGTCCTTTGGCATAGAGTGATTGTACCATGCCATAGTCCGTCCATTCGTGGGACACGTAGAATGTGCCGAGGATGGGACAGCCGTTGGGGTTCTTACGATCGTCGAAGAGCTCGGCGTACAGCTCGTAGTTGAGGTCGTTGACAGCGTCGTCGAAGGTGATGAGCACGATCTGCGGGGTTTCCTTGGCAGGGATGCCGCCCGGGATTTCCGCACTGGCGCAGCGACAGTCCGGCAGCACGCAGTTGCGGCTGTTGCACTTGTCTGCCACGACGAGTGGTCTCGGAGTGGTGTAGACGGGGGAAGGCCTGAAAATAGAATAAAACAATGAGGAATGATACGCCAGTTGTACAGTTCTCGCCATTGCTTATTCTCTCTCTCTGCTGAAAATTAGTTTGAACTGCGAATTTTTTAGCCCAAACTTTGTATCCGAGAAAGAAGATCTCCTTTGCTAGAGTGTGCATAAAATTTCAAGGTGAGGCATCAGTTACGTTATTTCTTAATATCACTAAAGGAAGTCGCTAATCATGCTTTTAAGGACTCATACTTTTTTTTGTTTTGAAATGTCTCGGGATTTGTTTTTCAGCAAATAACGCGTCTGATAGCGTTCCAAACGTCCTCTGGAAAGCAAAATTTTAAGTAATATTATACGCTTCCGTTATTTAAGGTTTAAAAATAATTTCCTACATTCACAGACCATATTTTTTTTCATCCATAGCGTAGTGTGAATAATACAATGTATTTTCCTAGAGAAGTAAAGAAAATCACGAAAATCGTTGATTTTTTCAATTAAGGTTTATGTAAGTTAGTAGTTGACATACAATGAAGGAATTATAAGACATGAGAATCAATGATATTGATAAACAAGATGGGGGTTTATGAATTAACCTATATATTCAGGTGCTGTGCCTGAACCTGTGACGATATTTGGAAGAAAATGTTATTAATTGTTCCGATCTTCGCCCGAGATGTATAATTGCTCATATATGCGAACAGTAACGGATTAAATGTTATGTGTCATTTGATATGATTAGACATGTTTAAAGTTTGGCAAAAGTCTTGGAAGGACTTCAGGTCAGATGGATTTAACCTGCCTCTGCTTCACGTGCACACAGTTATCTTGAATGGCTCTTATGTACATTGGAATCACTCTCAGAACCAAACCTAAACAAGACTAGTGAAATGGAATGCTCTGATTACTCGTCCATCATTGATGAGCACCGGAAAAAAATATTATTAACTATTATTATCTCCATAATCTTACGAAAATAAGAATCCGAAAATACATTCATGCCAAATTTACCTGCTGGGCAACTTGGGCAGAGGCTTGGGTCCAGTTCTTATTGGAGATTTGGTGGCTGGTCTACTAATTCCGAAAGGCAAACCTCGCTTAGGTGGTCTGGTAGTGGCAGGACGCCTTGTTGTTGTAGAAATAGGCCTCCTTGTGGTTGTTGTTGTGGTGGTAGTTGTTGTGGTAGTAGTGCTGGTGGTTGAAGGGGGCTTTTGCAACCGGATGACCAATTTCGGCACAGGGCTAATGTTCTGAACCTCATCGTCTTCATAATCATCATCGTCGTAGTAGTACTCAGAATAGTCATCGTAACCATCTGAAGTGTCATCTGCAAAAACAAATAATGGTTTCACTGGAAACGGTTATATATATTGAACGGATTATGAAAACAGAGCATTTTCTTTCATCGAATATTCATGAACAGTGTTTACTCTTTCGTACGGTACTAGAGTCTTTACTTTAAAAAAAAACCCGGCAGCTCTATCAGAGACTCTCAAAACGCAGAACTGAAGGAGCTGAGAGTAAGAATGGATTAAGATACTTGAAAGAAAGTTAATTGTAATACACCAGTTTCATGTAGGAATAGAGTCACTATGCGGCTCTGCCCATAATTGGAATCATTAAGTCAAATCACAAGTATGCACACACAGAAAATTACTTTGAAATGAGATAAAAGTGGGAGATTAATCTCGACAGGTATTAAAAATACAAGTTAAGAATCTTAAGAATTGGTTATTAGTTCCTCGTAGTAGCGAATGCAAACAAACCTATTAGCGCATCATACCTGTTTTATATGATGGTCTGGCCGGGGACGAGTATCTTGTCGATGTCACTTTTGGTTTGCTAAGTTGCTGTTGACTTCTCTCCGCTTTTCTCATATCGCTATTGGACTCATATGAGTTTAGCCTGTAGGGGCGATCTGGTAAGCTGATGGACCTAGGATTAGTTCCAAACTGAGCGTCTAGGCTGTCACCACCGTTGTCAAGAGCCTGGATGCTCGATCCGGTGTTCACTTGAGGGCGGAGACGGATCAAGGAGTCAGTATTCCTGGGTTTGGAAGTATATACCGAAGAGAGAGCAGAATTGGTGTTACTGTTCTGAGTTCTTGATCGGACATTGCTGCCGTGTGTTGGTGCTGCTGGTCGAACAATATTCCTGGTGTATGTGGATCTGTAAAAAAAGTTAAAATGAAGGCATTTCGATAGAGGGAAAAATATGCTTCCATATTTGTAACGCTTCACCTACAATCTTGATAATCCAATACCTTGATGATAGGCTACCGATAGGCAAATTGTTAAGTGGGTTGTATAGACTGACTTTTGTTTATTGATTCTGGTTGAAGTTATGCCTTTTTCAATTAACTTGACATTATTTTGCTTTTTCATAGCATATTCTTCTTTTATCTTTGATATTATAGAAAAAGAATGGCGAGGAGCTAACTTCTAGAAGGAAAATCAATTCTTGATGTAATAGTTAAAAGAGGTGAAAACTCGATTCTTTAGATGAAAATGGGATCGGTGTAAAAGAAGCATTCCTAGAATTATACAGTTTGACGTAAAATACCCTTTGAATGAAAGGACCTTTATGTTGCACTAATGAGGTTTTATGCAAAAAGAAAATGCCGATGTTGTAAGTCAGTTTCGATAAAAGAGAGAAAAAAAAAGAGTTCAAAATTACCTGTCATCCTCCTCAGATGAGCTTCTCGATGAATCAGAATTGCCAGTTCTCAGAGACTGCATCCTTACGTTTTGATGGTTGAAAGATGTAACGCTGGGGCGTACATCTGTATTTCTAGTATTTGGTGGGGCCCTCAGTGTAGTGACGCTGGTTCGGATGACGGGCCTTTCGGTTCTGGGAGGAGCAGTGGGCCTGCGAGTCGTCATGGATATTGGTCTGACGTATAAATTATTTCCATTGCGTAGATGCTGATTGACCATTAACTGTGGTTCTTCAATACTACTCTCATCTTCGTAGTCGCTATCGTAGTAATCATCTTCAAAGCTTTTCTTAGGAATTCTTGGTGGACCAGTGGGTTGAGGTGTTACTCTGTAATAAACTGGTTTAAAACTTGCTGGAGGTCCAGTGCTGTAGAAATAAGGTCTTGGACTACTGGTAGGTGCCATGGATGGCCTGGAGGAGGGTCGGTAGTTCGTAGAATTTCTTGCTGCAATGTAAGATTCACTGATGGAAATGGGAGGGGTATACCTGCTACCAACACGTGTGTCTTGAGTGGGGTTGACTGGAGCAATTGAATTTATACTTGGAATGTTGTTATTTCTGTAAGGTCTGTTGTTATTGCTGGATGTTCTTGGTCTGTTTGTTGAAGTTCCATAAACTCTCCTGCCCGAGGACGGTTCCGTGTTTGTAAGGCTATCTAAATTGGGGAAAAATTAGAAAGCAGTTTAATTTATATTGCACTTTAAAACTTTGTAATAACTAAATGCAACAAATGTTTCCGTGTTTGTAAGGCTATCTAAATTGGGGAAAAATTAGAAAGCAGTTTAATTTATATTGCACTTTAAAACTTTGTAATAACTAAATGCAACAATAAAAATTTTCAACTGATTTTTAAGCACTTTCATAATTGCCTGATTTTGAAAAGTCTTGATATATATATATATATATATATATATATATATATATATATATATATATATATATATATATATAAACTAATTGATTTAATTGGTAAATCTCCCCTGGAAAATTTCATGAATACTTTCGACTGATATTTATTACAGATCATGATTCATGGAAAAAGAGCCAATTTTAGAGCTAGAAAATTTTTATAAATAAAAATTTTGAAATAACGAATTACAAACAAATACCTTCGAAACTGAGGTTCTTATTAGACAGGCATATAAAAGACAAAACTTCCTCTAAAAGTTTAAAAATTAACCGCTAGATAAATTTTAAAATATTAGTAAACTGGAATATAGAACCTGTAGGCTTTTAAAAACTGCTTTCCAACAATTTTCATTAAATATTTAAAAATAGATTTTTTGTATAGTTTATTAGAATTAATAAGTGATTATGATAATAATCAAATATTGATTTTGGCTGTACATTGTAATGGGAAAGAAATTGTTCTCCAACGGTCACAACAACAAAAAAAAATCTCATGTGAGTAACTCACTGGATTCGCAGTTTTTGACGTTCCTAGGCCAGTCACACATCCGCAGCTGATCGTTGAAAAACAGACCTGGCGTGCATTTGTCGTGCATAGCATCCCCAAACACACAGATGAAATACTTGTTGCAGTCGGTGTCATCCCGGAAGTAGCCGAACTGCTGCGGGCACTGGAAGGCATTTGTCGCTTTTTGGCACTGGAACTGATCGCAGAGGGCGGCTGTTCAGAGAGAAAACGTGAAAAAAAAAGTTAGGCATGAAACTCTTAGGAAAATTTTTTTTCGATGAAAACGTAAAGTTTAAAAAAAGTATATTCAGTCAATAAATGTCAGCAAACTTTCTCTATAGTTTTAATGAGAGAGACAAATGGCATTCATTCCTAGGCAGTTAAAGCTTACATTTATTACCAGATAAATGTTTTCAAAAATGAATTCAAAGGATTAGTATCGGAAGCAAAATTTGTATCTCCGTTTTAAATTTTTTTTTCAATTTGCTTTGTTTAAAAAAACATTTAGTTTTAATTTTAAAGCAGTAGACACTAATAATTTAATGCCCTGTATATCATTATTAAATAATTATTTTAAATGTATTAAATGTATTAATAATTTTTTTTGTGTATGGAGTGGTTAACGTCCCACAATGCCGGTAAATTTCTATAATCTTCAATAAAATTTAAAATTTCTTCCGAAGACTGCGACATTCTGAACATTGACTTCACAACTGACTTGTAGAATAGAAAAGCGCATGGAATGACGCACGGAAATCCAGTCGGGTTGGATACGCTTGCAATAACGCATGCACTATCCAGTTCCGGGAATTTTCAAGGGGTGACTGTTCCCTTCTCCGTGCGTCATGTTGAAAGTGAACGCGAACGCGAAAGCGCACAAGTGGGGACAAAGCTTTATCAGGGTTCACTCTACCATCCATCCTTTGTCAAAAGAGGGAAATATCAGAATTGTTTCTCCTACCCAATGCTTTTGTTTCTACAGTGCAAGATTATCGCAAAGCACGAAAGATTTCACACTTTAATAAAAAAAAATCCTGCTCCAGAAAAAGAATGATGATTGCGTTCATATTAGCCCCAAAGGAAACCATAAATAGATAAAAAATGAGATATACTGCTTTGTTTCGAGGCCGGTGACCAATGTGGAAACTTTTCTTTGATAATGGATCAAGTGCTCTAAAAATTAATTTTTTTTTAAACGTACTGGAGGCAGCTTCTTCCGTAGAGTTGATACCATTCTAATGCATTCTCTCTTGAAAGCAAGTAGTTAACTTTTGGAGTTTCTACTTTCAGAATATAAAACCTTACATTTAATTGGAAAAGTTTGTTTCCAATAAAAAATTTGTAGAAGTAACTTAGGTTATGGAGATAAATTTCACTTAATTTAGTCTCATATACTCGTACCATCGGGCTAAACACAAAAGACTTCTATAAACAAGTTTTTACACTATAAGATTCAAAATAATACCGGAAATTTGTAAAAAAAAAGTTACAATTATGTTTTTTAATATATATATTTTACATTTTTAATTTTAATTTTTTTTTTTGTGTGATAGTGAAATCTGATTAGTGTCATTCGTAATCATACTGAATGACTCTATTAACATTGCGACTGTGATTTTTTTAGACCCAAAATTCAATATCATGACAATAAATATTCACTTTAATTTTTCAACATAACCTAAGGATGAATGCAAGGCAGTTACAAAAAGTCATTTGAAGTGTTACCTTTCTATCATATCTCCTTATCCTTGTAAAAGAACCAAGTTCGATAAAAATTATTAAAATCTGTTTATTTCTAAGCAGTTAAAGCAGTGACTCAAATAATTTCCTGAGTGAAAGTAGAAATCAAACGCTTCCACATGCTTAAGATTCTCAATTCATAAAATTATATAAATCAAAGGGACAGCTGATTAGATTAAAAAAATCGAGAACAATAAAAGTAATCCAAAAAAGACGAAGGTGGGACGAAAGTTTCAGAAATGCATCCTGATTTCATCGTGCCATGTATCTTTACAAGGCACCCATTTCGTCTCCCCCACGCCTTTTCAAACCGAAAAAGTGAGCTTGACATTGAGTTCACGAAGGCCATCTACGTAATGTGACAAAAGAAAACGAAAGCTGGGTATGGGGAGATGTTATGTTCACCAACTGCATTACCTTGAGTTTTTTCCACCAGATAACGTGAAAATCTTTTTCTGATAGACCTCATTATTACGCATTCTGGATAACGGACCTTCAAGTTACGATCAAATTATGTATGACATCCAGAAGGACACATTAATTTACAGCAGCAGACGCATATTTTACTTCTTCAGGAACTCGAAATTTCATGAATACGCCTCTATACAGGCAAAAGAGGGAGGGGGGACTTATGAAACAAGCCTCGAAAGCTGCTTTTGTTAAGACAAGGCAAATTTACGCAATTTAAATCCATATTTTATGAATGTTTTACATTGCATAATATTTATAAAAAACAAATTATTTTGATAATTCCCATTTATTTAAAAATGAAAAGCTATGTCTTTGTGTAACATTAAGAAGTAATTTCAGTAATTTAATTCAACAGCTTTCTTAACCAAGTATGCACGATTATAGATTTCCTGGATTCGTTTAATCTCTCTTTTTTTACAGATGTATTTTCCAGTTAGGAAACATTCATTTAGGCTATTAAGCTATTTACTCAGATGTAAATATTTTCTTTCTTGGTGTTGTCATGGCATATATTCATTGCGTAGCAAAGCAGTGACTTTGAAAGATTTATTAATCGGAAGAGTTTCTCACGTTTGCTAAAAAAATCGGTTAAATAAAAAGTGGAGCTCACTCTTATAACTAAATGGAGAAGTGAAATTTGTATTGTACAAACGTGTAATTGTACAGACAATGCAAAATTTATTTTACATACATTCATTCACTTTAAAAAGATAAGCCGGGATTAAATTATTTGATCTTTGTATATAAGAAGGCAAAATTTAAAGTTGCAAATTTTTTGCAAGAGGTTGTAGATGATAACTAACATTTAAAGTTTATATTTTATTTTTTCTTCCTTTCCTCTATTCTGTGGAACTAACTTTTCTGGAGAAACGGCCGAGGAATAGAACTGAATTTTTATTGTTAGCATAATCGAAATGTTGATGTGATAATTTCTGGCTAACCCTGAATTGCCATAATAAGGCAGCAGAAAGGAATGGAGGTATACGCATAGACTTTGTTAGCGAAAGCATGCACCACACATCTGCTATTCATTATCCAGAGAATCCTACCAAGAGGCACAGTGGAACGAATATTATATCTGCTAAGTGTAAACTTGGAGGCGAGAAACCAAGAGGCTTAAGCAGTCTGTTTCCGAATATTTTAGAGTTCCTTAAGTATGCGGTGTTTAGAGTTTCAGTTGCTTAAATATTACGAGCTCAAAGTGTGGAGATTTATGGACAATCCCCCATAAGAAAAATAATCTATTTGTTAAACGATTGTTAGTAACGTCTCCTTCATCATGGTGGGTGGACATTCTTACTCTTCGTTCTATGTACTGGTAAAGAATGTGAGATAAATTTAAGCCTATAACCTCTCTTATCAAGAGCTTGATGGCAGGAAGTCATTTCGTCGACGTTAGGGAATCCAAAAGGATGCTTTACATAGGAATCAAAACTCCTGTACCTTAGGTATGTCTTTCTACCATTGACTACCATTGAATCTTTAAAAAATGCCTAGGCATTCTTATGATCATTCTATCTCATTCTGACTAATTTAAGATCGAAGTTCCATTCTGAAACTAGTCATATTTTGAATTAAAGATTTTGAAAAGTTTCTAGGACCTAGTATTGCCTTCTTTTACTCCATTGGTCTAAAGAAATTATTTTTCTCTCTCATCGAACTTTAAGTAAGCTTATAGCCTCAATCATTGCTGTTCCAGAATAGAATTAAACTAGTAAAAACGATGCTTGCAGATTTATAAAACACTTAAAACCTCAAAAGGCGTTCAAGTGACCGTCCACTTTAACAGTTTGTCCGGAATGCAAACGAAAATAAACGTAGAGAGGTCTAGATAACAACCATATCTAAAACGATCTTTAACTAGTCGGTGTTACCTGGGATTCGCGTAAGTAGTTCATCAAAGGAAAAGTCGAACAGGGAAGTACTCTCATAAAATTAACCATGAGAAACGAAGTTATCCAGTGACAATCAGATGGTAATGCTACGGAAAAAATAGTTTAAAGGCGACTGAAAAATGTCAAGAGTATGATATCAGGAGGAAACAGGAAGGTTGATTGTGTTTTAACATTTCCCTTAGTGTTCTAGAGAAAGCAAAACTTACCAAATTTGATGAAGATTGGTCAAAGAGTCTAAGATTGTATAGAGAATATATAAATATTATTTGAATTTGCCTGCTTGTATGCAGATAGACTAAAATTAAATCATATATTATAAAAACAAAGCATCATTAATTTATAATCTAAGAAGGTACTTGTCTAAATTTTTCTGGACCTTGATAGGTCCCATAGGTTGTCAATGATTAGGGAGCTGGGAAAATTTGGACATAATGGTTAATGATATTCAAGCTTTTTATTACTATTTCGGATCATTAATTTCAGTCATCTAAGGTGCACGAAGTAACAAAGACAAAACAAATGAATAACGTTTAAAGTCTAGTAAAAATCCTTCAATGTCCCAATTGGTCAAAATTTGTGACCCTGAAGTAACACAGAATTCGAACCTCTCTGGGAAAAATAAGTTTTAACTAATAATCCTAGACAAGGAACATATCAAATAACGTCCTTGTGCAGGAGAACTCACTCAAAAATATTTTCTAAACATGAAAAGAATAGTTTTGTCAGCCTTAAACTTTTGACTTCAGCCACGTTTATATTTTCTCAGACAATTGCGAATCGCATTAACCGAGCTTTAAGTACCTGGCGGTGTTAGAATTTGGGAGTTGCCTTAGAAATGGGTCACCTTGATGGAGTGGCAAAATTGGTAAGAAGAAAAAGAAAAGTTTGAAAATTTCAAAACACAAATTGTTAGTAAGTTGTTTCCGATGGCATACGGAACGCGAAAGCGTGATATCCTTAATTGCTTCTTTTGGTCTTAACTACCCTATATGGACAGAGTTTATCATGTTCAGTTCATAAATCAGTTGTAAATGAGTCTATTCTACTCTTAATCAAAGATCGACTAGTAAAAGTTCTTGGGAAATGTTTTTTCAACGATAAAAAAAAGATCATACCTTGAGTTTTTAAGGACATTCAACACGGGAAGGTGTTCCGTGAGTCCGAAGAACTTGAAGGTATGTCTAAAATATAAATTGTGTTCAGTAAGAACATTTAGGCCTTCCCAGGTCTCCGTGGAAGCCATTCTTTAATTACAGAAAGTCGATAAAATTAATTTTTAATGTGTATTTAATACTAAAACTCTCATTATTTTTAATTCTAAGGAATAAAAAGGTGTACAAAGAGTTTCTTATTTGCAAGTGTACTCCTGAAATTGAAAGATCCAAAATGAAACAAGTTTTGTAAAACTCTGGCCAGGAGTTTCAGTTGTTGTGTTGTGACTTATGCCCCCTGGCAGGAACCCAGGAGTTTCAGATTTATAGGTATCTAACGGCCTGTTCACACTAAATCTCGAACGTTAAAAATCAGCGTTAAAAATTTTGGCCAACCACATTGCTCAATTCATTGACCACGTGATACGTTAAACCAATCACAAGTCATGTCAACAATATCTGAGCCGACGTAGTAACTCAACGCAATGTTCCGGATGCAATGCGAACAGGCCTTAAGATTAAAATTTCGTGTTATATTTTAAAATTAGATGGGAGATGGTAAATTGATTTGAAAATTTTCCTCAGTTGGCGGAAAAAGGGGTCTTTTGTTTAAGAAAATTTTTATTTTCAGAAAAATGTCGGTATTGTGGTTCTAAACAGACGAAAAAGAAAGGAAAATGCAATTTTCAAGAGTATTTTAAAAATGGCAAATAAAGTGTTAAAAAAATGTAATCATTAAAAGCATAACTCTTTGGAAGCGTAGAGAACTTCTCAGAATAACGAATAAAATAGCCGGATTCGAAAGTTGAATAATAAACAACAAGAATAGATTAAAGTATCCAACTAAATTATCTCAAAATAAATCATTTTGATGCAATTCAGAAATTAGTTTAAATTCTTTATTAAGATATGAATGGGTGGGGTTGGTCAATCTCTGTGGGTTAAAAGTGCATTTATAACCTGAATTGTAATAAGTTTTGATTTGAATTTATTATAATAATGAATCTAAGTTACGCAAAAATGCTTTATAATCACATAAAAAAAAGTATTTTAACTTTTTTTTATGCATTGACCTTTTTAAATAAATTTTAATTATTCTATATTTCTCGTGGGGATAGATAAAAGAAAATCACATCTACTTCCAGAATCATATTTGTATAATGATTTATTTTAATTTCGGAAGTGTAACAAGTAGAGAGATATTAATTTAGATCTTCATGTGCTTTGGAAAAGGCCTACTTTTTGTTAGGAAAAGGGCTATATATTGGTGCGCAAACATTAAGGACGGAATGGAGAAATTAATATAATAGAGGAAAATATCGGGAAGAACCAAACAAAAGACCAATCAGGACATTATTTGAAGGTAGGTGCTGCGTATGCGTATGCGCACATACCCAGCAGCTTAAGGCTGTTGTGTACTATAACCCTATTGGATTCTTTCACCTCAATGATAACCTATGGAGAAAATTTGTCCAAGGATTGCAGACTTGGATTTAAAGATTTTTTTAAATTGTACTCCATAATAGAGAAAGAAATTTTACACTTTGGGGCATTTATTTTTTTAAATTGCAAATGATATATTTAAATTTAAATTATTCGGGGGAAAAAATCCAGTATAGTGTGTTTTAAACATTCATAAATTCCTTTGGTGGAAGAAATTTATAAAATGAATCTTGTTGCGAAGTGCAGAAAAGTTCAGGCTATCTGAAAATACCAATTTTATATGATTATCAGCATTTGTGTAGCTGAAAATAGTAGAAAATTTTCTCCATAGGTTAACATTGAGGTGATATAGCTTATATAGTTGTATAATCCAATAGAGTTAGTACACAGTAGCCTTAAAGTATGATTTGTAAAAGCCTTGACAGCTGCTGTATGATATTACATAAAAACCTGTCTCATCCTTAATTTTTGCCCTCCAGTGTACTTAGGAAATCTATCTCTCTTGCTCCTATCTCAACTTGTTGAATGGATACGTAGATTTAACAGGTCTGTACAACGAACGCACAGGTATTGCATATAATGTCTCCTGCACAACTTCTTCAATGGCTGAAAAGATTTCGCTCCATATATCATTTGACTGACACTGTTAAAAGGTAATGTGTACATAAAAATGACGCCAGTGAACAGAATTATTCCACTCGACTTACTCGTTATCGATACCTAAGGTATTTTTCTGTTGGGCCTCATCTGATTTACACGGCTATCATTACTGCGCAGGTGTTTTTAGGTGTCGAGTAAGATGAGATATCAACCGAATGATGTCAGACAGCGGCGGTTGCTTGCGCTATATAGAGCGTCAGAAAATCGACTTTCAGTCTTTTGCGTAAGAGAAAATCAACCTTTTGACCTTTTATTTAAATATGACGCAACATTGGCTGAAATCGTTTTAATCGATTAATTGGCGGCAAGACTTTCCACTTTTCCAAGGAAACTTTCCACTTCTATTCTTATGATAAAAGGATCTAGTTTGTACAGACAAGAGTCGCTTTTCATTAATATTGAGTTGGTTGGTAGTCCTCTTTTATGGGTTCTGTTACAAATGATTTTCGAACCAGAATTATGTCACTTAGTCATATGGCTCCCTTGAGAAGACACTTTATAGTCTTAAATTTCTGACTATAAGTATCTAGTCGCAGCTTAATATTTGGTTCTGGAACCTACTAAAATTAAATTTTATTATAAAGAGCTAAAAAGTGACCAGACCATTAAACGCCACATAGGAAATTAGTTGTTTATGTGTGCTTTTGGTTGAATCTATTGAGTTTCGTCGTACAAAGTTAGGGAAAATACAAAGGAATGTCAATGACTGTAATGTAAAGAACATAATTTTAATCACGTGAAATTCCGTTTTAATGTTAGATATACGCAAACAATTAATAAATATTTGTTGTCTTTCTTTTTTCGCGGGAATTGGAACCATAGTCTGGTACTCCCAAGCTTACAAATGCCTCATTTAATACTACAAAAAATGAATAAATGCATTAAACGATTTCCTAAAGAGATTTTTCCCCCGTTAATGGGCCATGCCTTAAAACTTTCCTTGTTTCTCTGATTATCCTTACGAAGGAAAAATTTACAAGAAAGACAAATAGACATTTGTTGATGAATGATATCACATGACCTCATGTCTGTAAGCAAACCCCATAATACATTAAATCCTTTCCAGCAGTTAAGGCGACAATGGAACTTCAGATTGACAAAAATATGCCCCCAAAACGATTTTTTTTTCTTTCAGAAAATGATTCTGCAACGCATCAGCTTTAAATTTTAAAAAAAGTATGTTGATCCGATCATTATTAACCGAGTTATAAGTGTTTTTTTTCAAACGTAAACAATGGAAATGTTAGTCAAATTAAAACTTTAAATGCTATTTTCTCAAAACAAGTTTTCATGTCGTTCCGGTAAGTTCAAAATGTTCCATGCGTCATAATTTTTCTTGAATTTTCATAAAATTATTATTTATATATGTTAGAATAAAACTTAGTAATCAATTCATTATACTATTTTAAAACAACTTAAAATTTTTACAATAAAAAATTTTTTTTGATAAAATTTTACATAAAATGACCTATTTTTATCGATTTCTTTTCTAGTTTTTATAAATATGACTGTAAATCAAATATTGCTACTAACTTTTATTATAACTATATAAAGCTAGCTTAAGAGCGAAAATTAGATATCTGAGACAAAAATTAATACGCATGGAGCATTTTTAAATACAGTAATTAACAAACAGATTTTAATTAATATCTTAATTAATTACATTCTGATTTTTTTTTAAATTTAGAATTTCCATCTCTAAACAACACTATATAAGTATACAAAATTTCATAGCAATTGGTTAATAAATAAAAAAAAAGTTTTTCATGGTCCATTGTCGCCTTAAATTGCCTCATCATAATTTCTCAACGCTTTGATGAATGGGTAAACTGCAATTCCAAAGCACTTGGACCCCAGTAGCATTCGCTTATCCAATGCAAGGTAGAGTTAATATTTTAGAGTTAATATTTCCGCGATCAACATATTTTGCTCCATAATATTGAACAGACAAATACGTTCCTCAATTTAACATCTATCTTGATCACTACTACTTTGAAGTCGTTTGTATCATTTCATATTAAACCACTGTGACGGATGCTAGGAAATTTTCCTGATGCAATGATGTTTTTCTACTAAGATAAAAAAACTGCGATGAATATTCTCTGATTGCTACACATATGTTGATGATCGCTTTAAATTTACCTCAACACAAAAAATTGCAGGGTAATTATCCTTCACGGGTTTTAAAATAGTTTTTCGCAAAAAAATGAATATAACCATCTAATGATAAAGCAAAATAGCTGCTGATGTTAAAATAACCTCAAAGTTTTCGAAAGATTTCTGAACTTAGAAAACTTACTCGAAAAAGATTCGTATTCAGTGAAATTCCCCTTAACAGATGTCACTTATTAAGCAATGTTTTTCTGGCGTTTCGGGCCGTTAATATTTTTCAGAAGACAAAAAAAAAAAAAAAAAAAATAAATAAATAAAAATAATAATAATAATAATAATAAAAAAATTAAACTGTGTATAGAAACTTAAAGCAGAAACTCCAGATTTATTAAGCCTAATTCAGATGGATTAATTTTAATGATCTGATATCTGGTATGCCTATTTTGTATTTCAGCGTATAGTATATTTTACTTCTTATTAAACATGCACATATATCAGGTACGAATTAAAAAATTAATAGAATTTGTGTTAGATACACATACTTTTTACTATGCATTAAACAATGAACATTTTCAGCAGTATGTAACCTATATTTTACCCACATCTCATAAAATAATTTCGATGGGTTTCGATTCTGAAATTTAACTCGTGGTGCGTTGTGACATTGCTCAAGCAAACCATGCCATGAATTTCTCTTATGAACTTCAAAAATGTTTTCCTTTAGGTATATTTATCTTCCCACACCAGAAGGATGCACGAGGGACAAACTTAGCGACAAAATGGGACAGTGTATGAATGACTACCAGCTGGACAGATTTAAAAACGGGTTTAGTTATACACCTGCACGAAAGTTTTCTCAGTTGAGCTCGGTAAGAACCGTGCTTGTATATTAACCCACTTATTCCTGATCCGAATCTCGACGATCTCATCTTTGAAATTATCTAAGGCGACCACTAATAGCTTCAAATCTTCCAAGGTATTATGTATCCAACCTTAGCTTTCACACATGTGTGACATCCAGGACATGCTAGTCAAATGCATAATAAATTAGGATTGGAAGCATAGATGGTTGGGGGGACAGATCCTCTAGAGCAGTGCTCCGCAACCGCCGTGCCGTGGCACACTAGTGTGCTGCGAGGTGATCTTGACTGTGCCGCGGTGATTTTATCGATAGTAATAATAAAAAAAATTAACCAGCGCATTAGTCAGAAACTTTTCTATGTAAAATATTCCTCAAACTTTTTCCTAGTATGTAATTTCTCTGGGTTGAAATTATACACAAAACAAAAACATGTAGTTACCATACATTGTATGTATGCTCAAGCGTCATGTTTCTAGATTTCAGTTAAGAAATAATATTCACAAATTTCTGACAAAGCCGTTGCAATTTTGCTCCCTTTTTCTACGACATACTTATGCGAATAAAGTTTTTCGACACTGGTTCTAATTAAAGATGACAAACGATCGTGTTTAAAGGGTCTTGACCATTAACTTCAGGTAGCTCTTTCTAATATAGAGCCAAATATAAAATGTGCATATGTTCATCAAAACAAGCTCAAATATCTCATTAATAAATTAGTTATGTTTAAATTAACTTTGATTTATTAGGCTTAAGTAAAGACCAAAAAACAAATTTTAATATAAATATTTAAAGAGAAAATTTTTTTACTTGTAAACTATAACTTTATATTTTTGTTCTTGTGTACAATTCAAAATGATTTATATAAAACTTAAATGATTATAGTTATCTTGATACATAAAGCTATTTTATTGTGTTTTTATATAATAATAACATATATGTATTATTGTAATTTATGTATTTGCAAGCTTTTACTTGCGGTGTGCCGCGGAATTATCGAAAAAACGTTGTTGTGCCGTGGAAGATAAAAGGTTGCGGAGCTCTGCTCTAGAGTAACCCTCAGCTACGGTAATTTGATTGATGGAGATAGTCGGATACTGATTTAATATAGCTGTACTCCACGTATGCATCTTTACGTAGATATGGATATTTCTAAATGGTTCTTGATCAAGAACTAGTATGGTACAAGAAGAAATAAAAAACCTTGTTGAAACGATTCTTTCATACAAGAAAAATCAAGTGCCTTAAAAACTATTCATCATCTTATACACTTTGTAAAAGAACTTTGTAACAAGTTTTTTGCCATAAAAAATATCAAAAGTAAAATACATCACTAATTTTTTTAAATTCATGCAACATCAAAGCATATATTTGAGTCTTTAAAAGAAATATTTTGAAAACTGATTATAGAACTTTCTTTTATCGTCTTTTCCTTCACCGTTTATTTTAATATAACATTAAATACGCAGTACGTAATTGCAGCAATTCATTCGAGAGGCGTTGAAAAAAAAACGGCATTGCGTTAGTTACTATTAAACGGTAGCAGTTAGAAGGACGCGAATGATCGTAAAATGTAACTTCAAATGGTAGCAGAATTGCTCGTGCTAGGAAGGCAGGAACTTGGTGACGCCTCATCTCCAAGGGCATCTTCACGCTGTTAGTGATAACTTGTTTGATATTTCGAATATGCATTTGGGACTTAAACAAAGAGCTGCTTAGTACTTTACACTTCTGCTATCACAACACAGTATCAGTAATTTACGGGCTGGGAATAACAGAAATTAAGGCCACATCCGCGATAATGGGAGTTTGAGTGTCATAAAAGAGTTACGGATTGCGAAGCAATCTGGAAGATGCACCGGGTTCTGGTCGACCTTCGAAGTCTGCGGTAGATCGAGTTAACTCGATCGAGGCCACATTGGGTGAAAAGAAATATTTACCACAAGCATGTATCTGTTGACGACATTGGTGAGGAACAAGCTTGGTACAGAAAGGTTCCGACTAAAGATATCATCCTTAAAGTGTCGAATACGACGAAGGTTTGGTTTGGTTTCGTTTGGAGCGCTACGGTCAACATTTCGCTACACGAGGGCTAATTAGACTCGGACCTACAGTTTACCGAATTCCAAACGGCTACAAACATCCATGCCAGCAGTGGGACTCGAACCCACAGGATCTGAACCGAATGTCAGCGCCCTAGTCATTCGGCCATCACCTTGCAAATACGACGAAGGAGAATTAATTCTGCACTGTGATAATATCTCCCGTACACGGAGCCAAACAACTAGGAGACGATTTGGGAATCGAATTTATAGCATATCAAACCCTATTTCTTCGGAATTTGTACAATGCGACAATTTCCTGTCTTTTGGAACAACGAGCTACAGCAAAGGGTTATATACTTAAAAGAATATGCATTTCTCGCTCCTACCGCAACTTGTTGGGAGGATACGTAAATTAATAGGTCTGTGCAACAATTGCAATATGTCTTCAGTATGACTTCTTCATTGGCTGCACTGAATAATGCTACGTGGGTGTGCTCAACAGTCTATCAAATCAAGGCGCTGTTGAGCAATGGACACAATCAACAGCAGGAAGAGAAGTCGAGAGATTCAAACCGTTATTTAGAGGGTTTTTGTACTTTTGTTATGAGTAGAGTAGAGTCGTATTGTTACTTATTGATCGTTCCTTGTATGATCTTAAATGATCCATTCCGAATTTAGAAACTATAAGACAGGTGAAAACTTGAGACATATTTCTTATGACAGTAATTGACATAATGTATTTAAGTTCGTCATAATTTTCTTCAACATTGAAAAGTTATTTTTTATTAGGTCGGAAAAAAAGGAGGAGGGTGAAGGGGTTTTCAGAAAATATAAACTATTATTTTAAAAGTGCGTATTTATGAGAACATTTCAAGAAAAATTCCCTGACTTTGAAATTTTTTTTTCTAGGAACAGGAGGGGTGTAAAAGCTTTAATGTGATTTAAAGAATGGAGAAGATAAACAAACCTGAAATTTTACATGGTAGGCAAATAAGCATATTTACTTAAACTTTGCTTATATCAACAATGGATTGAAGTTTTATGGTCGTAACATTTATCTACAGGTTTTTTTCTTCTTTCAACGCGGCAGGCAGATTGCCCCGAAAAAATTCTCACATCCCCATCCCGATTTTGTTGGCTACTTTATTATGGAAGCACTATATAGGTAAATTATCACTACTTCCTATGTGGGGACAGCACAGAAGGACGTTCATGCCTTCGCCAAGATTCGGACCAAAGCTCACTTCGTGGAAGCTCGCGACTCTAATCGCTTTGCAATGTGGTCGGTTATATCTACATGAAAATATTACAGATTATAAAACTAAATTGTTATTATTCTGTCACCTTAGAGTTAAACTTTATTAGTACATAAGGATTAATTCCTCTAAATCCTATTGCTAACAAATGCGCATTATGCCTCCAGAATAATTTGCTGCTCTCTGTATACCCCAAAGTTCTTTGTATGCAATTCCTCCCTAGCTATATCAAACAAAAATTTTAAAAAATATATCCTCGATATAAGATGATTTATTTTGTTGTTGAAGACCAGTTAAATGGTCTACACTTTACAGAATACTGATTTTACTTCCGACAGAACTCATGGTGCTTACTCTACGGACACGATTACACAGATTGTGTTTTAGAGTGCAACTTAGGGTAATTTCCCTTTAAGTGAAGTAAACAACTGGAACTCTTACTTGGAAAGTCAACAATAAAATCGTCCATTTATCATTAGCTTAAGGACATCTTTAAATGGCATCTTCCACGTTCAGCGTAATTGAGATAATGTTATTGTATCATGACCACCTAGTAAGTAATGGATGAAATATAGAACAATCCGGAGAAGTATCACGGATTTCACCGTACTTTAAAGAATGCATGCGCGTGTGCCAACAATAAATTGTTTGAATTATGAGGAGCTAACAATCGAGGAGTTAACAATTCCTCGCAAGGCTGTAGCTGTAATGACTGCTCGATATCGAGTACGATAAGACGGCCTTTAATGACGGAACGACCTTTGATACCTTCTGCTGCGTGATTGTAAGTCATGAAGTAGCTTCAATGAGATGAACAGCAAAGCAGCGACCTTCAGCAATTAAGAATCACAGAAATGTTGGAAAGCACATAGCGGAATAACAATGCAACGTATTGTGTTCCGGCGTATTGCCGGGAGAGAGCGGGAAGAGGCCTTGATCGAATACAAATGCATCGCCCTGCCTTCAGGGGAGGGTGTTTGCCATTGCGGTTTTCAATTTCCTCCAGTCAAAAGCTTGCGTCTGATTTCCGTGTCCAGAATCTTAAAACGATTCATATAACGAATTCAGAAGTGTTAGGCGTTTCACCCTGCACTGTTGCATATCTTTTTTCCTTTTGTTTTCTAGTCGTAATATGTTATAACCAAGGTTGAGAAGATCCAGTCGGACCTTGTGCTGCCAGAAATGCCATTATGCCGCAAAGGGTTATTTGTAACCAAAGCAAAGATTGATGATTCCAGAATGAGTTCAACCGCGATTCTGGGTATAATCTGAGATCTAATTTCGTTCGGTTTAAAACCCCGCCGTGAGAAAATTTCATCTGGAAAAACAACACTTTGGCAGAGCGTAGACATTCGATATCTTAATTTGTTTATTGCAAGGGTGTGAGAAAATTGTACCAAGGAAAGTGTTCTGACATTAAAAATTACCTTGCCCCTCCTGCTCTGCCACCTTCGTTTCCCGTTTTACTGAAAGAAATTCAATTGTATGCAAATGAGTAACGAATAATTTTTAATGCATCTTAATGCATGAAATTGAAATCACGCGCAGGTGAAGTATTTGAAGAATTCTTAAATTTTCTCGGAAAGAAATTCTTTAATTCTATTCAATCTATTATTGAAAAGAAAGTCATTGTTGTAAACTATGCGAAAACAGGTTTATCAAGGTTTTCCAGAATAGAGGTATGTTTATAATAGCCATTGATTCTAAAAAAAAATATTTTCACGCATAGAAATGATATAAGATGACAAATTCTACCACAACCAGGAAAATTTTTATGCTAATAATAGTCGAAATTAATAATTAATAGTCATATAGTATCATATCACAATGATCAGCTGTTCTAAGCACATACACATGTTATTGAAACATTAACAAAAGAACTACTGGCAAGAAGACTGTACTTATTTCTACCAATATTAAAACCAGTAATTTCGACTAGTTCGCGATATCTAGTGTTAATAAATATTTATTCCAGAGCTTTTTGGGTTACACAGTATTTTAAATTTTCCCTTCTCAAGAGAAAAAAAATATATATGTTTCAGCGTACCCACGCTGTTCCTAAAACTTTGCCCTACAAAAACCTGTCCATCTTATGGCGAATGTCAGAAATTTGTGCACTGAAAAGTAGAAAAAGTAGTGCTGAAAAAGCAACTTAACAGAAAAATTAAGATTTAACCTGGCGATAGCAACATATCATGGGGGAAGGGGAGGAGAGGAGTAGTCCGTGTTTTATGGTCTCGGATCCTGCTAGAACCCAGAGTACCTATGCAAAATTTGGTCTTAATAAGTTAAAGAATTGTACAGGGAACAAACAGTCAATATATATATATATATATATATAGCGCGTCCAGCGAAGGAGACCGTGATTTCAAAACTAAAAATCACGAAAACAAAGATCTGCAGAAGAATGCAACAAACGGTATGTTTATAAGGAAAGCTGTAAGAATTTTATACACGAAGGATTTTCGAAATAGTTGCAAAAGCTGCTAACAGATGGCGCTGTTAGCCAAACTTTACTGGCGCAGGCATGGATTGGCCTCCATATTCGCCGGACCTGAGTCCTTGTAACTATTTTTTGTGGGGCACTTTAAAAGACACTGTCTACAGGAACCATCCCACCACTCTTGTGGAGCTTCAATCGGCGATCTGTGTGGCAGCTGAATCGATTTTTGTTGACACACTACAGGGTATGATGGCAAATTTCATTGTTCGTTTGAGCTACCTCCGTACAGTGAATGGTGGACATTTTGAAAAGATTGTGTTGTAGTGATTGCAAAGACTGCGAGTTTATTTATGAATGCTGATACGAGTTGTAGAGCACCATCTGTTAGCAGCTTTTGTAACTATTTCGAAAATTAGTTTATAAAATTCTTACAGCTTTCACGATAAACATACCGTTTATTGCATTCTTCTTCAGATTTTTGTTTTCGAGATTCTTAATTTTGAAAACAGGGACTCCTTCGCTGGACACGCTGCATATATATAGCAAATTTCCCCGATCTAAGAAATAATTAAAAGAAGAGTAATACTCAAAAGATATTTTTGCCTGATAAGATTCTCATTTAATAGACTATGAATTATTCATAGCAAGCAACACTGCACAAAATATGTATCTTTAAAGAAGTTGATCGCCCTCCACTGAAAATACTCTAGCTCTAAAGAATGACGCCAGCAATCATCTTTCACTCAATACCGCTCATTGGGTGGAGCTTCAATTTTGACTTTAGGTCGATTGAAAGATTATACTGACCGGCAGAGGGAGGGATCTTTCCGGGAGATCTCGTAACTAGATATAATTTGAAAAAAAAATCTAGGCCTGTATCAAGCCCAACGCGGAAGAATGGGAAAAAAATACCCCAAATGTATACATTTCGTACACACGATCAGAAATTGATGACCTATTAATGAAGAACAAAATATTTAATTAAAACTTGCTTAAATTGGGTCTTTGGACTCCTCCTCTGCGAATTCTTTCAAGAACTCGAATTATGACCCTATTGAAATGAAAAGTACTGATCGCTTCAGAGGGTATAGAAACGGAAAATCGGCTGGTTACGAAGTTGAATCGATCAATTAATTATAATCATAAATACAAATTTCTCGAAAGCATTTCACAATCGAAGAACTCTGGGAAGAAGTATGTCAATAAAGAAAAATAGAAATGTAAAGTACAAGTTAATTATCGTTGGTTAGTTGAATGGATTTAAATGATCTTTTGAAAAGACCCATTTAGGAGAAAAATAACCATAGACTAAATACCATGAATGCGGCATTTAAATTATGTCTGTAATTTGAGAAAATTTCCAAACTCCTATAGAAACAACTAATTGTGATTACTAACATTATCTTTCTATTATTACTGTTTGTCTCATTTCACCAAGTAATTCTAGTTTAAATACGCAACTTAGAACTCAAGCTGGATTTATCTGCAACTCTCTTGAGTGCTACTGGAAAAGCTATTCGAATTATCAACAATTTTACGCGTGATTTGTTTTCAGATGTCATTGACGTTGATTGACGCATATGCGTGTATGTAGTGATGTCAACAGCGTACGCTTCTTAAGACTAATCGACCATGGGAAAAAATTCCTTAGCTCCTCATGTTAAATGAGTCAATTGAGGGTTAAGAAGAACTTTCGTGTCTAGAAAGGGAATGCTTTTGGCGCACGAAGACACCTTTACGCCAAAGCATTTTGATATTAACAATTTAAATAAATGTTAAAGATTAAAATATACTTTCTCCTTTCAGCTGAAAGACGAAATAAAAATTAATTCACCGTGTCTTAACTAAAATGAGGATGTGAAACGAAAGCCTTATAATGCATGCCAAGAAGAGGGTTAGGCCTGTTCGTAGATTTGCCTTTTTTAAAATAGGTCAGGGGTTTCTAAACTTATTTTTCCATGAAACCTTTACGGGATTTTTTAAAATTCTGGGAATCCACACCCAGATTTTATAGTATTTGATAAATGAACTTATATCCAGTGAACTGCAGACATGTTTCGCGGATACAGTATATAAAACGATGAAATAAATAATTTAATTCGTTTGGATAAAATATTAAAAGGTATGAAGAACTAACTATTCATTAAAAATTTCGTAGAGCGAGCGGTGTCATTCAATTGACGCCGGTCAAAAAACGTTTCCAGATTTAAATATCGGACCAGGCAAAATGTTGAAGTGAATAATGAAAATATGGTTAGGATTTAAGACTAGGCACTTTGGTTCTAAGATTGAAAAAAATATGTCCACCCTCTGTCGTAAGGGATTTATTTAGATTATTCAATATTTCCATAACTGGATATTTTTGGGGAAGAAGATGTTTTAAATAAATCTACAGTGTTTGTCAATAAAACACTGTTGATAAAAAATACGTCATCATGAACTTTCGAGGTGAACATTAGAGAGGAAAAATCCCAACTGTGATTTTCTCTGATTCGAGCCCTCTGAACCATCCAGTGTTGACGAAAAATTACAACAGATTGTCTGAAACCTATTGAAAACGTTTTTACATTGCTGCGATGGATGAAACCTTTTTATCACATTATTCTAGCCCTAGCTTCTGTAAACAACTAAATCACAATTTTTTCAAACATAAATTGAGTTAAAACGTTTTTTAGAGTTCAGTCTTTGAAAGAAGGACTCAAACTGAATGACCAGAGATAGATGCTTACAAATCTGCACTCATCCTTCAAAGCTGTCCATCACGTGCGAAAAAATCTGTGATGGCAAGATGGCCTAAACTGAGTTGTCGACAAAAGAACATATTACGACTCCCAAACTGCATTTCCTTTTAAGATACTAAGCAACTCGTTCCTCTTATGAGAGTGAAGGGAATTGAGTGGCACGAAGGTTGTGGATACGGCGCGGGAATTATTTAATCGTATTTACACTGCAGGAGAGTTCAGCAGGGAAAAGCTAACACAAATCCATCAATCACAGTCAGAAAATTCAACTTGGAGTACTGGAGATTTGTGTATTTGTTTATCGTACATGCAGAGTTGTCGTGTGGAATGCGTTCCGCTTTGTTGAAACGGGGCCATTTGTAAAAGCCAGTAACAAAAAGTAGCTAAAAGTTGAAGGTAAGTCTTTCAAAATACAGCCCTAAAAAGTAACCGGTCGATAATGAAAAATGGGGAATCAGCTGACTAGCACGGCGAGGCAAAAAAACGAAGTAGTATTTTGTTCGGGAAACAAAGACGTAATCTAGCATACTCCATTGATTGGAGCAAGTGTGCACGACCTTTCTCCCCTGTCGGGGCTAATACAACTTAATTTCTATGCTTCAATGAATTGAATGAAATATGGAAACTTGTTGAATTCAGGGGATTTGCAACGTATAACTCCCAGTTTAGACAGTTGATTGGCAGGTCCGTTGGTTGCTGAGGCCACATTTTGCTACTCGAGAGTTAAACAGACTGTAGCTTGAAATTTAAAGCCGATTTCGATAGGCTACAAACACCTATACCAGCCTCGGGATTCGAACCCGCAGACACTGATACCGAAAGCCAGGGTCGCAGAGTTTCGGACTGTCAGTTTAAAAGGAAACACCCTATAGTGTTTGGACATATTATGTGCAATCTCTGAGCTTTAAAGTGATTGGTTCTTTTATATATATATATATATATATATATATATATGTATATATATATATATATATATATATGTTCATGCGTTTTTGTGATCTTGAAGTCACTTGGAGGTTCAATTTAGTGACTCCCCTAAAATATTGATTTTAGTACCTGCATTGTTTTAAGATATTATTTTAGTATCGAGACGAGATAAATCTGATACAAGGAGTTAGGATCGAGTCATTTATTGCGTAAGAAAATATTTCTTCTAATTTTTAAAAATATGAATAAAGGGATCCAATATGCCCCATAGCATGATTGTAGTATGATATCCTTGGAAGATTAGAATTCGTCTCTTGAAATCAATATATGATAACAAGAGGGTCCCCAATTTTTTTTCTCAGAGGTAAAGGGAAGGAGGGTAAATTCTTGATATATATAAGCTTATACTTAAAATAATGTTCATCCATTTTTCTATTACTGGCACAGTCCCAAATTTATCGATTATTTTTTATAAGTATAAAAAATACTTCTCAACGTCATAAAAAATGTCAAACTTAAGTTTATAGCTCTTAAATTGTAACGAAATCAGCTTCTGTTCTAAGCGGGCATGTCTTTTAAACATTCAAGTTTTTTTTAGGAATAAAATAATAAACAGTAACAGCAATTATGCACACAATTTTTGTTTTATACGAACAGATGACGAATGTCTTTTATTGTGGTTATATATAGACCATTAACGCATTTTAAACACCGTCAGAGGTCTTTACTCGTCAGTGTACCGAATTTCCTAAGTCTGCTTCTTTTTTATTCTTCATATGTGCTTACCGAATATTTCGTGGAAGCATGTCTAGAGAAGGATTTCTTCCCTTCCTTTGAGAAAGGGAAAACAAATACCATAAATATCTCAGTCTGACGTATTAGCAAATTGCTCAAATTGATACGAAATGAGTTTACGAAAAAAGATTAACCGTTAGAAACTAAGATATCAAGATAAAACCTAAGGTATTAATTCTAATATTTAATTTTGGTTGATAAGTTGAAGGTAATTTGATTTACTAATGGAAATATCATACCCTGAAAAAATCAAACACTGTATATTTTTTTGCGACGATGAGTTATGTAAAGAATGTATTCATTGAAGATTCTTTACACAGCTAAAGAATTCTCCTCCTCCAAACAACATATCTTATGTTTAATATTCTCATTATTTAAAATGAACACTTTTGAAAGTCAACTTGTCAATTAATAACAATTAAAATCATTGACTTTTTACTTAAAAATATTTTCTCGGTAATTAATTTAAATTTTCCTGAAATGTAACAAAAAGCAGCAGAGAATTTTAAAATACCAAGGCCGCTAAAACTATTAATAATGAATAAATAGTTATGAATAAATAGTTTCTGTAACCGCCAATGAAGGAAATTCCCAGCATTGCTTTGCCTTGTGCAATCTATCATTCTGAATTGAAATAAGAAAAGTAAGAAAAAACGTGTTTTCCTAATCTATCAATTTAATATTTTTTGACAGGGCTTGTGGCGGCCCAGTGGTACAGCGCGCTGGTTTTCGGTGCTGAGGGTGCTCAGATCGAGTCCCAGCGTTGCGCCACGAAAAATGCCTCCGTTCGTGTCGTCCCTTCATAGGGGGTAATGCTGTCCGCCTATATGGTGCCCCCACAATAAAATGGACAGTAAAACTGCGGCGTAGTAAGGGCCAATGTTTGAAATACAAGTGCCTCCGCATTGGATAAAAAAAAAAAAAATATTTTTTGACATTTCTATGAAATTTTCCTATCTTGTCCGCAAATTTGAAAAAGAACACCAAAATTTCTGAGAATTTCAATTGTAAAATTAAAATACCTGTTGATAATTTGAAGTCTTCTTTAAAGAGACAAAGTTCAAAATCGGATCCCCCCCCATTTTTCAGCCAAGTTAATCCTTGTTCATTGACGCTGAGAGAAATTTTGTCTGGGGGTTTATACAGAGGAGATAATGTATTTTAGGATTTTACGTTTTATGCTACAAAAGTCCTTGTTAAAAACTTTATTAAAAGCCCCTAAAGTTTAACTTTAATAATTTAAAATTTAATTCTTGTAATAAATTAGATTAAAAAAATTATGTGAATATGATGTTTTTTTACGTAGACATAAAATTAAAATGCAGTTATATGGAAGAAATCCCCATTCTAGACATGTGATTCAGTTTCTTTATATAATATCTATAATTTTCTGTGAACGATATTATTCACAGCTGTTGTTCAATGTATCAAATGATCAGTTGAGATATACTTCGATGAAAGAGCAATTAAGTACCATTTTTTAAACAAAGAAAGAAAAAAAAGGCATTGAAATAGGCTATTAGGACCTCTTGGACTCTTTTATTTACGTTACTGTCCTTGATGCTTCATTACGCTGTTACAAGATGACCATGAAAAAGTGTTGTTGATAATTCAGAACTACCGTGGGTTAAAAGCTCGGCGGGAATACATCAGCCCCTACACATAATAAGTTAATGCTAATAATTGACATCATATGAATCATAAAATCACCTCTCATCATAGATCACATTGTGTAAATTGTTAAGTAAATATTGCAAGCTTTGATATAAGATTATTTACTTAAGGCTGCAGTGTACTAACCCTATTGGATTCGATCACGTCAATGTTAACCTATGGAGAAAATTTGTGCAAGGCAAGATAATTTGCCGACTTGGATTGAGAGATTTTTTATTTATTTATTTATTTTTAAATTGTACTCATTGTATTTATTTTTAAATTGTACATAGAGAAAGAAATTTCCGGTATTTTCTTTTTTTCAAATGCAAATAATATTTTAAAATTTAAATTATTCGAGGGAAAAATCTGAAATAGTGTGTTTTATACGTTTATCAATTCCTTTGGTAGACGAAATTTATAAAATGAATACTGTTGCAAGGTGCAGAAAAGTTCAGGCTATCTGAAAATACCATTTTTATTAGAATATCATCATTTATGTCGCTGTAAATATTAGACAAATTTTCTCTATAGGTTAACATTGAGGTGAGTAAATCCAGCAAGGTTAGTACACAGCAGCCTTAAAGAGGTTTTGTTACGAGAACAGACATATAAGATATTCCAGGTAATATATTTATTTCTAGCCTCAAATTTAGTTCATTAGACAGAGTATTTATTTAAAAGCGTGATGAAATTCTTAGTTAAAAAATGCTTGTTTAAAGTAGAAAGGGAATTTGTTAAAAGTAACCATAATACACTAAAGTAAAACTGGACTATTCAGGAAGATTTTAATAAAGTTAAATACAAACTAACTCAAACTCTTAACAGAAGCAAATATTTTCCTCTTTTACAGTTTTGCCAGTAAACGAGGGTAAAAATAAAAATTATCATTTAATTTATGAAACAAGAATTTTCGCATATTGAGTGATTCACATTTTTGTTTATTTCATATATATTCTTAAATTAATCGAGACCTTTTAATTAAACACTTGTTTCACCTGTCATCTTTTTTAATTATAATTTATTTAATAAATGGATGAAAAATCTATGACGTTTATAAAAAAGGAAAGAAAAGAAATTTTACTGTTATGGAACACGAAAATCGTGAGGTTTGTTGTTCAATCATTTTCATTTAAACTATTCTTTACCGTTGTTAGTTTATTTATTGCTTTACTCAATAGATGGCAGCAGTAAGGGAGAACCCATTTTCAGAGGAGCGGAAAATAGATATTTCTGTTGAGATGAACATGCTGTTAATAATTTCGAAAGCAACAAAGAAATCTGGCAGGTAGCCCAAATCCGTTAAAGTATTCAAAATAAATTTAATTAAATCCATTCAAAAAGTAAATTTAAATTTCATTCATTTTAACAATGAATATGAATAATAAGCTTCATCGTTACTCATATATTCATGATACTGGTATATTGCATACAAAGTTAACTGCAAGATATCTCGTAATTTCCCATTCTTTTCTCAACATAATGCGATAACTAATTTAGAAACGGGATTTTTTTTCTGCAGTTGAATTTTATGCTCAGAATTAAAGCCTTAGCCTTACAAAGATTGAAAAATTAAATAATATATGTGTGAGAGTCTTTTTCCTTTGTTGCAAGAAGCCCACTGACAATGGTGAAAATTTGTGCACGTCTTCAGGATTCATTATCAAGTTTAACTACGCAAGGATATTATAACGGAATGATGAAAGTTTTTTTCTTTTTATTTGTAGTACCGTCGACGCTCGTTATAATGACACCCTGTGTCCCAAAGTAAAAGTTTGTTATAACGAGTGGTCGTTGTATTGAAAACTAAAAAATCCCCATTAAAGGGCATACCATTTAGGACTTTTTGAACTGGTCGTTGTATTGGAATGGTCGGTATGATGGCCGTACGTTATAACGAGAATCGACTGTGTGATTGATATTAAACGCAATCTTAAACAATGGAGATTAATATATTACTGGAAATTGTTCTCTTCACTTTTATACTACTATTCAAGCGATAAATGTGATTAATCTTGTCTCAAACATAGAAAACAAAATTTTGGGCTCAAAAGCAAATTACAGACCAAAAGAAATATCCAACCATGCGATTCAGTACCTCAAATATTACTTAATAAATGGGGAATGTTATCTTATAGATTTTTTTCCCTTTTAAATCCTTGCTCTAAAAAGCAGTCAAGTAACACAGTTACTCAGATAACAGAAATTTCAATATCGCACACAACCAACAATACTCTATATTTCAATCTATCGCTTGTGAAAATCCGATTTGTGTGACATTGAAACTTGATTAGGATTTATTGCATTTATCCTTTGTTTCTAAACCGTATAGCGCCTGCGGCAGACAAATGCGATTCGAAACGAACAATGCAAAGCCTAAATCAGTTTATTCAATAAAAGTTCAAGATTACATTTTCGTAACCGATTATTAAAATAAGCCATGAACACTGAATAAAATTAAAATTTCAAATTTATATATAAAAAAAAATTTTCTAAAGTTGGAAAACAAACGCAAAGAAAATTGAAGGAAGTCACTAGCTATCCACTGCTTTAGGCGTCCCACCCTCCTTTATAAACAATTTTTTTTTGTGCTAGAAATCTTTATTTAAAATAGAGTTAATAAAAGTTTTCCGGGTATCTCTGGAGACATTGATTGAAGCAATAATGAAGTTTTTTGTAAATACACCTTTTATCGCCCTTTAACCCAAAGTAGCGTGAGTTACCAATTCGGCGAACAATGTAAAAATAACCAGCATAACACCAATACTAAACTATCACATAATGAACCATTTCATAGTTTTCTGAACATAATGTAAAAGCAGTAGAAGTTTTGTCAGCATTGCCTAAACTAACAAGGTTCGGAGGTACACGAAGAGTGAGCACGGGCCACGCCTAAGCACATTCTGCAAACTCTCTCGAAAAAGTCCGTTATCTTTTGAGAAAACTGCTGTCTGACCCAAATCCGAGAAAACGCCCATGCCACTGGCGATGGCTCGCGTACCAGTCGCCTTTCGCTTTGAAACAAACATACGCTCGGCTCAAAATAATGAAGAAAAACCGTTATAAGCTCCAGTTTCACTTTGTCTCTTTTAATATAGAGCTACACGGCCGTGACCGGAAAAAAAAACAGAATCCGAGAGATCGGAGACAATAGAAAGAGTTAAAAAGAAAAAAGGTGGAGTAGATTTTTTTCTGGAGTGTGTGTGCCGACGGGTGGGGTCGGATCCGTCCTTGAGAAGGTGGTTCTTGGAAAATCCGGGAAAGTTAAGCGGCTGTGAGGATGTATTTGCATGTGAGTGAGGTGAGTGAGCAAACTATCAAAAGATCAGGGAAGTCGATTTTGAAATGCACAGTTATGTTCCCACCCATTTCCTACTACAGGGCAAACAAGTAACAGGATTTCTCTGAAACGGGTTTTAAAGTGAAAGGTTTTTTAAATGTTATTTGTGAGGAAATATAATTAAATAATAATATACAAGGATTAACTTATCAGTTTTGATTTGCCGTGCTTTGGGCGTAAGACGTGCAGAAAACAAGAGGAAATAAAATGATGTGGTATTTAATCCATAGGATAAACAGGTTAAAATATTTGGTAAATATCTACATTGGAGTTTCAAGAATGGCAATTATTTAAGTTTACGGAACTGATTCCCTATTTAACGACTTTGAACGAAAGTTTTTTTTTAAGGTTAAGAGACTGGAAAAGCATCTTGAGCAGAAGGAATTCAGGAACAACTTAACGCCTTCAGCGACACTGAGGGCAGAATAACGGTACTGAAAACATTAGATCGACCCCGAGATATGAGATAGAGCAGAGAAAAAATATTCAAAAACTTCGTCAAAAGAATCTGTCAATTGATTGTTGATAGTTTCTTTGAACACAACGTCTAAAAATAAACTATGAAGACCAGAAATGTTTAGCTTTTGTGCAGTAAAAAAATGCTGAAGTTCAATAAATCACCATAACTCCAATATTCAACCAACCAATCTTAAAACAATCAAAAGCTTTCTTTCTAAAAAAAACTGTCTCTACAAGTTCTCCTTCTTTTCAAATAGACCATCTGCGGCCAGTGCTTCGAGCAATCACTATTCCGGTTGATTGAATCCATTTACATGGTCCAAAAGTGTCTAATTACGTTCAGAAACAAAGACACTTTCTTTAGTTCGGGCTAAGGAAGTCGTGTTATTTAACTACAAAAATGCTAAGACATTAAGTGCTGTAGTCTATAATGACTAGAACATAACCAGAACCTTAGTCAATAAGACTGTTTGAGGAACTATTAAAAAGAGTCCTGTTTTTCAAAACCTTTTTAATTGTACTCATATTTTCAACGATTTCTGTTCCCTTGCCCATTTATATTTTACATGGACAAAGAAAGCATGAAAGTGGGAACAGCAAATTTTATGCCTGTTGATGAATTTTAGGAGCCCATATACAGCCCTGATCAAAAAGAGACTTAGATCAAGCTAGTAGAAGGGGGATTACTCCAGAGAAATTTCCAATGTTATTATCACCGAATGAAAGGAGTTTCTTTTTCATTCCATTAAGTAAAGAAAAAAGAAATTTTATTCAAATTAGTTAATCTTTAATCACATGTCTAACTGTTTGACAGCTTTGATTAAACCCATCAAAGTTCGAGAGAGTAAATTAGATTTTTATCACTAGTTTCAATCATATTTCTTTTTTTTCCTGATAATTTTGTGAAGTAAACCGAGTTTCGTTTGGTGAATTAGTGATGTGTTAGTTCATTTTTAACCACTTAGGAGCATTGATTAAAATGAATTAAAATACGGGAGTATAAATTAGGTTTCTGCCTTTTGTTTCAAGCACAGTGCTTTTCTTCTGATAACTTAATGAGGTAAAATGGGGGAAATGGTAGAGATTTAATTTACTTTTAGTTCCTTGATTGCATTAATTTAAACTTGTCTAAATGTGGGATGTTTAAACAAGATTAAATTAGGTTTCTGTAATCTAGTCTCAATTATATTTTTTAACATAATTTAGTGAAGTAAATTGAGTTCATTTTAGAAAATTAGTGAGCCATTAAATTTATTCTAACCGTTTGCACCCATTATAAAAAAGGTTCAAATACGGGAGTGGGTTTTTATCTCTTGTTTCAGTCGTATTATCTTCAAGTAAACACATTGTGAAGTTAAATGACTTTCTAATGTAAAATGTCAAAAAATTTGATTTAATGTCTAACTGCTGAGTGTTTAAATTGGAACTTGTCAAAATACGTGAGAGAAAATGTTTATATCGCAAGTTTAAATCATAATTTCCTGATAATTTTGTAAAATGAGTAATATTAGATGTGAAACGAGTTCAATTTTGAATGTCAGGTATTAAACAGCTTGTGAGTTTTGATTAAAAGTTGTTAAAAGGAAAAAAATGTAAATGAGGTTTCTGTCACAAGCTTAAATTATTTTTTTTTTCACAGATGAAAAATTATTGTCGAAAAATCAGATTTCAAACGGTGGATGGACACATTTTCAAAAATTTCGGAATCAGTAAAGAAATCTGATAGGAATCTGAAATCGTTAAAGTATTTAAAATAAATTTAATTCAATTCATTCAAAGAGTAAATTGAAATTTTATTCATTTAACAAAGAGTATGATTAATAAGCTTCATAAATACTGATATATTCATGAGATATTGAATACAAAGCAAGGTATTTCGTAATTTTGCATTCTTTTCTCCGTGTCTAGGCCGGATATGGGCACGTTAAATCCGTAGACCGGAAAGTCCCTCTATGTAGGTCATAGAGGGTGGGAGAGGGTACGATACCCCCAGATGTTGCCCCTGGGGTGCTCGTTCAAAATTGAGGTGGCAACTAGCTAAGGCGAACTCCGACCCTTGTGGTGCTATTCAAACCGGAGCTAATACACTTCAGCCCGAAGCCTACATGGACCTGGAATTACCCCCCCCCCCCCAATAAACTATAACAACAACAACAACAACAACATTCTATTCTCAACATAATATGCTAAATAATTCAAAATCGGTTTTTTTCTGCATTTGAATGTTTATGCTCAGGAGAAAAACCTGGAGCCTACAAAGATCAAGCGAATTAAATATATTTGTGTGAGAGGTTCTTTCCTCTATTTCAAGAAGCCCACTGACAATGGGAAAAAATTACGCATATACTCGAAATGATAAGTAAAGTTTAAAATAGTTTACCGTTTCAGAGCTTGATTATAATTACTTAAAAATTCGAAAGTATAAACTTTAGTTTTTCATCAAAGATAAAAAAATTTACGTTTCCTTTAAGAATCTGCAAACCGAAATAAGTGCGATGAAAAACATCTTGGCATATTTTGGTGCTTTTCTGTTTACTGCTCATCCAAGCTATACAGACTGGGTTTGGCTCGCTGCCAAAATTATAACTCGCGAGGTACGGACGGACGGTTTTAGCGTCTGAAATTTTCTTTTCCGGAGAACCGTTATGGAGGAACGTAATTCCACGTTAAAAAATAACATAATGTAAAACTCATTTTATGTTTTTTCCCATTCCTGTCTTATTTGGATGATGACAATTTTTCAAAATATAAATTAAGTTTCCATCAGAATAGTAAAACTTGTGTAGGTTCCATGATTGTATAAAGAGTGGTTTCGCACTTATTACACAATCTTTTTGCGGCATTATCACGATTCTTATTACTTCGAAATTGGGGAATTCTTTCCATTACTCGGCAATAATAAAAAAAAAAAAAAAAACAGTTTACTCGTTGGTCAGGCTTTTCACTTTCGGCGATACCGAAATCACGACATTGTGTCTAATTTTTTTTTCCACCATTGGCGTGCGTTTGAGGTTATCATTATGTCATTGATCTATTTTCTCGCCACATTCGCATCTAAAAAGAAAAGAAATTCCCTTTGTTTACAATAAGACAAACATTCTGTCTATTTTTTTTAGTGGAGAAATTGACCGCACACGGAACAAAGAAATGTAGTTTATTTCACTGAACATGTTAGAATTTTCATCAAAAGTTGCGTCAAAACTTTTCTTATTACTGTAATCATAAATGAATTTTTTTAAATGATTTGAATATTACCATTAGTTTTAATCATAAAAAATTGAAATATATTAATTTTTTTGTGCTTTGTCATTTTATTTAATTCTAATTCTAATTTAATGAAAAAAATTCCATATTGAGTGTAACATAAAATATAATTCATAGTTAAAAGTATTTGTACATATAATGTAATGTAATATCTGTTTTATCTTGAAGCAGAAAATATTTACGCTATTGAGTTAAACGTATAATCTGTACCACTACATATCGATCTACAGATATTAAGAGAACTCCTAAACTTTTACAAATGTTCTGTTAAAAGTTAAAATATTTTGTTCGTTCTGACCAATTGTGTTGTATGCAAAAGTTTATAGGCATTATATAAAATATTAGAAATATGAACTGAGAATCGAAATACCTGAATTACGGTACATACAACGTAAAAAGCTATGCTTAGGACCGGGTATCAAACCCGAGACTCCTGAACTCAACGCCTACCAGTAGTGATTTATCAGCAACCACTGGTGGTAGGTTTGATACATTACCTACAATACAATTGTTCATTCTGAACAATTGTGTTGTAGGTAAAAGTTTATGAGCATTATATAAAATATCAGAAATATGAACTGAGAATCGCAATACCTGAATTACGATACATACAACGTAAAAAGCTGTGTTTAGGATCGGATATCAAACCCGAGACTCCTGAACTCAACGCCTACCATCAGTGATTTATCAGCAATCCCTGGTGGTAGGTTTGATACATTATCTACAACACAACCTACAACAGTGGTGGTAGGTTTGATACATTACCTACAACATAATTGTTCATTCTGCCAATTCTGTTGTAGGTAAAAGTTCATGGCCTTTATATAAAATATTAGAAATATGAACTCAGAATCGCAATATCTGAATTACGATACATATACTGTAAAAAAGCAATGCTTAGGACCGGATATCAAACCTGAGACTCGTGAAATAGACGCATACCACCAGTGATTTATCAACAAGGTGAGAAGCTCTCTTTTTGAATTGTGTTTCTCGCAAATTGCTCCTTTCTTTTAGAGTTACATATTTGTTTATTCGTTTATTAGTATTTTTTTCATAATGCATTTTTATTGTGTTTGACTAATTGTCTATAATCCTCTTTTCTAGCCGTGGAGCGTACCTGTAACAGTCCTTGCTTTAACGACGATATAGTTTTGTCGTGATGATTGTTTCCTCTAGGGAAATTTTATATGCTATTTGTGATATGTATTAATGTTTTATATGATGTGTTTAGAATGGTCAGGAAGCTTATGACTATTAAATTTTGACATACCAATTCTTAATTTTTAATGATCAATTCTTAATTTTTTTGATGTGTAATGAAATGCAATATTATTCTTTATTAAACGAATGTGTTTGTAATTGATAGTGTCTGTCCATTTTTTATTCACTCTATGGACATATATTGTGCAGAGGCAACCAAGAAAAATTTGATTCTTTTGAACCTGGGTTAGCGAAAAAAGTGCTAGTGGTGTAAGCACTAACTTACGAAAATCTCTAAATAATCAACACTACAGTTTATAGGCTCCTAACCTTGAGGCCGGTGTTCTTGCAAATGAGCTGCGACGAGGCAAGGAATTTTGTCTTTTTTTTAAAAAAAATCCATTCTTCCTAAGATTACAGTAAGATTTTGGAAATTTTCTTCATCAAGCATTTATTGCTATGAATTCAGTGTACGGGTTTTTAGAGTATGTAAAGGTTTCTTGAATTAAATTCATCTAAGGCTGTACAGAAATGATATTATAATTAAGGATGGACATTTTATAAAGATATCTTCTTAAGGTATCTGTACAATTATCTGATCCAAAATTTTGTTTCCTGTTCGTTTGTCATTTATTAAGAGTTTTGTAGTGGAGGAACGTTTATGTTCTCGTACTTAACCAGTAGGAAATATAGCACCATAGCAAATGAAATAAGTTAGCTTGCTTGAGCTTATTTTTACAATTATTTATACTTTTACTATAAATAACTGTAAAATAAGCTCAATTCGTAGATTTCGAAAGTAAATTGAGCTTTAAAGAAAGCTCGATGTAAGCCATATTGCCTGCTTTGTCTCATTATTATTCTGGTCCTGAGGAAGAATACCGGATTTGTTTACGAAATTTGTGATTTGAGATTCAACTACAGTTATTCAATGTGAATATTTTTAGGTTTTTGTAATTAACTTTGTTAACTGATGTATATTTTCATAAATAAGCAGATGCTTACTTAGGAATGCCAGACGATGGCCGAGAGGCTAGGGCGCTGGCATTCGGAGCCAGAGTCTGTGGGTTCGAGTCCCACTCTTGGCATGGACGTTTGTAGCTGTTCGGAATCGGCTTTAAGCAGTAGGTCCCAGTCTAGTCTAATTAGCCCTCGTGTAGCAATAAATGGATCCTACCGCTAAGACCAGGAGTGAGTGAGTGAGAGCTTACTTAAGAATGCTCAAGCAATCGCGCAGGAAAAAAATACAATTACAATCCCCCATAGGTGTTTTAATGTGATAAAACACCTTCCTGTGCTCTCAGAATAGGTGAACAAAATCATAAACTTCACATGCTGTCTACGTCGGTATTCGGCAACAGAACTCGGAAGTGCGTTGATTTGGTTTGGTTTGAAGCACTACGGTCCCCTTTTTGCTACACGAGGGCTAATTAGACAGGGACCTACAGTTTAAAGCGGATTCCGAACGGCTACAAACATCCATGGCAACAGTGGGGCTCGAACCCACAGGATCTGATCCGAATGACAGCGCCTTAGCCATTCCGCCCTCACCTGGCCGGAAGGGTGTGAATCACTGACAAAGTCTCGTAAGCCTTAATTGTTACGTTACTTTTGAAAACTCAAACAAGTATTTCACTCAAATCATTTCAAATGCGATTGAATGGCATAAAAAAATCAAGGTAAAACAAAATTCATCCTACTTCCAAATGTATAAACTGAAGTTATCGAAAAGAGGTCTTTCGTGGGAAAGCACTAAGACCAATCAATACCACTTTTACCTTCGGAACGGAAAAAAAGGGTGTGATTGGAAGTTTATGGTTCGAAAAGTTGCGTAGGTACTTTCATTATTTCTTTTTTGCTGTTTACCTTGAATCGAGAGATGTGTGGTTAGCCGGAAGTGGAGATGGGTTTTTTGAAAGTTACAGAGGCCGAAATCAAAAAGACCTAAATTTATAACCTATTTAAAATAAAAGAAAGATATGAAGAAGAGTCCATTAATAACCAAACTTACTGCTTGGTTCCTTGACATATTTCAAAATGACACCCAGCCATACCTAATACAGCGTTCAAAATTAAGAGCTATTGCGAAAACAAATTGCAATTTTAAATTTAATATTTTTTAGACCTCGAGTATATTTGGGATGATTAGCAAAATTCCCAAATATGATTGTTATTTCACAATTGTTACTATTGTCCCAGTATTATGTGAATTATGCGCACTATTAGGTCAAACTGAATATAAACTTCAGAAAATGACATGAAAATTAAAGACTGTCACGCACACGTTATATTTTACAGCGACAGGTAGTACTTACTGTGTCCTATTTTTTGATTGTCTATTTGCTGTGGAAGCAACGGCGCTTTTACACAGAATATTAAATTGATGAGGTTATACAAGAAAGAAAGAATTTCTACATTGGGCAAGATCCGAAACAATTTTTTTTTCAGTCTGTAGAAATGTCAAATTTTTTAGATTTTCTATTACCGTTCTTCCAAATTCCTATGGATTCAGACCCATGTTCAGCTATCGAGAATTGACCAACCAGGTCCGATAAAAAATATATAGGTTTTTTCTTCGGTATACTTTTTGTTGTTGTTAAAGCTTCCTGGTTGGAGTTTCCATTCACCAGGTCCTAATAGGCTATTCGGCTGAAAGGGCGGCTCCTGTTTTGAATTAGCAGCACAAGGGTCGGAGTCCGACTTTGCTAAATGACCGGCCCGTAATTTTGAACCGAGTCAAGTAGCGAGACCGGAACACTTGACTCCGCACCTCTAAAAGTAAATTTGGGAATTTGGAGGACATTGCAGCCACGACCTATTTTACGTGCCCCGGTCACAATTTGTGAACACGGAGATGGAGCAGCGACGAGCATCGAACTAGGGGCGTTCATATCACTGGCCCGCTGCTCTTGTTAACTGGGCCATAAGATATTCATTGATGCTTTCGTAACTCCTATTTTGTTGCGTACAAAAATCCGATAAAAAATTCTGAATATAAAGGAATTAGATAAATTCATACCTACTTTCATTATACAGTCGAAAACTCGAGTTTTTAATTTCTATGCTAAAATAATTAAAGTTTTGTAAAACAAAGTATTATCCTGTACTGTACTGTAAGGCATTGAACTGTGACAGCTTTATTGATAACTAATCAGAGCATATTTGTTTATCACATCAACTAATTTTTCACTCCTATCCCCTTCTCCTTCTCCGTGAGTGTATGAATGTGGTAGGGTACATTTTTGCCAATGCAGCTAGCTGTAAGTGAAAAGACATGCTGTTCTAGTACGCTGCCTTGTTTTAGTTTACGATAGTTAAGTACGATCGATATCATCAAAAGTTAAACTTACCCCCTCAAATGGGATGGGTCAAATATATATATTCCTTTTATTATTGAATCAAGAAAAATAAAGCTTTCAAGAAATCGCTTACCACCTGCATGTTATTTTTCGTCTGGAACTTACCTAGAAGAAAAACATCAGAAATTTAACAAGTATAAAAAACTGAAAAATCAAATAAAAATAAAAATACAATATTATGCACCAATAATTATATCCGAAAATTTGAAACAAAAATTTGCACACAAATAAAATAAAATGCCTAAACGTATTAAGAGACACGTCAGATTTTCAATAATATTTTGAAAGATGCCAATAACTCTTAATTGTTGTGTCAGAACGTATAAATGAAAGGATCTACCATTCGCCAACATAGGTGAATAACTAAATAACAATATGAGCTATTCATATTTGGCAAAATTTGGATATATATATTAAAGGTGTGTTTTGGACTCCAGAAAAAAATATAATGTGCATAATAACGAGAAATATATTCCTAGTTTTTATTTTGTATTTAACACGAAAGCTAAGTAAGGGATAACAGCTTTATGTTATTTCTATGTTCGTATAAGAAATAACATAATAACATAAATTTAATTTGATATACACATCGAAATAGGGAGATTTGACTTGTAAAAATATACAGCAATTCCGAAGGATCTTGTAGATATTATAAAGCCCTATTCACGTTGCACTCCTTTTTATGCGTCTAACCCATTTATCAAAAGTAATTGGTAGTTTGGATAAAGCACCGCTCACGATTTTGCGGCAACTCGAGTAGGAATGGCAATCGAATTATCAACAAATTATGTGTCTGTAACGAACGCGTTCAGGTGTATGTGTAAATAAAAGTTCAAGGAGGCCGTAAACTTGATTAAAACCTTCCCAAGTGTAACAGTTTTATATATCTTAGTTTTCAATATCTTATTACGTAAGTTGCGCAGTGAGAAGCCTATGACCTTTGCGTTGTAAAGTATTGCAGTATTTGAATAACTTAAACACTTAAAAGTCTCCTAAGCGACGCACAGGACATTAGAATTAAAGTGTTTAGCAGTGGCCAAACTGGACTCAGTTGGCGTATAAAACGCTATTTCTCATTGGTCTTTTGGCCTTGTAATGCCAGAAAGTGTCAGAACGAAGACATCATCGTTGTCAAAGTTATGCTTTCGCTGAGCATAACGAACAGACTTTAGGTAACGATGGGTTGGGAATGATGTGACAGAAGCAGTGCGCCTGAAATAGTAGACTATGTAGAAGTGATGCCTTTTGTAAGAAAGTTTCACTTACACGATGCCTTCATTGAAAGCAACCGACGATTCTCGCAATTGAAGTGTGAGTGTCTTTACTGACAAGCACCCTGCATTGCCAAACAACATTTAAGGATATTATGTAGAGGAAGTTCACTACACATCGATTCTTTAATTTCAGTAAACGCATCTCTTAAACGCATCTTGTGACAGCAGTCGAGGTTCTAATTCAATATCTGAGAAGTTGCAATGCCTTTTTTGAGGCAATAACCATGCCATCACACATTGAGATTGAAACATGAAGATTAACTCGCATCTTTCACTGAAGGGATGAAGGAATTTTTATAACAATCGAGTATCAACAGGAATAAAAAAAATACAAGAGTGTGAAAGAATATTTTGATCAGCCTCACCCACCCCTTCAGCTTTTATGCGTACAAACAATACATTTGGAAAGTTTTTTTACCAAAACTAATGCCACTATTTTGTGAATCGTTACAATGCATTACACCGATACAAAACAGGAAAAGGAAAAGAATTAGTTTTTACAAGCCTGTAACAAATTGCCTGGGCTATTTTTCATTCAGATTACGTTCTTTACCGGCTTACAGGTGTAGGAGAATTCTGTTTGCGAATTATCCACGCAAACGCCCATGCCACAAAGTACCGGGCAGAAATTTTGCCAGCATTGTTCTCGGACGGACTTCCAGGAGTTAATCCGATAAAACCAAGAAAAGCGGGCCACGGATTTCACGTGAAATGTCGCGTACACAACCCCCTTTTTCCCCCAATTACGCTTAAATGGTTGAGAGTTGAGATAGTTTGTTCACCAGAACGCATTAGAACCGAACCAATTTGTTTCGAGATAAAAGCGATTGCTATTGTTCTTAAGTCCGCACAATCGCGTTGAAAGCGAAAGAAACTGAACGGATAAAGCTGCAGCATTCATGACCAAGATTACGTGGGTTTCAAAGAGAAAGGGAAATCACTACCTAAGTAGGTGTATCCTCAGGCTCTAGGTAGGGAATCAGGCATATTTTTCTTTTCGCTTAATGTTCCCCTATAAATGTTGTGTCGTGTACGTTAAAGGCCTATTTTTCATGGTCTAGAACAATAGGCTTGCATATCTTCTATTTAAAAAAAAGCTATTGAATAAGTGTATCAAACTGGTATTTAATTTAAACAAAAAGCCAATTATGATGCAAAGAACTATAATTTAGTTAGACTATACTGTATTACCATTTCGTAATCACATTAAATTTGATTTGACCTCAATCATTGGCTAAAAATAGATGTGCTTTACGCAGTTAGTACGCAAAGAAAAGGAAAATTTTTCAGTAAAGCGAATAAACACAATATCGAAAATTATTTGAGAATATAGTCACGGGAATTCGGGTAAATAACAATTAAAAAGACACTAAAGGTGTAAAAAATCGAATAAAATAAACATGTTTTTGTCTTTCAGGACTTATATATACAGTACAAATATTTATACTTTCAGTGTTGATAAAATTATATACATCGCACCCCGGCAAGAAAAAGCACCCTGTCACAAGTCAAAAAATGGCAATTTTGAGGTTATGCCATTGAAAAATATGTATGAAGTGCCCCATCGTGTACGAAAAGCAACACATCTTTATCTCGCAATTTGTTCACCTGAGGGAAATTGTATCAGTTATATTGTAATGCTAGTTCAAGCAGTATAGTATTCTTTAAGTTGATTTTTCTCAAATGCTGCATTTTTGAGTTGTGTCACACACACACACACACACACACATATATATATATATATATATATATATATATATATATATATATATATATATATATATACGTAATGCGCTGCCAGCGAAGCGAATTCATTTACTCTTCTTTTGTGTTTCTTTACACGTCAACTGTATTAAGAATTTAATTTTGAAGGGCATAAAGATATTTATAGTTTTACCCCTTTCACGATGGAGTTGTGACCCTAAAACAACCCGTGAAAGGAACGATGCAATTCAATTCAATACAAGATACTTACGACTATGTGAGCAAGAAAAAAAAGCAACTTTCTAAGTTAGAGGAGGTAACGGCCCTGACTCTGAATCATACCCTGTTTGCAGTCTTGTGAGAAAATTGGCACAGGTATCCTAGTATATGTGATTTAATGTATATATCTGCGACAACTTAATCTAACAAAAAGATGGTTACGGATCAATTGCAGTGGTCTATCTTGAAATAGAATTTTTAGAGTATCTTCAACAGCAACTTGATGAAAGATTTGTCACAACAGTAAATTTTGTAACAATCGACAGTTTGAACTATATTTTTGAAGTATTCTTTGGAGAAGAGTCGATTTAATTCCAAATAATAGATTGCAAGTCATAATTTTTTGGACGAAACACTTTACACAAAATTGAGAGGTGTAATCATGTCTCTTTTTTTTCACGTTTTTCAAAGACATTAATTTTTGATTGACGGGGATGACAATATACTTTGAATTTCCCTTCCTTTTGACGCCCAAATAGTATGGGGATTAGAATACTGCAACCGCGTGGGCCCGGGTTCGATTGCTCGATTCATTTATTGGATGCCCCCATGATAAAACAGCTATCAAAACTTGCAGTGTATGCATTGTTCACTAGATTAGTGCCGACAGAATTGGGCACAAACAAATTCCTGTTTATCGGATTTTTGAAACCTCCAGATCTATTGAATCCCACCAGAGGGATATATACCAAGTATATACCGTTTAAAGATCTCTCAGAGTGTTAGTTACTATGAAGACATTTTATTCAGGGATATATTCTACAAACAGTAGACCTTAAAACCTTATAAACTGGAAGATATATAGAATGGAGATAAGCTATTCCTTAATCATTAGAGGTACAGGTGTTCAAGATGGAGTTATAATAAAAACAAAAAAAATTGTTTCTGACAATTGTTTTTACTAGGCATCTGCCAATATATAAAGTCTCAAAGTGTTCTCTCTGCAGATCATATCTCTGATTGAACTTTATCATCATAGGAACTAAAGGATTGGAGTAAAAGTGGCGTGATGTTCAAAGAATTAATGACCACACGTACTTGTTTATTGAAAACATTTGCTGCTACTTAAAACTTTTTCTTGCTCACTGAGGCATTTTGATAATATACAACGAAAAATTTCCTTTTTTTTTCTTAGGGAAGAAAACACATTTTAAAAGTTTCTACAATAACTTAATTACTACGACATATAATAGTGAATTGAACGGCAGACCTATAAACCGGATTTTTTTTCTATTTCTAAACCTCAGTACAAAAGGCAGCGGAATCGTACTCTAATCCTGTCCGTTTCTGAGAGCGTTCTTGAGAAATTCCTACAACAAATTACTGGTAAGTCCTTCACAAAAAAGCCCATTTGAAATCGACATTAACGGCCGGTTCTGTACAAAAGGCAACAGACACGCGAAAGTGAAAACAAAGAAAAGGAGGCACAAAAGCTCCAGTTCCGAGAGCATTTTCTGTCCAGTTAGCCCACAAAAGATGACCTTTCGCTCGCTGACCCACATACGGACTCAAAAAACGGTAGGGCAAAATTTAGCGGGGGTGTCGACTCGAAGGAACCGGAGAGGTCAGCGAGGTGCGAATAAGTCACGACCACAGTGTGGCACGCGACTTAATGTAGCTAAGGTCCTCTTCTGTTAAATTTGGGCGTCGCGCCGTGTTCGCAACTTTCAACTCGTTGGAGCGCATTTTTGCATGATGAACTTTGTAATGGATAACACACATTCACACGGAACCTGACACGAATGTGTCGTGGATATTTAAATGTGAAAGAAAATCCTTGGCGAAAACCCGCCGTCTCATTCCGTCCTATAATAACAATACAACATAGCGAAGTCCTCATGATACATTATTATTCTTCGGACGAAAACGGAGAGTCTGAGATTGGAATGCTTTTCGTGAACCTGGGAAGAAAGTTCAAGAGCTTTCCTTTCAAGTTCTTTTTGTTTATTCTCATCCATCGTCGTGTTTTCCAGACATTATCCATTTGTTCTTTAATCATAAAAGAATTAATTTGAAAGGAGGACTCCAGAGACTTCCATTTATCTATAAACGTGTGATGTTTGCTGACAGTGGTGCGTTTATGAGGGAAATTAAACTATCGTTAAATTTTCTTCCCAGCCCATGAAAAGGAGAGTTAATTTCTGTTGCCTTATTTGATGCTCTGCGTCTTTCGATCATAAGATATAAAAAGTGATACAAAATCAATTCCTCTGAAATACATTTGTTTTCATAGAGACGAACAAGTTTGATGGAAATTAAGGAATAGGCTATTAATAGAAAATAGATTTCTCAAAGATTCTAAGGGTTTCCTATTAAAAGGAATTGTTTCTCCAAAGTAATACGTTAAAGAAACGTTTCAGCTAGATTGATTCTCTAGACCAGTGGTTCTCAATCCGTAGAGGTTTGCGGACCACTAAGACAGAAACAACCATGTGCGGACCACCACCACCTCGCCCCTACTTGAAGGGGGGGGGGAGACCTTCTGGGAGGGTATGGGGGTATAGACTATCCCTCAGGCAAAAGGGTTACAGGATTAACGTACTCACATTCTAACGTATCATATTCTAATAATAAAATAATTATGTTAAACTTTTAAGAAATTTTAATTCAACACCTGATAGTCATCGGATATATTCGGCCCATCTAGTTCATTGAACATTGCTTTCAAAATCCCCACTTATTTGGCAACTTTTTTATATGTGGTACTGGACCACTCCCGAGGCTCTCGCGGACCACCGGTAGAGAACCACTGCTCTAGACATAAATGGATTCTCAATGGATATAGTGTTAATGGATTCTCAAAGGAATTTTTTTTTTACATTCTTCTACACTGTAAAAAAGAAATGCTGTTTTAGGTATATTTCAAAAATAGAAGAATAACTGGAAAGATACGAAAGCATGTTTACGATACAAAAGTGGAATACAACAAACAGGTAAATTTGCTACCCAGAAACATTAAACCCTGAAACAGGTAGCTTTCTCGACTCGAAGCTGCATTTCATTTTTAAAGTGTCGTACCACGGATGATTTAGAGAAGGGAGGCCCAACTTACTTTGCATGCGTTACTGTTTTCATTCTAATTTTTATTTTAGGCATCGCTATACTATATTAATTGTATGCATTATTGTTGTATTTATTACTTATTCAAATTCATTTAAAAAACAAAACAAAAGAAGGGAAAATGGAGTACTAAGTTTATGGTTGGTTGTTTGAGAGTACTACAGTCAACTTTTCCTACACAAGTTTAGGAGAAAAATGACTTTTTGCGGCAATTAAGAACAGAACTAACAGTAAAAATTGAACAGTGGAAAATATCTGATCATCATTAATAAAATTAAAGGTTTCTCCCAAATTCAATATAGACAAAGATATGTTAAAAGCTATGTTGTTAAAGGATAAATACCTTAAGATCTTCTGCAACATATAAAAAACTTTAATCGCGATACATAGAACTGCTTACGTATTAGAAATGATCATTGCATAATGAGATAACTAATTAAAATTTTTACATAGTCCATTTAATCAGAACTAATGTATACTGTTGCCACAGAAATTAACGGAGCTCTTTAAAACAAATGGGACGGAAAAGAGTAAAAAGGACACTTTTAGAATATATAAAAGGAAAATAAAATGACAGTCTTGAATGATCGAAACTCTTTCCACACAAATTCTAGTTCCAAAATCGGATATTTGTTGCTAAATAAGAAAAGCGGAAAGATTAAATTTTATACCCAGGTATCAGCGTATAAAAGTTAAACAACGATATAGGAGAGTGGCTGAGGCTGTGAATGCGACTCTGATTACTTTGCTGGACTTATCTATATATAAAACAGTTCCGTAACTGACTGACTCACTGACATACAACGCACAGACCAAACCGCTGGACCTAAAGGGCTGAAATTTTGCATGGCGATTCTTGTTATAGTGTAGGGGTGTACTAAGAAAGATTTTTGAAAAATTCTTCTTAGATTTTTTAAAATTAAATTTTTAAGCTGTTTTAGTAACTTTTTTTTAAGTTTGCATTTAAAATAATAATTTGAGGGTTATAAAATTTATATCACGAGAAAGATCATAAAAATTCCTTTAAAATAAATTTTTTTTCGAATATTTACCTTCATTTTCTGATTTTTAGGGAATTTTTAAAGATTAATTTTTAGAATTAAACTTATTAAATGCTGATCACGTGATTTCTTTCTCTGGTACTTTAAATAAATTTATCATCATGTGCATAACAACTAAATAGACAAAAAAATATTTTTTTTTCCTTCTAATGCTGCAGACGATTAGATATTATAAAAAAAATATTAAAATACAATAAAAGATATTATGTTACTCAAAATGTACTATATTAACTGTACTATATTCTTTAGTATGTCCTATTACATTTAATTTGAATATTTTCTTCTACATTATTTTGTCTATAAAAATATCCCTTACGATTTTTTTATAAATATATATATATTTTTTTACATCAATTGTATACATTGATCGTCATTTTTATTATAAATATATATATATATATATATATATAATATTTGGCATTAATTACATACATTGACCGTTGTATTTTATTTGAATGTAATCCGTAGTGAAGTGCGGGTTTTCAGCTACTGTTAAGATAAATTCTAAGTACAGACACTATACAATCTCTTATATAGACATCAATCAAGTCTTTCACGGAAGCGAGAGGCAGCTGGATACTTCGCTGCTCCGAAAATGCTTGCTGTTACTCATGCACGACTTGGATAGAAATCAAACGCTCAGTTTGTCGGGGCAACTGATGGTGACACTTGTGCCCGGCTTCTTGGAGCGACCATATATTGTTGCGTGTGGCTGCTGTTGAAGGGGCTCTAAACCGGAAGAAGACTCGAGGCGCGCTCGACCGTGATCAAACGCACGCTCAGAGCGAATTCAATCTTGCCTTTGCCCGATTTCTTTCGTTGCGTGTTTGGTAGCACTCGAGTCGCTTTGTAATAGCTGACTTTCAAAACAAACAAAAATTATCTCCGAACGCATTTGGATTTGCTAACTATTTAGGAAAGGGAATGTGATCGACAAAGAGATATTCCACCATATCAGCCTCGAGTGATATCAATGTGGTGATGAACTGTTATAATGCTAAAAGGATTGAACAGTTTCTTCATAATGACCCACTGTTATTGTTCACAAATGTTCTTTTAATCTTCTTCCTGTCCTGCTTTTTTTATTGTGCTGAAACAACACTGAGGAATCTTCGTCTGATGAAAGATACTGAGAGAAATTTCCAATAGGAGGTTGCATTTACGTCATAAAAGATATCCTATAAAACAGAGCTTAAGCATTCGTAAGATATAATGAATTCATTACTCGAAAATTACAACTATTCTTTGCGAACCACTTAGCGGCAGAAGTCGGCCGTTCTTCTCTTATTATTTACATGCTTATAAAGAGAGTCCCAAAGTGAAGAGATTTGGTCTGAACCTTCTGTGTCCAATATCCCCAAATAGTGGAAAACTGGAATTCTGACCACTTGCTTCAAATTGACATTACCAATCGGTTACTTTTCAATAGGTTTATTTACTAATATTTCCGTGAATTAACTATTGATTGTGTGACATTTTTTTTCTTGGGGTCATTATTGCTGTATGTACTATCCAAAATAATTCTGATAACAGAAAAGTAAAACCTTTAGGGCACATTCAAAAACACACAAATTCTTAATTCCTCATTACCACCCGTATTACAGAATACTCTGAGATGCACAGTTGATTTCCTTTTCTATGGGTACCTTTCCGAGATTCTCCATAGTTTCTAACCCTTATCGACATGTTGACTTTACTGTACATTAGACAGTAATGAACATATAATCAATACATTCTTCGTCAGATGAGATTTTGCTGAATTTGAATGCGTGTCAAAATTTAATTTCATAATTATTTTATGTACAGGAATATATTAGTGTCAAAGATGTAGCCCCTGCTGGCCTATGGTGAGGTATTAGGACAAAGACAATAATAGTCCAAGAAATATGAAGAGATACTTTTAGATAGTGAGAAGTGTTTTCACTGGAATAAAGGGCTTTTTTTTAAATTTGGGAATGGAGTGTATACTGACAAAGCACCCAAATGATTCTTTTCCATCTGTAAGCACCTCGAAAACGCTGTTATAAAATTGTATATAATGGCCGGAAAGAAAGGGCCAAAATTATTATCTTCGGTGACTTTTCCCTCTCTACACGAGTCTTTCCTCCACTATATGCTATTATAAAGTTATCAAAAAGAAAAGGACGTTCATTTATCCCCACACACAAGCGCGCGTATATTTTGCATACTGTTATTTTTAAGCATCTACACACGGGATGTTTTAAAGAATTATACTGTAAATATAGAAGTGAGAGCTGGTATTGCGTCACATTTTCAATATTTTGTGAAATTTATTTAATTTTGGGTCAATAAATTGAAGGGTCCAGGGGTAAAACCACTTTACTCCAAAAAATTCGGTTTGAGAAAAACGATTTGAAAGTTGGAGTAAAATTGTTTTTCCCCGGCACATCGAAACTTTATCGCAATTTTTAAAGGTTTTTTAATTGGTTATGCCCCAGATATGAATGCACGTGGTGTTTGTACTCCTTGAAAGCTACAAGATGGTACTGCTAACTCATATTCTTAAAAATTGCTGTTTGAGAAAAACAAATTTGAAAGTTGGAGTAAAGTGGTTTTTCCCCCGACACATCCAAACTTTATCGCAATTTTTAACGGCTTTAAAGGGGTACTGCCCTAGATATGAATGCACGTGGTGATAGTACTCCTTGAAATCTACAAGATGACACTGCTAACTCATTTTCGTAAAAAGGGCTGTAAAGTGGTTTCCCCGGACTCTTCAATTGTGTTATATTAAAACTATGAAGTTGTGTTAAATATAAAAATCACCTCTAAACACTGATATCTCGGATACGGTTTGAAAGGTATAAGAAAAACTTTTACAATATCTACAGATAAAAAGTCACAGTCAATTGAGAGAAAATATACATATGATATTTGCAAAAAATCTAACTATTAATATCGTTATCAAATTACTTTTCTTACTCTGAAATTTTTTTAAAAAGGAATTTACCTATTTGTAGAATGCCCTGACCCCAAACTTTAGTGGTAAATTACGAAACTAACATTTCGGATTTTAAGATTCACTATTAGTTTTCTTCTAGATAAAAAAGGAAAAATCATTCAAGAATTCAGACATGGCATTTTCTATTTCTGTCTAAGAAGCTGTTGCGGATAGTGATGTGTTTTCGAAGGAAATCGATCGTGACCTGCCAAAAATACATGACACTCGCAGCGGTCATTATCACTTTCCTAATTAGAGAATCCTTCGAAAGGCCTAGGTTGCCCCGAAAAGAAAGTGATACTTTCAGCACTGCTGGCTCGAGGAAGAACAGGAGAGAGTCTGAGATGAACGGTCGGTGTCTTCAGAAGAAAAAGTCTAAACCTTTTCAAAGTCCTGTGTTCCAGCTGGGTAGCGGGTAAAACAGCGCGTCAGCTTCTGGTTTTTGTCTTTACAAACCGCCTCGTTGGTTTCACTTTGATTTTTAGTCAGACATGAAACACATTTTCGGAGTCCATTTTCAGCGCATAATTCCGTAAGCCAAATAAGCAACTTAAATCCCAGTATTAAACTCATACGTTTTCTCAATTAAAAGGACAATTTTTTTTTTCACGTAGATGAAATTTATCTCCTACAAACACGTTCGATTTGCTGCTGACAATAGACACTTAGAAAGGAAGTGATGCCTGTAAACAAATGTAAAATTTAATGATTTTCAAAGCCCTTTATTGCGCTCGCGTAAGAAATTCGCATTAAACTCACGTGAACCATTAACAAAAAAATTTTAGAACATTAACAATGATAGTGAACATTCTTTGCTGTGTCGATAATTATCTACAAAATGTTAATAAAATGTCGAAAACTTTTAAGGATAAAAATTTATAGATAAGGTCATTTTAAGGAAAAAAAGAAGACGTTGAGCTTCTCTGAAGTTTTCTAGATAACCTTGATATCAGACCTTTTCCTATTATCACTGGGCGTAACAGATTGCCAAAACTATTAGGTCCCGTAAGAATATGAGCAATTACCCTACTACGTAAAACTGATTTGTCCCAATGAAAAATATCCTCTCATATTCATCTCTTTCGATGCAACTGCTATGGACATCAAAGTATTGAGCATCTAATTTGTGCTATGATGATTATCACAAGTAAGGGTTTAAAAGAGAATCCGATACATTCGATATTAATGCTAGTAGGGAAGGTATTTACCATATCTTGTTGGAGCTACCACAGTGGGAAAAAAAACCATTGGAATATCTATTTTGTGCAACTGGCAAATAAAACCAACACTACCGGGAAGAGCTGATAACAAATACCCATATTAGGACAAAACGCTGAACCGTTTCAGAAAAAACTACTTGAAGCAAATATTTTGCGCAGGGAGAGCCATAATTAGTGTCTACAGGAACTTTCCCCCTCCTTTTTTTTAAAGTTTTACGGCATGAAATATTGCCTCACCGTGCCAAGCGTTGGGTGCCCCCAAAATAAATTAAATCCGGTTGAAATCCAACTTGATGCTATACATTTTTTTTCAGTTAATCATTTTTAATAGAAAGTGTTTAGGGTATAACTGAGATCTATAGCCCAAATAGCTTTATTTGACCTTCTGTTGACACTCCGTAATCAAGAAGAACACATTAACACCTAACACACCTTCCCTGCTCTAACTGGATGCAGCAAGAATTTTAGCATTCAAGACAAGATCACTTCGTGCTCTGGAATGCCAAAATTAAACCCATCCCTGAGCTGAATGCTATTATCAGTCAAGGTTGTTTTAAAAATTAAGTAATGAAAAGGCAATTGCTACATTTTTACCCAAACAAAGGACATCATGTCCTTTGTTTGGGTCTTATTACTTAATTTTTTGAATGAATTTTTTTTTAATGAGTCACGGCTTTAGAAGAAATATCAGGTTGTAACGAAAGTTTCCCGCCACCGCAAATATCATCTTCGCAAACAGTTCGCGTTGGCGTGTTTAATTATATTTTGTCAAACGATTTTTGGCATTTGAAAGAAAGAGACTTGCTTTAGAGCTTTAGAACACTTCAATTTAGTTGAAGTGTTCTAAAAATGAAATTTGTAAAAAAATATCGTTATCATTAAGTACAAGGTGTCTGAAATGGAACTATCACGCTACCAGATTAGAACCATCATTTACTTCCAGTTCTGTTGCAAAAACTCAGCTACAGAATGTCACCGAATCATGTGTACAGCTTTAGGTACTACTGTTGTATCATATGACACCGTGAAGGTTTGGTACCAAAAGTTCAAAAACAAGGACTATGACATTCAAGAAGCAGAGCGCTCTGGCCGGCCTACTGATGTTGATGAGGTCCGCCTGCGAGAACTTGTGGAAGAAGATCAGTATGCAACCACTCGAGAGCTAGCTAAGGTATTAGACGTTAGTGCCATGTCCATTAGTCGCGCTATGCATCGCATAAACTTGACGTACAAGTTCAATCGTTGGGTGCCGCATGAGCTGACTCAAGCTGATAAGGACAGACGTGTTCAGGTCTCCACTAATCTGCTCGAATATCAACGCAAAGACAAAATTCTGGACCGGATCGTCACTTTTGATGAAAAATGGATTCACTTCAGCAACACAAGCCGGAAGGGGGGTTGGTCTGCGCCCGGTGAGTCTTTCGGCAGCGTCGCAAAGTGCAATTTGACTAACAAAAAGATCATGCTTTGTCTCTGGTGGGATTGCCGTGGTATTATCCACAAAGAGTATCTGGAGAAAGGTAAAACCATCGACAGTAAGGTGTACAGCGTGATGCTAATCCGTGTTGACGCTGCTATCAAGGCAAAACGTCGAACTGAGTTCCGGCGTTAGAAGGTACTGTTTCATCAAGATAATGCAAGATCACATGTGTCTGCATTCACCAGCTGGACTCTGTACGGACTCGAATGGCATGTTTTGCCCCACCCACCAGATAGCCCTTTTATCTCTCCTTCGGACTTCTACCTTTTTTCACAACTGCATGTACATCTTTATGGTGCTATCTTCCATTCTGCACAAGATGTCCGAAATGGGGTTGATCTGCTTTCGGACTCGCGGCCACCATGTTTCTGGGCCGAAGGCTTTGAAAACTACCAAAACGTTAGCAGAAAGTCATAGATTTAGGTGGTGATTACTACCCGCACTAAAGGTACTGCTCTCATGTTTTTTTCTAACTTTATTAAGAGCGTTTTTTGGAGGAAAACTTTCGTTACAACCTAATAGTTAATTGCTCGCAGTTAGCTCTCTTTTGTCAGCTTGAAAAATTCTCGAAATGATAGAACATTTTTTTTGTCAAAAGTTAAAGGCATTCTGTAAGAAAAATGCTAAGAAATATAGAAAACAGAACAGTATGAAATGTATTTTCAGACGGTTTGCTTTCGAGAAAAAAAATTCGTTTTTGTAGTGTGGACGAGAAAACTCGACGTAAAAGAAAAATTAAATAGCACTAAAAATTCCATTTAGAGGGTATCACTGATTTTAAATGTTGAGACAAATGTCATTTCGGAGAGCTAAGTTGTAAGACAATCTTTAATTAATAAACACTAATTCATACAATTATTAATATACGAGAAACTATCTGTGGTTTATATGATACAGTGAGAATTAATTTTCAACAAGTTTAATTTGGTTTGTGTTAAATCACTCGTTTCATACTTAATCTGCATTATCTGAAGCTTGTGAAAGACATAACGTATGTGGCATCACATTTGAAAATTCCCAGAAGATTAGTATAAAGGTTCGAAGATGTTGCAAAATGAAATGATTAGTGAGGCCTTGACCGACATTTGAGGAGCTATCAGTAGTCACTCATGCAAATTACACTATCTGTAACTAACCTGTGTAAATAATGGTGTCAATAACGATTATAAAATAGCTGTCACACGTTTCAAAAGTCAAATCTGCTATAGTATTAAGAATGAGAGATGAAATGTTGACATCCTTGTGGCGCTTTAGCTATCGAAGAAAATTATCTGTGCTTTATTTCAGTTAAAAATAATCTTTCTTAAACGAGTATTAACACATTGTTGACCGGTTTCGAGTAAACCCGTGTTGTTACATGCCCAAGAAGTGAGACAATTCAGGATAACGGGACGTCATATTGCAGACATGTTTGATCCAGGGCCCGAGATTGCTTACTTGTAGCGAGTCTTTTTGGTGCCGAGGGTTGTTGTTGTTGTTGCTTATGCCCCTTGACCGACAGTTACGATCAGATCAAGTCTCGAAGGCTATGGGAGATGAAGGTGCGGCTTCTATTTTGAATTAGCACCTCAAGGGTCAGTGTACGACTTGGCTAAATGACCAGTCCCGTAATTTTGGGACTTACGGGACGAGACCGGAACACTTGACCCCGCACCTCCAGAGGTCAATTTAAGAACTTGGAGGACATCGTAGCTACGCCCTATTTTACGTGCCCCAGCCACCAGTAGTGAACACGGCGGTAGATTTGGAGTGACGAGCATCGATCCAGGGACGTTCAGATCACTGGCCCGCTGCTCTTGCCAACTGGGCTACCGCGCCCTGGTGTTGAGGGTGCTCGGATCGTATCCCGACAGGCGTCATTCAATACCTCCGTGTCTAGGCCGGATATGAGCACTTTAAATCTGTAGAACGGAAAGTCCCTCTATGAGGTCAGAGAGGGTGGGAGAGGGTACGATACCCCCAGATGTCACCCATGGGGGTACTTGGTCCAAATTGAGGGGGAACCTGGCTAAACCGGATTCCGACCCTTGTGATGCCATTATAAACGGGGGCCGCACCCTTCAGCCCGTTAGAAACAACAACAACAACATTTTTGATCAACTGAACATTGGTTTGCTCGAAAACTACATTTACTATGACTTGAATAAATGCCCGGCAAATCCTCGCTTTTATCATTTAAAATGAGAATCCCAGACCTCTATATAAAGAAAACAGATTTCAGAAAATAAAAAAGTCCATATTTTATTCCAAAATTTCAATCTGTGCCGGTGACTTGCACACACACACACACACACAAATATATATATATATATATATATATATATATATATATATATATATATATATATATATATATATATATATATATAGTAACAAAACTTCCGGTCAACAATGTGTTAATAAGGTAGTAATATAATTCTAATAAAAAATTGTCATCATTTTGTAAGTAAAAATCGGGGAAATCCTCAATTGTCGAAAACTTATCTTTGAATCAAATAAAAATTTCAGTACAATAATTATGGTAGGTTGTTTATTGCCCGCAAAAGTATGTCATGTAAATAAAGAGGTATTTGCTACGTCAAAGTCTTTCTTCCCATGTGTTTCATTCATTTTTTTTTCTGCGACTGCTTTTTAAGCATCAGTCAAGATAAAAATAACAGGAAGGCGGCGGATTTTAATTTAATGGTTCTTTAGCACGATAAAACTTTTATTTATATTCCCGAAACTAAAAATTAAGCAGTACTTACAAATAAAAATATCTGTTAAAGTGGTTATCCATTAAATAAATATTAAATATATGTAGAGTAAATATTAAATATTGTGCAATTTTCATAAAACACAAGTGGGCGTTTTCTATTCATATATTTAAATTTCTATACTATGCAATCCCATTCTATTTATATCAAACACGACAGCACGTATATCTATGAACGTCTGAGTCATTTCCTTGGAAATGAATTGAAATATTAAGGTAAGAGTTTCGTAGTAGGATCAAGTTTTGACAAAGCGCTAAAATATATTTAAATCAGACTCGCACAACATACGGCCAACGGATCATACGCGGGCCGCCAGAATTCACTCTGTGACCCGCGAAGCCTTATGTGCCCATTATTATAAATCTAAAATATACGGCATAGTATTTTTAGATTTGTAATATTACGAATTGAATAAATAAGCAATGAATATTGATATTTTAAAAATTTTTTAAATAATCAGTAATTTAATTTTTCGTTAGATAAATTATTTTTCACTTTCCCATCAATCCTATTTTCTCGCGGCCCGCTGCATCAGCTTTTCTTAAAAGCAATTTGGCCTGCATCCCTTTTCAAGTTGAGCAGTCCAGATTTAAATCGTTATTTGCATACGATGATATCTGACAATACATTGCGAACATTAAATATTACAAAAATTATGTCATGAAAGAAAAGAAAACCCAGCGCTTTATCGTTGCGTTTATACATTTCGGAAGAAAGATAATCACAATTTTTTTTTTATATCGGCAGATACCGATACTTTCGCTGCTTTCGATTATCAACTTTCCCAGTCGCGATATCACGGGAATAATTTTTCTCGCGTCTATAATGCATTATTTTCCGCGGCTTCTCACGTTCTCTTTCACGAAAAATCGACTGTTTCCATCGTAAACCGAACAGCTATTTAAGACTTACGAAACGGCTGACCGTCGATAGATCTGCTCGATACGCCTCATCGATAACGATCCGGCTTATGTTTGATACATTCTCTCCTGCCATTAAAATTTAATCGAAAAAAAAAAAAGGAAAGCGAAAACGAGATGGCTTTGGTGAGACAGAATATGGAATGTTTTCTGAAGTCGTTTTTCGCCCGCACACCCACCCACGTACCCATAAACTTGAGGTTTCCTCAGCCACCTGTGAAAATGGATGCTCGTTTGTTTCTGAAGAGCTGTTTCATGGTCCAGTTTTCACGTCCCACTTTGGATAGAGAATAAAATCATCTAATGATCGCTCGGAGGCGATTTTTATAATTTTAGCGGCTACTTCTGATGGCATGCGCAGGAACCGTTTGTTTATATTCTGCTGAGTGAGTAGTCATTTGGATTAATTCTCTAATATGGTGTTTTAAAATTAAGTAATTCAGATAGTTACTTGGAAAAATTGGGCAGACTTATGAATTTCTTAGAAAAATCAATAAAAAAAATCATTAGTCTGTAATACATGGGAAATATTTCACGCCAAATGTATATTTGCTCAATCTTCATGCAAAAAACAGGTAAATAGTTGCTTAACAAGAAATAATCAAAAATTTTTATCGTAATATTTTCCAGACATTTGTTTCTTAAAAAGACTTTGAGTTATATATATATATATATATATATATATATATATATATATATATATATATATATATATATATATATATATATATATATATATATATATATATATAGTGAAACCTCTCTATGGTGGCCAGTAATGGTTCTGAAAAATGTGGCTGTTTGGACGGATGGCCGTGAAGAGTGGGTTTCTTCCATTAATTTCTGTGTGGAGCACTTAATCAGTCCTGAACAAAATACGGCTCTTTAGAGGTGTGGCTGTTGAACAGGGCTAGAGAAGTTTCCTGGTATATATATATATATATATAATACGGTATGGTGGCCAGTCATGGTACCGAAATAAAGTGGCCGTTCTCAGGGGCGGCCGGCTACAGAAGAGTCACTGTATATATATATATATATATATATATAGCCTCATACCTGTATACAAGTGTAAGAGAAGGATAAAGAGAAATATATAATTTGGTAGACTTTACTCATTACAAAAAAAATTGAACTTAAATATCGTAAATCGTCCTAAAAATTTCAAAATAAGTGAAAGTAAACCAAGTAAGAAAACATTTTAGAAATTCTAAATTGCAGAAGATAAATTTTCTGCGACCATCTATACTTGTAAGACTATTTTAAAAAATTACATTAAACCAATACAATTGTTTCCTAGTAGGAATGTAGGCAATAATTGCTTTTCGGTTAGCACCAAACGATGAAAAAATCCATAATGATATGCAAAACACAATAAAATTAATATGGAAAAACGTAGTAAAGAAATTGGGTAATGTATAATATTGTTGATTAAATGCATACCCATATGTTTAAACTAGCTGAAAACCCGCACTTCGCTACAGAGTACATTCAAAACAAAGGTCAATGTATGCATTTAATGGCAAAACAAAAACAAAAATATATATTTATAATAAATACTACGATCAATGTATGGAATTGATGTAAAAAAAAAAAATATATATATTTATAAAAAAATTGTAAGGGATATTTTTATAGACAAAATAATGTAGAAGAAAATATTCAAATTAAATCTAATAGGACATACTAAAGAATATAGTACAGGTAATATAGTACAGTTTGAGGAACATATCTTTTACTGTATTTTGATACTTTTTTGGATAATGTCCAATCGTCTGCCGCATTAGCAAGAAAAAATTTTTTTTTTGTGTCTATTTCGTTGTTACGCACATGACGATAAATTTATTGTAAGTACCAGAAAAAGAAATCACGTGATCAGAGTTTAATAAATTAAATTCTAAAAATTAATCTTTAAAAATTCACCAAAAATCAGAAAATGCAGGTAAAGATTCGAAAAAGATTTCATTTTAAAGGAATTTTTATGATCTTTCTCGTGATATAAATTTTATAACCCTCAAATTATTATTTTAAATGAAAACTTAAAAAAAAGTTACTAAAACAGCTTATAAATTTAATTTTAAAAAATCTAAGAAGAATTTTTCAAAAATCTTTCTTAGTACACCCCTACACTATAAGCAGAATCGCCATGCAAAATTTCAGCCCTTTAGGTCCAGCGGTTTGGTCTGTGCGTTGTATGTCAGTCAGTGAGTCAGTCAGTTACGGAACTGTTTTATATATATAGATTAATGGAAGATACTAACTGAGATTACGATAATAAAATTTCGCTCCTCTATTATCGATACTTCGTCATTGTTTGGTCAGTGCTTAAAATATCAACAGACAAAGAGAGAGTTGAAAATATGTAATGAATTTTTTTAGGTCAGTTCATTTATTAAGGAGTAAGATAAGCAGTTCCTAATCTTTATAGGAAACTCTATATTACTACTGTAGTGGAATGTAGGAAAAGCTCATATCCGTATACTCGTACATGATTCAGTAATCGTGAAGTGTAAGAACATGAATCGAATCTAGCTGAATATCTTAATTGCTTCTATGAGTGTAACATCCTGCCGGATCTCTAATTATTATAATCTTTTCAAACGGATAACAACTGGACTTGGAATACTTTCGATAATTATTCCATTGTTTAAACAATCACTTAGTGGTATCGTTTTAATATGGCATTAACCGAATTGATCGATGAAAAATAATTAGACAGAGGATTATTGATAATTTAGCACATTTCTATTTTCATCTCTATTCATCCTCTCCAGTTCGATTGTGAGGTGTTAAATACATAGTTTTATCGGATGTTATCTAATTAATGTAAAAAACAAACATTCGCTTAATCATTAATAGTATTTCGCGAAAAAGATATATTTTCATTGCAGTGAGTTAACATTATTGATGTAAGAAAAAAGCGCTTAATCATTAATATTTTCTATAAAGATATTTTTTCATTTCATTGCATTAATTGTATTATTTAAAAAACACTAGTTCATTAATATTTCGTTAGAAAAAAATATAATTTCATTGAATAAATTTTAATAGTATAAAAAACACTTATTCATTAATATTTTGTAAAATTTCTTTAAAGTTCATTAAAATTTCGCCTATTTATTAATATTTTGTAAAAAATATATTTTCATTCCATTGAATTAACTGTATTATTTAAAAAAAATGCTAGTTAATTAATATATCATTAGAAAAAAATATAATTTCATTGAATAAATTTTAATAGTGTAAAAACGCTTATTCGTTAATATTTCGTAAAATTTCATTAAAGTGCATTAAAATTTCGCTTATTAATATTTTTGCAAAAAAATATTTTCATTTCATTGAATAAACTTTATTAATGCAAAAAAAACGCTTATTCATTAATATTTCGTAAAAGAAATATATTTTCAATTTTCACTGAACTAACTTTATTAATGTTAAATAAAACCCACTTGTTCATTAATATTTCGCAAAAAAATATATTTCCATTCCTTTAAAATACGGTGTGAGAAAACTTACTCTATTAATTCGACATATTTTATTCGAAAACAAATATCCAGACAAAGAAATAAGTTACATTAATCCTTATTTTTAGAAAACTTCGGATTGAATTAAGGACAGAAAATGGTAAAAGAGAAAAACAACCCGGGAAAAGGGATTTAGGACAGTTAACCAAATCGACAGAGTTTTATTTAGTAATGTGATAGTCGTAATAAAAGAAACTTTTGATCAACGTAATGTTTTTCCGCATTCTGTGTTCATTTGATTTTGGCTAAGTATAGGTTTTGGTCAAGTAGCTTTGGACAGGAATTCTTTTTACATTGTAAATTTTTAGAATGTGTGAACGTATTGAACATTTCATTCGCCACACATGTGGCAACTTTAGGAATTATGTTGTCCACTTCTAGTCTAAGGTGTAGCTTCATCATAATAGTCCACAAACAAAAAGCTGTTGGGTTTTTATAATATCAATTCTAATTTGGAACTTATAACATTGCATGCATGCTTCATATCTGCTTAAAATATTCTAGAAATAATACACAGCGTAGAAATATTCTAGAATAACATTTACAACCATAGACTATCTACAAGAAGCACGCCTCCTGCTGGTAATTTGGTCGAGCGTCTCTATATATATCATGAACTTTCTAAACTTTCACACATTATCAAACGAGTCAGTCTCATTAAAATAAAGGAGTGACTGGCTAAGGAACTGAACTCGAAACCTCTAGGTTTCTGAATATGTGCATTGTTCTATTATTCTCACACCATTAAATAATCTTCTCTACAAATTTCACATTCAGTAACGACGAGAACAATATCTGATATTTTTCTTTATCAGGGAATTTCCATTTATAAAGCAGAAAAGGAAACAGAAATAGCCTGAAAATCAAATCACATACGATGCTAAACTGACGTATGTGTAAAACAAAGAAATAACACATGTTCCTCTCTCCACTACCGCCTCCCCAAATCACATAATTGTACCACACACGAGCCAGGTAAGTAATTACTTATTTTTAATATCTCCACCAGCATACCGTCCATTGTGACATTACTTCTGCTGCTATGAATGAATTTAAGAAAAAAAAGTTCATTGTCTTTGCCTCGATTAGGTTCACTTCCTTCAGCCTCCTCCACCATCGTGATGATCTAATAAGCAACAGGATAATCTAATTTTAAAAAATCTGCGTCAAATCTAAGAGACGCCGAAAGAGAGAAACAAAAGAAAAGAAAACCCCATATTCGACACCCAGTCGAAACGACACCGCGATAAAAATAAACAATAGCCAATGATCGTTATAGCCCTCGGCGGATTCTGCATGAAAGTGTAGCACGAGCGAGCTGCTCTGGGTGTTCGGCAAGGAGGAAGGCTATCGCGGTAATTGCCATAAGTCATTAGGGCAATATCTTTTCTAATGCGAACTTGATAGTGGTTTCTGCGGCGAGCGAATATTCATTAGTAGAATACTGACCACAAGACGGTCACCTTTGTTTATCGTTATGGCTGTAATAAATTGTTTTTGCTTTGGCAATGTATTAGAGAAGGATCTGCTTAGCTGGTGCCATTTAGACAGTAATCAAGAAATGTTGAAATATATATTTGTAGAGATTTATACCTGAGTGAGATTAAGAGCTTTAGTAACTGCCGATTTCATCTGAATATTTTGGCGCAAGTTTTTTCTTTCGTTTTGTTTTAGTTTTTGGATAAAGTGAAATAACAATGAATGGCCTCTACACAATAATGATAGATTTTTAGACTTGCAAGATTGGCCATCCTAGGTGTCACGATAAGGACCATTATCTAAAAAAGTGCAGTTCTCCAACATACCAGGTTCCCTTTTCTCTAAAACTATAAACTAATAAATATATTTTCAAACCCAAGGATTAAACTTGTGCATATACTCTGCGTAGATTTGGGGTTTTCCGTGTCTCGTACAAGCCGAAACCTCAATGGACAAGAAATACTTTTGCCCACTGTCTTAAAGTGATCTAAATCTGCTATGGTACGAAATCATTTTGATCATGATAATTATTAATAGTGATCTAAAAATCATATCCCTTCTTTACTTATATGTTTCATAGTTTGACCAGTTACTCCAATGAAATTCGTAAAACACTGACACACGCATACACGTGCAAAATCAATGGGAGTTCTTTTCGCGATCAAGGGTATTGTTATTTTCTAGATAATATTTAGATGGAATATAGATTATCCCAAGGAAACCCGGCTCTTTATTTCGGCAGGGAAGGTGTTGTAAAACGTTTATTTAGTTTTTAATACTATTCGGATTAAATGAAGTAAAAATGTATGTTATACTTTTAAATGTTATGAAATTATGAATTACTCTTATGAAATTAGGCTGTTCCGCACTTGAATTTCTATCACACATATAAAAAGAAATAGGGGGTTGGATAGATGGATATATAGATGTTTCATCACCGTTTATCAGTTGCATCTCTCAGTTACCTCCCTACTAGTCATTGTTACTTCAGCGCTAAAAAGTATACCCTAATAGCTAGGGAGAGGGCATTCGGTCCAAGAGTCTGTGAATTCGAATACCACTGTTGGTTTAGATGTTTGTAGCCATTTAGAATCGGTTTTAAGCACTAGGTCCATAATTAACACTCGGGTAGCAAAAGAGAACCGCAGCGCTCCCAATCAACTCAACCCCAAGCTGAAAAAACGAAACCGTAATTAGAACATTCCATCAGAGAGAGAGTATGCGTCTACACTCGTTTCGCATACAGATTAGCCGCTTCTGTCGCGCACACCATTCTTTTGAACTAGAATTTCAAGCCGGTTAAACGTAGGGAACACATCCACTCTTCCACTTCCTACACTACCGCCTGGAAGTCTCTCTTTCTTTAATTTCCAGCTGTTTCCTCCTTTCATAACTGTGGTGTAATATGTCCATAAACACCGAGTTCCAGTTTATTATCTCTTGGGAAAAACAGTTTCTTCGTGTAAAGCGAAGGGGGAAAATAAGACAGGGGGAGAGTTTCGTAAGAAATCGTAAGAAGTGGGGGCACGCGTCCGACGCTCCGAACGGTAATGCTTCAGTATTTCGTAAAAGGAAGGAGTGATAATGAACAATACTATCGCAGTCTGTCATCGGAAAGGTATTCCGTAACGCTCTCCAGATTAGCATCTGGTATGGTTTCGGCTTACCTTAGGCAGCAGTTAAAAACTACACAGCCGTTTCTTTGTTTCTTTTGTGTTACCGCGGGACTAAATACATCTGATATACGAAGAGCAAAGTTGGCTAATGCTGGGAGTAAAAAATTAGAAGAAAGACATTTACTTTCTAGGACGAATTTACTTTATTGGTTTGACCTTTGCATAAATTTACGTTAATGTGAAACGAAATGTTTGACAGGAATAACTAAATCTAAAGATTACAGTTTAATTTTATTTAAATGTTACTATCACCAATATTGGAAAGTTTATTTGCACATTCACAATTTTTTTTGGTGTGTGTGTGTGGGGGGGGGGGGGGGGAAAGCTCTTCTACAGACTAAGTTCCTAACCCTTCCTCCTAATCACTGAAATTCCTCTGCAGGCATTTTACTCTCCATGAATGTGGAACCGAATCCATCCTCTCGACTACAGACTATTTGCTAAACCGATGACTTTACTAGCCTTGGAGGATCTAAAATTTAGAAATTAACTCGCAGCACATTAGGTTGAAATCCAGAGTCGAATTACAACAGTGTTATGAGTGTATCTGCAAGCACTGGCGACAGCTTCGTATTGATGTAATACAAAACAAAACTAGTATGAGCACTACAAACAATTAAGCCATCTTGCTTTTGGTAGGTTGTTCGCAGTATGTGAAAGTAACATTTATCTGCTGTACACTTTTCCAAGTCCTTACTTCAAAAACGTAACTTGAAAGAAATGCCTTTGCTCCTTTTTAGGATGAAATGTTTCCATGTTTTATATCATATATGTCTAAATTAAATGTAGTAAAAATAGTTTTGTTCTATTTTTATTTCCACAACTTCCACGAGGAGCACAATGGACTACTTAAGCCGAGAGTACAATAGACCGTGAAATTAACTTTACCTTCTATCTTTTTCCGTCAGGTTCTAGGTAAGCAGAAATATGGCCTATGAAGGAAGATGTATTTGACGCCACAGTCATATGTGACTGAGCAACCAAGCACATGAGATCATCAACAAGCAATTCAACTGAGCAACCAAGCACATGAGATCATCAACAGACAATTCAATTGACAGGAGGCAATTCAGTTCAACGGGACATTGATCAACCGATGCAATATGCGAACCTACCAAGCAAATCGGGAATCAATAGCTAATACCAACATAATTGTCTTGGGGGAAACCATAAGACAAAATTTCATCAATTCATGAAGAAAGCTGATTCCTAAAAAGTTTGTTCCCGTAAGTCGGAAAATAAAGACAGAAAAAAGAAGTGCATCAAAAGACTAACTGATACACCAAATTAAATAAAAAATATAGATTTTTGAGTATGGATTTTTTTTGATAAATGGACATTATTAATATTAAGTATAACACATTTAAACATGGTCCGTAGTGTTACATCTTAACTAGGCCCGGGATACTGTGGTCCAGTTTTGTACTTGTTATTTAATAAGGTGTCCGACAAAACATTATTATTATTATTATTATTATTATTATGGTTTTCTTATGCTAATTATTCATAGCATGAACTAGTATATAATACGATATTCAGATTCACTTTCGAACGTACATAATGAGCCATTTTATAATAACCAAATCAGATGTATGGTCCATAGAGACATAGTCGCTTCTATTTATTAACCCGTTGCCTACATTTAATGTAACTTGTTTGTTCGATTTTCTTTCAATTTATATCAGACGAACCACTTTCTTACAAACACCTTTATTGTTCTTCGAGCATGTATTTAGCTGCATTGAACTACAAGTAAACATTTTGTCTTACAAAGGTCATATTGTTTAACATATAGATTAGATCTTACTGATAAATTTTCTCAAACTCTCACAGAGCGAAAACTTTATCGCTGTAGACTATGTTAATAATGAGTACTATAATTTTCGGAAAGTGCGCAATTACTTTGTATTCTGAATTCATCATTGTTTTTAAACTTTTCAAATGTAATATTTCAAGGATAAAGATAAAAACATTCTTACATTTTTACTTACATTAATCAATAATATTGCATATGTTTTTTAATAGGGTAAAGGTAATTATTAATGGCATTGAAAGAGAAACAAAGGTTTAAAAATCAAAGAAAATTTAGAGGAATATTTTCTCGAGGTTGGGTGGTATGATTTTCTTTGAAGAGCCGCCCAGAGATCATTTGCAGCATAGGGGATGTATAAATAATTTAAAAAAACATGGGTAGGGTGCCTCTAATTTAGCAATTCATATAGCCTCTGGGATATTCATCAGATATTATTTCGTTAAAGCCCGTCACTGTTGTAACTGGGTTCTTAACATATCACGCAAAAAGCTTTCTCTTGTAGAAAATATTCAGTGTTTTAGGCTGAAAGGTTTGCTTTGGCGGAATGCGTTACGGTCTTTATTTTGCTACACAAGAGCTGTACCGGGAACTACAGCTTAAAGCCGATTCCGAACGGCTACAAACATCCACGGATACAAGAGTGGGACTCGAACCCACAGACTCTGGTATCGAAAGCCAGCGCCCTAGTCATTGGGCCATCGTCCGGCTTCACGCTGAAAGGAATAGAGAAAATAAAAAATATTTTGGCGAAAAAGCGTTTTAATTAAATTTACTCTCTTCAATTTCTGAATAAAAAGTTTCGGTGTAAAGAAAATTAGATTCGAATCTATAGCTCACGTTGTATTTTAGGTCTTTTCGATTAATATCAGTTTCGATAAACATTTATTTTTAAGCTTTCATTTTAACACAGTATCTTTTAATTTCTGATAGAACCTCAAGTCATGAGTGCGTACGGCAATCGCTTGCTCTAAAAGTTTGATTCAAGGCAAAAAAAAACAAAAAACAAACAAACCCTAAAACTTTTTTTACAATGCGGTTGAGACGAGTGCTAGTCTGAAAAGCCTTGCCAATACCATCGTTTACTACAGATCTCTTCTTTCAAAGTTTCATTCGATTACTTCCTCGTAGTACGGAGCCGGCTTTTTCTGAATCGGTCCGAAAGACACAGAAACCAACAAAGTATCGAATGGTTGACTTTAAACAATAGATTTTCCCATTTGGACCCGAGAGATCATTTCCTTATCGAAATGCTCGTGGCAAATCAGCCTTCTTGTCCGTTCAGCAACACAGGAGGCGTTGTAGTCTTAACCTTTTTCGATTTTCGCTTCGGACATTTCAAATCGCGTCAATTTTTACCCCGACAATAAACAATGCAAGGCAGTCAACAAAATGGATTAATACCGCTTGCAGTTACAATTCCTGTCAGTGAAAAGCAGAATGGTCATTTTGTTTGGGAGGAGTAGGTAATCGGGAGAACATTGATTTATCGCCCAATTTATTATTTTCCTGTAGTCCATTGTTTTTCGGGAGAGAAAAATCAAGGAAAATGATCATTATCGGGAGAAACTCATTTGTCTGACTTATACGGAAATGAAAATCAGATATTGGAATTTAGGCGTGCCAATGCTGCTTTGACAAAAGAATGCAACATAAATTTTGCAGGAAATGCAAGAATTTCAAAATGATAAAATTACTGTAGATATGGAGTAGCGACATCACTCAGGGGTGCCTAGTGTCTTGTAGGGTATTACAAGATTTGAATGACGTTTTCAAAGAAGCAATCATAGCAAAAACAAAATATTATTGGCTTAGCATTTGTATAAAAAATTCAATGGCATAAATATCATTAAGTTTTTTTTTTTTTTTTTTTTTTTTTTTTTTTTTTTTTTTTTTTTGGTGTGTGTGTGTGTGTGTGTCTAATGTGGAGGCACTTTTTCGTGAGACATTCGCCTTTTGTTATTCCCGCGATTTACTAGCTACTTTCTTATGGGAACACCATACAGGTGAGCAAGATATATCGTTAAGATACAATATAGAAAATTAGGATTATGGTAATATATATTAACGTTACGTAAGAAAATGAGAAAGCGAGAAACTCAGTAAAATGAAGATTTACTACAGTTTTATATGTTTACAAGAATTAAGAACTGCCCCATAGGCGCGGTGGCCCAGTTGGCAAAAGCAGGCGGCCAGTGATCTGAACGTCCCTGGTCCGATGCTCGTCGTTACAAACCCACCGCCGTGTTCACTAATGGTGGCCGGGGCACGTAAAATAGGTCGGGGCTGCAATGTCCTCCAACTCTTGAAAGTTACCTCTGGAGGTGCAGGGTCAAGTTTTCGGGTCTTGTCACTTGACTCGGTTCAAAATTATGCGACCGGTCATTTAGCCAAGTCGGACTCCGACCCTTGGCTAATTCAAAACACGAGCCACACCTTTCAGTCCAATAGCCTATTAGGGCCTCGTGAATAGAACCTACAACGAGGGGGCATTAGCAACAACAACAACAACTGCCCCTAAGCCACCCACATCGTATAGTGGTTAACGTGACTATAAGCTCTCTTTCGTATCCGGACTAAGCATGGACGTATTTGTGCTTTCCCCTCAAACGGAGTGAGGTTGGTTCACCTATATGGTTCTCTTGTAATAAAGAAGCTAATAAATTTGCAGTGTGGAATGCGTGCATGTCGAAAAGGAAAGTGCTAGCCGAGTTAGATTATACATATATATATATATATATATATATATATATATATATAAGTCATCAGTTTTGGAATGAGTTTAGAATGGGAAAGTTTGATAACTGAACTATTATGTTTCAAATACCATAAAAATTATCTTGACTCCCGAGATACCTTTTTAAAATTTTTGACATATTATAACTTAAATTAAAAAAAAGGCCGGGCATTTCTGACGTCCTTCAAATTGGTACATGAATTGTTTTTCAACTGAATGAGATTCCCCTATCAGATAAAATTCCAGAATAAAAAAACTGTTGGATGTCAAAGCCACCAACACGCAAGAGATTCCCCATGGGATAAAACTTTTTTTTTATATTAAACGTTACAGAAATTGAATGCGGAAAGCTAATGAGAGACACGCCAAATTTCTTCATCTTCTTTCCAACTGAACGCAAGTTTTTAGCACGTAGCATCCAAAGAGCAAACTTCCTTAAAGGAAAAGAATTTCATCGGATTCCGGTTTCGATAACAAGAGAAAAAAGAGACTTGCCTCAACCCAAAAGCACGACACTTAAGACACATGCGAAGCAATCAGCATTTTTTTTTATATCTATGTCAGCTATTCTACAACTTTTCAAAGTTAACAATCAGTCAATAATTCGGTTACTTCAATCGACATCAAAATGACCTGTTTTAAAAAAGAGGAAATCCTGAGGTTGATACCATGAGTGGAAGTTTCTATTTCAATCGTAACAAAATTTAACTAAACTAAATCTAATGTGTATAAAGTTTATAAACTTTCCTAAAAATATTACATATCTGCACTTTTAATCTTCTGACGAATCATAGTAATGTATTTCAAAATTGACCCCGAAATTCAAAGGAAATTTGCTGTTGAAGTGACTGCATTTACTATTTTAAGGCTAATTTTGATAAAAACAGATACTATCTTTCAGAAAAAAGTAGTACATTGAATATTTCTTTATATTTCTTGGCAGTTTATCCTAATAAACACTCATATTAATACTGATTTAAGTAGTATGTAGACAGGTTTTGCTGTCTCGTGATATTTCGCGCTCTTTCTTTTATGGTGTTTTGCCCTTTTTATTACTGTTTGAATTATTTTTGGTTTTCATTTATACTGTTTCCGTATGATATAAAGATGCCTAAATTTCTTTTCACCAACACTGCACGCTTTTGAACAAAGAATAGCATTATTATTTTTTTTTACGTCTTTCATATCACTCCATTTAATTCATGAGTAGCGACTTAGTAGCATCTGATCAATGGCTATATAGGAACGTGCAGTTCCAAATAGGAAATTTCTTTGTGATGCATGCCCATTTTAAATATTTGAATCGACATTGTATTTTAAGATTATATTCGTGCTGACTGCATTGTATCGGAAGTTAACAGTTATAATCTGAAGGTAGGAACTCCAATAATTAAAGAATGGCTAATGAGCAGTAAATATGTTCAAGACTCTGAGGCTTCAATTCCGTAGTTCGCATAGGGGATCTTACGTATTTGCAATCAGCTTTTAACAAATAAGGCACGGTTTGATTGGCTCTCAGAGTTGTAGATATGACCGTAACGCACTAACGACCGTAAAACTGACATCCCCCCTAATAATTCAAAAATAAAATGAAAAACAGGGGGAAGTGATTATAGAATAACCTACAGGAAAACGTCAACCTTAAGATACCATTTATACTGCCTAATAAATTTTAACTGAAATTAATCCTATAACTGCAAAATTAAAAAATTAAATCCGTAATAGAATTTTACGAGTTAAAAGCTCGAAAATACTTTTAAATATACATTATGTATTTTTGCAAACTCGCTTCAATTTTTCATCAAAGGACTATCTGCTGTAGCGATCACTGTAAGTAGAAATTGCAAGTAATCACCTTATTTAAGTTCCAGTGACAGAAAAGTAACATAAGAGGGTCAATTATTTAAATCTGTTCCATGCATAATGTGAAGTCATTTTTTCCCCAATAAAGTGATGATAATTAAAAGCCAACGTGATGACAGTTGATAAAGGTTTAATCTTAGTACTTAAGGTTTAAAATAACCTCATTAAAACATTTAATACCACATTAATGCATTTCTGGTTTCTATAATCTTATAGCAGCGAAAGCTTGTCCTACAATCATACCCGGCGAGTGATGCCAAAAAGCATATAATAATAACATTCTAACCAACAAATGACCTATTTCTTTGTTGATGCTTTACCTTTTATTGTTTCTTCACATTTTTACTCTACATTTCGTGAAGTGGTACGATTAAGATGGCCGCTTGAGAATCGGGCAAGTAGGTTTCTATTCATCATATAAGATGTGTATTTCGAGACCTTTGTCAGATCTCTTTCTATATGTCCTCTTTACGATGTCTCTTTTTTTCCGCATATCTCAAAATTTTCCGCATCTAATTGATTTTTTTTCACAGGGATGTTCCTGTTTCATAGTTGTAAAAAGTCCATTATTCCATTAATTGTTATTTTTCATCGTGTAATAAACTGCTTTATTAAAATGAGACAAAGATATGCGGAAACGACCTAAACTTAAAAACATTCCCCTTATTATATTAAATCTGGATCATTATGAAATCGGTTTAAATAAATAACATGACTCAGATTTTTATGCTTTTCTTATTAAAATGTCCAACCTTTTTATTAGCACACATCAACGAGAGAAGTGTAGGAAATTTATCTGACGAAAAGAATCTTATAAACCTTTAATCGACGGATAAATATATTAAACGTTTATACTTGTATTTTATTAAGTTAAAATATTTAGCCGTTGAAGGAACGATGCAAGTTGTACCACTAGATGGGAGAAAATTTATTCAAAGCCTCCAAGCGAAATTAAATTCTCAAACTTCAAACACTTTTATATATTATAATTTTTTCAAACTAACCCACTAATGAGTTAACCTTTTGGTAATTCTCCCTTCATTGGTGTTGTAAAGAATTACAGTAGGTAATAAAGAGTTCAGAAGATTAATGCATAGGTTGTAAACAAATAAAACAAATTTTGATGTAATAGAAGGAATGAAATAAATTCTTTTAAGATGATTTTATCAAATTTTATTTCCTTCTATACCCGTCTTTGATAATTTAAGAGTCTAAATAAATTATTTTTTACTATTTTGAGTGTTACATTTCTTGAGGTACACCTCTTCGATTATTTTTTGAAAACTGTTTGATTTGCCCTTTTTAAAAATATACATTAAAATTTCCACCTCTCTATCGTCTCTTTAACGCATTACTGTGTCAGCTCCTGTTTTTTTTTTTTTTTTTTAAACCAAATAGTTTTGCCGTAGTAAATAAAATCTGTCAGCCGACAAATGGCAACAATGCCCCATGACACATTATGAAAAATGGTTGCAGTTTCAATTAGCTATGTTTTCATTACTTTTGGGGGGTCATTTTTTTCTGCATTTCAAAACCATTGAATTTTATTTCTTTTTGTAAGATGATCTATAAATGACAACTTTTCAACTATTTTAGTTTTCCAAAACTAGTACAAAAAAAACCCCAAAAAAAACCAAAGGACCTAATAGCCTCAAAAATCCGACATCCCTTTACCCAATTTAAACGCACTTATTATTCTGATAGTTTATTTCAGGGCTACCGAATGCTTATAAATATGAGGCAACTGGATATGGATTCTGTTATACTGAATGACAGATAAACACGAATTTTTGTGTTACAAAAATTTTGGTCATATTTTAATAAGCACGTTTTAAGGAAGAGTCTCGTGCATTTTCCCAATCTTTTGAATTAGTTTGTCTTAACCCTCAAACGGTACAGTGGGGGTCGGATCCGACCCAAGGGTGTGTTTTCCCCCTCCCGTACTCTCCCCTCTCATTGTCAGACATCGAGTTGACAAGGAACCCTATCAGATAGACCTACTAGACCACCCTACTAGATATAGGAATAAGCAAATACGAGTGTCTTTGTTGAAAAACATTATTCGTGATCACCGGTCATTTTTTAAATTTTAGATTTTTTAATTTTTTAGTTTGATTTTGAAGTCAAAAAATGTCAGTATATACATTTTTGTGCTCGGTATATACATTTTGAATTTTTTACATTTTTGTGCTCGGAAAGTTGGTTTCACTAACTTCTAAAACTAGGTAGACTAAATTACATATTAGACCTATTATATACAACATTCTATGTAAATGCCAAAAGGATTTTCTTTGTTTTGCAAAACTACAATTCGTTGGTTAATTTTTCTGCAAAAAGGGTTTTATTTCATGTAAAATATTATCAAAAATGTTATTATACAACAAAAATGCTTATTGTGCACTTATTTCTACCAAAGATCTCATCAAAAAAGATATCGGGTCGGATCCGACACGACCGTACCACCTATTTATTCTAAAACCACTGGACCGTTTGAGGGTTAAGAAAGGTTTCTGACCAATTAAAAATTGCCGGATAGCAGGAATAAGATTGCTGCTTTTATTACGGGTGGAGATTTGATCCCCGACCATGCGTTCGTTTTATGTATTTTGATTTCACTTAAAACGAACATTACGTGTCTGCGCAATGTATGGGCAAGTTTAATCCGTAGGCCGGAGAGTCTTTCCATGTGATATGTGGGTAGGAAAAGGTTACGAGCCCACCAGATGTCGCCCCTAGGGGTGATCTGTCAAAATTGTGGTTGCACCAGGCTAAATAGAACTCCGACCCTAGTGGTACTACTGAAAACCGGAACCGCATTCCTGAGCCCGCAGGACCTGGTCTTGAACGTTCCGGTCACGGGGCATAAGTCCCAGCAATAAGATGGTTTAACAATAACGATTTGCTTTCACTTTCGAAAGAGCTACATGGTTTGGTTTGGTTTGAAACGCTACTGTCAATTTTTGCTACATGAGGGCTAATTAGACCTGTACCTTCTGCTTAAAGCCGATTCAGAACGGCTACAAACGTCCATGCCAAGAGTAGGATTCGAACCCACAGACTGTCTAACCGAAACTGTCTAACCTACTGTCTAACAGACTTTGGTACCGAAAATCATTCGGCCACGAAAGAGCTACACGGAACGCCTCCATTCCGTAGTGATATCAAGCGGGAGTGATGTTGTGATACATGAATGCGCTCAAACGAGGTGCACCTGAGCGACAAACAAAATATTAAGCCACTGTATATTCTGAGTGTCTGAAATCAATAATTTGCATTCAAAAGAATTGTTCAATTCATGAGAGATATTTGACACGAGAGTCTAACAGACAAAGGAGATGGAGATTTAAGAACTGCTTATTTAACACTAGAACTACAATTACATAGGTACACATCATCATTTTACATGTTATTGTCCTTTCTTTACAATGATATAACCAGCCAAAATGAACGGTTATAAAAGTAGTAGAAGCAGTTGTATCTATATTCTCGGTAGCACTGGACTGGCTACACATCTACACGGATGGTTCATTTATTGAGGGTTCACCAAATGCCGATGCGGGAATCTATTCCGCTCAGTTTTCGTTCTACATATCCGTGGACACGCAGAAAACTGCCTTTGATGGCGAGGGGATGAGTATTTGTGTGCCCCTAAGACAGATTAACACCCCGAATTTCTGCTTCGAATGGCAACTTTTCAACTATTTTAGTTTTCCAAAACTAGTACAAAAATATTTTAAAAATTTGTCAAAGGACCTAATAGCCTCAAAAATGTTGTCAAAGTCAAGAGTTGTTATTCTCTCGGACTCAAGTGCAGCACTACAGGCTATTGGATCAGGAGCTTGTCTAATCTCCGAGGAAATCCTCGAATGCCAAATTCTTTTGGAAAAACTGAGACTGGGGGTGGGGGTTAAAGAAATTGTCTTACAATGCATCCCCGGATATTGTGGCTTTTAAGGAAACGATCAGGCCGACAAACTTGCAAAAAAGGTACTGAAATAGTTCAAACGTTATCTACAAGCTGTTCCTTCCATTCTGCAAAACTATATATTCGTAAATTTTTGAAACAAAAATGGAGAGATAAACTTATGACACGTGTCTCAAATAAGAGCTGGAGAGATATCTTGGAAAGGAAAACAGCAGACAAACCACAGAGTAAAGCAGTGGCCAATTTTAGGCTCGAAATTGGTCACGATTGCTTGGCGAGCCATCTCTACCGTGTTGGTATTCGTACCAGCCCAAATTGCCCACTTAGCGGGTTAAATGAAGAAATGGACAGGACCCATATCGGAAAGTGCCCGGCGCTACGTGGAGCTTCTGAGGTGGGGAAGTATTGGAACGCTAGAGGCCAAATGATGAGATATTGACTTTTCATGTATTACGTCCACAGAGTTTTGTTCTGTTTGTAAAACGTCTGTCTTATTCTTTGCCATTGGAATTAAATAAAAAATATATTTTTTTCCGGTAGTTCTAATGGTGAAAGAAATGTTTTCATTAGTGGCCAACGAAGGATGTACCAAATTATCGGGGTTGGCAAAATGGAATATCTTCGATTTTTGCAACACCTATTTCTTCTGATCTAGCTCGAAAACGGATGACGAAAATGATTTCATAAAAAACTACATGTATTTTGTTACTCAATTCAGTTCAATTAATTTTTTTTAAATTTATTTTGTCTCTTTATTAGTTGAGAGATGATATTTTATTTCCCTCTAGGGATAGCACGCTTTTTTTCAGCTTGATGATTGACAACTAGAAAAAATAAATAAATAACCTTTTCATCAAAGCATGCCACCGTGCCCGAGTTTGGACTCTGGCTATTTGAAAGATGACCAAGAAACTGGTCCGTCTGCTACGACCCCGATTAGAGACGTTCAAGTTCTACTGGAATGGAAGGGTTTGACAGATAGAGCCTAGACCGCGAGCCCCACTTCGGGAAACGAGTTGCTCTGCTCCAACACCTTCGTGTATTTTATTTTCTTTTTGCTGGCTGTTTTTAGGTATTCAAATGGACCACCACTCGCCCATTAGAGAAAGACATATGCGTGTGGGCTTCGGCCGTGGGAAGGAGGTTCGCAGGACAGTCCTTGTCTCGGGTGAAAATAAGAGTAGGATTTCAAGTTTTATTCATTTACCTCCAACCAATTTAATGGGACCCTTTGTTGTGTGGGAGGAGTCATCCGTTAGCTGATAACGGAATAAATATTGCCGAGAAAAATTTAATTTGTTTCACGCATTGTGAATGCAATTTTTATTTCAATTTTCCGAGCAAGAAAACCACATTCTTTTTATTTTTGAGAGATTGGACTGGAACTCCCACGTAAGTTAAAAATCATGTTTGTGTTACCTTGGATGTTAAGAAAAGAAAATAGCTAACTCTATAGTGAACTGCTTTTGTCTTTTTTTTATAATAATATTACAGTTTCCAGACATTTCACATGTGGGAAGTTTTTACTCAATTTCCCAATGCCTAAGCTTGATTTCAATTAAAGACATCATGATTAGCGGTTGAAATCAAAGTCACCTCATTAACAAGTATATGTAGAGAATACTTAAAAACATGTTTGTAGGGCTTGCCCCAGTGCAGCAAAGCAGACAAGGTTTTTAATTGTCTTTGTTTTCGGATATCAATATGTATAAGGAATTAACATTCTGAGGTTGTTTGTGGGTAGTTGGGGGCAACAAAATCGATGCCTATTGCAAAATTTCTATGAAAACTTCATCCCTTATAAGAATAAAAATTAAATGAAAACAAGTTTTGGTAAAATTATGCTTCGAGTTAAACGAATTATGGGGTTTTTGGGATTATATTTCATCGATTATTCATCATTTTACTTAGGTGGAAAATAAATGACTTAATCTTAGTTTTTTTCAGCCATCTGTTGGCTGTAATGGAAATATTTTTTCTAGTGTACAACAATTTAATTTTTAGAAAAGTCGGTAATGTTGTTCTATATAGATGAAATATTGTGGAAAAATAGTCACAGAAAATGTTGGAAATTTTTTTCAAAAATGTTAAAATTCAATCAAAAATGGTGTTACTGTACACATTTTTTCCTGAGTAGAGAAAAGTTCCTTCTCAAAATATTATAGAATAATTAATTCCTATTCTTAAAATAAGAATAACACGAATGATATTTGATTAAACTTTCCTTCGTATTCGTGCATGATAAAATAACTTTGAAATCTTCACAACTTATGAATATCGTGCGACTCAAACGGTGGTCTAGTTTTCTCTAATTTTTATATATACTATATCTGTAAGTCAGAGGTAAACTATCATAAGTGTATTTTCCCCCAGTTTCGATATTTTCATTGTAAGTGACTCCTTTTGTATAGAGCTTCTTTGAGGAAAACTGTTATATTCAAAACAAGATGGTGGGTGAAATATAGACTTATAAACTATAGCATATGTAAGGCCTGATGAGAGGTAAACCACCACAAAGCTCTCAGGAAAAATGCGAAAATTCCCTGAAGAAAATTCACTTATGATGGTTTACCTCTGACGTACAGATATATCCTGTTGATTTTCAAGAGGAGGAATGAACAGAGAAGTAAGCCAGTCCATTTAAGTTTAGAAGGTTCTATTGTCTAGGCACCGATTTCACTCCACTTTTTTTATATCTACCAGCCGGCCCAATAGTGCATCAAAAGGAAGGTTTCTTTAATCCATTCACAAAGAAAATTGAATCGAATAATAAGTAACTTTTTTCAGGAGTCAATCAAGTTAAGTCCATACTCTAATGTAAATCCTTGAAATAATGCAATTCAAACGTAGAAGCAAAAACTTTATGATAACGGTAAATCATTTACTGTTGTTTCATCCCAAAAAAGTAACATAAATTAGTCAGTTAAAGTCTAACTACTGCAGAAGTAAGTGTTTGTGAATTATTTCAAATTTTTTTCTGTAGTAAAAAATAATTTAAAGACTGAATTGGATGTTATCACTTTTTTTCCCTTGCCAAATCGATTAAAGCCCTTAGTCAAACAAAAATTATAATAATAATAACGATTACTGCAATGATATTTTATATTATAGATTTTATAAGTCGTCAGATAAAAGCTACATCTGCAATAACACATTATATAATGTATTATTAATTTGAATTCATATTTTCAAAGGAATTAAAAAAGTAATGTACATTACTTGAACACTTTTCTCTATTTTTGTTTTATGGACATAGTTAATTTGGTAAATGAGCGACTCACTTAGAGGTGTGTTTGTTTAATAAACTCTTTCAGTCTATTTGTGTTAGTAAGGCATTTACAATTTTGAAAAATCGGGAGAAGTTCTTACCGGCTTTCCCTTATAGTCTGATTTTCCAATTCAGAAAACTCAAACTTACCTGAAAAGAGAAAAAAAGAAAGTTTTAAAACATGACTGCAAACATATTGAACTAAAAATATAAATTATAACTGATATCATGAACAAATGTTAAAAATACATATCTGGTATCCTATTTTAACTTACAAAAATAAGCTTCGTGCTAAATTTACGGAAAAAATAAATAAAATGCTTTTAGTCGAAGGGCAGAGCCTATCTGTTAGATTTACTCGTATCTTACTTGCTCCAGTGTTATATCTACTTCCCCTAAATATTCGATAGTCATCTCTCCTTAAAACTGAATTTAAAGTTATATTTCTCCACACACACACACACACACACACACACATATATATATATATATATATATATATATATACCGGGCGTTGCCCGGGTAGATATATTGATATGAAATTTTTGATGCATTCCATCAAAAAAATACTGGGCTGCACCCGCTCTTCATGTTCATCTGGCTAGACAGATTGCGCTTAGCGCGTTTCTATGAAATGATATAGAAACAATAAGAAAGAAAGAAACTTTGAGCCTGCGGACCTTCGTCTGATTATACGTGTGGTTTTATTGAGAATTAATAACAGTGTTGCGTGATTCGCACGTTTGGATTGAAAAAAGTTTACTGTTTAATTATATTTGTTAGATACTGTTTAATTAGATTTAATTAGATTTGTTTGATCCACTGTTTAATTAGAAATAAGTTTTATCATTTACTTTTGTCTTTATTATTTATTTTTCCGTTTAAAGCTCAGTTTTTTCCACATCACCCAAGAGGTAAAGTGCAAGATGCATTATCCCCTTTATTTATTCAAAGTAAGTCGGGATTCCGCATGAAGCCTATTTTTCTTACTTTGGTGATTCGGTTTTTTATTATCGACAGGCCAAAAACCGTATCGGTGTTTAATTTTCCCAAGGCCAAAAACCGTTGAAAAAGCGAATTGTAAATCGGTTCAAGTGATGAGAAAAACTGCAAATAACAAAGGACACAAATCAGAGCCGGGAAAGTTGTGTTAAAACATACTATTTTGAACTGCATTCTTAAAAAACTCCCATCTCAGTTAGTCTAATGGTTAAATTTTACCCTTTACCGTATTTTAATATTTCTTTTGTCAATTTATTTCGTTGTTATGCACGTGACGCAAAATTAATTTAAAGTATCACAAAAAGAAAAGAAACCCCGTGATCAGCATTTCATAAATTAAATTCTAAAAATTAATCTTTAAAAATTCACCAAAAATCAGAAAAAGGGAGGTAAAGATTCGAAAAAGATTTCGTTTTAAAGGAATTTTTATGATCTTTCTCGTGATATAAATTTTATAACCCTCGGATTATCATTTTAAATGCAAACTTAAAAAATTAGAAAAACAGCTTAAAAATTTAATTTAAAAAAAATCGAAGAATTTTTCAAAAATCTTTATTAGTGTACCCCTCTACTATAGACTCCACTAAAGAAGAATCGCCATGCAAAATTTCAGTTAGGCAGAGCCAAAAGTTATTTCCATGAAGCTCTGTAGCTTCATGGTTATTACCAACCCCTTTTCCCCCGCGCGGGGGAAGAGGGGTTGGTAATGACTGCGCGGGGGATAGGTTTAGGATTTCACTGATAACATGTTGTGGGGAACGGTCTGTATCCACAGGGGTTACATGCACCTCTTAGGGGCACAAAAATCATTAAAAAATTAATTTAAAAAAACTAATTGAGCCCCAAACTTCGTTTTTGCTGCGCTGAGTTTCTCGGGTCTTAAACATTAACTGTGCCGAATTTGGTCCCGGTGGGTGAAGCAGTCTATGATTCTATAGCGGACAAACAAACAGACAAGCTCTTTTATATATATATATATATATCTATAATATATATATATATATATAATATATATATATATATACTATTATATATATATATCTATATATATATACTATATATATATATATATATATATATATCTATATATATATATATACTTATATATGAGAGAGAGATAGATAGTACATACATATAGATTAAACCTCTTCTCCTTGTCAAAATTGGGTTTTGTTGTGAGAGCTGAAATCTAATTTCAGCACTATTAATATCAAGGACCAATTTTAATGGGAAAGCTAGGATTTCTTAAACCACAATCATGAGCCCTGATTAAAGCAATTATTACCTACTGATCTGTCCTAATGGAAATATCAATGCTTATAAAAGCGTATTATTTTGGAAGAACATAACGGCTTCCTCTGGTCAGAAATAAAAAACAAAGAAATAGGCAAAGTGAAAGGGGCATTTCTTTTTCTTTTCCACTCGCTTTTTGAGTCTAAAACAAACACAACCACTCCCTGTGCAACATTATATCACATCCTGGTTCTAAAACTTTCCACACCCGGTGAGCTGTTTCCTAAAGCTAATACCGAAAAATTCCGAAGCTTAAAATCTCTCAAAGATCCAGATCGCCACTAAATTTGAAACGGAAAGTTCCAGATTTTTTTTTCTCAACAGGACAAAGTATCTCTCTCCATCACCTTTAAAAAGCAGGCGTGGTTCGGAAATCGAGCTGAATCATTCTCCTTCAAAACTTTTCTTATTCGACCACTTCTTTTTTTTTTCTTTTCTGGTTCTATCAGCTGAGCGTAAGATGCCAGGAACGGGTTTTCCCGCCTGTTTTGAAAACTGACACAGTTATAATCGATGATCGGTCGCTCGCGGGGAGAAATACCTTTTAAACCGTGATTTACTGTCGGAGGCAAGGTTTGTGTTTACACAGGAATCTTGTTAGTCAACACGAGACGGTAAGCGTGCTTCTGTTCGGGTTAAACAGTTATCTTATTGTTTCGTGGGATACCAGAAGCACCTTGTAGTCGTTTATTTGGAGAGCAAATTAAGAGAAGGATTATAAAACAAGCATATGCATTGTATTCCAAGATTTGCATTGCTCTCCGTGAAATTGCTCTACTTTTGAGAATGTGTTGCAGTGTTCTTTTCAAGGAAAAAAAAATTTAAATCCCTTATTTTCAACTGAAATTGACCGCAATATGTTATCAGTTTGGGTAAACGAGGTTTAGGTCAACGGATCGAGAAACAAAACACAGCAAAGATTATGCTTGCATAGGTTTGAGAAATATTTTGATTTCTTCTGGGGTCATATGTATAAAATTTTTATAGTAAATATCACTCAATAATTTTACATCTCCTCAGAAATTTATCGGTTGCTCACTTTCATCAAAATAATATTTTGAAATACAAGGAAAATTCCCTGCTAAAAATGTGTTTTTAAAAGCCTTTAAAATAATACAGGACATCTCATTAACTCTTACTTTTATATTGTGGGTAAGTGGATGAATAAAATCACTTGCATGATAATTAAAACTATTTAAATCTTCGCCGGTGAGCCAGTCATGAGGAATAAAAAGTTTCTCAACTTTGTGTTTGGCTATTGGTAAAAATATATTAATATCAGATTCTTCAATTTAGATTTTGCAATATAAAATTTCCTATTTCGCAATTTTGGCTATTCTTTAAATATGACTCCTCAACACCCATAACTATATTCTTTAACCATTAAAAGATAGCGATCTATCATAAACATCTGAATTCAGTGAAAAATTACCTTTCATATTACTCCCGAGAACTTACTTCTTCGTTAGCGAACATTACCGCAGTATTAATGACTCTCTAACATTAAAATTTTCACATCTTATATAGACCAATTATAAGCAAAAGTTCCCTCCTTAATGCAAATTTTAGAATTTAACAATTTATTTTATTAGTTTTGCGGGGGTTATTAGCGTTGTGAGCTAATACTCTGTGGTAGCTTACAATACTTGAAAAAGATGAAGTTGCTGATAGCTTAGCTAAGAGGGGCTCCGCCGAGACAGAGACAACTGACTTTTCCATCAGCTTCCTTGGGTTGTTATCAGTAAGAAAAAATAGAGACAGGCATGATTGGCTCACCCCTCCAGTCCATCACTGGCAGTGGCGTAGCGAGCATAACTGGCGCCCAGGGCACGATACCTTTTTGGCGCTCCCCCCCCCATAGTCTTGGCGACCAAATGGTCCAATGGTCTTGGGGACCATTTGGCGCCTTTCTGCGAGTGGCGCCCGGGGCATGATAGATCCCTTGCCTCTCCCACCTCGTTACGCCACTGATCACTGGTATGGCCGGAAGCGCCCGGGGGGGGGGGGGTCTTAGAGTTTCTGGGAGACAAATCTAACCAAACGGCTGTCTCACGGCTTATCAGTGGCCATTTAAAATGTATGACTTTTGAATATGGCAGCATGGTCTTCCCAACATGTATTAAGTGTAAGGAGAATCCTGATTTTCCTGAATCCTGGCTTCTCCTGAACATTTCCTCGATTGTTTGGGTTTTGCACTTGACGACTTCTACTCGTGTTCACTTTTGATATTTGATTTTGATAGGGTGTACGGACTCATGGATTTGATCTAGCTGGCACTAGATCGCGAAGGATTGGTAACAACAACAGCTTGAAAAAGAAGAAATATATATAAGCCCACCGTAAGCTGATACGGCCGTGCGGTATCTTGCCATCTAGTACAGTGAAGAGGTAACTTCGTGTTTCGAGATATTGTCATAGTCATTATCTTTAAAATCTTGACAACAATCCAGGGGCAACAATCCACAGGTTTGCACCTACAAATTAGGCAACCCAAGGGAACTCAAAACTCTGATACGAAAGAAGTGCTTTTGCAAATAGACTTATATGACTCATACAATTTAAACTGCAAATTCACCTGAATTCATCTGTCACGTATTGAAAGTCATGTAACTACCAAAAACGCGTAGCCGTTTTTCACTATAAAATCATATTATTATTCAAATATCAGCGCAGTGGCGGACGCAGTGGCAGCGCAAGACAGGCAAAAGAAGCGCGCGCTTGGGGACTCCGAAAGTTGACCGAAAGCAGCTTCAAAGAGATTCTTTCCGAGAACCTCAGGCAAAGATATCACCTTCATCTGGACTATTCGACGTTCGTCAAAAGACAAACGATACGGTACAAGTTTTTACTACTTAGTAATTGACCAATAAAGTTTTCTCTTCGACGTGAGAAAACATCTTAAGTAATTAATGATATTTATTGATAGTATTTAGATCAAATGATATTGATAGTATTTAGATTCGGTTCTCCGAGACAACAGCCAGAGTTCTTGACAGAGATGCAAAATTAACAGTTTATCTTCGATCAAACTCTAAAAAGTGATGGAATAGAATGCAGAACAGATGCAACTGGAACACACTCTATTCATCTTTGTTTATAATATCGGTCACGCAATATGCCAATTTTGGTTGTTATCGGTAACACACAAAGAAACTGCTTATTTACATCTCAGCCGTCAGAAAGGGCACGGTAAGATGGTCGATTCTAAAATAGCGATGAGACACAGTTGATGGAAATCAGATCTGAAGTTTTTCGAAATTTTTCAATGAAAGGGAAAAGGGGTCAGGATTCTCTTCTCCTCGTGTTCAGTCTACATTGAAAAAAAAATTAATCTAAAATAATCCTAGGGTCGGTGAACCGCAATGGTCCGTTAAGATGCTTTGGTGGCGACGAAAGAATAAAATCTTTTGAAAGTTTTATCAGCTAATTAGCTGCGAAGGCTCTGAGAAACATTGTTTACATTTAAATAGAATGGTTAAAAGGAATATAAAAAAATGAAATATATTGTGGTGAATTTAGCAAGAAATTTGAATAAATAAAATGCTTGCGTGAACATTCTCAGTATATATTTACTGTTGACATTTACTAAATATTTTATTTCGTAAATTATACCTTTTTCATGTCTCAGTCGGAGATGTTGCTTGAAATTTTTAGATCGTATTGTTTTTCCATTCCTCATTATATTTTTCTCAAACCAGGAAGAGAAAATATTTCAGTCATTATTTCTGAAGGTTTTTTTAAACATATATTAGTTTGAAAACTTTTCGAATGAATACATCTGACGGTTTTCGAAATTTTTCACCGAAAAGGAAAAACGATCAGGATTCTTTTTTCCCCATGCTCATTCTACTTCGAAAAAAAAAAGACAGCCAATAACCAATAACATAGACCACTCATAACTCGCTTTGTCTCTGCCTGCTTCAAAGTTATGAGGAATTCAATCTAATTTAGAATACTTCACACAAATAAATACATATTTTGCGCTTATTTAATTATTAGTCTCGAAATTTAAATCGTTAACCTGGAATTTTCAAACCAATTAAAATATTTTACAAGGAACGTAAAACAGGTAATAATACAGGTTTGATTTAGCTTTCAAATAATTATAAAAGACTATACTGTGAGTAGGGTTTTGCTTCAAACAAAAAAAATATGTGCAATGAACTTGTAGAACCATGTAAATCAGTGAAAATTTCTTTGTACCAACCTTCCTGTTCTACGAAACTTGAATTACGTACTACGTTTGAAAACAGGTTTATGAAGTTTCTAACTAACCTTTTTTTAATGAAAATTTGGAATTTATTTCCTTCATTAATTATCTGAAGCATTTCAAAAGGTTGTGCAGTTTGAAGACATCGGTTTACTTTTTTTTCTGTGAAAACAAATTGTTCTTTTGCATTTCACATTTTTAACAGACATTTCGTATTTTTCTACAGGTAAATTGCCAAGTCAAAAGCACAAGTTTAAACCCCTGTAAGAACAAACTTTTTCTTGATGCTAACCCTCATAAAAAAGGGAAAAACACGAAAATTACGTAAATAGTTCAAAAGATAAATAATACTAAATCTCGTATCGTATGTTTGAAACTTTCATAAATTCCTTTGGTGGACGAAATTTATAAAAATGAATCCTGTTGAAAGGTTCAGAAAAGTTCAGGATATCTGAAAATACCATTTTTATTGGATTATTAGTATTTATGAAGCTGTAAATAGTAGACAAACTTTCTCCATATGTTAACATTGAGGTGAGCGAATCCAATAGGGCTGATACACAGCAGCCTTAATACAGCTTGAGTGGACCTGTTATATCCTAAAATTCATTTATCAATAAATAGCAAACTGAAATTTGCTTATATAGGTCTGAGACACTATAACTATTATATAAAACTCTAACCATTTATTATAGTTGATAAGGATCATGATGGTAACTCTCACCGCATGTTTGACAGAAAACAAAAATTTTAAAGAAAATATACTGATATTGATAACCTTTTGTGTTGAAATTATAATGTAAACGTGAGAGGATATGGTAATAATTTTTAGTAGGTTTCCAAACATTTAATTTGCCAGCTATCGAGAACGCAGGTACTCGTGAGTGATCAACTGACTTGCGAAAGACAAACTAGAACATTCGGTCAAATTAAAGTTGTGTTTAGAAAGAGAGGGGGAATTGGTGTATTAGGATCCAGCTTTGTTAGCGTACATCCGAATTCGTGATCGAGTTTGCATGCTAGGATGCGAAAAAATTCTCATTCTCACCACGAAAGATGCAGATGAGAAATAAAGAGGTTGTTTACCTTTCACACGCCTGGAGGCTGGAGACACCGAAGACGATTTTTGCACCACTGATTGACTTTTTTCCTAACTTATGGTAATACTATTAAATAAACGTGTTTGTTGTTACTTGCTAATTGGGGTGATGTAGGACCCATTAGCAGCAGCCCAAAGTGGATACGCCTTAAGTAATGGATGCTAGGGAAAGTTTGGCGGAAGAGATTTAAACGGAAACCACAACGGGTCGTTTTACTTTTTTGTCGTTTACAGTCGGAGATCACCAACGTTTATTTAAACGAATTCACTGAGGCACAGGTAGATCTACGCATAGATACAGGTAGTCGTAGTCATACAGTAAGGCCCCGACTACATGTATTGAGATAATATATGTCTGTAGCGTTATGGCAGATGTTGATATGTCCGGAAAATTCAATTTTATGTTTTAAGTTGATATGTCACACTTAAAGTTGGTTCTTTAATGTGGCAAAAGCTGACAGGGAAATTATGAAATAATACTAAGTTATTCGTATTGGCAAATGCTGTTATGTATAAAAGAGGTAATACTTGGTGCCTAATTGAATATTTTAGTCCCTAATTGAAAAGTTTCATTGAACACCAGCTATATGCTTTAGGTTGAATATGAGTATTAACTAAAGAATATTTGAATTGAAAAAGTTAATTGAGCGATTTTTTATTTCACAACAAAAGTTACCTTTTTAATTTGCAGAAAACATGAAAAAATGACTTATCAACATCTGCCATAATGCCACAGATGTATATATCTGTTTCGATAATTTAGCAGATTTTTTCGAGTAACGATTAATGCGGAGACTCCAATACGTCTTGAGTGACAGAGACGTTGTAACTGATATTATGCCCGTAAAATTATGACGAACAGTTATCAGGTTTTTAAAATATACTAAAAAATGAAGCAAACTGGGAAACTTTTTCAGAGTTTGTTACTCGTAGTTTTTTCCTTTTTCTGTTTTATGATTTGGTGTCAAGATCTCGAGATTTTGCTATTTATAATGCTATAAAAGACACTCACGTAAATGTTAATATATGCCTACATGTATCAAAAATATTTTCCACATTTCAAAAATCTCCTCATTTGCTAGCATGATAAGGAATTCTTTAAAATATACTAGGAATGTTGTGAGAGGCTTAGCTTAATATTTCAGATTCTAATCAACTTTGTTTAAGTTCGGAATGCTGATGCAACTGAGGCAAAATCTTTTCTCGGCCATACGAATCAAGAAGGGAGTGGGCTATAATGTGGGCTGCATTAGCGAATTTAGCAGTAATAAATTTTTTCCTACAGGCTCTGTTTGAGTCTAAGTTAGATCTTTGGTTCATTCGGTTTAGTGAACATTGAAGAAGTTGATTTTACAAATGTAAAAGGGGTATACGATGTATTCTGCTAGTTAGTTTTTTGATCAGGTATTTTCAGGAAAATATGCATTTTTTTAAACAACCTGCATAGTCTTGAAACCCTATACTTAATAATAAGCTTACACAATTACATAAGAAAATAACCAAAGGCCCATCAAACAACAAGACTCTGATGAGCTTTCGATCAACGATAGTCGTTTTGCTGACATACAGAGAGATTTGACCTTTTGGAATGCCAAATGCAAACATTTGTTGCCCGCTCAAGATGCTTCGACAAAGCTTCCTAACAAAAGCAGTACCCATTTTTAACTTATTCCTAATCCAGGAGGGGTATTGTTTCGAAAAAGAACACACTGTAAATATAGCTTCGTATTCAATATAAGTGCATGTTCCGGACCCGTGGATATTCGTGCTCGCATAAGCGTGGTAGAAAAATGATTTCGTTATTCAGAGGTCAGTCGACCTTATATATATTCTTTACGAAGGCACGGGGATCTTGTATGGAAACGATATAAGTCACTGGATCGGGCAGTTATGGAAACTATTACATGCACGGTTGGACTGAAATGTAAAGAAAGGAAAGGATCTGTATACCCATTCCGAAAGACCTTTGGGCAAGTTCCCGTTTGTAGAATTGGTACTTTTAAGCAATTTTGGAAACAAATAAATTTTCGTAAGATGTGTCAAATTTAATTGAGATATTTAAGAAAACGTAATTATGAAACTGCTTATATCCTGATTTGTCACTATTTCGATTCATATTTAGCTAATAATTAATTGAAATCCAGCAGCAAATGATTCCTGGTGTTTACATCAATACTATAATTTTGTTTTAAAGTTTCTTCTTAATAAATCGTTGGCTGGTTGGTTTAAAGCGATAAGGTCATCTTTTGCATTATAGAGCTAAACTGATAGGGCACTACAGCATAAAGCCAAATTTTAGAGGAATAAAAACATTTATGCTTACAGCAGGATTCGAACCCGCAGACTCTGGTTCCGAAGAGTAGCGTCCTGGCCATTTGGCCTCAGTCCGGCCCTAAACCATTTGTAAAATTTTAGAACGATCTAATATTTTAAGTGATCTAATATTCTAAGAATTTTAATTTTGCTTAAAGTTCTTTTTTTTTTACTTAAATGTAAGGTATAGTATAGAAAACGAAATTGAACAATTATATTACACTTTTTAAGCTTTCAAATTAAATGTTCCAAATCTTACCTGATGCCTTTGAATGTAACCCTAAAACCAGCCGTTTAAGGATACCGAACATACATATTTTCTATATTATTCTAGATATTTTTCCCCATTACAGGTGTGTAATATATTATAACTCAGTTGTCCTTTACCGTTCTTGATGTAAATGAATACGTGCGATTAAATTTATTGCATTTTGAGAATCATATATTAGGAAATTAAATCAACTATTTTTCAATGTTATGACTATCCTTATCTTTTACAATATTTTAAGGGTCACATCAAATTCCTAACAGGGGTCATATTACTAAAATGAAAGTGTATACGGCCAGCTAGTCCAAAATTACTTCCCAACTCGTTCGATTTATCATGAGTTTTAAGAAGCTGTCAGATACAATGAAAATATATTGTTAAAAATCCTTTTAAAATATGAGGTGCACTTCGACAGAAAATGTTCCCCTAAAATTCATTTAGCCTGGAATGTACGTGAAAGAAAACATTTTTGAGATCTTGACCTATAGATACCAAGCTCACTCCATATACAAACCCCGATCACTAAATCCTCATATTAAAATCCGTAAAAGCTAAAGAAGTCTTTCAGAGCAGAACAGAATGAAAATCATCTTTACACAGAGAGAACGTTGCCGCGCTCAAACATTCGCATATCAGGATTCTTTTTTTTTCTAGGTCAGGAACCTAAATATGGTGAATGAAATAGAAAATTTTCTACGTGCTTTTAAGAGTTATCTAAGTATCTCATACAGAAAAAAAAAATTACCAAAGAGACACGAAAATTTTGTTGTACCGCAACATTAGAAAACGAAATTGAGGAAACTTTCGGTAATGTACAACGCTCGATTTTCCTTTCAGTGTTGTGAATTTTTTCATGGTTGCGTAAGCTACTAGTTCCTGAACATGCTGAGAGAGAGAGTTACAATCTGAGTTACAGTTGCTATACCTATAAATATATTTATTTACGTAATATTCCTCGATCGCCTGGATCTGGAGCTCAAAGAGAAAAAAAATGCAACTATTTCATATATTCATATACTTTCTGTAAGCATATGAAAATATATAACAGGAAAAATAAATGTTAAGTTTTTTGATCTTGTTTTACATATATCTCAAAATATTAGGAACAAAAGCGCGATGCTTTACTTCTACAGCCAACTTTACTTCTACAAGACGGATACTTTGAAATACACTATATAACTACACTAGCTGAATACCCATCCTTCGCTGCGGAGTACATTCAAATTAAATACAACGGTCAATGTATGCAATTAAATGCCCTCCCCCCCCCAAAAAAAAAAATATATATATTTATAAAAAATTGTAACGGATATTTTTATAGACAAAATAATGAAGAAGAAAATATTGAAATTAAATGCAATGGTCAATGTATGGAATTTATTTGTATGTTTAATATCCATAAACATACTATTTTGAGTTAAATTCTTAAAAAACTTCCATCTCAATAAGTTTAGTGGTTAACTTTTATTTTTTACCGTATTTTAATATTTTTTTTCAATTTATTTCGTTGTTATGCATGTGATGCAAAATTAATTTAAAATATCACAAAAGAAATGAAACCTCGTGATCGGCATTTAATAAATTAAATTCTAAAAATTAATATTTAAAAATTCCCCCCAAATCAGAAAATTGAGGTAAAGATTCGAAAAAGATTTCATTTTAAAGGAATTTTTATGATCTTTCTTTTGACAAAACCCTCAGATTATTATTATTATAAATGCAAACTTCAAAGAATGTTACAAAAACAGCTTAAAAATTTAATTTAAAAACATCTAAGAATAATTTTTCAAAAATCTTTCTTAGTGCACCCCTACACTATAAGAAGAATCTCCATGCAAATTTTCAGCTCTTTAGGTTCAGCGGTTTGGTCTGTGTGTTATCTGTGAGTCAGTCAGTCAGTCAATCAGTTACGGAACTGTTTTATATATATAGACTACGAAGTTGAGTTACTTTGTAGGGGTAAAAAAATTTCAAAATTTTCTCTAGCTTTGTATTATTGATAGCTCTTCAAATTTTCCTCTGTTTACTAAAATATCTTCGGAAGTTATGAGAAGTAATCTGTTGTTATTTGAAATGTTATACGAACACATCATTAGCCATTCAAGTATTATCCTTTAAAAACAACATCAACAGTGGAATAATGACAATAGATTAAAATGTAATCAGAAGAATATTTAAATAAACAACAAAGGATCATCAGAGCTGTTTATTATTTCTTCGTTGTAAAGTTATAATGAATATATAATGAGGGAGAGAAACTTTAGTCATTAGATAATATTACTTGTGTTGGTATATAATTGTTACACATTAAAAAAGCGAACAAAAATTCACTACTCAAAAATCAAGTTTTCATTTCTACACAACAGAGAAAGTTAGGTTTGAAATCAATTTTGACAGCTGCTAATTGCGACTAGTTACAACGTTGGAAATTTATTGCTGAAAAATTATGTTTGAAAATGGAGTATGAAATACACTTTTCCACCGTAATATACTGCATTTGTATAATATGTTATAAAACAAAATAGGTGGATCTCATTGATGAAAAAAAATGAACGGTATAGTATGAAATATAGTTTTTTTCACAAGAGTGAAATTTTATACAAAACTATATGGTTGCAATTTATTACTGACATAAATAACACATTAAAAGGTTATAAGGGAATATATTTTTCTATGCGTATAGTACGCAAAAAAGTAATTTTCTTACCTGTAATCATAATATACCACAATCTCTGTATTTGTCTTCCAGAGATTATTTCTTTTCAGGATAAAAGTTACCTTTTCTTATCGTAATTTTTTCATTTTTTTTCATTACACATTAGAAACTAACAGCTGAAAATAGGGGATGCAGAAAAATATTTCTTATGTGTGAAGATGATCACAAAGTTTGAAAGTCGGGGAATCACTATCTTAAGGGATTGCTGAACTAAGGAGGTTGTTGTTCGCTGGTTGTGCTCTTTAAATAAGACTAAAGAGGGCGAAACGTTCTATAAACACAATAAAGTTTCTAATCTCATCAACACGATGTTCTTCCAAAAACGATTTGAGTAAAATCTGTCCTAAAATGCCTCAGAACATATTAATAAACAGGTTTGGATCTATTTGTTAAACAATATTTCCAGCGAAAATCATTTGGGGAAGAATCCTTTAATTTAATTCTACAAAGATAAACAGTAGTCCAATATCTAAACGAATACGACACATCTAATATGAGAAAATATTTAAAAAAAATTTGTTTAAAACTAGATCGCAAGTTACCTAGTCACAGGCAATTTTAGTTTTATCCCAAAGTGCACTCATCATTAAATTTAGGTGACAGATGTCAAATCCATTTCAAATTTTACTGCTGGTATCTGCCGTCTGTAACATGAATATTTTTTCAACAGCAAAACATCACTTTTTAGAAAAATGTTATAAACAAGGTAATGCGACTCTACGTGGCTCCATGTCGAAGAAAAAGAAAGGAAAATGTCTAAATACTGGCTAATCAGCCAGTACCGCTAACAAGTAAATTACTCTCTAAGGAAAGAACAGAATTTACTTTTCAAATTTATGAGAAATGATCCTTATGAGTTATACGAATGAATTGAAACACAAAATTAAGTTATCTCCAAATAAACAATACATTTCCATGAATATTGGCATAGCTTTAATTTTTCAAAAATAATGGTTACAAGTAGTCTAACCCTAGACAAGTTTCCATTATATTTAAAGAGTGCAACATTATTTTTGATTACGCAAGTGAAACGTTATTATAATAACACACGAAATAGTGCGTAATAGCATAATAATGCGCCCTTTTCCAAGCTAAATTTCAGCAGAGAAAATTTACATAGACTGCTCGAAATACCGAAACGACCTTCACCTGACTCGTTTCCTCGTCTGGTCCAAGTTTATGCATACTATCTATGAAAACGGGGTTAATTTACAGCCATAAAATTCTTTGGTATGTATAGCCAGAAACAAATCCTTGTTTATCTATATCTCGGTACATCTATCCAGCTCGTACGTTGCCTCCAGAGTCCGTAACATAGAGATAAAAAAATCAACCTTTTTTTCCCGTCCAATGTTACTTAACTGCATTTTAATGAAGTAAGATTCCAATTTCTCGGGGATTGTTTTAGCTTAGTGTCACTATATTAAGAAAACAAAAATACTTTTGTCCTTCGGAAACTTGGACGCCTGAATGAGCAAGGAGGTGTGATTAGAAAAGGAGTTGCGTCCGCCTCATTGTTTACAGGCGTTAGGCACATCGGCTCTGATAAATAACGGTGAAATAATAATAAAAAAATCATTATGATCCTATGCATTTGCATGTTGTTTGCAAAATAATTTTTTTTACTGTTTTTCTTTATTAGTGCTCATACTAAAAAGCATATTAAATGAAAGTGATATTTTTTGCGGAATTTATTTCAAAGATAAAAACAATATCTACTGATATGACACAATTTCTTTCAATCATTCCTTGAAACGATAATGACAGATGCATTGTAGGCTTATATTTTCCTAAATTTACGCATGTATTACCCTCAAATTAGTTTAATCAGTTATTATATTTTATAGCGATGCATTTTATTCATATGCAGAGAAATTATTTTTACTAATCTGTGTAGAAAGATTTCCAGTTTCTGCACAGTTTTGCTAAAAAACTATATTTTTAACTGTAATTTAACATTATTTAAGCGGGAATTTTTCCAAATAAAGACTACAATTTCTCGGAATATGTTAAGTAAAATTACTCGGAAATTGCTTCGAGTGTCATTAAACTCCTTACAGAAAATATTTTCCATGATGATATTAGAAAATGACAAAGAAATTCCTTTTTGCTCTGGAATCAAACTAGTTCTCTCCTACGTCCCAAACAGAATATAATCTATAGAATTACAAGTTACATTCCTTAAAAGTTCAAAGATAAAGGTCTTCCAGTGTTGCATTTTTGAGATTCTGACGTCTATTAATAGGCTTTCTGAGCGCGATATATGAATTTCTCCAGCCAGTAGACCGAAAAATACTTTACAAATATTTGATATATTTTTTATTATAATCCCTATCGAATCTTTTTATCAAAATCTTACTAAAAAAATCAAATCTAAATCTTATTCAAAAATCAAAGGACAGTTAAAAAAAATGATCATTCTAATGTGAAATACTCACGAAAATTTTATTAAAATTGTTTTAATCATAATCGAATCTTCAAAAAAAATGTGTCCAGGGGAATAACATTCGAAGTGGACATATAGTAATGAATTATTACAAGGAAGTAATTATAAATGTTAGAGAGCAATAATTAAATATAAAAGTAGTTATAAATATTAGAGAAATAAGATAGATTAATTATAAATGATAAAAACATAAGAGTAACCATATATATTAAAGAAGTAATCATAAATATAGTAGTAAAAGTAATTATGAATATTAAAACATTATTTGACGCATTTAATTACAATCAACAGCTTTAACATTGAAATTTTGAATTAATCATAGAAGAAGCAATAATTATAAATATTAAAAGATTTTGACGCATTTGATTACAAACGACACGTTCAGCATTGAATTTTTAAAATTCAAGTGTTGATATTTTCTATGACATACACACAAAACCTTGAAATCTGCTTTTGAATTCAGATGCACCAAACTTTTCTTGCTTTAGTTTTATATTTTTAGACAATTTAATATAATATGTGCACATACATCAATCTTATCAAATATCTCAAATTCACGATTGACCTTGTTATTTCGAAACTTATGTATTCATTCATCTTAAGAAAAATGTCTCAGTTTTGCATGAAAAAAATTTTTTTTCAGGCTAAAAAGTTACCTTTTCTTATTGTTATTTTTTTCAATTTTTTTTTAATTACATACTAGAAACTAAAAGCTAAAAATAGGGGATGCAGCAAAATATTTCACATGTGTGAAGATTATCACAAAGTTTGAAAGTCTTGGAATCACTATCGTAAGGGATTGCTGAACTAAGGAGTGTTCGCTGGTTGTGCTCTTTAAAGAACACCAAAGAGGGCGAAACGTTCTATAAACACAATAAAGTTTCTAATCTCATCAACACGATGTTCTTCCAAAAACGATTTGAGTAAAATCTGTCCTAAAACGCCTCAGAACACATTAAGAAACAGGTTTGGATCTATTTGTTAAACAATATTTCCAGCGAAAATCCTTTGAGGAAGAATCCTTTAAGGCTAATGGAATATTTATCCGTATATTTAAAGTCGGCTGTCTTCCTTTACATAATCATATACAGCAGGGAGTAAATCTAGAAATTACACTCGCCGAGTATTTTATTGCTGCCAGTATAGAAAAAAAATCCTTTCCAGATAACTATTTCTTACTGTAAATAGTAAAACTTCCCCTTGAACATCTAAGTGACATACTTCTTGATAACAATCGCCTAATTCCTGGATATGAAGCTAATTTGAATGTCTATGCCAACTAGTTTCCCGTGTTAGCTTTTTCCGTTTTTGTATGAATGAAATTTACATATTAATTCGGGAATTGCAAATTAATTGACTTTATGCCGTTGTTTATTGAGCTCATATAGAGCATTAAGACTGTGCAAAGGTCTACTGAAGTTATTAATACCCGGATGCTGAGGTTAAACAAACTTGTGCTGATCTGTTACCCAGTGGCATCCATCCGATCTTGATCAAGAAAATTGTTCGCGCGATCTTTTTAATTTGAATCAAATCTGGGGCAGATAATTTCAATACCGTTTCATCACGTGCCACAATCCTGCGTAACCCATTGAAAAACACCATTGTTTGTAGGTTTCATTGTTCAAAACACGCGCAGGCTCATCTTTCCGTTTCGTCGTACACGACATCTCCTGTTATGTTTCAATGATTGGCCTTAATGGTTATTGTCCTAAGCTCTCGAATCAAAGTCATAATCCTTCGGCATTGTGCATGGAGCATGTACTTCAATGGGGAAGAACAAACTTTACGTTGATGGGCGTTCGCATTTCCTTTGATGCGCCCTGCTAACAAGGAACGGGGGTGTCAGGCCAAGTATCAAAGTGGCTAGGACTTTATCGCTTTGTTCTAACACCGTAATAATGATTCCTCCTCTCTGTAAACGGGTTAAACCATCAACAATCAAATCTCTGAATATTTGGAGTATGGCAGTGAAACACAGCTGAAGAACAATGCTCAATTAATTGCACTGCACTTGAACCGTGAATACTTATTTGCCCATGAAGAATATCTGCATTAATAATTGTTAGTTCCTACATATTTTTTAGTAACTTATTGGTCATTGGGTCACATTTATGACAGCACTGAGAAATATATTTAGGTTTGTAAAGCTGACGGCTGTAAAGTTCTAATTTGGCATAAATACAAAAGGGAATATCTCATCAATAACCTCTTTTTCCTGCCTCCTGTGATGACGTAATAAGGAGAAATTTTTGTCAAATCATGAATAGTTAGAAGTTGTGAAGCGGTTATGAGCATAAACCAGGGGTGGGCAAAAGGGGGGACACATGAGGCCCGCTACAGATTTTTTTTATTTCTGCCAAGACAGCCAGAAAAATTCGAACAGCCAGAGAAACTGCCAAAGTCAGCCAAAAACTCCAAGACAGACAGAAAAACTGCAAAAATTTAATTTAATTTATATTTATTGATTTTTATGATACAATTTACACCTTTTCTGATATGCAAAGTTAACTAACAAATGCAATGATTTTAAAAAGTGCGGCCCTCCGCTTCCACAAAGCGGGCCCCGAACCAAAACAATTGCCCACCCCTGGCATAAGCCATTCATATTCAAGAAATGACTATGCGACACTTTCAAACAATATAATAGTTCAGGGAGAAAACAATAATTTCAAACAATATAATAGAGATCATAGTAAAATGAACGAGTAATAGGATGGAAAATGAAATGACACATATTCTAATCCCAAACCCGGTATTTCGAGAAAATGTATTATTAAACACGTGTAAGCACTAACGTGTAATAATTATAAAGACAATTGTAACAAGTAATCAGATACTAAAATACAGGATTAAATGCATCAGCACCAATTAAAATAATTTAGAACAAAATTCCCTTTTTGTTGCCTCGTTAACTAATGAGGAAACTGGACCGTAGCAAAAGCAATTTTCTTCGTAAGGACACAAAGAAAACGAAGTAACTTTGAAAACACTGGTGACATATTACCTCAGTGGTGACATAAACCTCATAGCTATAAACGATGAAATGTTTTGTAAATGTGAAACAATAATTGATTGACTAAATAGGTATAAAACTTATCTATATTGACTAAATAGATATAATATACCTTAGGGGGATGGTCAAGACTCTAAAATACAAGGAATTCTGCAGCATTATTTCAACTTGAGTAGGATATGATTGTCTTACGTTGCATTTGTTAAGCATCGGCTTTTTTGATATCCTATCTTTCTTGTTTAACAATTGTGATGAAATTGTAAATGAGACCCACAATCTCCGTTTATTGCAATCCGTAAACACTCCATTTCTGCCCGATATTGGAAAGTCGGAGAGATCTAGGGCGATGAGGTCATTCATTTTTTCTTTTTTTGTGTTTTTTTCCCCATTTACTTACATATTTCAGGACGTTTACCAAATAAAACTGAAAAACTTTTCAACATTCCGTCTAGAGAGTTTAAATTAATCAAAAACTTGTTTCATAATTTTATTGTGAATGTCAAATATTAACGGTTTAAACTTCCATGAAATCATACACAAATAACGCCAAGTTTCATGCTTTTGCGTTGTCAGTTTTTTTAATTAACTTAAGGTATTCATTTAAAAATGCCAGAGGTGAGAAATGACTCTAAAGAAGCTCAAATGAGATGAAAGCGGCCTAAATTAAGTACAACTAATTTACAACATACAAGAAATTTTCTGCTAGCCATTTAGTTTGAAAAGTGGTTTGACATTTAATTATAATAAACAGCTCTGAAACAGTAGTTAGGGTTTTATAATTGAATGAGTTCACTAGGTTAAGTGGACGTTATGACATCATATTCGCAAGCCGGTGCTTTTGCTGGAGATGTAAATGCTTATTTATTTCAACTTGGAGATCAATCAGTATTGGCTCATTCTGGATATTTATCAAAAAATTCACACGTTAATCGTCCCAATTTTACCGCAATAGAATATTCTACACTTCCTTTGAGTACTATGGACATACTTTTTAATTTGTCTTATTACGCCACAAAATGAATGAACTATTCATGCTGGCGAGCATTAATTATCTATTCATTTTCAACTTATCAATATTACCTCGCAATCTGTGGGTCTCATCATAAATTTTGTGAACTGCAAAGGTCATAATTGGTAATTATCGTCCTTTTTCTTGGTGTAATGAAGCTCACAATCAATCAGTTTTAATAGTTAAGTAAGATGTGTATATAATAACTGTATATCAATTCATTTGTTGCTACATTCATTTCATTTAAATATATATTAGCGCAAACTGGCAAATTTTTTATTTATCTCCCTTAAGCTGCCCTAGTTCTGGTAATGTACCACAGAATTCAGTTTACGATTCAAAATCTATGATTCCAGATCATTTTGTCAATGTCTCCTTATACATAACCTTGCCCTCTGTGGGTCTCATCATGAACTGCAGAGGTCATAATTGGCAATTATTGTCCTTTTTCTTGGTGTATTGAAGCTCACAATCAATCAGTTTTAATAGTTAAGTAAGATGTGTATATAATAACTGTATATCAATTCATTTGTTGCTACATTCATTTCATTTAAATATATATTAGCGCAAACTGGCAAATTTTTTATTTATCTCCCTTAAGCTGCCCTAGTTCTGGTAATGTACAACAGAATTCAGTTTACGATTCAAAATCTGAGATTCCAGATCATTTTGTCAATGTCTCCTTATACATAACCTTGCCCTCTGTGGGTCTCATCATGAACTGCAGAGGTCATAATTGGCAATTATTGTCCTTTTTCTTGGTGTATTGAAGCTCACAATCAATCAGTTTTAATAGTTAAGTAAGATGTGTATATGATAACTGTATATCAGTCCATTCTTTGCTGCATTCACTTCATTTAAATATATACTAGCCGCTGCGTGACCAGTATGATCGCTTTTAGTTTTACATTTTGTTTTGCAAAACAATTCAACTGAAAGAAACGTATGTAAGGAATGTGACTATTACCTGTCATCATAAATATACGTTGTTAAGTGGTAGTGTGATCTCAGCCAAAAAATAAAAAGTAAAAATTCAGCAAGCATTACTAAAAAAAGTATAGACAATCAACTCTTACTTACTATTAAGATATTATAATGCAATTATTAATATTTTACTATGATATTCCTCAAACTTCTTGATATACACAGTTGAGTATTTCAGAGATAGGAGATACCACAGTCACAGAATCAAAAGAATGGACTCTGTATAAACCTACATACAACTAACTGTCCATGACTAAACACTGGATTTATAGGTCTAAACATATTTTGTCAAAAGTTTGTCCTCTTACATACATTTAGAAAAACCGATGGAACAAAAGGATAAATTATCTCGTGAATAAATTAAAATTATTCACGTGTAAAATACAGCAATTAATTTGCACCAAATTACGTGCTATCGTCGAACCGCTACACACACGCGGTTGGCCTCTAATGTTTACATCTGGTAGTTGCAGCCGCTGCCATTCTGAGTGTAGAAATATCGCCGATTTTTGTGCTGCATACCTACGTGTTTTATATATATAGATTAGCGCAAAATAGTAAACTTTTTATTTGTCTCTCTTAAGCTGCACAAGTTCTGGTAATCTACCACAGAATTTAGTTTACGATTCAATCTACAGGGTGGCTAATAAATACTGTGACAAATATCGAATCATTTAATTACACACAGATGAAATAGAAAATGGAAAATTCAACAATATTATGAACATTATACATGAAAGTTTACCATGAAAAACTTTTACTCGAATCGACCGTCATCTTTATCGATTACTAAAGATAATCTGTTACGCCACTGTCCTATTGCGGCACGAATCATTTTGCGAGGTAATTTGTCCCATTCACTCCGTATGGAAGCTTTGAGGGAGTCCAAACTTCTGTGCTGCTTAGAATTTACTTTAGACTCTAAAATCCCCCAAATGCAATAGTCTAAAGGATTTAGATCTACTGAAGAAGGTGGCCAATCTTCTTGCTTGATAAACTTCGGCCAATTGGCATGGAGCCATTCCTGTGTTGTTTTGGATCGGTTGGACGGTGCAGAATCTTGCTGAAATATCCAATTCTTTTTGGGATACAATCTGTTAACATGTGGTAATAAACGTGTAGCCAATACTTCCTGTTTGTAATATTCAGCATTTATTTTTACCCCTTTATCGATGAATTTCAGAGGCAGTTTTCCATTGTGTGACACTGCAGCCCAAACCATAACAGAATTCTTGTTCTGAAAGCGTTTAACAGTTCGAAGATTTTCCTCGAAGGTTGCTGAATATACAACATCAATTTTAGCATTATAACTTTGTTCTGTACAAAACAGCTTCTCATCAGAGAAAATTATTTTTTCAACACTTTTGCTACCGTGCCGATTCAGCAATTTCTTACATATTTGTAACCTGTCTACTATTTGTGCAGTAGTCAAACCTTGAACTTTTCTTTTGCGATAAGGGCGAAAACCCAGGTCTTCATTTATGATAAGTTGCATAGTTCTGCGACTGATGTTCTCTTCTGCAGCCATTTTATTTGCAGAACGTTGTGGATTTCTTCGTATCTTTTCACGAATTCTTTTGATACGTTCTTTTATACGAACAGTGCGTGGACGACCGGACCTTGGTCGATCTTTACAGCTATTGGTATCCAATAATCGATTTATAGTCCTATATATAAACGTCCTATTAAAACCAAGGCATTTTAATTGCCTAAATATTTTACCTGCAGAAAATCCACGATCAAAAAGCTGTTTAACCATTAACCTTTTGGCATCCATCTTTAAAAATATTCTACATGTTTTACTTTAAACAAAAATCGTCTGCGTTTACAAAAAGTTGCCAATCACACAAATAGATAGATAAATTGTTTTTCCAAACTATTAAAATTAACTCTTATTTTTTGGAGTGTTACAGTATTTATTAGCCACCCTGTATAATTCCTGATCATTTTGTTAATGTCTCCTTATACAGAGGCTGTTCGCACATTTTTTAGACGATTTTGGTAAGCGGTAATAAAAAATCGTTTGCTGCAAAAGAAATAATTGCAATTGTACTATGTTTTTAAAAATCAAAATTATCGTCTGCAGCTTGAAAGTTTTATTTTTATTCAAAATGGCGTTTTTAACAAAGCAATGGTTCGAAGGCTACATTTATGCTCTTTCCGAAGAGAAATATGCATACTCCGTTATCCAAAAACGATGTGAGGGTCATGGTTTTGTGATATCTAAAGCGTCGATAGGTAATATCGTCAACAAGAAAGGAAAAAAAACGTCAAATTGGAGCCTCAAGTGGGACAAAAATTCCAAACAAGTATCCAAGGAAAAAACGGACATCTTCGACTATTGCAAAGGTACGTTGTTTAATGTTAAAAGAAAATCCCCCTAGTCAAAGGACAGTTGCAAAATCATTAAAATGCTCGGTGTCCACTGTAAACAAAATGATAAACGTTGATTTAAATCTTAAGAAAGCGAAAAAACGTAATGTGCATCGTCTTCTTCCAAATCATATCGCTGAACGCAGGACACGCTGCAGAATTCTATATGAGAAACACTTATCCAAAGAAAAATGGAAAACAATTGTCACAATAGATGAATCATGGGTGTATTTAAATGATTACAACAAATAAAGAGCCATTTATTATCATAAAAGGGAAGAAAAAAATTTAAGTACATGGTTCAAAGAATCGAAAGAAAGTTTTTCTAAGGTATTCATGATTGTTGCTGGTTTTTCTTATAATGGCAAGTTAAAAATAAAGAGAGTGGAAAAAAATGTCAAGATTAACTCCAAATACTCTCAGCAACATATTTTATCCCCAATTTTTCTGAATGAAATACCATCGCTTTACCCACAGTGCCATCAATCTGTGAGACTCCATCAGGACAAAGCTAGCAGTCACACATCAAAATCCACTGTAAATTTCCTAAAAGAAATGGAACAAAAAACTGGTAACAAGGCCATACCCTTCACTGATATCCCTACTAAATCTCCCGATGTATCACCTATGGATTTTTGTGCTTTCGGACTTTTAAAATCTGCATTATCCAAACGTCGTCCCAAAACCCTTACAGGACTCTGGAAAGCTGTTCAGGAGGAATGGGATAGAATACCTCTTCTGACACTTCAAAAGGCATTATTATCCTGGAAATTGTGGTGTCAAAAGATAGTTCAGAATAAGGGATGTCAAATAGAGCATTTAAAACACAAGAATTTTATGAAATTTAGTTTTGTGAATACAATATACATCGTCTAAATAATGTGTGAACAGCCTCTGTATAACCTTGCCATCTGTGTGCCTCATCATCAATTTTGTGAACTGCAGAGGTCATATTTGGTAATTATCGTCTTTTTTCTTGGTGCACTGGAGCTCATAATCAATCAGTTTTAATAGTTGAGCAAACTGTGTATAAGATAACTGTGTATCAGTTCATTCATTGCTACATTCACTTCACTACATTTAATAAATATTAGCACAAAATAGCAAACTTTTTATTTGTCTCCCGTAATCTGCCCTAGTTCTGGTAATCTGCAGCAGAATTTAGCTCGCGATTTAGTTTTTACTTTAAAATTTAGTTCAGTATTTTCGAATCTGATATTTAAGTGACAGGAAATGTAAATTTTTTTCGACGTCAATATCCGTAAGTTAAACATAGTTGTTTGACATTTCAGAAACCAAATACAGGAAATATAGGAACTATATCGCACGTAAAATTACATCCGATGTAGTTTCCGAATGCATGCCTCACGCGAAGTATCGTGAGTGAATGAACGTGTCTCCTGTCTGCTTTCATTCACATAAAATCAGCTCCATTTTGTTTAACCCGGTTCGCATATGAAATTCTTTTGTTGAGTATTTTCAATGTGTCTCGAAAGGTCTATTAGCGTTTTTGAAAAAGTAAGTCGATGGCTTTAAATCATGTATTAGGGGTAATAATTGTCGGTATTGTTAGGTTATTAATTATCAATATTTTTTTTCGCTTATAAAAAATTATTAAAAATAAATTGAAAGACTTCTTAGCTTGTAAACTGAATCTACATGAGAACTATTACAAGGAAATTTTTTAAAAATCCACTATACCTTGTCACAGTTATTACATTCAAACTGACGACACAAGTACAGTCAGTCCTCCTGTACAGCATGTGTCAGCAGAACAGAATTCTATCGAAAGCGAAATATCAGGGAATATCCACTCTCCCGAACCTTAAATCCTAATGCTGTAAACCATAATTAATACGCAGAAAAAATTATACAAACCCAAACTCCAACAGTTACTTTTAAAAATTATATATTACGGTACATATACTATGTTGGCCAACATCCACCTACCCACAGAGCAAATGAGAGAGAAAGAGAGATAGAATTCTATAATATGCGATTTAATGAATGTAAACAGCTAACTAAAATGACTAAATAGCAGTAAATTTTTAAAGCGTACACAGTAGGGAAAAATTCTGTGTTTAAAAAAAATTCAAAATTTTCACTCATCAGTAGCCTTCAAAATATTCCTATTTAACTAGCTCGTGAATAACGAAATCCGTGCGCCATAATTGCGAAAACTGGGAATCGACTGCAATTTAAGTTCTTTGTTTTTTTAGTCAAAACCTTAAATCAGAAGTTGGCGAAGTCATGTTTAGAGTTTTTACCTTTTCCTTTAAATGTCGCCCATCAGTGACAGATGAATGATCATGACAACTCACCTGAATCCTGTTGCTCACAAATTAAAGTCCTTTTGAAGGCTCAAAAATCACATTAGCCATGTAGAGTCTGAATATTTAAACTCTGTGGGTTTAACGTTCCAAAGATCAAGTTGTTGCCCGGTAAAAGAGATACCGACTCTGGACGACTGCTATTTTCCAATAAGTTTTGCAATTTTGGGAATTTTATGAAAGTATATGTATATATATAGAGAGAGATACTTTGACAGAAGATATATATATATATATATATACAGTGGAATCTCGATCTATCGTTTTTCAAGGGACCGACTGAAATGAACGATAAATGCGAGAAAACGATAGATGCGGAAACATAACAAAGCAATATGATCTTTGGGACTGGATAAAATGAACGACACATCATTTTATCCGTAACTTACGGACACGATGGATCCGAAAACGATCGATTGAGATTCCACTGTATATATATATATATATATATATATATATATATATATATATATATATATATATATATATATTTGTGAGTGTGTGTGTGTGTGCTAGCTATAACAACAGCTATGTGCCACATCGAATTTGAAAGTTAATCTGTTACGTGTGAGGCCCGATAACAAATAAAGGAAAAAGAATATATCAAAACAATAAACAATCTACTCCCGAAATTGCAACACGGTGGCCGTAAATAAGATTATATCACGTCTCTAAAATTAACAAAAACGAAATTAGGCAGTGGATTTTCTATTTATACCTAATGTGCTTGCCTTCTGTTGTATTCAAATTCATTTTCATTTATTTTGATTACTAATTCCGTGTTCATTTGTCATTTTCCCCCTGATTGAAAAAAAAAGAAAGGAGCGTTTGCCCGTGATATTTCCAACCCACCAAAAAATATCTCAGGCCATTCTTTTCTAATGTTCCATTCAGCCTTAATTTGAAAACAGGTTTCCCTTTCAATTAGTCACTTGCCTTCATTACGGACAGGGTTTATTCGAACGAACTGAGGTCGCCCGCTGTGAGACACATCCACCACCACGAACGTGCAGAGACACAAAAAGCGAGCACGAAGCTAGAGAGACAAAAAGAAAAGAAAACTGTTTTTGAGGCAAGGTTACTTCCGGCATTCGGCACTTACGGAAAATGATTCTTGCCAGTCTGAAAGCGAGCGATTACACTTATATAAAATTATCCGATTTTGACCTAGTTTGTCCATACCGGCATAATTTTCCACAGATGTCACTTTTCCCATTTTAATGAGAGGTCGAGAAAAGATTTCCGGAAGGAGAAAGTAACTCTGAAATTGGCAGTCATTTTCAGATTGATGTTTCCTTCGATTTGGCGAATTCTTGTCAAATGGCGATCAGCATTGAACCAAAAACCTTAAGTGTATCTTGATTAGCAGTCTATACCACGCGTAGTTACATTCGACTTAGCCAGCAAAATAAACAGATATCAGTATACAATGATATTAACAACTTTTGATTGGGTATTTATTCGAACCGTGTCCTTTACTGTTCCTTTTTCTCTCTCCTGTAATCATTTTCCTGTTCTTCAAAACATTTGACATTATACTGGCGATGATGATATTAGGACTCCAATTTCTAAACGTTAAGCGAACATTACCTTTGATATACTGCAAGAAAACAAAACTATCTGGACTCTTTTCGTAGGATTCATTTTATTTCAATTTAGCATTGCAATTCGACAGCAATCTGCAAACCTATGATTCTCTAGGACTTTTCATCCACTGCCTTACTTTGTGGACTCTTAATTACCTAGTAATTACGAGTATTTTGAAAAGGTATCTGTGAAAAATATCTCCAATGGTTTAATTCTGAATTCTTCCTGTAAAATGATTTGTTCGTGGTCATAGGCGTAGCGTGCTTCTAACTTTTTTTTTTTTTTTCTTTCTTTTTTTTTGGGGGGGGGGGACGAATTGAATTCAGTTAGGGCCCTTCTCAGCGCATTGACTGCCAAACGGTCTTTAAAATATGAAATATTATTATTATTTTTAATTGTATACCAATAGAATTGATGTTTGAGAAGTATTCAAAAGTTATACAATGAAAAAAATAAATATAAATAAAAGGAGGAAAAAAATATAACATCGAATTTTTGTTATGGATCATATCATTGTTAAAAACTATGTTAAGGCTAAAGATATAATGGGAATCTTCAGTTTCACAGTTTAAAAAAGCTAGAAAAAACCAACTTTCTTAAACGTTTTCTACAATTTTCCGATTTTAACTGAAATTCTATTAACGTTTTAATTTATTTCAAGTTAAGTCAGGGGGGGGGGGGAGAACATGCCTATGTTCGTGGTGTCTAGACATAAACTTTCATATTTAACTTGCGAACAGAACCCCTATTGCATTTATGAACTTTGATCAATTACATACGACTATGTATACTAAAACAATATTCCCTATACATGCAAGATTGTAAAAGGTAAAACTAAACAATAATTTTAGGCTGGCATTGATAAAAAGGAATTACATTTTTTTCATTTAAATATTCAATGGTATACTTTTACTTATGACTATCTTACGATCAAGTTACATAATTAAAAAAAAACAGTCACAGCTTGAAACATTTTGCTTCATTTCTATGATGCAATTCTGCAGAAAAATCTCTGTGAAACAATAACACATATTGTTCGTATAATTTTACAGATTATCTAAAGTTCAGATCGAATTCTGTATCCCATGAAGGTATCGGACGAGTTTTGTAATGAGTTTTTAAATAGGTCATCTAGAAATTGTTTTTCTTCTTCTAAACCCCAGGGTAGTGTGAACAAACACATTTGGAAAAGAAAAAGAAATGCATTCTCTTATAAATACCAGGTTGTCTGGTTGCAACTGATGATTAGATAGGAGCAGCTCGATTTCTACACACGCGAATGTTACTTTCACTGTTAAAAGATTCTTTTTTGGGGTGAACTTTATATATTTTCGTAAGGCCGAGGTTACATCATAGAGAAGAAATTTAGGAGTATGTTGTAAATAGAAACATATAAACTGCAACAATAAAACTGCTTGCACTTTAATATTCACTAAGAAAGTTGACTCTGTTTTAAAAATGAATAATGGTAGTGAGGTTAAAAAAGAACTTAAAGAAACTGGAGTCAAAGACATGCAATAATAAATTTGGATTAAAATTTTTTTTAAAATGATTTTCTGCGAAGAAATTTTTGATACATTTCTCTACATGTATCTTAATTCTCAGCCTTAAGGACAAAATTTAAAAAACTCCAAAAAGTACATAAATCACTCCTACATACGAAAGACAACCAAATAAAGAGAAAATATGCCTTTCAAAAGAATCCAACACCAGTCACGGATTTAGGTATAGGTTCAGCTCTCTCCTTTGTCTCCAGATTTGTCATTTTTTTAGGTGAGCATAATCAAATATAAAACGCATTATAAAGTCCTTAGTGGCACATAATAATGCATTAAAATACTGGGCTCGTTTCAGAGAAATCCATCCTACACTGTTGGCCCAGAACCATTTCATGCATTTCAATAGAACAGAGTACAACCTCACGAGCAAATGTTATTTCAGGGGGTCAAAAGACGTGATCTATTTGTGAACTATGAAGGGTCTCTGACTGAAACCAACAGCTTTTTCAAAGAGATAAAGAGATAATAATTTTCTTAGCTTGTTATTGTCAAAAACAGTATGGCGTAGGGAAATAGAAATTTGTGACATTTATAGATTAACTTTTTCGAATTTCATTTAAAAGTGATGGAGCACCGTATCATGGAGACTAGTTTCCTCCGACCAAGAAGTAGTTTTCACCATCTTATTTTTAAAAAATTTAAATTTTTTTATTACATTTGATTGATCATTTCAACGAGCTCGAAAGTAAAACTAAGTCAAGAACTAAAGCGAACAACTTATTATAGCTTCGAGAAGGAGCAAAATTATATTTTCAACCAAAATAAGAAGAACAGCTTGTAACCCAAGGGGAAAATCCTCATAAATCTATGAAGACACACCCAAAGTCTCCCATTCGAAAGTATATCATCCTTCCTTGTCTAGCTACTAATTCTTTTTCTTGGATCTTATTTGGCTTCCAGCTCAACTTCTTTACACTGCACTGGACTCACCTCGGGTTCAGGAGACGGATACGACACCTGTTTTTGAACTTTCACACTTGTTGAACTTGCCTCGTCGTCAGAAACTTTTTTTTAAAGTCTGCAGCCAGCGTTTTTCGACATTGATCCCTGATCTTTGCTTGCGCTAAATCCTTTTCTTTCTCACGCCAGGTTCAAAGCGTATTAAGTAATTACAAAAGATTTTGCGACAAAAGGGCTACCAAAAGAAAAAAAAAAGCGAAAACGAAAAATAGTTATGAAAAATACGGAAGTTCTTCTCAACTTCCTTCAAGAAAGGTCTTAATTCATGCGAAGAAAAACTTGCAAAGCCCACGGTGTCTTGTCCTGGTTCAAAACCAAAGTTTAGAGTTATGAATTTAATGATAACTTTTAGTATTTCCATTTCTGTCAGACATCAGTAACTTTTAGAGTTTTAATAATTTAAATTTATTAATAATTTAAAAATTAATAATTTAAAATTATAATTTTCTATGAAAATAAGCAAGTTTTTAAACAACCCTATTAATATTTATTACATGGTATATTTATTTATTTCTAATCCCCCCCTCCCCCCCCAGTTTTTAATGCTCCAAATTTATACGTTTAGATTCGACCAGAGTCTTGGGAATTCCGAATTTGCTACGAATCGAGCATTTCTATCCATGTGCTGCGAATATCGTCTCTGACAAGGACTTTTTCGGTTTATCGGCTTATCGATCATGAACGGAGAAAAAGAGAGAGGAAGGGATAGATGATACATATTTTTAAAATTTTTATTTTAACCGACATTAGTTAAAAAGATTGTGCGCCGGTCGAATACTAATAAAAACCATTGAATTCCAGACCCGTTCCTAATGAAGGTTATTTCCCTGTTTTCAATGAAATCAATACACTGACTGCCACTTAACGGAATCAACCGCTATTGAATAATTCAGTAACGGTCACATAAAAACTTATGATGCCTGTCAGATTCCAGAGGTCTGGGAGAAAGTCAAACTGTTTCTGGAGAACATCAGTTTCTTATTGCGTAAACATGCATGCACCTTTCCATTAGATTTCTCATAACCTAAATAAATTTCCATCAGTTGTGGGGTTAAGATATTCTCATAATCAACGAATTTCGGAGCAATCATACATCAAAACATATTATCTTTAATTTTCATTGCCTACTTGGAATTCAGATGAGTTTTAGGACATTACTTTTTGCTGACAGGAAAAGTTCTGAAAGTTGTATTTAATAGTTGATTCAAGAGCGTTCGAAAAAGAACCTTTTGAATCTGTGATTTAAAATGCATTCGGAACGTTATGAAGACCATGGGAAAGTGACATCATGTGAACAGTGCTGTATATACTGTATAGTAGGTCCATATGCTGTATAGTAGGTCCATAACGTTTATTTAAATATACAGAAGGTACACGACCTATTGTATTTTGGGTTTTTTAAATATTTGACCATCCTTAGGGGAATACATAAATTGTCCATTTGGTAATAGGTTCATTCCATAAAAGTTTGAGAAAATTTGCAGCTAGTCAAATCAGAAAGCACACAAGATGAGAATCGAACGAACTTTAATAGATTACCCACTAAAATATATTTTAACATAAGCTTGCTCCCGTTTTTTAAAAAAATATTGTAAGCAAGACTTAGGATTTTATTATGTTAGGGTAGACAGTAATACGGTTTATCACAAAAAGAATAGAATAAAAAGCATTTATGACTAACACGTGTAATTTATTTTGATATGTTTGCATTTAAAATATCTTTATGAAACTTATATAACAAAACTTTCAAAAGCTATTATTATCCTTCTTATAGAAATAACTTTAAACTTATAGTGTAAATTTTTCAAGGAAGGATCATTATCCTGAAGTAAGCAGAAAATTTGTATTCAGACTGCAGTAGGAGTGATTTTTTATTCAACTCAATGCCATATAGAATATACATTCTTTTTTTTTTTTTTTTTTTTTTTTTTTAACCAATGCGGAGGCACTTGTATTCAAACATTGGCCCTTACTACGCCGCAGTTTTACTGTCCATTTTATTGTGGGGGCACCATATAGGCGGACAGCATTACCCCCTATGAAGGGACGACACGAACGGAGGCATTTTTCGTAGCGCAACGCTGGGACTCGATCTGAGCACCCTCAGAACCGAAAACCAGCGCGCTGTACCACTGGGCCGCCACAAGCCCAGAATATACATTCTTATCTAAGATACTTTTCACTGTCAAATGCCTTATATCCCTAGATTAATTTATTTAATATAAAACAGATTAAGCTTTTATTCAATGCAATAGATCAATAAAAGTATATTTCACATATTTTAATCAGGCTTTTTATCGGTGCCCATTAAGTTTGAAGGCATCATTAATACAGAAGCAAATGTTTAACCCACTAACGAAAACAAATTAATTTGCTGAAATATCAAGAACGTATAAAAGCAAACTTTTTTAAAAACTATGGCCCAATGGCTAGGGCTCTGGCTTTCGGTACCAGAGTCTGTGGGTTGGAGTCCCACTACTGGCATGGATGTTTGTAGCCTTTCAGAATCGGCTTTAAGCAGTAGCTCCCGGTCTAATTATCCCTCGTGTAGGAAAAAAAATTATCGTACTGTTGTTCTCAACCAGCAATTTAAAACCGTTCACTGTTTAAGAATGCATAAATAAAAAAAAATTCCCGTTTTTCTCAAGATTCTTCTATCTTAGCCTTAAATATAATCCCACTTACCGTGATTATTTATTTACATTGCGAATAATCTTTGGACAAACACACAAATTTTACACTTCGTTAATGAAACGTTATAACCGAGGATAAAAGCAGCCATTAAAGAGGGAAACCAACAAAATGACGGACGTGTTCGCCGGCCTAAATAGATCTCTGTATCGTTGCGATGGTACGCGAAAGAGAAACGATGTGTTTCTCTGGGAGATTAAGATATCGTAAATCGTGTGATATAATGCGACAGGTATCAATTAGGGGGAAAAAGCTTAAACATTTCCGTCTGCATGTTACCCAATCGGCTTATAACAAGTCATTAAAATTTAAGAAGAAATTATTTTGCGGTCTCGTGATTTCTCATGTTCGCGCTGCAAGAAGTTGGCCCGTGTATTTGCTTTATTTTTCCCTGCAGCATTTTAACAAAGGAGAGTAAAGTGTAGCCACTGGTAGAAGCAAGTCACATTTGTATGCCCCTTTAAAAAATTATTTGTTTGTAATGCGTCATCACATTTACCAGCTATTTGTCTTACACGAGAGAAAAATAACAAAACATGTAATGTAAGAAACATATTAAGTGAGAGTAGATGTGAAATTTTATGATTCATGCCCAGTGCACAAACGTGTTTTTAAATGATCTATTTCTTCAACGCCATGGCACAATATTTTTAAAATAAATAAAATTTACCTAGATAAATAAGTGTTCATCAAGTTGCTTTTTTTGTTCGGGAAATTTGACAGGATTTCACTTATTACAGTTGTCCTTTTGAGAGTAAATTACTGAGATTAATTCCAATAACGGTACAGCCGCCATTTAGAGATTTCACTGCGTTGTTGTCCCGTGTATTTGCTTTATTTTTCCATGCAAAATTTTAACAAAGCAGAGTAAAGTGTAGCCACTCATAGAAGCAATTCACATTTGCATGCCCCTTTAAAAAAATTGTTTATTTGTAATGCGTCGTCTCATTTACCAGCTATTTGTCTCACACGAGAAAAAAAAACAAAAGAAAATGTAATGTAAGAAACGTATTAAGTGAGAGTAGAAGTGAAATTTTATGATTCATGCCCAGTGCACAAACGTGTTTTTAAATGATCTATTTCTTCAACGCCGTGGCACAATACTTTAAGAAAAAATAAAATTTACCTAGATAAATAAATGTTTATCAAGTTTTTTTTTTCTTTCGGGAAATTCGACAGGATTTCACTTATTACAGTTGTCTTTTTAAGAGTATATTACTCAGATTAATTCCAATAACGGTACATAGAGATTTCACTGCGTATATGTAAAATAAACAAATAAATAGATTCATACAGATAAAAAGACAGTTTCTATACATATAGACAAAAAATAGATAGACACTTTTTTGGGACCTAGTAAATATTTTTTTGTGTCTATTCTGTTTTTTTTTGAAGTCCTAACAGACTAAAAGAATCAACTTCATGAAATTAATTTAGTTGAAATTTAATTATTACTGAAAATAATTTTCAGGTACATATTTTTGATACAAAATATAAAGTTTTCCTTTCTTTTCTTTTTTCTTATATTTTTTGAGCAAAAATGAGATAAATTAAGACTTATAATTAGAAAAAATATATTATTGTTACATAATCGGAAATAATAATGTAAAACATCATATCAAGTGATTTATTAGTATTGCTATCATTATTATTATAATTATTATTATTTATTATTATTATTATTTTTTAAAGGAGTAATATGTCGTTACTGGAGATAGAGCTGGTTGATATGAACTCTTAGATTTTAATTTCTAATTGGAAATAGTTTAAATAATTAGAGTTCGTGATACAAGGATTAACGTAAAAAGTCCTTTTTTTTAAGGATAATTATACCGTTATTACTTTAAAAATTTATATTTTAAGGTGCGAAATGTCAAGAGAAATGTACTAGGCAACGAACTGGTTAATATAGAAAAAAAATTTATATTTTTACTCGCAAATTTAAGCTACAATGGAAAATATATAATCATTACGTATAGTTTCAAAATATAAATGTAACTATGTAATATACAGACACAAGGTATGTCAATAAAACTGTTGCTCTTTTACAAGTAATTCTAATATGAACCTAAATATTATGATCTATTTTAAGGTTTAAGATACATTGTATTCCTAAATTCCATTTCGCACGATATCTCCTGTTTCTTTTTTGTGATATACACTACTTAAACCAAACGGGAAAACAATGATTTATTTATATTTACTGTTTATCGTCGGGAAAAGTCTATGACCCTTGCAAACGTAATATTCCGCACTACAGTGCATAAAAAAAATTAATAGTCTCGAATTTCCTGTGATTTGTTCGACTCTAATGGAAATGGAGCACAAACTGATAAAGCAAAACCTGCCTCTGATGCTAGTGATGTTTGCAAGGAAAAACTTGAGTCATGGTTCACAGGGAAATTTATAACTAATGAATAAAATATCGCCTAACACATAAAACATGGAGTGAATATTAAGAGCGAGAAAAGTTCAGTTTGCAAGGGAATTTTAAATAAGGAGGAGCGGGGAAAAATTAAATTCTGGCTCTCGAATTGAGGGGTCTATATTTCAAAGGAAGATAACTGCATTGATCATTTAGAGTTATTTGAGTTAAATGGTTCAAACTTTTATTCTACTAATTTTATTTTAAATGTTTTATTAATGAAGGAATAAAAAAACAGCAGCTGGGAAAATCTAGGTTAAAAAAGAATGATAAGCACATGGTTTTCCTTTTTATATCAGTGAAATTAGCCCATTAAATAATTTCGAAATCTGCACTTTTCTAAAGAATTTCTTGAAAAGTTCTGGGACGCCAAAAATTTCAAACCATAGAATGCGCTTTTTGTTGTATATATTTCGTAAGGAAACTTCATTTCATACATCTAACAGAAATACTTAGATCATATAGTCTAGAACATTATACAGAATAATTAAATAAGAAAAACCAATGATCACCTGCCCATTTGGTTTGAAAAATGCATTCATTTAATTTAAATCAACTCTAAAATTTGTTTGAGTGACATTAACAAAAATTTTCACAATGTCAGAATTCACGATTTCCTGAAATATGCTCATATTTTCCATTACTACGCGGAATATATGTATTATCATGTCTGTTAAAAACTTAAAATCTTTCTCCTCATCAGCTGTGGTTACACATTTATGTATGTATCAAGAAAAAGTCGATGTACTAAACGTGTTATTTCCCGTTAAATCAAAATCTCCATTGTATGTGTTTTTTCATTGTCAACTGAAACTCTAATTGTATATACGATTTTTTTTGTATGTATAGAGGACAGTTCTTTGTGAGTTTTAGTGAGTTTTAGTCAGTTCTCTGTGTAGTCTAGATCTACACCTTAGAGTCTCAAAATCATGGATGCCTTTTTAATGGATGCCTCTTAGGTCGTTAACACACTTCATCAATTACTTCAAATCTGACGCCCGTATCGGAAGGGCATCTGCTTCAATGATTCACAGAATCAGAATACGTCCCACCCAAAAGTTCCATACTCACAGGTGAATTTTGGACTGCTCTTGTTAATTCCTACGCATACTCAGCAGAAGGCTAAGTGTCTGCTGGTCATATAAGTACCAGCAATCCGAAATCAGTTCCAACAGCAGAAAATGCTTCTAGCACCACTCGATGGAAAATTACCCCGCCCACGTGTGGAAGCATCGCAGCCTACATCGAAAAGATGAGAGTCCTAATTCGGATAGAAACTTTGACATACAGGGAGTGGTCGTATTCGAAGATTTAGAACTCATCTTCGGATCAGGTAATTAAAGAGTCCAAACGAAAGGACTACGGCATGAGTGTGCAGTGTATTCAAACTATAAAGAGTGAAGTTCCGTCGGCTGAAAAAGGCTAAAAGAAAGAGATTCAGAATTTATTGGAGAAAGCGTGTGCGTGTGCACGCGGAGCTTGTTGTAGCACAGCCAATAAAATCTGTAATATTTTCTGAAATGCTTTATCAATGACTTCAATTGACTGCAGTTTTCTTGCATTTCCATAAACAATGCCCACCTCTCAGCCTCGACGCTAAAGCTATTAATGACATGAATATTAAGAGGTAGGATAAAAGCGAGAAACGAGGTATTTATAAAGGAAGATAGTGATTTAAATCGATTCTTACGATCGACAAGCATCAAATACCCAACCAGTAGAAGACTACAACGGAGCAGAGATGTTCAACGATTCCAGCTAATCTCATTGGAGCTGCAACAAGTTTTGAATATCAGACCGATTATAGCCACTTGGGAGAAACAGTTGTCTAAAGGTCGGAGATTTTGACTTAAGGTTAGGTTATTTTAGTGATCTGAGCTCAGGGAAGGAGCACTTTTTAATACAGGGTGTATTTGAAATATTTTTATCCATAATTAGGTGTAGGCCCAAGTCCAGAAACAGTTAAATTTGGTTTGTTGTATTCAGTTATAAATGTAAATGTAAATTTCTTTCCACTGGATTGGTAGCCTTAAGAAAGTTTATTTAAGTCAAATAAAAATTTACCATTGCAAGATTTAACAATATGTTTGGACTCCGACCCTTGTAATGCTATATAAACCGAAGCCACACTACTCAGCCCCAAGACTATAAGGACCTGGTCTGGAACTTCCGGCCAGGGGACATTAGAAATAACAACAACAACAGCAACATGTTTTTCTGACTTTGATTCTGCTATGTTGATTTTAACACAAGTTAAACATGAAAGAAAAAAAATTCTTTGTAAATACCATTAATTTTTCCCTTGCTGAAAAAAGGCAATCAAATTCAGGAAATAAGCCTTAACGATGAATCGTTGTTTCTATCTAAAGAATGGAGTCACAAAGGCTAATCACTTATTAAAAAAAAAATACAAGGCCGAAATATACGTCCAAAGACTTCAGGGGAAAATAGTACTCGAAATACAGAATTATTTTCTGTCTGACCTCTCATTAGAGCCGAACTCTTAGAAGGAAATGTAGATCGAAAAACGCAGGAAAACTGGATGAGAGAAATATTACAAAGTGTTGAATAAATAAGACTGGTTTATTTTCATTGAAATCGTTTTCATTAGAGCAAATTGCCCGCTTACATTTAGAAAACCAGATTAAGGTAATTAATTCCATACAGGAAACCATTTAGTTAAAATATTAAGGCTGAAACATTTACAATTAATGAACCTAGAACTCTTATGTATGCATATAATTATCACATACGCTGAATGATGACTAGATATTTGATGAATGGCTGAAGCAGAACTAAATATTAGAACTAAACAGGCATTTGAATATTTTTTGGACATTATACTTTGTAATTTTAAGCACTTAGCTTCAGAATTCACCGATTGATATCGTTTAATATTGAGCTGCATTATTTGAATATACATATCAGGCACGTTAATTTCTTTTTTGAAATAGTTTCATAATAAGAAGGCTTGCAGGAAACGCTTTGTTAAAATTTTATGACATCCAAAATGTTTCTTCTGAACAAATATGTTCTCATTTTATAGCTAGATTACAGGTAATTTAGGCTCAAATAACTTATGCTTCATACACAACTTTAATTATGAGGAAAAAGGCACGGGGAAACATCTATCCGCAAACAGTAATCACAATACCGTGTTACACCGCTTGTCAGTTAATCTATGATTCAGATAATCGGATTTAAATTTTCTCAGGGACTATTTTAAGTAAAAGAAATGGGTAGTGAAATCAATGTTTAATATCAGCAGTGCTGTCATAGAATTTATATTATTGAAGGAAAAGGAAATAGGTTCGAGAAGAGAAGGAATATAACCTTAGAGTTCTCAAAGACTGAGTGTTGACGAAATCGAAGTTAATAAAAACACAGGCTAAGAAGTTTTGAGATTATTCTATGTTCTGAATATAATGTTCTCATTTACACCCATATATACTCTCTAGATTGTGAGATATAATTTTTTTTTATGTTTGAAAGGCTGAACAAACACTCTAAATTACTTAAAGTTTATTTTGGAGAAATCAATGGTAATTAGTTTTAAAATGCTTGAATATACATACATTTATCTTATAATAGTTTCATAGTAACAATATCTATATACGGAAACAAAAGATTAAAATTTAAAAAATACGAACTATACTGCAATGATGAAGTTAAAAATAACATTTCATCACCATAAACCTTTCGCTTATGTTACATGCAACAAATTAAGCGTCTTATATTAAAAATAATTATCCAGGATATGTGCTGATTATATATATTTTTCCTTTAAAGTATCCTAACCTTGCAATTTTCGGTCAACGATTCCAAAATTTTTGTTGGTAGAAACTGGCTGTTTATTACGGCATGCCATATTAGTGTCGTTAAATAGCGGTTATCCGAGGGTTCATTTTCGAAGGCGTGTATTTTGGAGGACTCACATACACATTTAATCTTTATCTGAGAGAAAACTAATAATTTATGCACCACGCAAAATTAAACAAACTTGAACTCTTCAACTCGCACCAACGCGACGCCCTGAGTGTTTCTCTTGAGGAAGTAGTTTGTCCCTTAGAGGTTTCTTTTTACAAAAAAAAAAAAAAAGCGCATGAAGAAAATTACTAATTTGAAGATGTTGGGATTTTTAGTAAATATAAACGTTTTATGTAAATGCACTGACTTCACTCTGTTCTTTCTCAGTTATTGCATACAATAAGAAATGTAGAGCAAAAGGAAATCTATGAACCTAGTCTATTATATAATATGCTTATTTTAATATTTTTTATATAAAATAACACCTTTGACATAAAAGTAGGCGTATCCTGAGTCAGGCAGCAGCCATGGAATAAATTTTTGAAGTTTTCTTCTATACAGATGTGTTTCATATATTATTATTTAATTTAAGACCAGTTTGCTTTTCCGGGCTGCGATAGAGCTAAATTAGTAGAGAAATTGCCCTTTAATAAAGATCAACAGGTCCTTTCTATCGGAATAAAACGGCTTAGTTTAGTACAAGATGTAAAACGATTAGCGGTGTTTTTATATGAAAAATACGGTTTCATTGCTAATTATTCTGTAAAAACATACAGTGAAGAGACAGCTGGTGAAAATATTTTTGCTAGTTACTAGCCTAATTTATTGAGTACTGGGAAAATTAACCCTGTAAAACCAACAAAATTTCAAGGCATTTACATCAGGAGAATCAGAGATTTTTAATCTGAGAAAGACGAGAATGAACTGCCTATCATTATTATTCCTAGATGAAAAAGCGTTTTCACCTGATAGTAAGGAAAGGAACGAAACTCTAACTCACGTATAATGTGTCAGTTAACTCTTCACTCAGTTAAATTTTCTCAGTTAACCCTGTCAGAGAATGCAGACATCTATGGATCTTTCGTTTAACAGAATATGAATTAGTTTGCAATTACGTGCTGTGGTAGAAATAACATAGAAAATGTATTCCTCGCGCCTCATTAACCTTTGAAGTAACACTGCCCAAAAAAGCTGCAACGCTAACTATTATGCAGAGTGCTTCTACTGAAATTGAGGGCAACGGAGATAAGGCCGGGTTAGTATAAATGCAGGTTGGAAATAATCAGACTTTCATAAAGAATTCTAATTCTAAGATGAAGCTATTATTGGAACATACAATATCTTCGCTTTTCACTCCACCAGATACCCTAATTACGATCCCTGTCACATATTCACTTAAAATTTAAAAGATACTTTCTATGTCAAAAAGAAATCTAAGCTTTGGAACTAGAATTTATAGAATCATTTGCATAGAATTCTGTCACAGAGTGATATATATATATTCTATGAAGTAAAACAAATTAATGCATTACACTCATTTACACCAAACTCTTCTCCACAAGCACATCACTTTCATATTTGTAATAAAGTTTGCGAAAATTATTAGAGCGGTTCCAAAATGTCTCAAACGCATATCCACTAAAGATTGAAATTTAATTAATTTTCAGTAATTAATATTTGATATTCTTTGGCACGTGGAAGCAACCGAACAACCTACTACAAACAAAGATCAAGTCGCAAAAATACTTCTTCTCCGATGAACCAAAAATCATTAATTGTTTCCGTAACAAGCTACTTATTGTGATAGACTGACCACGTACAACATAAACCTTGCATAGGTTGTTTCATTAATTGAAAAAAATTTCATTCATATGTTCTCGGGGCTCTGGATATTATTGTCCTTACGCGGAAGCCTGAGGAATTCTGAAAAGGTTTCGGTTAATATTTCCTCTCCGTCTATGGCAACGTTGACAGTCGCTTTGTGTACTAACTGAAAGAGCTGGCCTCACGTATTATCTTTTCTTTTGTGTGCATATGAGCCAAGAATTTCGCTAAGTGTAAAGAGAAGATTATGTAAACAAACCGGTGTGGGATATTAGATTTTGCAACGTTTATCCGCCGCGTGGTTTGGCGGAACTTTCTTAACAGGAAATGATTGTGCATAAATAAAGAGAAAGCTTTTGTTTACTTCCTTGGATATTTTAATCCATTTCAACGGGCATGTAAACTGACATTCAAACATGACGCTTAAGAGTTCCTGAAAAGGAAACTTCTCCCTATTCCTGAACAAGATAATTTGAAGAGGGAAAAAACGAAATTCTCTAAAATTGTTTTTAGGATATTTGATATTACATATATTCAGTGAAACTTCTAAATAAATGGCGGCTAGTGATGGTTCCAAGTGTCCGTTTTGAGGTGTGGGCGGCTAGGGAAGGTTCACTGTATCTCTCTCTCTCTCTCTCTCTCTCTCTCTCTCTCTCTATATATATATATATATATATATATATATATATATATATATATATATATATATATATATATATATATATATATATATATATATATATATATATATATATATATATATATATATATATATATATATATATATATATATATATATATATATATATATATATACCGGGTGTCCCAAAAATGACCGACGATTTGAAAAACCAATTAAAGAAAAACGGATGGCGATAGAAATGTACGGTTTTCTGCATTCTGCTTAGGTAATCAGGGAATTTATTCTCACCAATTTTCAAAATTTAGTTACAAAGTTCGTCAACAGATGGCGCTGCTGACTGGGAAAAATATAAAACAATGTTTTCAAAGCAAGAAGCATGCGCAAAGTGGCATGGATTGGCCTCCCTATTCGCCAGATTTGACTCCATGCGACTTTTTCCTTTGGGGGTATCTGAAAGACCAGTTGCATCGTCACATTCCACAAACTGTAGATGAACTGGAACAGTACATCTCTGCTGCTTGTCAGAACATTCAAACTGAAATGTTTGCACGGGAGTCTGCGAATTTTGACCTCAGACTGCTCCTTGTTGTTGCTGCAAACGGTTGTTATTTTGAAAACATTGTTTTATAGTTTTTCCCAGTCAGCAGCGCCATCTGTTGACGAACTTTGTAACTAATTTTGAAAATTGGTGAGAATAAATTCCCTGGCTACCTAAGCAGAATGCAGCAAACCGTACATTTCTATCGCCATCCGTTTTTCTTTAATTGGTTTTTCAAAGCGTTGGTCATTTTTGGGACACCCGGTATATATATATATATATATATATATATATATATATATATATATATATACCGGTGTGTGTGTGTGTGTGTGTATGTATGTAGGTATGTATGTTTTGACATTCTGATAGTGGAGGAGATGATACACGACACTGTAGACCTAGCCAGTGGAGAGATACATACATTGAGATGAAATGCACTAATACCAGAGTCACTTCCATCGAATTTATTTATTTATCCGTATAGCGGAGACATCCACACAGGTTCTGCACAGGTAGCTTGACAAACAGAACACAAACAAAAGTAACACCACCGGAACCTGCCGGGGCAGTCAGAAGACAGAAAACTCTATTACATCTTATCGGACAGACAGCGGCGGCATATATCTTGAGGTTTAGAAGAGACGCGAAGATAATAAAAAGCAAAGCAAGGGTGACACTAGGAGAGGGCAAGGAAGCAGACAGAAAAAGCCCGGAAAAATCCATTGCTGGACCTTTTATACCAAGAGGGCGCTACCCTGACGCTAGGTGTTTAAAGTTCTTTTAGTTGGTTAGAATCGAACATATGACTTGACCCTGTGAGCCATAACTCATCTGTGACGAATACTCCCGTGATTTCGAACTTGCGATGTAAAGGCGTGTGGTTCTCCGAATCCTCCTGAATTATAGTCGCATGACTTTCAGAGCGTACATTAAGGGAAAACTAGTTAGTCGATGAATTTACTTCTAGGTCGCAATTTGGAATAGGGGCTGTGCTTTATTGAATGGATAAAAAGAAAATTCAGAATACGTGTTAAGTAAAAACGGTGAGCCGTTATAGTTATATATATATATATATATATATATATATATATATATATATATATATATATATATATATATATATATATATATATATATACATATATATATATATATATACATTTGGTGAAAAGTTTCTTAACTTTTTGAGGGATTATGTGTTTTGGAAGTTTAATTTTGATAAATTGAGCATTTTGGTTAATTTAAAATGTTTGTTTACCTGCTGTAATGAGCTCAAAATTTTCCTTTGATTGAAGATATTATTAAATATTTTTGAACTGATACATTTTTAAGACTATCATAGTAGAGCGATTCCTCTTTGTTCAAATATCTCTGTATCAAAGGTACCTAATGCTCATTTATAAAACAAAAAAGTTTACGTTTCACTATTCTTCGTACAGATAAGAACATGAGAAAAACATGAAAAATCGATGTTTATTGAAAGAAAAAAATGAAAATGACTTAAAATTGGGATTTTTATAAATAAGTATTTCAAAAGCATAAAAACCTTAAGATCTTAGAAGTGTAACCTCAAATTTTACCAAAAGATAAAATTTCAGAAAACTTTTACGATAATCAGTGCCTTGGCCTTTTGAATACCCAAAAATTTCGAGAAACCTAAACATAAACATATTTACATAAATCCTTTTTAATGTCGCATTTTGTAAGAATTTACCACAAAATGTTAAACAAGTTAAAGTCTTTGGAGAATCTGTATAATCTTAAAAAAAAAAGAAAAAAAATACAGAGCTAAGTTTATTTATATCAACAAACAACAAATGCCAATTTTAGAGCTATTTAGGAAAACCAACTTAAACCCCCAGATAAGAAAATATATAATTCGTCAGTAAAGCAGGATAAAATTCATCATTAATCCTGCGAAATAATCAATATCGTTGTCACGTTTTCCCATACTGGTACTCAGTGACTTTATGCATATGTATATATATAAATATATCTTTATGTAAGCAAGAATGATTGACGCTGTACTTATAGTGTTATAGAGTAGAGGAAAGGAATGCAAGGAACCGTTTCGAAATTGTATTACGTCCTCTGCGACAGTTTGTGTCGGCATTTTATCCTGTTGTGACGTCATCGAAGCGGACCTCATCAGGAAACAACCCGTGAAGCGTGGAGCGATACACACAATGAAACAATCTTACACGTCCAGATTTAGAGGGGAAAAAATGTCTAAATGAAATTACACAGAGGGTATTTAAGTGGTTGATTATTTAGTTGGACATTTTTTACAAAGTTCGGACCACTTCGCTATGGTTGAAAAAAATCCTTGAATCCTGTTAACCAGTTAAACAGGAACAATGAAATCAATTTATTAACCTTTTTATTTAATTATTTTGTTTAAATTTGCCTAATTTATTTTTAATTTACGGACTTCAAAAAGATAAATAAGTGTAGTGTAAGTTCTATACGAAATCCCACAAAGTTTAGATATCCTAAGGATTTCTTTATCTAGGAGTAATTTATTAAGGAGCAGGTGGAATAACATGCTACAAGCCCATAATCATAAGGTTACTTACTGACAGGGTTCGAAGACATGGACCTGACATTAAACCAGGGAGCTTAGTAAAAACGCCTTCTCCCAAATTACCATTGGCCCTCGATGATCCTGAGAACAACTTCTATGCTTTTAGGTTATATACATAAGTTAGGACATAAATGTATGCAGTGCTTACCAATAAATCAGAATTTCTAAGCGAATCGTCATAAATATACATCCAAGTAGTTATCTAAATTATCTTAAGGATCAATACAATAACTATGTAGGTCGTGAGTTTGGTTCTCCTAACCACAGAGACTGTCTATATTGCTGTGGATTTCCTAAACTTCTAATGTAAGAACCAGTAAAATGTCCTTAGAAAGCCATCCCTTAAGAAAATATCAATGTGGAAATATAATGGTAAATCATCTTAGGGGAAGTCTCATGTTTTCAAACAAGAAAAACTCTATTAGGTGTCTGTAAACAGAGAATGAATGTAAAAATATAATACTTTTATAATATTCTTATCGAAAAATTTAAATTTTACTGATATGAAGCAAACCATTATAGTGTTTTAAAATTTTCAAAAAAAACTATTTATGGAAAATATACTCCTGAAATGAATAACAAGTAAAAAAATCGTATTCCTAAAGTAACACAAGATTATGTTAATCCCTTACAGTCGGTATACCTGCCCACAATAGCCGTATTTTCAATCATTTTTGACAGCTCGCATTAGTACTATATATTTTATGCCCTCATAATTTATTAAGTACTTAAAACTTAGGTCAGGAACGTAACATACCAACTGGAGAAAGTGGTATGCCCTATTTAAGTACTATTGTTCTGAGAAAAAACCCTTATTAGCTACCCACTTATTTATGAACTAACATTTTACGGAAGTTGTAGTGCTTTACAACACACTCTTCAAATTGTTCCCGTAAAGTTATCCGTAACTCACGAGCAGTTGTTGCCGCTAGTAAATGCTGTGACTAATCGTTTGAAAAGTTGCGTTCTCACCATCCCACACATCCGGACGCTTTCAATTATTTTCCAATATGTTCTCATTGTTCTTCATTCATATTTTACGAGAGTTTTTCTGGGTTATGTCATTTCCTTTCAAAAGGAGAGCCCATAAAAAATTAAGCGTTCACTAAATGAAACAATAGCGTATCGTAAAAAGATTAAAAAAAAATCGACAGCTGAAAGAAGTATTTGTACAATTTCTCAGTTTAACAGAAAAGTTTCTGTTCGTAAACATGGGCTGAGCTTATTGAGGTTAACTACAATAACTTTCTCCTCTTAATAAATGGGAACAAATAGTTGCTATCCATTTTGCTTTGGATATCAACTGCAGTTCATAAATGCACGGAAATAAAAATTTGCCAAAAATGTAGAGACGTATTTGCGTTTGATATACAGGTATTCCTCGACTTACGAGCAAAATTTTTAAATAAAAAAAAATCCTCAGAAATACTGTTCCTCGAATGTACAGTACATACTTATATGTATTACATAATTATTAAAAAATATGATTCAATATTCTGCAATACTGCAAAATAATTATGACGCAATAATAAAAATGTATGATGCAATAGTTTGATATCCACACGATAAATCAAATAAACCTTCATTGATTTCAGAAATGGTTTCAGCTTTTCATTATATTAATAAAAGACTAACAACAATTAGAAGCAATGGATTCAAATGAAGAAGGATTCACAAGTGTAAATCGTCGTATTCAGGAATATCTGGCTCGCTACCAGACAATATACAAGGAAAAGAAGACGCAAACTGTTCAGACTACTTTGAATAACTTTGTTAAAAATACTTGCAACGTATCCTCTGTCGCAAATTCTGAACCAATGGATTGTACTAACATAATAAGTAGTGATGACAAAGAATAATTTATGTCTTCTAAATGCAATGTATTTTAAATTACGTATGTATGTATGAAAGTAAAAAATATATGTATGAACATATACAACAACAACAAAAAAATTTTGTTTGAAACTCGACCTACGACCAACTCAACTTACGACCAATGTCTCGGTCCTTATCTCGGTCGTAAGTCGAGGAATATCTGTAGTGTGCTAGAAGCTTAGTGAGATGTTGAATGTAGAATTGTTTCAGTTCACCAATAAACATCTCGATCCAGCTCTACTTAAATATTATATTTAATATTCTGAGTTTACTGCCATGCATTACCAATTTTCATCTCTATTACGGAAGCATTTCATTATATATTGTGGAAGTTATAATAAGTTTTTCAATCTAGTTACCATGTTTTACCAAACTCAATATTATAAATTTAGGCATTAATATTGCTGATAAAAAGAATTGTACCTAACTAAGGCTTGGTAATTTCCAAGGCTCAAGAGGTATGATTTAAAAAAAAATTAACAAGCAGAAAGTTTATGTGTATCCTCACTAAGGGAGCTTTTAAGTAAGGGAGGTACGAGTACTACGAGCAGTCACTCACAATACCACAAGCAACCAGTGAAGTGAGGAACTGAAAAGTGCTTCACATGGCCGAGATAATTCTGTTGATAGATCACTTGGCCTCGAGCTTGGGAAATCAGGGTTCCATCTCCAGTTATAACAACCATAACTAAACCAACGGTCAAGTTGAAATTTTGTACTGTCCAGTAATTTTCTACCTTTGTGTGATGTGGAGAGTGGAAAGCACGCGGCATCGTCAAATAACTGACTACGTGCATAAGGACAACACCCTAAACCGTTTGCCTGATGAAAGAGGAATAATGTGATTACTGGATTTTTAAAAAATCAGATATTCTCAAGTCGCCCGAATAATTTTGAAAGTTTAATTTTAAACTAATTTTTAAAATATAATACCTAATTTTAAAATGTTGAATCTCATCCCGTTTCACTAATTAAACAAACATGTTCCTTTAAATTTCGATACCAGTAAACGTAGTCACCGTAAGAAACGTCTCTGCTATTACTACACAGAAAAATCTGAATTTACAACCTTCTCCTCTTAAATTTATTTATTTGCCCCTCACTTTATCAAGCTTAAGCCTTCTTCGTTAGAATCCCGCCCACAGAAAGCTGCAAGGGGCATTGCGGGGAAAATTTCATTCTGCATAAGTCTTGCTGTAGTTTAATATAAACAGCTTAATGGAGATTTGTCATTTTTACTCTAAAATTCTAAAATTAACTGAAAATCCTGATTTACTTTATCCCTTATGGTCATGTATAAACGACATATATGAACTGATTAACTTCTCCAGGACTCTGCATGAAGTTAGGAATTGAGCACCCACTAGGGTATAAGAAAAATGGATTTTTTGTAAACTCATAAATGAAATAATTTGGGAGTTTATAACAGAATGAATTTTGAAAACTATACGTAAACCCATTACAGAGCGACATTAACGTATTGGGATAGTAGATAAAGATATATCTTTTCTTGAGAATTTCATAAGAATGTATGAAATCTTTCTAAGGGAGATATCTCTTCTTTCTGGATAAAGTTGCAAATTGATTTCGTATAAAGTAATCGAAGTAATTTTTCCCCCTTTAATAGATTGATTTCCATTTAATTTTTGTTATTATTCTTATTGCAGTTGCTTTTTACATCTTCTTATCAAGAATAAATCAAATTATTGAATATGGTAATTTCTTGACGATACAATGAATGAATGAATGAATACATACACACATATATATATATATATATATATATATATATATAATTTTTGAAAAAAAATATATGTATACCCGATCTGATATAGGACGTATTCAAAAATAATAAGAAAGAAAGTAATTATTTGAGAATGAGAGTGAGACATCACTCAGACCAATTTATATATTGAAAGATGTAAGGCATTTATAAAATAAAAAATGTTATTGTTCTCCATCTCACTCAGACCTAAATATCTTCTTTTTATAGACAAGGTTTGGCTGTTACCTTTGGGACAAAAACAAACGGATCACAGTTTACGAAACACGGGGTATAAATATAAAAAAACTATCCATTTTAATAATAAATAAGCATCTATTGTGTGCTTCTATGTTTCGAATCGAAAACGATACATGAGATGATTATTCGGAGTTTAAAAAAAAACTTGGCTCAGCGAGGTCGTGATACAAGAACAATGGAAAAATTTTCAAATGTTTCAATTTCTAGTCGAGCACACCGAGACCGTTTTGTATTAAGCTGAAAACGGTTCCCGAAAAGTACCCTTTAACTGCTAACGTTTAGATTACCCCAGTTAGAAATGTATTAAGGCATGAATGAAACTCTGTTTTGTAATCCTCGCTTGCGACAAACACAAAGGAATGCTCAGCATTTCAGTGGATTATATTAAAGTATTCTACGTTCAGTCTTAAAGAGAAAATACGAGCGGTTTAGATTATCCTGGCTTTAAAATGCTTATACTAAAGTCCTTTGTGTTCAAGAAAATTTTTAATGGCTTTTGTTCCCCCGTAAGCAAAAGTTGATTCAGTGTCTCGGTATTCTCAATATATTAATTAATTTTTATAAGGAACTCTGAATCTTTGTACGCATTAATGTTAAATTCGTGTTTTAAATAAGTTCACAGCCAGAGTTACCGATAAAAAAATATACAAACAAATCCGACAGACAAAACTCGAAGAAATATTGCTTGCAATTTGCTTAAGTATCTCGAACAAAGAGAAATTAAGGCTCATTCATGAGGGTGTTCCGTTGGCGTATTGGGTAAGCGAGACTGTCTGATTGACAAGAGCTTGCGGGTCTAAGTCACGATTTAGGCAATGCTGTAAAATGAGATCAACAAATGCAGGGCTGCCCAGAGACTTTGCGAGGCCTGGGGCAAACTTCTATTGGGGGCCCCAAGAAAAATAAAAAATTTAAAGAGACGAAAACATACATTCAAATTAAGTTACTCATACTTAAAAATTTTATTACATGAATGATTAACATAATTATTATATTTCATTGCACTGCTCTCTTGTTATATTCTCCAATAAATATGACATCTTCCATCCACAAAGCTTTTTTGCTACCTATTTTAGTAGTTAGTACTGTATTCAATTTATTAGAGAATGCAATTTTATAACAGTTAGGACTAAACAGTTATATTTTTCATTAAAACTAAATCACGTATTTTTCAGAACACTATTTTAGAATAAGAGAAATCTAATTAATCGAATAATTTTTCTAATATTTTTGGGGTCCCTTTTTTCAGGAGATTATTTTGAATTTTGAAGTACGGTACAAGTTTCAGAATTTTTCTTTTGGATGAAATCTAATAAATTATTTTTTAAAAATTTTTGGGGGCCCCTCTGGCAGTTAGAGGTCTGGGGCAAAGTGACCCAGTTGCACCCCTCTCTGGGCAGCCCTGAACAAATGTGAAGTAGTATGGCAAAAAAAATACTAAGTTCTATTCAAAAACGTTTTTCCTGTGGATGCTGTATTATAAATAAACTAGCTGAAAACCAGTACTTCGCTACGGAGTAGATTCAAATTAAATACAACGGTCATTGTATGCAATTAATGCCAAAAATGTGTATATATATATATATATATATATATATATATATATATATATATATATATATATATATACATATATTTATTTATTTGTAATAAATACAACGATCAATGTATGCAATTGACGTAAAAAAATGAAAAAAATATATTTATAAGAAAGTCGCAACGGATATTTGTATAGACTAAATAATGTAGAAGAAAATATTCAAATTAAATCTAATAGAACATACTAAAGAATATAGTACAGTTTGAAGAACATTTCTTTTACTGTATGTTAATATTTTTTGGATAATGTTCAATCGTCTGCCACATTAGCAAGAAAAGAAAAATTTTTTTCGTCTATTTCGTTGATATGCACGTGACGCAAAATTAAAAGAAAAGAAACCACGTGATCAGCATTTGATAAATTAAATGTAAAATTTAATCTTTAAAAATTTATCAAAAATCAGATAATGGAGGTAAAGATTCGAAAAAGATTTCATTTTAAAGAAATTTTTATGATCTTTCTCGTGATACAAATTTTATAACCCTCGGATTATTATTTTAAATGCAAACTTTAAAGAATGTTACAAAAACAGCTTAAAATTTAATTTTAAAATATAAAATAGGAATTTTTCAAAAATCTCTTTTAGTGCACCCCTACACTATAAGAAGAATCGCCATGCAAAATTTCAGCCCATTATGTCCATCGGTTTGGTCTATGCGTTGTATGTTAGTCATTCAGTTACGGAACTGTTGTATATATATATATAGATTATACATTTATCCAGCTTAATATTAATGTTTCTGTCTCAGATAGAATGTTTAGCGTGTACCTGAAACTTTACATCATTCCGAAACGCGTTATATTACTCTCTCTAGACGAGTTTTAAAATTTTATTTATCATTTTTTATTTCTCTCACAAGCCTGTTCTGTAATGCATGTTTCTGTAATACTTGCAATAAAACCGAATTATTAGCCATAATCCTAGTTTCAACATACATTCTGTAATACTAAAAGCGATGTTATCAGAATCTTTTGTTGTCATTTTTACCAAAAGGCACTGCTTAACGACTGTCTGCCAAGACACCAAAACTAAGAACTAAAAGCAGCATTTACTTTCATTAACCATGCTCTGATACAAAATAAATTAGTGGTCTCTTTATGTCAATATTTTATATTATTTCAAACTTTCTTTGATTTTTAACGAGAATTGTTAGTTAATTCAATTAATCATGCTCTGATAAGAATAACTTCGTGGAATATCCATGTCAGTATTTTAGTTTGTTTTAAACTTTCATTAATTTTAACGAGAACAGTTAATTAGTTTAAACTTTCTTTCGGTTAATTGAAAAGACGCTATCTTTAATAATTATGTGAAATCATACAATAACAGTTTTTTCTTTAATTACCAACTTAAATATTTTATTTTAATTTCTTTTAAATAGGACATTTCTAGACCTTATTTCAACAGAATGTTTCCATTCCCTCAAAAGATCCGATACGAAATTTTATTGCGAAAATGACACAGAAAAATTTTCAAATTCTTACCAGAACCTATTCTGGACTTTTTATCCTTTGAGAGAACTTACCTAAAAATAAAAAAAATATATATATTATTACAAAAAGGAAGAATATGGTGAAAGATTTCTGAAAAATTAAACTGTTAAACAAAATTGGACACAAAAGTTTGGAGTAATTTTCAACTAGGTCAAAAAATTTAAAGTACTCTTTAGGAACTATAGTTTTTAGTCGCAAATTATCCATCATTTCATGTGAACCTTTACATATCTCTCTCGTTGTTAATTACTTTCACACGGGTATTTCAAGAAGCATTTAAATTTCGTCAACTTGATCTCTAAACGGATGTAATATAAATACTAGTCTTATTAGGAATTAAATAGCTGTTATTATTTATTTTGAAACATTTTTACTTCGCTTAGAGCTTCGAATTATATTAAAATTATTTGAATAAAGATAATAATATTTTTAAGGGCAAAAGTATGAGAAAAATGTAGGACTCGTTTACAAAAAATCCAAAACCGCATTTTCTGGATATTATAAATGCAGTTTAAGTTATAATGTATGTAACCCTGTCCATTCAAGTAATACGACCTAAAAAACTATCTCTTACCATTTTAAAACAGATATATAAAATAACTTGAAATAAATTAAATTCAAATGGACTTCAATCTTATAATACTATACCTAATAATTTATTTTTTTTGTAAATTTTATTAACATTGTCTGTGTTACATTAAAAATTATAAACTTTTATTTTCCCACGTATATTGCATATAAATCATTATCAAAATTTTGGAAAATACATTTTCTTTATGATAAGATTCTTTTGATTTTGTTCTCCAACCTTTTATTAAACTTGGTAAAACTGCAATTAAAAAGATGAAAGGAAACTGGGTTTCCCCTTCCAAAAACAGACAAAATGAGATTTTGCTCATTTATATATATATATATATATATATATATATATATATATATATATATATATATATATATATATATATATATATATATATAAATATATATAAATTTTATAACCCTTAAATTATTATTTTAAATGTAAACTTAAAAAAAGTTACAAAAACAGCTTAAAAATTTAATTTTATATATATATATATATATAAACAAATATATATATATATATATATATATATATATATATATATATATATATATATATATACATGTGTGTGTGTGTATACATACAAACATACATACATACATATATACATACTTTTATACATACATATATATATATATATATATATATATATATATATATATATATATATATATATATATATACTAGCTGAAAACCCGCACTTCGCTACGGAGTACATTCAAATTAAATACAACGGTCAATTTATGCAATTTATGCCAAAAAAAAAATAAATATATATATTTATAATAAATGCGACGATCTATGTATACAATTGATGTAAATATATATATATATATATATATATATATATATATATATATATATATATATATATATATATATATATATATATATATATATATTTATTTATAAAAAAATCGTAAGAGATATTTATTTTTTTTGGATAATATCCAATCGTCTGCTGCATTAGAAAAAAAATTTTTTTTTGTCTATTTAGTTGTTATGCACGAGACGATAAATTTATTTAAAGTACCGGAAAAAGTAATCACGTGATCAGCATTTAATAAATTAAATTCTAAAAATTAATCTTTAAAAATTCACCCAAAATCAGAAAATCGAGGTAAAGATTCGAAAAAGATTTCATTTTAAAGGACTTTTTATGATCTTTCTCGTGATATAAATTTTATAACCCTTTTAAAAATTTTTTTTTAAATCTTTCTTAGTGCACCCCTACACCATAAGAAGAATCGCCATGCAAAATTTCAGCCCTTTAGGTCCAGCGGTTTGGTCTGTGTGCTGTATGTCAGGAGTCAGTGAGTCAGTTAGTTACGGAACTGTTATATAAAAATATATATATCAGCTTTCATGAACATTTATTTCATACGAATTTTGCTTTGTCATAAAAAGGAAAAAAATGGAATTTTTTCCACCATGTAGAAGTCTTTATGTAATCACATTGAATAAGATAATAGTTTCCTAAGGCCTAATCTTAAAAAAAAGCATATTTTCGTATTTTTTTTGGCATTTTTCCATTTAAAGAACAATTGTTAGATTTCAAACTGATGGGAAAAAAAAGTATTTTAGAGTTCCGTTTGTTTGCCTTTTCCTTTTATATTTAATTTATTTTCTAAGAAAAAAAATCCCTCTTCGACCATGAAAAACAGTTTTGAAATTACTGTTGTACGATTTGCAATTAGCTTCAATGCTCTCCAGGATGTGCGCTGAAGACAATGCATTAGGTTCCAAGACCTTATATCTATCTTCTAAAGAGCGAAAAGAATGGACAGTTTGATTTTTCTTTAGCGGGAAAAAGCAATTTTGTAAACGTTCTAGACATATGCTTTATATTCAAGTGACACTTTTCGTCAAGGTCTATCAAGTACTTTCGGTAACATAATTATTTGAAACACAGCCGTGAAAAAAATTGAGCATTTGATTCTCGCATCTGTATTCTTTGTACGCGGTGGTGCAAGTCGAGGATAAAAACAATGTTCCCAACTGGAACATTTTGAAACTGAAAATTTGCAATTAAATTCTTTGCACGCTCGGAAAAAAAAATTACTGATGGTTTCATTTTTTATTCTCATATTCTTTAAGCATTCGAAAGATTTCTTAACATATGGGTTTCAAAAACTTATGATTCATGCGAATAATAAAATAATTATTTCTTAATATCTCTGTAATAATATATATAATTATATAATTTTCCATTTAAAAACATATTGAAAAAATCTGAAAAATTTCCATGTATTAAATTTTTTCAATGCGAGCGAATAACAAGTAAAACACCTTTTTTCATTTCATTCGACTTTTTCTTCTTTTTAGGATAAATCTTACCTACAGTGTGTCATCGTAGTGTAATACAGAGGTGCGCAAACTATAGGTCACGACCCACAAGGGTAGTCGCGAAAAAAATTGGAGTGGTCACAGATGGTCTGAAGTAAATTTATATCATATTGAATTAAATAATTCAATATGATATAAATTTACTTCAGAGCATCAGGGGTTATATATATATATATATAATATATATATACAAAAATTTACAGAAATACAAAAGATTTCTTTTTATTTTCTTCAACATTTCTTCTGTATGTTATGCATGTTTAAATCAGAAATGTTACTCTATGCTCATTATAATAATATAAATTTTCCATTTACTTTGATTTTGCACATACACGCATCTATAACCAAAAGTAGAGAGTTTCTGAAGGGCAATGTGCAGGTATATTTGATCCTTTTGTTGGAGAAAGAACGATAAATAGAATATATATATATATATATATATAACCCCCTTAATGGCCGTTCTTACAAAGGGGTTAGGAAATTTCCCGTTCTAAAGTAATATCGCCGCCGTCCACACCCGAAGGTTATACGGCCCTTCAATAATAAAACTAATCATGCCGACGGCAATCCAACCCAACCGGGTCCCGAAGTTTTTCTTTTTGTAATTCGTTTACCTGTCTTTTTTTTTGAAATCTGAGGGGCTATCCACCTTCCCCTTGTAGGGGGAAGTGTATATTCAGAAGTTCCTGCATAATATTCTTGATGTACTTTCTACAATAATAATCCGTAAATAATTTACTAGGGGCCCAATTTTCCCGTTCTAAAGAGAGAATCGGAAAAATGGGCTCCGTAAGCTAAAGGTTAAATTTTCTATAATTACATACTTTAAATGTTTTAATTTTTTTTCTCGTGTTTAAAAATATATGATACTATTAAATTATGTGTCAAACAGTCTTAGAATAAAAATTCTATCCCAAAATTTACAGTTCATTGATTTTTAAAATAGTTTGTGAAAATTTGCATATTACTTTTTTCTATTTTTTGGGTTAACATTTTCCTATTTTTTAACAAAATCTTCCTACTACCAAAATTTTTTCATTTGGTGGAGTACTTTTTTATTTAAAGTTTTAATGTGGGGTCGCGGTCGAAGAAAGTTTGCACACACTAGTGTAATGTACGGGAACCAGCCATGTGGTCATCTAGAAAAATTTAATAACTCTGTTCCGTAAAGTCAGTCAAAATGGCTAAGCACATTTCCCTCATGTTGATCAACGGAAGCTATAATATTTCGTTTCTTTGTATTGGAAAGGTTAGTTATCCAAGTACGGCCTTGAGTATCTATCAGCCGTGAACCGAAAGACTAGATACTAAATCGATCTCAGGAAAGAGGAAATTATCAGTTGTTCATCTGAGCTCAATTACCTAAATTCCTGACGTGTTATTGACGAAACTAAAGAGAAACCGAAAGAATTCACAGCACAGATAATGTTCCCAAAATAAATGTTTTAGTTATCAAGCTATAGGTTTCCTATCAGAGATCGTCCGCGTTTAACTTGCATGCTCCACAAAACATCGGAGGTGACGCAAGAGGATCGTCTCCAAGGTCTTCCTTCTCCGCAAGACAGGAGGAGAAAGTGTGTCAGCCTCTCTCCCTTAGTAGGGTACTGGATCATCTTCGATGGGTTGCCTCACCGATCCTATCAGTAAACAAGGAAAAGAGAGAGACCGAAAGTGTTTCGGCTGCACCCACAATGCACATTTTGGGCCTGGGGCCATTCACGGGAATACCTACAGCACCCGAGAGCCAGAATAGCAAACAACGCTGGAAAAACCGAGCCATACTGTCATAGCTTAACTTAATATTGAAGGTCAAAGCAACTTCCATCTGAGTCTAACGTTGTTTGAGGATAGCTTATGTTATCTTAACTATCGCGAGTACTACTCTCTTAGCTGGAAGCCTAATAACTAAGCCTTGATTATTTCAGTAGTCTTGGTGTTCACTAGTAATACCTTATTTTAAACAGGAAATCCAACGTAAATAAAGCAAAAATATCAGTAAGGTGCAATTTTGCACTGCCACTAAGTTCTTTGCACTGATGAAGAAGCTCCTTTGCAGCTTCGAAACGGCCGTATGCAAAATTGCACCTTACTGCTATTTGTGCTTTATTTACGTTGGATTTCCAGTTCATTCCTCGAGCACAAAGTCTTTTTTTTTTTGAAATACCGTATTTACCCATGTATAGGCCGCACTTTTATTCCATAAAATGGGTCGTTAAAAATGGGGGGCGGCTTATACACGGAATTTTAAAATTAAATACAGTAAACATCCTTTAGTTTAGAACACTTTGCTAACATAAAGCATTAGTATCTATATACCTTTCAACCTATTGCATTCAGACCTGATTAAAATAGTTTTATGTACCAATTCATCAAAATTTGACACTTTATCACCGTCACTGTCACTGCCGCTGTCAGATGATGTCTTCATGCGAAATAATTCCTAAGTGTACTAATCTATATACATAAAACAGTTCCGTAACTGACTGACTCACTGACTGACATACAACGCACAGACCAAACCGCTGGACCTAAAGGGCTGAAATTTTGCATGGCGATTCTTCTTATAGTGTAGAAGTACACTAAGAAAGATTTTTGAAAAATTCTTCTTAGATTTTTTAAAATTAAATTTTTAAGCTGTTTTAGTAACTTTTTTTAAGTTTGCATTTAAAATAAGATTTTGAGGGTTACGAAATTCATATCGAAAGATCGAAAGATCGAAAAAATTCCTTTAAAATGAAATCTTTTTCGAATCTTTACCTACATTTTCTGATTTTTGGTGAATTTTTAGATATTAATTTTAGAACTTAATTTATTAAATGCTGATCACGTGATTTCTTTTTCTGGCACTTTAAATAAATTTATCGTCATGTCCATAACAATGAAATAGACAAAAAATATTTTTTCCCTTGCTAATGCGGCAGACGATTGGACATTATCCAAAAAAATATTAAAATACAGTAAAGGATATGTTCCTGAAACTGTACTATATTAACTGTACTATATTTTTAGTATGTCATATTAGATTTCATTTGATTATTTTCTTCTACATTATTTTGTCTAAAAAAATATCTCTCACGATTTTATTTATAAATATATATTTTTTGTTTTTTTTACATCAGTTGTATACATTGATCGTCGTATTTATTATACATATATATATATATATATATATATATATATATATATATATATATATATATATATATATATATATATATATATATATATATATATATATATATATATATATATATATATATGTATTTATTTTTTGGCATTAATTGCATACATTGACCGTTGTATTTTATTTGAATGTAGCGAAGTGCGGGTTTTCAGCTAGTATATATATATATATATATATATATATATATATATATAATCATCGTTTTTTACACTGTAGTTCCATCACTGTCAGCTAAGGCTGTACCTGATATTGTTAGGTGAGCATTGAATTCTAAAGAATGTACGATAATTGCTACATTTCGCAGAACGATGCTACTTTGAGTCTACAACAGAATTTAGAAAAAAAATAGTTTTATGTATTCCTCAAATGTTGTCTCAAAATTCAGGTGCGGCTTATGCACGCACGCAGCCTATGCACAAGTAAATACGGTACTTAAAATATAAATAAATGTATATATGTGTGAATAAATTGTACTTCATGAGTCAAAATTAGCGGAAATCATTATATCAAAATAGCGTCAAAATTAGCTGAATATTGATGGCATTCCATTTCGAATTCCAGCGCATGAATTTTCACGTTGCAATAGCAGCAGGAAGTGTGTACTAAATTTTCCACGGTTATCATATTTTAAAAGACAGATACAGCATATTTCCTTAAAATGTTTTCTACGGAAAGAGTTTTTCCCGCGAGGCTCGCCTCATGCACTGTTTCAATCAAATGCTCACTTCCTCTTGTTTTGTACTTACAAAAAGTGCTAAATTTGTGAAGTAAAAAAGGACAACTGTTGAGTTTAACGTGTTCAGATTTCGTTACGATTTCCTCTCCCTGCGTTAAATAGTTGTAGAAGTGGAATGGTATAATTCCACGCGGTGTGTGGCCAAGAACAAATCTATTGTAAAGGCTGCAGAGGCAGGGGTAAATAGGGGCCTGTACACCAGGAGGAAATAGATGAATAGCTGTCGGTGTGGCCATTTATAGGGATCAAAAGTTTATAAATATTACAAGGTAGATGGTCGTTATTTTATGGCCCACAGTAAAACCTTCAGATGATAAGGGTCAAAGTGGTATTGCAAATGAAAATTATGGTGGGGAGGTACTTCGTAGACTATGGACAGGGGCAGTATAATAAGGAACCAATTGGGGTATGAACTACTGAGAGAAATACAGCCCACTGCCAAATGAAAAAAAAGGGGCGAGCCAGAATGCGCCCCCCCCCGTAAACAGACAACAGCCACTCCAAGTAAGAAAGAAAAAGGAGAGAAGGTCCAGATTTTGCTCCGACTTTTTTTCCTAGCGTTCAGACCATATTGAGTCTCGACTGCCTCGGAGTAGTGCCGGTAACCCGCCAAGATGATCCGGTATATGACGTGATTTGGGCCCTGTCGGCCGATGCCACCTTTCATAGCTGGATTCTTGAGCAGTAGTAAGTGCCTCCCCATAGACTCTAAATTATTACTTTGACCATTTAGTTTGCCTCTGCTTCTGATTTCTGGTATTTAAAATGATAATATGAACGGGAATATTGTTCTATTAGCAATTGCACTTTAAATGAATTTTGTGATTTATTAAATAAATGTATGATAAAGGTCAATTCTCTGTCTTCCTTGCTTGCCCCAACACACGCATGCATCCATTGTTTTAAGTTTATTTAATAACCTATCATAGTCGTATACAAAATTATTTTTTTCGTAAATATAGAACATAAAATAAGCTTGCAACTTTCGCTGGATATAAAGCAGGAAGTGTACGTAAGAAGCTAAACCTTAACAATTCGTCCCTCCCAAGAAAATTAGTTGCCAATTGTACACAGATTCCCCTCCTTTGTTACATTTGATCAGCTAATATCAATGAAACAATCTTTGTTTTAGAGACTGGATATTTCAATTTAATATATGGAGCATGGTTCCTAAATACTTTCACCCTTCTTACACGGTGAAAATGGAAGATATACATTTTTAAAAACTCTATAAATAGACAAATAAAGATACGAGGTTGAAAAAGTATGAATATTCAGTTCAAATACTTTCATAAAAATGGCCTAATTATCTCTCAGCACAAAGCTTTGGAGTGCAAAAAACATTTAATTTTTTTAAAATTATTTTCCCAAGAAATCTAAATTTTATTGTAGTAATGAGATCCCCATACGGCTCACTGCTGCTTGAATACACTCTACCGACTAAGATCAAACAGGGTCTTTCACAAGAAAGATTTTGATCTCTGCTTTAGAGACCTCTCTCGCGCATCATTACCATGGCCATTATTCTCTAAGCGCTCAATTAAACGGTCCATACGTGTGTCACAACCGTAATGGGCAAGCAAAACAATTCAATTCACCTATCAGTCCATCATCCACGTGTTTTCTCGTACAAAGGGATGCCCCGGCAGGTGGTCGGCAGTCGATTCCTCGGCCACAATCATACAGCTATCTTTCCGTCCGTTATTGAAAATCTAACCCGGTAACCTACTTGCGGAGCGCCTCACCCTGCGAATCTGTAGCAATCGAAAGCGAACTTGCGAAACCGTCCAGCGGGACAGGCCTCTTCCGCGATATATGGTAATGGAGCACTTTCCGTCTGGAAAGACATGGGTGGGGACGGGGAGGCACGCATAAATTGATGTTATTTTCTCTGGATTGTTCTACTCTCTGGGTTAGGAGGTGGTATTTGGCTTGTATGTAGTGGCGAAATTACGATCGATGGGGTTGGTGAATGGAGGTATAACAATCTTAAAGTGTGGTGTTAAATGATTTGTAAGAGATATAGTCATTTGCACTTGGTGCAAAGTTCTACGTCAGTGATTCCCAACAGGTGGGCCTCGACACTTTGGAGTGCCACTAGATTTTTTTTTGTGGAGGGGGGGGGGGGAGGGAGAGGAGGGGATAAACAAAAATATTAGTAGGACCCACTTAAAAAAGTTATTAAGTTGAATTAATTTCCCTCATGCCCGACAGATTATGATGTATCTATGGTGCCCGGTATAAACGGCTTCAGTCAAAAAAAGGGATTTTTAGATATTTGTTAGTACTGATTTAAAAAAAAAAACTTTGACTTGTATAAAAGGGGTAAGGTTTGGTGCACACGAGCGATCCGGTGTCGTTGCGGCACCGCAGTTGCGATCAGGAGTACAATAGAGTTGAGCTAACCGACGACGCCTACGTCCGTGTGAGTTGGTTAGTTCAACTCTATGTACTCCTGATCCCCGAGAATATCTTGCTCAAGTATAGATTGTTAAGGTCAAAATTGTACGAGGACCCCCGGTAATGGCTACGCGGACTCCCAGGGGTCTGCGGACCACAGTTTAAGAATCTATGTCCTATTCCAATGTTTGTTACTTACATCTTTCAATAAATGAATAAAATCAGAAAATGGAGTAAGTATTTATTTGAACATAATTTTAACATATTCCTGAAATATATTCCAATTTAATTTAATATTTTTAAAAAATTTGGAAATCTAAATTCTAGCAAGGTGCCCCAAGTTTGTACTTTCATTCCCAAGGTTGACGCAAACATAAAATGTTTGGGAATCCCTGTTCTACCCAATAAACACTTGTCATTACACTGTCAACCTAGAAACTGATTCTGATTGCACTAGTGGACTTGTTAAAGCTGAGTTATATGCTGGAGTGACAGGAATTTGCTTCCAATTGTAAGATTTTACGCATGGGAAGACATCGGGGTAAGGGAGGGGGGGGGGAGATGAACGCACCGTTGTCTTTTCAAAACATTACATATGATTCGAATTTTCATTCAACATGATGACAGTAGTTGAAGAAAATATACTTGCTAACAGACGGATGGGGAGACTCACACAACACTTGTAGAACTGAACTGTGATAAAAAGCTCAAATGAGCCTGTTAAGTACAGACCTATTCACCGGAGGATAACATTATATAGTAAATATGCAAAATCATAAGTGTTGTTGATTTTCGCCACCAGGGGGAGTGAACTGTCGCACAAGCCCTTGGCGAGTTGATGTACTGTATACCTTGGCGAGTTGATGTACTGTATGTGTGTGACTGGTGGCTCAAGTTAAGTCCCTATCTTGCTATTTTTAGCTTTCCCCCGTGGAACTCTACAATCATCTCACTACGAATTTGTATGACCCTGCATAAGGCCTTTTTTCTTTCATTTGTAATAGCAAACTTTTCATCTTGTTTGCTGAGGGCCATTTTTCGTATCTTAATATTTAATTTTAATTTTATCTTTTTAATTTTAATTTCAATTCTATCTTTTACTCGTAATCTTTTACCTTGATAACATAAACTGTTAATTTAATTTTTCTTTCTGAAATTTTTCTCCTCGTTCTTAAAATTAATTAATTTTTTTACTTAATGTAACTCTTCTCTTTATACTTAATGTACCATTATAACTTAATTTACTAAGCACATGTACCTTGAAATGAATATCTTGCGACAGGAGATAAAGTCTTCAAGACCCAGGTAACCCACTTCCAAACAAGCAACTCGTCTGCTCGGCTCAAGTGTAAGATTGTGAATAAAATGTGATGCTATACTAGCATTGGTCCGTCGTTTTTAATGCGTTATACTATCTAATTAATCTACAGAGCCCTTTGAAAAGTTTCAGGGCTTTTAAAGAAGAAAAAAATTACAGATTCAGCATTAACCCCAAAATTTGGTAATTTCTGAAAGAGAGAAGATGAAAAAGAAAATGAAATATTGTGAAAATAAACTTTTACAAACTGTAGCCACAATCGTGAATGTTCTATAATAGTAGGGTATCATTTTTCCTGTTCCTGCTTTGCAATTACTTAAATGGGAGATATTGTTTTGTATAAGACTACAGGGTAGCAACCGAGGGTTATTTTTTAGTAAACTATATTAGATTGCATGTGTTAAAAGCAACATTGCGGTTGTGCAAGTGTTTCAGTATAGGTAGCAGTTAGGATTAATTTTGTATTAGCGCAGTTTATGCTAGAACGGAAACTAAATATGCCCCTAATAAAAAAATATTATTTTAAGCTTTTTAGGGGCAAAATCTTGAGACAAGGAACAAAGAGAACATAATCTAAGAAAAAAGGAAATAAATAGTAATTTGTATGTAGTATATATATGTATATGTATGTATGATGGGAGCGGTGGCCCAGTTGGCAAGATCAGCGGGCCAGCGATCTGAACGTCCGTGGTTCGATGCTCGTTGCTGCACATTCACCACCGTGTTCACTAATGATGGCCGGGGCACGTAAAATGGTCGTGGCTGCAATGTTCCCCAAGTTTTCAAATTTACATCTGGGGTGCCGGGTCAAGTGTTTCTTTCTCGTCACTTGACTTGGTTCAAAATTACGGGACCAGTCATTTAGCCAAGTCGGACTCCGACCCTTGTGGTGCTAATTCAAAACAGGAGCCGCCCCTTTCAGCCCAATAGCGTATTAGGACCTGGTGAATGGAACTTCCAACCAGGGGGCATTAGCAACAATAATGTATGTATGTATGCTTATTAATATGAGATAGAAACACAGTAAGAGGGTAAGAGAAGATTGTTATAAAAATTGGCGAAGAAGCAACCGATAAAACATAACGCTGAGCAAAATAACATCATGTGATCAGGATTCACGAAACTCTTTCTTGAGGAAAGGATTCATTTGATACGTTTCATCCATTACAAGATGCAATTTATAATCTTTCTTACCCCCCCCCTCTCTTATCGGATTGTCATAAAAAATTTAAAGGATGAGACATTTTATACACATCTTTTTATTATTGTAAAGAAATTTCATCAAAGCAATAGATATTGTCTATTTCACATCAAAATAATAGTTTTCAAGTAGAAGCAGTGTGATTCGAATGTTCACGATTATTATGATACAAAGAAAAATGTTTTTAATAATTTTAGTTTATTGTAACTTTTAATTTTGATGCCAGTTTTGAAAACTGCATATGTTTCATCGCTATCGAGAAAAATACTCTTAAATTAAGCAATTTAAATTGTGTTCGCAGAATTATGTCACATGAACTGATTTGTAAATCTGTGTAGATAAAAAATTCTATAGTTTTTATAGCACAGACTTTCGTTTAAGTGACCTGTATAACAGACATACAATGTACACGAGCCATGCTTCTGCTGCTGAACCTACATCAATTCTTATCGTTTACAATTTCTTTCAGTCAATCTTTTGTTCAGCAAATATGATGCAGATGTTATCATTTCAGCGCTATATTATAATCACATACTTTAAACACACATTCAAAATATTTCTCGACAGAAAAAATACTCTTGTGTAATTAAAACACGTCTAAAAAGGCGGCACACCTCTCAAATCATGAACACGAGAAACGAGGAAAAATTAGGCGAGCCAAAAAAATCGCGAGTCCTTTCACTTGCGCAATTAGCCTAAATGCTTTGTTTCTCAGTCTGGGAAATATCACGTGATCCGTTACGTGGCCATTAAAAAATGGATGACAATTTTTTTGTGGACCCAAACTTTCTTTTTCACCCTGCAGAACAATTAATTTATAAAAGAATTAAAAAGGTTGCCTGTCCTCGGACAATGGATTTTGCAGTTTTTACAAATAAAATTTTGGCAGCACAATGCAATGTCTCAGGTGTCAACAAACTAAGGATTGTTACATAGTAAGTCCTCGAAAATAACTCTCCTGGCACCACCAGAGGCTTTTTATTTGGTAGAGTATCGCCTCAAAGGTTAAAGGACTAGGTTTTAATCCCGGCCTTAGCAGACTATACTTATACAAGCGTGCGACCTTTTGAAAAAATAACAGTAGAAGCGTACGGCAAATATTTTTGTTATAAAAAAAACTCAAAATTGTTGGATGATTAAATGAGAAGTTAATAAATATGTTCAGGCTAGTATCCCGTGTCATTGGACCTTTAAAAAATTGGGATATATATATGAATGAAGTCATTGCAAATAGCGATTTCTCACATCACCAGAAGAGATCAGCTAGTAAAAATCCGGCCTCGGAGTTTAGAGACCCGGGTTCTAACACTGGTCGTATATAAAGTCGTTTTAAGGCATGCATCATGATTTTCGTTTTTTTCACTTTATTACCTCAAATTAATTCAGGTTACTTTATAGTCTCAAAGGCTTTGCTTGACTGTAGTTTTCTTTAGAATGTGAAATTTTGCAATAAATTATGAAAAAGTGCCCTTTATCGAAATTTTTCTTTTTAAGGTCAAAACAATAAACCTCGTCATGACGAGAGTATTTACTTTATCTTAGATCTTTTGAAATCATTCTTTCTAGCATTCTTCATCAGGTCTATAGCCAAAATAAAGTAATTTCACGCTTTGCTTTATCTTTCCCTAACGCGAGTCAATTAAGATGTAAAATTATACAAACGGTAGATTTTTCGTAAACTTTCCGAAATAAGAATTTTTTTTTTTTTTTTTTTTTTTTGGGGGGGGGGGGTTCCAACGCGGTAGCCATATATCTTGACTACATTTACCCACCCACACCGCGATTTGTGTTGGCTTCTTTATAATGGAAGCACCATGTAGGTGTGTCAACATCGCTGCGTATGAGGGGGCAAGAACATCCATGCTTTAGTCAAGATTCTAACCTGAGACTACTGCATAGAAGTTCGCGACACTAACCACTATTCGACGTGGGTGGTGGAACTAAGTGCTATAGTCAAATATTTTCCCACAACCTATAGGCTCTACCACACATAAATGTGTTTACACTTTGCCCTTACTTAATTTCAAAGTCTTTTTTAGTTTTCAGCCTCAGAATTAATTTTAAAGTTCATATTCTTTACAAAAATGCTCACGGTACTGATCTAGTTTAAAGTTTAAATTACGAAACCGTGTTCAGTTATGGTAAATTGCTTACGACCTTTCTCGAGATAATTGATCATTACTCCTTTATGTAAAACAAAAATTTACTTTTCGACTTTGATGTAGGTTAATTTCGAGTTTACCATTTACTATTTTGCACTCTTTGCACTCTATTAATCAGAAAAAATATATGTATACAGAGCTTGTATTTTTTCATAACTTTAATACTTCTTCAATCCAGCTATTACCATTTAAATTATAGCAGTTTATCTTCATAAAAATATCATAAATATTAAAACTATTTTCATTTCATTACTCTAAATACTTTACGAGAATATTAAACAAAAGAACTCTGTTTTTGAGGTATGATTCCTCAAATAATAAAAGTTGTGAATAAATAAGTTAATGAAGCTGTTTTTTTCATAGTACCATATACATCATGGTGAAGTAGTTAAAACTGCTAGAGGCGAAGATATATTGCGAAAACTGCCGTTTGCTACCGAAAATCATGTTTGTGTATTTTTACACCTAATTTCTTTCTTTATTAGTATGGAAAATTGTTTCAAATAAGAATTATCATGGATATATTTAAAAATATGCCGCAAAATAATGTTTAATTCAAACTATCAGGTTTCTATGATAATACTTCTTATTCATAATACCCGAAAAACATGACAAATACCCATTTGTCCAATCCCGACTATCTCAAAAAAAAAATAATAATTTAAAAAAAATGAGAGAATCCAAACGTTATGTTAAAAGACTCAGTTCCGAAATAATGGATGGGTAAATTAAATTATTACATCTAAATATAAAATATATTAATTTGCGCATATGTATATACCTGGTTGTCAACTGATGTTTATTCTGTATCTCACGTTGTTAAAATGTGTTTGTTCTTACATGTCTGTTTGAGCGGATCGTTTCATATGTATATGGATAATTTTATTTGTACTAAATTATGTATAATTACTGCAGAATGTTAAAATTAGAGAAATAAAGGCTCTATGAGGCTTTTTTGTTGAAAATACATCCGCAAATAAGTTAAACTTGAGTCATACGTCTCCTACTGTAAAAAGAAGAAAAGATATCGTTTACAATTTTTTAGTGCGTGTGTCTACTGTAGTCAATGAAAAGTTTATCATTTTATCAAATTACAAAACTGTCATTAAAAAGTGTAGCGATTATAAATATTAGATCAAATGTCACGAGTGTCAGGGCTTTTCTTCGGAGAAAAAAGTGTTTAAAGAATGAATAATTATTAGAAAGGCAAGCTGGTATGTTTTGAATCTCTTAGGATCAAGAGATTTCATGATAACAGTACTCTTTCATGCAAGGTTTCCCCACTTGCAAAACTTGTCTTCATTTGTCGTATACGGATAAAATAAAAAGGAATGGCAAGCCTGAGAAATTCAAATTTACAAGGTGAAACTGAAGAGAACTTAAAAATTAGGCTGCTGAAAATCGTTCATCAAATAAATTTGTACTGATAATTAAAAAATAAATTGCTAGTTTGCGTTTTCTCACCAGGGTAACAGGGTACTTAAACAATCGATTGATATGACCTATACTTGTTAACGTGAGAAACATTCTAAGGCTATCTGATTGTCTATTAAGTGTTTTTCTGTCAAGTATGATAGGTGTTTGACACATCGAGACACGCAACGGATTTAAATAAGCGTTTCGTGCAGCTTAACTTTTAATGGTGAGACTGTGATCGGAATTTGACTAGCACTTTTTTTTTGCAATTAAAACATAACGGGGATAGTGGTTCAACTTGAAATTCTCACGTGATCGAAGTAAAAGCAAACTCGATCCGATTAATATGTAAATTGCTTTCTCGCCTCGGGAGCTGATTTCTCCCATAATAATAATAACTGGCAAGGACGACCTACATCGGAGGTAAAAGACTGCTGGTGACTTCGGTATCACTTTTTCGAAAGGGTTAGTTTTCTTTTTCGAATCACGCTGTATTTTAAGTGATACAAAAATACCTATAGTTTATATTCAAGGATATTGTTTTTCTCCCGTGCAAAGAAAATTTTGTTCCAAAAAAATGAGATTATGAGTCGCTGAGCACTTGTATTTCAGCGTATATCATATTTTCAAACGTTTGAGGAATTTTCAGTGAAGCATTTTCTTAAAAGATGCACGAATGAAAAAAAGGCTTCTACGTTCTTCACTGGAAGTAATTGGAATTTATTTCCATTTTTTTTGTTTAATGGGGTCTAAAATTCAGAATTTATTAAATTTCTCTTCTTTCTCATATCTGTTTTCTTTTCACACTTTAACTCATTTGTCTCTCTTCTAAAAAAAAGTAACTCCCGCTACAGCAGCAGCAGCAGCGGCCGCTGCCACCTCTGTCAAAAACTTGTCACGCTCTCTCCTCCGAAACCGCTGGGGGTATGGGGTCGAGACCGATACCAATAGATGCAGAAAAATGTGGGGAACAAAGTTAGACATGTCTCATCTTCGTCGGACTTTAAGTTTTTTTTAATTTTATGTTTTGTGGGAAAATATTGACTTTTTCATCTTCAGATTACGATAACTCGCCAAAACATGATCGTAGGATTTTGATCTTTTTACAATCTAAGGCTACAGACATTTCTCTTTCAAACTAGATTTCATTTGTTTAAAAATATTTTAAAACAGACTAATATTTTCATCAAAAAATGAAACACAGTTTTTCAAGAAATACCGTCCCCTATGTGGATGTAATATCGATGCTCCTCGAGTTTTTATCTTACAAAGAAAATATTTACATCATCTGGAAGCTGAAAGCTTTCTCATTCATATAAACCTCCTTTCAAGTCTGTATCTTAAATTTTAGATTTTTAATTGGATTTTAAAGCTGATAACTCAACAGTGATGAAACGCTCTTCGGATTAAGGGGGACAACAGTAAATGGATGGAAGCTGTTACATTGCCCGACAATCACCCCTATGTATCTCGCTATCAGCCATAACAGAGGAGCGAGCGTAGCGAGCCTAGGGGCGAAGCCACTAATTAATGAAAATTTTTTACCCCAGAAAGCTCCCAGTTAAATAATCTTAGCTTTTGCCGTTCAGGAAAACTGAAATTCGCAGTTTAAAAAGATACTACATTTCATTAAAATTTAAAATTTTTTTAACAACACACAAGACAAAATTTACTGTCTTTAGATATAATTGTAACTACAATTGTGAAGAAATCTTGTATCTTAAAGTAAATATCTCAATTTAAAAGCGTTTAAAAATTTGATATTTTGAATTAATGTTATTATTTTCTAGAGTTAATTTTTCCACGAATTATAGTTTTCTTTTAAATTGCTGAGTTTCACGTAAAAGTTATTTTGAACAGTAAATGAAACATGTCTGCCAAGATTCATTCTAATAATTTTAATTCGTTACGAGATAAGCTTCGTGCATTTAATACAAGTAAAATTTGGTTAGTGAAACTTCTATGATGAATTAATAAAAAAAAATATTCAGTAGTACAGAAATTAATATTAATCAGGCTTAGATAATAGGTATCCAGCTTCCTGATGAATAAAAAATTCCCAATTTATAGGCGTTCCACTGAATAGGAAACGGATTGCTTCGTGAGATGTAACAAAATATATATAGACATTTCAAATTTATCTACACGAACAAAATCTACGGAAGAATTGTTAGTATTTATTTTACAAATGCACTTTTGTTTCATTCGAAGCTACGAAGCTTATATCTGTATATTCATCTGGTCGAAATACTTTTGTTGAATAATTATATCATTTTAAAATACCACATTTACCATGATTTTCAGACTACAAGACGCAACCAAACGATAAGACGCTCCTCAAATTTATGAGAGGATTTTTAGAAAAAAATATTTTGTATTTTGTTAGGTATATAAAAATATTTTAAAATTCTTACTTAATAAAGATTATATATATATATATATATATATATATATATATATATATATATAATAAATATAATAAATAATTTATATAAAATATATAATATATATAATAAATATATATAATATATATATAATATAATATTCATTTTATTTTAATGTTTTCTCGTACCATAAGACTCATCCAAATTTTAAGTCAAATTTTTTATGTAAAAAAAGTTCGTCTTATGACCGGATAAATACGGTAATTACTAAGCCCTTTAATAAACAATTTCAAATGATCTGTTATCGATAATTTCCTGACTACAGAAAGAGACACATGTGCATTTCCTTAAATACTTTTCAGTCCTTAAAAATAAATATGTTTTCCTTTAGAATCCTCTTATAATTTAAACCACGTTCTATTTCACTGTCTCTAGAGGGCAACATTTTTATTCTAATTACGTAACTAAACATCTTCTATATAAAGAAGAACTTTCCCCGTAATTTCTGACACAATTTAACTACAAAACATTCCTTACATCTCTCTCACGTTCATGGGCTCGTTCGTTCGTGTTGAAAGAGGTCTAATAAAGATAGAACCATTCAACGTCTTTTGCACGAGCATGTCAAAGATATATGCTTTGTTGTTAATTTCCGTCTACCGGGAAGTTTCCATTTTTTGGCAGCCGATCAATTTTTACGAAACGCTTACTATATGCGACGATAAATTAATTGAAAAATTACTAAAAATATAATTGAGTAATATAGATTAAAAACCATAACAATATGATAAAGAGGTTTAAATTAGTGTCCTAGATATGTTGTAACATGCAGTTAAAATAAACCTGGAAAGTATAGCTTCACATATATATGTTTTGAGAGATGTTTCTAAATATACGTTGATTATCATGGTTTTCACCGGTATTCGTGTCGTGAGTTCTTCAAGGAAAAAAACATTGAGAATAGGAGAGAAAATACAGAAAACACACGGTTGATCGATAAATAAAACTTTTTGTAGTCTTTAAACCTAATAAATTAAACTACATTGTACTTCAACTTCGTGGTTGATTTATTTTCAAATAAAGACACAATTGTGCTTTAAGGAAAATGCATTTTTTTAGTTAAATTAGGAACACGAGGTATCTATCTTAGGCACTCAAGATGTAAACATCTTCGGATGCTACAAGTAACTGCAGTCAAAATCCTGAACTTTTATAATCAAAGTGCTGCAATTAAGAAAAAAGAAATAAGGTTAAATTTCATGAAGCATGAAAACATACATTATTGTGTTATTGAGATAGTTGGAACTATGTTGATTATTTAGATTGTCTCATAAAACCAAAGGAAAGCCGTTTTCTACATCAAACCAAGTGTGAAAGACTGCATTTTCTAAACGTAAAGAAAAGTAAACGTAATAAGACGTAATACCATCGAAAATGTAAAGATGTATGATAATATGAATTTGTAAAATCTGATATATAACTTCCATGCCCACATCTTCCAATTTAAGTTATAGTTTATAGAGAATTTTAAAGAAATGCATTTCGTGTTTACAAAACCTTTAAAACCTTTGATGTGAACTTAAATACTACTGTTAAAATTACACAATATAAACTCACAGTTCATCCACTGGGTTAAGGCAACGGTTTATTAAAAAAAAAAAAAAAAAAAAACACTAGATCCTATTCCACCAAAACTTCAAATGCGTGGATAATAACACTCATCGGAGTTTTTTGAAGCCAACTAGGGCGTGAGAATGCAAATGTTTTTAACCATAACGAAGAAACTGATAGGTGAAAGTATCAGTCACACAAGACAGAAGCCATGGATAAATGGAAAAGAACTAAAATTTAAATTGTTTAATGTTCTCAAACTGTGTTAAACCCAGTTTGAAATAGACATGTTCACAATGTACGCAAATGTATATATCTCTCTCAGTGTCTATTTATCTGTAAATTATCTGTCGATCTGTTTACCTGTCAATCTGTATGCGTGTGTTTGCTTTCATTCTCTGATCAAAATTGAATGCATTAATTTTTTTTCTCTAAATCATAACCCTTTTCAGGTTAGATTGACTCATTGTTTGCACGTAAAACAATCCCTCTGAATTTTTTTTTCTCCTGAAGAACAGATGTAACAGCTTATAAAACGATTAGAAGCGTATATGTCCGATGCTTGCTAATCTCCACTTGTCTTTTTAAATCTCTCTAAATGGTCTTAATCTTTCTAATTCGACACATCACTGGAACTCATATTGACTCGTGGGAAAAATTCTTCATTTGTCAAAAATTCCTTTCGTGTTGTATGATGTGTATATTCTAGATATGCAAAGACAGTAATTAGTTCCATTTTTGAAAAGTAAACAGCAACACAAAAACAAAATTAGTGATAACTAATGCAATATGTACATTTTAAGAGCTAGTTAAAACTTTCGGCTGTTTTCATCCAATTGTGATAGGAAGGGAAAGATTCAGGTTTCTGATGAGAAGTTTATTCTCTGGGCCCTCCCCTCTTTGCCTACGTCTCTTACCTTTTATATCTCTTGAATTTATATATAAAAATCATTTCTCTGACTTTATGAAAAACAGATAAATCTGATAAACACATAGAATTCATTTCCGCAGAGTTTTATAAGTCCATTTCTCAACATAGAGAGGCTTCTTCTTGGTAGAATATTTATTGGCGTAACGATACTTATATTTTCAGAAACTATTCCTACCTTCCTTATATTCCGTCCATGTAGGAGCCTCTGACTATTTGCTATGTATACTTACTGAAATTATATTTTAAACAAACTTAATATTTGATTTTTCTCTTACATCCGATTATATAATCCTATTATTATTGTGTAATCTTCAGAGCACTATTTGGCTAACAAATGTTAAAAGTTATACAGACAGATAGATGGTTGCAGTGTGCCTCTCACGTCTTGTTCACTACCATAGCCTTGATACACATAAAGCACTCCAACAAAAGTATTTAGAAGAATTTCAGGTATTTAAAATCAATTAATCCTATACACGCAAAAGTGGAAGTGAAGAGATTTTCCCCATAAAAAATTTAAAATCTTCAATATGAATTTAGAAGGAAATAAAATAGTTTTCATTTACAGTAGAATAATGATTCCTTCGAAACCAAATGCAGCACCAATTTCTTCTTATTTGCTGTCATTGACACATTTACATTTGAAAGACAAAACAAATCTATGCGTTTGTAACTAAAAGAGGTTCTTCTACTCATAACAACATATAACAATTTAATTATTTTTTATTTCAGAGAAGTTTGAAAACAGCTAAAACTTTTTAAAAATTATTTTCTCTTATTTTCCTCTACTACCTACACACTTCATTGCTTCCTTCCCAAGTTCAGGAAAATCCAAGAGGACACTGCAGTCAAAAGAACAACGCCATTCTTAGGCGTTTACCAGAAAATAAATGCTTCAGACTTCGTTGCTGAAATGCATATCTAAACAGTTGTTGTTTTCTTTTTAGCTTAATTTCAATAATCCATTTCTCAATCAGCGTTAAGAAATCAAGACAACTTTTCACTAAATATTCTACCTCTTCTGTATATTATGTCGAACGGAAGCTTTAAGATACCGATGAAAAACAGGAAAAGTGTTTTTTAATACTTTTTATAATTAATTTCTCCCTAAGCGTTAGGAAACTGAAAGCAGAGAACTTTTTACTGATTATACTACTTCTGCATATTGAGCAGAACTGGGAAATTTTTAGTTACGAATAAAATGGTATGTTTTTTTTTGTCCGTTATAGGTTTCTAGACATAATTGATAGAATTCAAGCTGGCTTGATAGTTTTTTCGATTCATTTGTAAGGGCTGCAGTTAGCTTTATATGTATGAAGAAGTTTCCTAAATGAGCTATAATGATTTATTCGGAAAATTAGAAATTTTATTTTTGAAATTTTTATGTGCATTTCAAGCCACACTCATTTTTTAGTGTTTAGCAGCGTGAGCTTCTAAGCAGGTCTTCAGCAAATTTATCTGAAGTTGAATGATGAAAGGAATTCAATCTGATGAAAACTAAACAATATAACTTTAATTTAACTTCAAGTAACCTTAGAAAATCTGTATCCTCTTATTTGCATTTTGTTAATCATTTTTAATAATAACAAATATATTTTTTAAAAGCAGATTTTTTTTTAGATGCCATCTGTGTTTGTTTCATTTTTCTCCGTGGCAGCCCTAGTCATAGGGAGCAATGTTACCTCACCCAAATGGTGCTCCCTTAATAAAGTAGCCAACAAAAATTCCCGGGGTTAAGAAGCGAGTGTCGTCAAGATAAGTGTTTGCACCAATGGGAAAAAAAATTGCACTGCAAAGTATTTTTCCTGTTAGCAAATATTTTTCGCAGTAGAAATGGACCTTCCAAAAATAAAATTTACACAGGATGGAATGAAAGCTTTGGCACATCGATCTAATTAACTGGAACATCTACTCTATTTAAAATGAAGGAAAATATGACGTTGGAAATGTGATAAAAGGGTCATCATCATTACAATATAGGAATCATTTCTGTTGTACTATGCCACGTTACTACTGCCATCGTTTGAATAATAAACATATAGATACGAAGAATCAATAATATTGGTTAAAATTTTCATTGCTGCTATATTAGTTTTAAGTGAAATAAATATCTGAGTGATTAAATATCACTCAAATATTTCACCATAAACTCAATGTACTTCCTATCATGAAAGCTTAAAAAGAAAATATTTAACTAAATACTCTCTCTCTCGCTCTGTATATATATATACATATATATATATATATATATATATATATATATATATATATATATATATATATATATACCATACTTCAGTACCATGTTATGCAATACATTTATTATATTCTATAAAAGATTTATGATTTCTTTTTAGATAAATAACTTAAGCTCCACACTACAGCTATTTTTGGACCAAACGAGACTTCGCTCTAATAATCAAATATTATTGTTGTTACAGTTTCAGCATTTTATTGTTGTTACAGTTTCAATTGTTTTGGAATTCTGTTTGCTGTTACTGTAGCCACAACAAAGGCATTTAACCTCTTAACCTGATCTAACCCCAATTTGACAAGCTAATGCATCTAACCTACAATGATTTTGCAATTCTTCAACAGAACAGGATTTTGCACATAATTGACTTTGCTTAACTAGCTGTTATTAATTAATCCTTTTCAAGAAACGACAGCCGATATCTCTTAACACGCGAATGAGTCCCTAGAGAAATTTCAATTTAAAATCCAGAAATACACCTAAGCTTTTACACGTCATTCGGGTTAAAAGGTCAAGGGTTGTTCGTTTGGTGTGAGTGAAGGGAGAAAAGGTAGCGAGGATTCACTTTAATTTATTTAAAAAGAAACCTCAGAAATATGTCTAGAAAATTTTTCTCCTCAATGGCAGTTCGGCAAGCAGTGATGTAATGGTTCGATGCAATCTCTCCGGTTAACAGGCTGTCCCAGTCTAGAAGCATTTTTCAAAGGGGTTAAAGGAATGTTGGCAGTATAGCGTATAATGCAGTGATTCCAAACGGATGTGACGCGGCCCTTTAGGGTGCAGACAATTTTTTGTGAGATAAAAAAAAATCACTAGTGTCCTCTTTAAATAAATATTAAGTTGATATCAAACATTTGTTCTCTAACCACCAATTGTAAGTCTCATATTAATAAAACAAAATTATTTTTAGTGATTTCCGTAGTCTTGTAGTGTAAAACTACACTGAATATCATGGCTATATTTTAAACTGTATTAATATATTCTATTTTGGAGTTTGTTACTTACATCTTTCAATAAATAAATAAAATCAGCAATGGAGTAAGTATTTATTCCATTGCTGATTTATTCCATTGCTGCATTTTATTTATTTATTGAACTTAAATTTGACATGTGCCTGGTATAAATTCCGCTTTTAAAAAAAATTGATAAAATCTATAAATCTAACAAGGGTGCCCCGAGTTTTTATTCACATTCCAAAGGGTGCCGCAAACTTAAAAAGGTTGAGAATCCCTGGTCTAATGCCTTACTTTGGGAGACAGTCTGTGTGGCAATACGTTCATGTGGCAGTCCGTGCTACAGTGCAGTTCGGTCTCTCTGAATAAAGAAAGTACTTAATATTAAAATAAAACAATGTTACATCAACAGATTTAACATGTTATCCCTACTGCTCTGGAGGCAGTGATATTTCATCTCCACTGTTTATCTCATATCCCATGATATACTCAAAATCCTGTTGACAATGAAATTCAAGACTTTTATATATTTAGCCCATCACCGTGTTGATATGAAATAAGAAATGATTAATGAAAGAACGTTTCTTAAATGAAAGTTTTTGAAGCACAGCATGGTATGCATCTTTTGGAGGAAACACATACAAACTTTTGCCTGTTTTTTCTAGCCGTTATAACCGCAATGCCATATATTTGGATCTACAGATCCGAAGCGTTTTCCCTCAAACTTCGGTAAATCTACTATAAATATGCCATGCGTCCGCGATGTTGAAGGACATCTCGGAAATGGTACATATAGAAATGGTACATATGGAAATGGAGCCCATACCATTAGGGTCGGAGGGATCTCGTCAAAAATATCATCATATAAAAAAAGTCAATTTCCTTGAATATTTGGTCATCACTGTGCTGGAGCTATATTCTATTCAAAATTTTCAAATATTTCATACAATCTATTTAGGACTCAGGATTTCCTCAAGCACGGGTACGTGAAATTTGTGACTCGGAAAGTCCACCTGGTAGTGACAACCATCCATCGCTGTTGCCCAAACGATTAGGCAAGGGTGGCCAAACTGATTATTGCTGCTACTGAATTTCTGCTCTGAGAGAATGTGTGTGATCGAATCTGCCACTGTAGAAAAGCTTCTTCGATCGGCTAAAAGTACATAATATTTGGTCTTAACAGGCTAAACTGAAATTTTGAATTTAAGTTACATAAAAATCCAAACCTAGTACATACTTATTTTTCCTCGATAATATTTTTTTGTCTTCAGATATTTTTGTTGCTAAGCATAATATTTTACTGTTCAAATTAAATTTTCAAACAAAATATTTAGACTACTTTCTCACTTTGGATCGAAAATATTCAAGTTTAACAACTTCACTCACATACTTCGCTATTTGCAATCTAAGTTCCGAATTTCTTATTTATGTTAATTCAGTTGACTGAAAACTAGTCAGAATAAGCTTGTAATATATTTTTTTCAAAAAGAAAAGACTCAAAGAACCTTGTCATAGATAAAATATAAAACTTAGATTAAAAAATATATAAAATCCTAGCGTAGGTGCGAGTCGTATTAACCCACGTGTAGCCAAATGTACCGTAACACATCTTTAGGGAACATAAATTCAAACAACGCTAGTTACACCAGAGATGAGGTAAGTAGATCGACCCTATTTTGCTTTGTTGAAAATTCAGTAAAACTAAACGAAATCCAAGCGTACCCAGTTTTTTCTTATTCAGAATTCGTAAAATCTGTTATCTTTATTAACAACTATTCTGAACTTCACTTTCACTAATATGTCTTTGAATATTTTTACTTTTCAAAAAAAAAAATTAAGAATTTTACTGTATAGAACATCCTGAAAAAAAATTCATAATAAATATGAATAACCATTTCTGATGAATCTGATGTTTGTCTAAACTGTAAACATTTCTTTGCGAATGTTCTAGAACAGGGGTTCCCAACCTTTTTCTTACATCAACCCCTTTTAAAAGAACGATTTTCTTCATCGACCCCCTGGCATTTTCTCTGTAATATTCAGCATACAACATAATTACTTCACTATTAGCTTTATATATTAGGCCATAAAAACGATTCTAATTGTAGAATCGACTTCTTTTTTTTTAAAAGATTCCTTACATTCCATTCTTTAAAATTAAATAATAATAATAAAAAAATTGAGTTTTCTAAGGTTTTAAAGTAATCCCCCCCCCCCCCCTTAAGGTGCAACGGATTTTCCCAGTTCTGCCTAGTGTTGGAACACAAATAAAACCCGACGGTGGCATTCGACACATATACAAAAGCGTCATGATATTCAACTTTAAATGTGTGGATCACTCCGCCCTATGTAAATCTATATTTATGCATATTAAAACGGATATTGTTATCTAATAATTATATTCCTAAAAATATAAATTAAATTTTAAAACAGAAAAAATTATCATTGACCCCCAATAGACCCTTGGAATACTATAGATCCTTTTTAAACTTCCATCGACCCCCAAGGGATCCACCTGGACCCCGTTGGGAATCCCTGCTCTAAAACAAGGGAAAAAAAATCTTGAAAAATGTCGTTTATGTGTTTGGCCCATTAATAGTGTAAATTGGTCCATTTGTAGCGTAAATTGGCCAGTTTTAAGCAAAAATTGGCACCTTTGCAATGCAAATTGGCCTAACTGTAGGTCTAAATGTCATAATTGAACAGCAAATTGGCAGGCTACTAGGACTAAGAGTCTGAAACCCATCAGTACAGAAGCACCTTTCTGCTGGATATTAATATCAGTCTGTGATTGATTTATTTAAATAATTATACTTAAAGGAACAGAAACTGAAATAATAAAAAAAATCAACTTAAGCAAATTTAGCCTTTACAAATAAAAATGTCAGTAACAGAACGAAGAATTTAACTTGAAGTCTTCAGATGTATCATAATTTGTCAAAAGACGAAATATGTTAAACAAATGTTGGCACGAACTGTACAAGCTTAGACTGTCAACGAAGTACAATTTATGAAAAAGGTTTCTGTTTTCACGGCCAAGATTTTTGTGACAATGACATCAAAACTGTCGAGAAGACTAGGTCCTCCTCAAGTAGAATAACAAGGAACAACTTCATTTGTATTCACGGGGAAACTGAAAGGATGAAACGATGAAAACTGCTGCTGGGTATGAAATTTAAGAAGCTTAATTCCAAACAGTTAGTTTCATTGAGAGGAAACTCGAGTGAAAAGATGATGCACAAAACTCAATGCACTGAACGTTTAATCAGGGATAGATTATCCTTTTTTAGATATGACGATAAACAAAAACTTATTTATTCTACGTCTCAGTTAATATTAATTTATGATAGCAGTTTTGACTTGAAACACTTGAAGATATAATAAAAACGTAGAAAATCAAGCATAGCTTATGAAAAGCAGAATTGTATATGCCCAGAATATAATTAGTCAGGAATCAAGCATAAAAATACACAAAACCAATATTTTTGTCTGTTTACTTTGATCGTAGAGGCGATAGATGTGTTGTAAACACAAAGTTGAACATACCCTACACTATGAGACAATTAATATGTGTCGATCACCTATCTGAATTGAATTTATGATAAAATAGGTATAAAAGGCTAGTACGGAAATATAAACTGTTCGCACCTTTATTGAAAATTTGTCTCGCGGAATAATAGATTGTAAGAATAAGTGTTTACCATGAAGTACATTGGCCCCTTTACAGAGAACTTCCGCTCCTGGCTTACTAGACTCAGAAGCAAAGATTTCGGTAAAATAAAATGCGGCTACCAAATTTGAGATTGATTAATTTCTAAGACCAAAACCCTAATTACGTTCAATTAGAAAAGCAAATAAAATTAAAGGCAATATAATGTTAAAATTTTTACCTATATTTTCAAAAGAGCTTCAAACTTTGTTCAATTATGATATTAGTTACATATGAGAAATTAAAATTAAGACTTGACAATTTTATACTTCAGCAGGATATCGTGGCACACCATTTGGGTAGTTACAGTGTTACAGTGCCCAAAAGTCTCAAATATAGGGCAAAATGTCTTTATAATGTTTACAAACACAATGTTTATGCAGTGATTAATTATTTTTTCGGTTCATATTTCTGGAAATTATGCTTAAATTTTCTACTTTCTAATAATTCCAGGAAATATCTAAAAGTTCCTGTCTTCGCATATCTTCACCTTCGTAAATGAAAAGTTAGTGTCTATTATAATAATATATCAAACACTATATAATTAATCAAACATTTTGAACCCCCCACCCCACCCCATAAAATTTACAAATAAATCAACGCGTGGAACAGGCTGAGTCACACTGTAATTCATTTTATTTCTGAGAAATGCATTAATAATTCAAAACATTTCTTTTTCTATCCAGAAACCAAAGAAATTTCTTTTAACATTTATAAATATTATTCCGCTTTAAGAAAAAGTTGCAGAATCTTAAACATCCTTTTGTTGTCTGCTGCTTATTAATGTATGCATGTTTATGTAAACAGACTCATCTCTCTCAGAAAAACGGCCAAACGTTCTAGTTCGTGAGTCTGCGAAACATATTGCCAAAAAAATGTCCACTTCAAGGTGAACTTCTGTACAAGCCCTGTCGCTGAATCTCGATGCTAGGAATCCGTCCTTGATCTAGATTTCAGAATATAATTTTTCCTCATCCAGAGAAACCGACGCCTCGTCTAACGGAATCTGGACAGAGAATGAAAAAGAAAGAAAAAAATAAGCTGGTTCTGCATTAATATCTTTCAAATCCATTTTCCTTTCTTTTCATTGTTGCCAGTGGCAAATTTGGTGCTAAACCCCATTATCGTACAGTTGAGGCAATCTCGCTTGAGCTTTTGTGGTTTTCTTCAGCAGGAATAATAAAATTACTCCTCCTTGAGTCGGTAAATTTTGAAACGATGTGAATGTTGACAGCCCTAAAATCTTGCTGAGGAGATAATAGCAATTGATGTTTAGGAAAACAAGGAAATTTTTTTTTCGTAACAATAAAAAGATGTCATGCGTAACAAAGCATCTAAAAGCTCAGCTATTGTTACTGCATATTCTTAAAAATGAAATTTATTTATGTATTCATTTATATTTCAGAAATGCATATGAAGTAATATGAATTTTTTATTATGTAATATATGCCGAAAACACTTTCAAAAATCATATAAGAATATCTTAAAAACTTACTTAAAAAACAATATGTTTTCAGCAGTGTTATCCTTTTTTTTTCTTTTTCGAATGTTTACAGTTGTTAGCTAAAATCTTTTTGAATCTTTAAAACTGGTTGACATATGCTTTTTTACTTTTACTTTAAACTTTACTTATACTTTTTTATGACATACTTATATATATATATATATTTACTACAAGTATATATATATTTATTATACTCACATACACTCATTAGTACATCCAGAAAACATACGTATGTATTTGTTATCCAAACACTTGATTGTCACTAAATGTAATAAAAGGATTGTCACTAAATCTAATCACAAATATTTTATCGACCTATTTGACAAATCGTAATTGAAACCGAACATTACAACAAGTTACAGTGATTCACACCTTTTATTCTGCTTTTTATCCTTTATTATTTCCTACATATTTTTCAAAATTTTATAATTACGTTTTGCTTGAAATTTTAAGATTTTTTCATTGCTATATATATACACAGTTATTCCTCTTCATAAAACTTAACTGCTCTGTTTCATCAATATCAGCAAAAGAAAAATCTATTTACATAGAGCCAGCTAAAATATTCAAATTCTTTTATGAGATTCAATTAATCGATAACACGTGTATAGTGACACATTCAGACACACAATATAAAATTATTAGAGGTGGAAAGAGACCCTGAAAACGAATAGACGCTTTCAATAATCTACTTTCATGGCGAGAGAAAGAAGAGGTGCCTTATCCCAAAGACACGCTTTAAAGCTCAAAACCAAGTGAGACATTGTAGCTTTTTATCTTCAGAGCATTAACCTGCTTTTTGACAGAGTAAAAACCGAATCATTCTTTTTAATTTGTGTGCGTATTTGTGTGTATGTGTGATTTGTCGTGTATTAAGCATACGTGCGATCATTGCATGCCTTACGAGACTGGGGAAGTTTTATGGACCCGGGTACTAAAATAACAGATTTTTTTCCCGTTAGCTCACCCCTACTTATCCGGTGTGCGTGTTGTTTAATTAGACACCCCCATTTTGTGGTATCAAGGATAAGAACTAGATTGGTAGGGTTTTACTTCAGTGCTACGGTTTTCTTTGGCTACTCGAGGGGTAACAAACTGGTAACAAAAAGATAAAGATTTCTGTATTCGGGAGCGGCAACTCTGTGTCCTGTTGAAATGTCCTATGTCTGTATCATGTTGAAATTAGTACCATTCTATAAGTTGAGTTACATTTTGAAGAAATTTCTTTTGTATCTATTGTGAATCGTATTAACGACAGCAAAAATTTCATCACCAATATATATATATATATATATATATATATATATATATATATATATATATATATGTACTAGCTGAAAACCCGTACCTCGCTACGGAGTACATTCAAATTAAATACAACGGTCAATGTATGCAATTGATGTAAAAAAGAAATGAAAAAATATATTTATAAGAAAATCGTAACGGATATTTTTATAGACAAAATAATGTAGAAGAAAATATTCAAATTAAATCTAATAGGACATACTAAAGAATATAGTACAGTTAATATTGTACAGTTTGAGGAACATATCTTTTACTGTATTTTAATATTTTTTTTGATAATGTCCAATCGTCTGCGGCATTAGCAAGAAAAGAAAAATACTTTCTTTTTGTCTATTTAGTTGTTATGCACATGACGATAAATTTATTTAAAGTACCAGGAAAAGAAATCACGTGATCAGCATTTAATAAATTAAATTCTAAAAATTAATTTTTAAAAATTCACCAAAAATCAGAAAATGGAGATAAAGATTCGAAAAATATTTCATTTTAAAGGAATTTTTATGATCTTTCTCGTGATATAAATTTTATAACCCTAAAATAATTATTTTAAATGCAAACTTTAAAAATGTCACTAAAACAGCTTAAAAAATTAATTTTAAAAAATCTAAGAATTTTTCAAAACACTTTCTTAGTGCACCCCTACACTATAAGAACAATCGCCATGCAAAATTTCAGCACTTTAGGTCCAGCGGTTTGGTCTGTGCGTTGTATGTCAGGCAGTGACGAAACTGTTTTATAGTATATAGATAACTTATGGCACAACAGCCCGAATTGCTCTTCAGCACTGTGGACCAAGGCCTGCGGTGCCCATCTCCGCTTTCATGACCGTGAGGTTGGGGTGCCATACAGCATATGTCTCGGTCAGGGGGCAGCATGACGCGGGACTCCGGAGTTAGTTCCCAAGCATGCTTGGTCCTCATTTTATCGACCGACTCAAGGGATGAAAGGCATGAGTATATATATATATATATATATATATATATATATATATATATATATATATATATATATATATTTATTTATTTCTAATGCGGAGGCACTTGTCGTGAGACATTTGTCATTTGTTATTCACCGCGAAGTCTTGCTGGCTACTTTAATGAGGAAGCACCATTTTGGTGAGCCAGCATTGCTCCCTATTGGGGAACGATACGATTATGGCCAACCCTTATTCGAGATTTGAACCCAAGCCCACTGCGTGGAAGCTCCTGATTCTAACCACTATACCATGTGGTCAGCCAATTACCAGTATAAACTTACAGAGAAGAAATGCTCTGTTGAAGGTGTTTTCAGGTCTATACCTTGACACGAGGATCGCATAATGGGTATCGCCAACGTATGCCACTAGCAACTTTGTTGGTCTATGGTCGAGGATTTTTACAATTCGTGTCAGGCTCTAATTTAGACATGAACGAAATAAATGTTGTTCTTCAGATATACACACATTTACCTACGAATCAGCGTCGCTATTAATAGAGAATAAATTTGAACTGAAGAGGAATTCTAAAATCTAATATCCCTGTGTCACTTCCTGAAATTACCGATACGCTAAAAACAGGTTTGTTTTGTGCGACTTTAAGCCCTGGCCATATTGACATTGCTGATTGAATTCGTACTTCGAGTTTTTTTCTTCAGCCAGTGTCCCGGTTTCCCGCGCTCCAATTGTGCACGCACCAGTTCTTTGAAGTCGGTGCCCGGCGGATTGATCGGCGATAATTTTTCCTGATTTGCCGACATTTCGACTCCCGGAGGAGAACTATGAGCCACGTAAGGGTGAACCCCACTAGATGAGCAGGTCAATTCGACTGATCCCCGCTCGTAAGAATGTCGTTGGTGTAATTCCGCACCAAAATAACCTATTTTCAATAGAGGCTATTAAGTTTTGGGACTAAACTTCCGTAATGCACAATAATTAAAGGTTAAAGAAAGTGTTAATGGGATATATGACCTATAAACGCGCGAAATACGTCATGTTTTTCCCATTTTTGATCCTTTATAAGGTTTTCCAAATTGTGTATTTTAGGCATATAACATATACTCTTTCCTTTAACAAATTATTTTTTAATATTAATTTTGTATAGTGAGAGATTAATATCAAAGCCTTTGTCTCCCTACTGATAATGGAAAACTGATTTGTTCCCCCACGAATAAAATAATTTTTACGATCTAAATTTACTTTCAGATTATAAGAAAATGCTTATACGTCTAAATTAAAAATATGTTACAATTCAATTAGTTTACTGTTTATGAGACATAAGTTACATTTAAAATGGAAAAATTATAACAAAACAAATAAAAGGGTTAAATGACAACATTTCTAGATGAGAAAATATTGAATAAATAATTAAATGATTATGAAATTCGAGAAGGATATTTTATATAGATTAAGGTTATTAAGAATAACTTACAGCTGGTTTTTTGTGTATATTTTTTTGTGTATATTTGTTTTGTGTAAGTATCGCAAGCCAGTTAAAGTTCTAGACTTTTCCTCTCCTTAACAGATTACGAACAGAAACGATCCTAACTAGCATATTTTTGAGTTTGGGATTCAAGTTTACTTCTAGGATACGTTCTTTAAATGAGCATAAAATTACAGAACATTTCTTTCCTGGAACCGTAGTAATTTAGTGTATTTGAGTTACATTTCCTCAACGTATTTATTAGACAAAAAAGTATTTGATAAAACTGTAACATAAACTGCGAAAGATGGTTAGAGGAGCACCAAGTCAGGGTATTAACAGAAATACGATTTTCTCGACCCGGGACATCCGTCTTAAGATCTCTAAGGCTGCTGTGTACTAACCCTATTGGATTCGCTCACCAATGGAGAAAATTTGCCCGGGGATTGCCGACTTGGATTTCAAGAATTTTTTAAACTAACTGTGCTCCGTAAAAGAGAAAAAAAATTTACACCTTGGGCCATTTTTTAATTCAAATCATGTTTTAAAATTAAAATTATCCGGGGAAAAATCTGGTTTAGTGTATTTTAAACGCTCATAAATTCATTTGGTCGACGAAATTTATAAAAATGAATCCTATTGCAAGGTCAGGGTGTAGAAAAGTTCATGCTATCTGAAAACACCATTTGTATTAGATTATCAGCATTTATGTAGTCGTGAATAGTAGACAAATTTTCTCCATAGGTTAACATTGAGGTGAGTGAATCCAAAGGTAGTATACAGCAGCCTTAACGCTGCGACTGGAACACAAAAACTGCCGAAAGAAATCTGCTTAGAGAATTTCTGGAGAGCGAGAGTTAGCATACGGCAGTGTAGCGTAAGTGCAGTCATAGTGGGCGGTAAACGAAACGGCGTACGAACCATATAGGGTGGACGGCAATGTTTTAAACGCAGAATAGTGGCAAGGAGCGATAACGCATTGGCAGTAAATGTATGCAAATTTATGGGAAGGAAGGAAAGCGTAAACTTAACTTATCGGTGACGTCTCGGAAGGAGTTGATAAACACGAGTCCGCGTCACGCGAACTCTGAGAAATAGGACGACAGGAGGTGATTTGCTAAACTTTCGAAGGTTCAAACCAAAATGAATCGAAAACTTCGGGGAGGAATTTCTCTGTTCGATGCCTCTATTAATTATGTGGTAGTTAAGCTTTGGAGTATTTAAGAGATGTCATGTTTTCTCGTCCTTGACGAAAACAAAGGTAACGGGGCAAAAATATTTGGTAAAAATACTTGACATTTTTAGTTTACACTTATGTACTCGTAGGAAAAGGAAAAAAAAATGATACGTTATCAGACAAAAATTGAATCATTCTGTGAGACCTCTGAAGTTCATACATTGAGTTCTAAATGACTGTGCATGGATATGCAAGACCTTTGCCTACTGTATTTAGAAGTTGACGTTTTATAATATCTGTTGTGAGGTGTAGTCGTAAAGCTTGAAAGGGAGACCCAGTGGTGTATAGCTAAGCGCGCCTGTACTGCTTTATTATACATAACTCAGTGGACCAAGAGAACGCCGAGGTCTGGGCAGGAACCAATCTCAGATCCTGGCAATTTTTTCAGGCATATAAAATATAACACAGACACATAATTTTTCATCACATCTTATAATATTTAAGAGTTTAATATGTTGGCCTTCATAATTAAGAAAGGTAAACTTTCAATAAACCACCATACACTTTTAAATTATGAAATTGATGGCAGTATATTAGCTGGTATAAAATACATCTTTTAATAACTTGCTGTAATACAATAAACGTTTTTTATAGTTCCTTTCTGAATCTATCTTTAATCATTGTCTAAGAAGTGTGGTTGGTATAAATATGGCATGAGAAAAGGCATGGTATTAATTCAATGCAATGGTACACATGATGTGGACCTTTGACAACATACTGTTAATGGTACATTATTTTAGAGGATGAGTTCCTGTAAAAAAGTTACTCCGAATCCATCTAATAAGAGGTGAAAGCCCTTGTGACTAAGAACAAACGTGAGTCGATTCGAACGGAACCAATTAAGCGAACCCGATCGAAGATGTTCACCTTTAACTGTGAGTAATTCGACCCAATCCTTCACTAATCTTCATCAAACACGCATCCATCGAGACAAGCCAAACACTTGCGTCAAAACTCTCGTCTGAGTTCCCTCCGATGGGGTGAACGATTTCGAAACAGCTCCCCGACGCGGAAAATACCTGAGACAGAAAACCTCCTCCTTGGCCCCCGGGGCGAATGCGGATCGAACTCGTGACGACTATCTTTCACTGTTGACCTTATTTTAAACGATGAAGAATCACCCCGTTCAGAACTTCATCTAGTTTTAACGTTTTAATGCGGAACACAAGAGATTCGTATATATATCGACGAAACCGTCTTCTTTTCCTCAATCAATTACGCATTGGGAGATTCTTTAAGACGCCGCCTATTGAAACAGACGTAAATGGCTCTAGCATATTCGCTCAGCATTTGTGGACAAGTTTCATTTTTATTAATGTGAACGCTGTCGCTCTACTTTGTGTGAGTGATCGGGAGAAATAATTATTAATCTCTTTAACATTCCAGCAAAGAAAGATTTATTGACATTGTATTTTACTCCTCACAGGTATGAACAATTGGAGCCCCCACGAACTCCAGGACTCGGGCTTTTAACTGTAGCAGTTTTATGTTGAAGAAGTATGCATAGAATATTTAAATTTAGTTATAATAAAAACCAGACGTCTTACAGAGTTAATAATTGTAAATAATCAGGCATGTTATTCGAAAAGATCAATTTGGACATTACAGCAATTAAATGAAAAAGGGGACTCCGAGGAACATTCAACAAGACTCATGGACGCAAGTTTCATCTTCCTCGAAGCATATAGCCCCTGGATACATTGCCATTCCCCATGCGAAATTAATTAATTAATTAATCAATTAATTAATATTTTTTTTGCGGAATATGTCAACCAGCTCTTAATGGAAGTAAGTTATTGAGCCGTGTTGCAAAATGTAAATGACGATAGAGATGACTAAATGGTAAGAGCCAGGTTTGTATAGGACGTGTCACAAAATAACAGAAAAAGGAGAACTTTTTTCTCATATCGCACCGACAAGGTGCGACGAACAGTGATACATAACCCTGGCAGGAATCTGTTCCAGACCAGGTCCATATCGGCTATCTGGCAGAACCATCAGGAAAAAATGATGTAGCTACGTTTCATGGGCCGAACCCGCCAACGTATTAAACATAACAGTGATGTACTTGTGAACAATGAGGTCATTTGAGCAGGTGAGAGAATAAAATAAAATGAGAAAAATTGTAAATTTTAAAAAGTTAAAAATTTAGGATAAGGAGATAGAAAAAATAAAAAGTAATAGAGAGTAATTAAAGTAATTAAAGTAATTTAGCTATCGGGCAGAGGGATGCGGCTTCTGTTTTCTGATGGGACCACAAGGGTCGGAGTCCGATTTTGCCAGGTGCCACTTCAATTTTGACCGAGCACCCCCAGGGGTGACACCAGAGGGAATCGTACCCTCTCGCACCTCATAGAGGTACTTTCCGGTCTACAGATTAAACGTGTCCATTTATGACCTAGACACGGATGAGTGGAAAGGTGTGGAGCAAATTATTGTCTTCGGTCTGTGTTTTAACGATTATAATAAATCATTTACTTTAAAACACCATCCACCCAATCATTAACCTTCAAAGTTCACTATCGGAGTAACTTAGCACTAAATCGAATAAGTCAAGAGCAGTTACCTTTGCCAGGCGATAAAATAAACGGCATAACAGCACACAGTGGACACGAGAAGTTACGTTGTGCAAATACTGCTCTTTAGCAGAACAGAATAACCAGAAAGAGAAGGAAACACTAAAAGAGAAAACTAAAAAGAAGGGAAACAACAACTGGTACCTAAAAATATATAAATATGAATTCATCAACTAAGCGAGGAAAGCATTCATCAAATAAACCTGCCTTGCGAGCGGCATGTGCATTTATTTTTAAAGAATATACAAGCAGATTCTTTTTACATGTTGTAAAAGTTATTTAAACTCATTATAGACGCCACTTCTTCTTCATCAACTAGACCGTGCTTTATCTACTGTCACAATATGATTATTTTTTAACTGATTTATTGATTCAGTAACAACACATACAATGAAGAATTTTCAATCTTTTCGTATGGTCACCAGGAACACATTCGTAAAGTTTTCTGCATTTTTTTCACTATGTTATGTCCACTACTGCTAAAATACCTAGAATTTCTTGCCCATGTTTCATTCTAACATGTAATTATGCGATTTTGTAAAAAAAGATTCACGTGATTCAAAACAAAGTAAAGATTCACAGTACAGCAGAAGAGGAAAAAATAGTGCTTCTCTCCTAACTGTAATCGCATTTAAAGAGTGAATTGGAAAGAAAAAAACGGAGAAAAGTCTAAGTCCGAAGTGAAGTGAATAAAAAAAAATACTATGCATATGCAAAGCGCGCAACCTAGCGGAGTGGGGAAAAAGGAACGTCAATTCTTCCGCGTGCCTGTCGGCAGCCAACAATTGAAGCGATAGATAGCAGTATATAGAAAAAGTGTTGATACGCAGCGCAGTTTAGAAGTTGAATAAAACATTTTTATGATAAAATGCTCCTGAATTTGAATAAAATTCAGATGATGGCTTTCTCGCTGACCCATTTGTCTTGAATTTACGGCGGAAGAAAATTGCCTGAAATCTGTGGAGTCATTTTTTTCAATTTACAGTTTGAGAAATATTAAAAAAAAAACAAATCACCGAATACAATGTGTTAAATTTACTTTTATGCTGATTCAAATGAGACTCAACTGAAAGTTATTTTTGTACTGTGAAAGAAGAGTGTAATGGTTTGAAACTACACTTAACATGCTATATTTACCTCTAGTTATTACCGAACCTGTCGAATACAACATAAAAGTAGGTGTTGAATTCCTGATCCACTTAAACTACCAAGAATTTTGTATTCTAAATCTATATATATCAGAATACTACATAATATGTAGATTAAAAAACCCTTAATGAAATACGCATATATAATCTAACTGCCTGATTTTATTTTAATAATAAGGAATTAGTTAAGGAATTAGCAGTGTCAATTTAATAGTCGTAAAATATTCTTTAATTCTTTATTCACTAGTTCTTTAATTTTCGTAGTTTAATACTCCTATTAAATGTTAATTTAAGTCTCGTAAAAATTAAATTTCTGACAAAGAACCCGTGCTGCTAAAAAGAAGCAAATATTTTCATTTTTCAATATAAACAGAAGGTAGTTTTTTTTATCTCATTGTCTTAAAATATCTTTTTACAAGCTCCATTAATTTCTAACCCCTTCTTTTCTATAACGATCGCAATGTACTGGCTGTTCCATTTTTCTAGTACTGAAATGCAAAACTTCCAATATAAATGTGATGAATGAATATCAAAGTTTCCGGAATGGAGTTTACTTAGTTAAAATGTAATTCTTAAATCAAAAATCTATTTTGTATCCTTAAAATATGGTAAAAAGTCTTTCGATTTATTTTTTTAGTTTAACTAAATAATTCAAATTTAATAAAATAATACAGTTGTACATTAATAATATGCTACCAGCTAATAGATTTTCATTTTGTAAATTTTTATCTTTGTCAAAAACATTTTCAGTCTTTGCATTAAAATAATCACTCTGAATGATTTGGGTGATTTACTTACTTACTTACTTACTTACACACACACACACACATATATATATATATATATATATATATATATATATATATATATATATATATAATATATATATATATATATATTATATATATATAATATATATATATATAATATATATATATATATATATATATATATATATATATATATATATATATATATATATATATATATATATATATGTGTGTGTGTGTGTGTATGTATGACGGGTTTTATATGAAAGAAAATTCTTTTTAAGACATTCTAATACTTTAAAAAAATAAATAAAATTTTCACTTCCTCGTTATCAGTACAGTTATTTCATGAAAAGTCTTTCTATTTATTTTTAAGTTCAAGTTAAACTAAATCATCTAAATTTAAATAAAATTATGCTCTTATCCTATAGTGCGTAACCAGCTAGTAGATCTTCATTATCATCAAAAAACATTTTACATTTTCAGCTTTCGAATTAAAAAAATCAGTTTGAACGATCTGAGTTACTTACACTACGAAAATATAAGAACACTAAAAAAATCATGGGCTATTATTTTTTAGAAGAAACTGTTCTTTTTTTCTAAATTTGATTTGGAGGGGAATTTTTCCTAGATGAAAGTTTGAATATGATGGAAGTTTCCTAGTTTGAACAAAGCCATGCTCCTCCTAACGAGAGATCAGATGCAAAGAGAGATTAACTTTTTAAGGTGGGCTTTCCAAGCGGGAATGAGCCGTAGCTTCCTACTACGGCAGACTCTCTGAAAGATTGAAAAAAAAAGGATCTTTCGGCAAAGGAAATACTTGGTCCTACATTTGGTATTTCAGGCAGCCAAGTAAAAACTACAATAGAGGTTTACTATTTAAAAAGCTTTTTTTTTAAATTTTGGAGAAAAAATATTGTAATGCCTTAAAAAAATTATCGCTTAAAATTCATTTAAAATATTTTGAAAATGCTTATATACATACTTATACATACATACATATATATATATATATATATATATATATATATATATATATATATATATATATATATATATATATATATATATATATATATATATATATATATATTATATATATATATACACACACACACACACACACACACACACACATATATATATATATATTAAAGAAATGCAATATTGAAATGTTTTACTTATTAGATAATTTATCTAATAATGATAATAATTTCTAACAACAAAATCTGTTTCCTACCATCACCAGAAATAATGTTTTGAAAGTTTCAACAATCTAATAAAATACTTTAAAAAACACGCTTACCTAACAAAATTATGAAGAAATATCCCTTGAGGATCATAGTTCCTATTTTCACAGTATTCTGAAAGTTCTTCATCTTTCTTTGTTTTTTTTATTGTCCACAGATGCACTTGATAGAAGACAAGAGAGAAAAGACACACAGTTTTTCACACTTTTTTTTCCCACTGAACTATTTTCTTATTACTTCTACTAGCATCCCGCCATTGCCTACTCGGTGTTTACAGTCCGATGGAAAGCAAACGGACTGAACGTGGAACCGAAAACGAAACCCATTTTGAAAATAGCGGACAGCCACTACTCGAGCGCCATCTGTCGAAGGACGCGGCAGTTACGGAGGGAACTATGCTTAAGTGCCTCCCCTCTATGCTATTGTAAACGGACTTTGAAGGCTTTGAGCGCTGAATGGGTAAAAATAATGAATTTATGGCCTTCGTATATTTAGTTCTTCCGAAGGTTCAAGATTAACAATGAGAGGGTTTAATTCCTCGAAGGTTTGACTGTAACTTTTCGCGTTGCAGCACTATTACAGAAGATAAGGGTGGTATCAGATATTTTTTTTTCCCTTTTCAGTGTTGAGAGATGTTTATATTACGATCGGAATTCTAATCCAATATTTTTTTCATTTTTATAATGGAAAAATAAAAAGGTCATCTTTTGAAAGGCATATTCTATTATCATTGTAATGTAATTTTGAGGAATTTCATTTCTCTGAAATGTAACATTTTGGAAAAAAAAATCAAATTTAATTTCTAGAGAATCTGATGTGCTTTTGCATTAAAATACAACCGAAACTGGACGTTGTTTTTTCTTTTTCCCCGGTTTGATAAACTGCGAGTTTACCATTTTTTTATGAAATATTAGAATAATATTTCTAGTTTAGAGGTCAGCAGCTTATACGAATTGGGTGACTACTAAGGAAAAAAATTATAGAAAAATAAGTGAGCTAAAGAACTGGAGACAGCAAGTTTTTTGTACGATAAACAGCTAATCCAGTTCGCCCACAGGTACGCGGTGCAATACTGTAAGAATTTAAATAGAAAAGAACCTGTTAAAATTTTAGAACTGATAACTGTGCCTTATATAACTTTGCTTTTTAAACTTTGTTAATTTTATTGTTGTCTTTGTATTGCACTTGTTTTCATACATCCCATGTATTGTAACCCTGCATGCACGTGAGTAATTCTGCATAGTTGATTTTATCTTTTCACAAAATACATATTTTTAGGCAATAATTTAAATTAACTATTTCCTTTTCCTAAATTTAAATTACGTACTAACTTATCAATTTCTTGCACCATTACATTTTTTAAAGTTACCCCCGACAGCATTATACCGAAATAACAAAAATTCTCAGGAAACATTATTAAATAATTTCTTAAGATGACTTTTTAACTGTTGTCAATTATTTTCAATCAAAAATACTATTAAAAACGTATTTTTTAAATTTATTGCAGACCGATCTATTCGCAGACTCAATATAATCCGAAGAATTCTCAGATTATGTATTTTCACTCGTTGAACAAAAGAGGTTAATTTTAAAGTATATTGTTTTGCGGAAAAAAACTGGCATGAAAAGAGGACTGACTAAACACACACTTAGAAGAAAAACATTTCTTGGTGTATAAGTTTATGCATTCTTCATTTGTGACTCAATTTAAAAGAAATAATAGTCTCCGATCCCTTTTGTGTAGATCTGTAATTTTTTCCTTGATTCAGAGTTTTTTCGTTTACATTCGTTTACATTCTTAGTTTTCTGTTGCTTTTGATTATCTCTTACAGCATTTATTTCGATAGTTGTTTAGATTTCATTAAAGCTGTTTTAGATTCAGTGGGGGTTTTTTTTGGTTTATTTTTTATAGAGAATGTCTCTTTTACATTAATTCTTTGCCATCCTCTATCTTTGTGTTTGATATTATAATTAGTTAATTATTATGTTTGTAATTTTAAATAGTTTTGATATTTCGTTTACATTCGTACCTAGATATAATAATTATAAAAAAAATTGCAGAGCAAAAAGCTATTGAAGAATTTTTAAAATTTATCAAATGTATCAAAATATGGAATTGTAAATGCTGCGTATCTGATTTTTTAATAATGTTTTATAATATGCATACCCATGTTTTACGTATTTTAAAACTGACAGATCTAAATTGCAACTTAAATAGATTTAAAAATTCTCTTATGCGCCAGCTAACAGGCGGCGGGAGTAAAATCCATAAGCCCTATAGACTGGTCCCTGCGACAGATAAATAAAAAATTTATGCAAGCTCTTCATTAAGGAATTCTCCCACGTGTATCATCGTATAAAGAACTGTTGCCAAATTCTGTTGAATTCTATAACAAAAATCAAAAATTTTTTTAAAATGTCGTAAAATTTTGTTTTAGACCCAAAGTTCAAGCTTAATTTTTCCTCGGTTGATGGGGAGCTTCATGGCGAATTTATCACCTTAATTTTCGAACTAAACATAAAATCGTCAAAGAAAATTTCTAAATTTACAAGAGATTGTCTTTTTTCTAAGAATCAGTGTTTGAAAATCAGACACAAAAGAGAATTCAAATGTATTAATCCGGTAATGAGCTGTGATGACATTAAGAAGGTATTTCTGGCCTAACGCTTAAAAAAACGTAAAAATCTCACCATTGGAGGAAACACCTTATACACCATTTTTCTCCTGAAGGGAGTGAAACAGTTTGGATCCCTTTCCATTTGATTATTTCAGAAATTTTAGAACTCGGTTCATAAAAAACTTCAAAAAAAACTGCGTTTGAAAACTACGACATTTGCAATTGTGGTAGTGAGCGATCTTTCCTTTGCGTATAATGTATCCTATTTTTAAACTACTCTATTCTTCTAGAGCTTACTACTCTTTGTAGGACAATAATTGTTAAACTTCACTTTTACCTCTTTTAAATATACCTTAAAAGCTTCTATACAGGAGTAATCCACTGTAGTGTGATAATACTGTGATGTTTTTAGTATATTCTAACAATATAACTTTAATTCTCGTTTAAATCAATAGTACAAATATTTTAGAAATATAGCCTATGGATTTTTGCGAGTCGTCCGTCGTCGCGAGTTATAATTTTGGCAGCGCGCCAAACCCAGTCTGCATCGCTTGGGCAAGCAGTAAACAGTTAAACAGAAAAGTACCAAAATGCGTCAAAATTTTGACATTATCTATATATATAAAACAGTTCCGTAACTGACTGACTCACTGACTGACATACAACGCACAGACGAAACCGCTGGACCTAAAGGGCTGAAATATTGCATGGCGATTCTTCTTATAGTGTAGGGGTGCACCAAGAAATATTTTTGAAAAATTCTTCTTAGATTTTTTAAATTAAATTTTTAAGCTGTTTAAATAACTTTTTTAAGTTTTCATTTAAAATAATAATTTGAGGGTTATAAAATTTATATCACGAGAAAGATCATAAAAATTCCTTTAAAATGAAATTTTTTTCGAACCTTTACCTCAATTTTCTGATTTTTGGGGAATTTTTAAAGATTACTTTTTAGAATTTAATTTATTAAATGCTGATCACATGATTTCTTTTTCTGGTACTTTAAATAAATTTATCGTCACGTGCTTAACAACTAAATAGACAAAAAAAATTTTCATTTCTTGCTAATGCGGCAGACGATTGGACATTATCCAAAAAAATATTAAAATTCAATAAAAGATATGTTCCTCAAACTGTACTGTACTAACTGTACTATATTCTTTAGTATGTCCTATTACATTTAATTTGAATATTTTCTTCTACATTATTTTGTCTATAAAAATATCCTTTACGATTTTTTATAAATATATTTTTTCGTTTTTTTTTGCATCAATTGCATACATTGATCGTTGTATTTATTATAAATATATTTATACATAATTTTGGCATTAATTGCATACACTGACCGTTGTATTTAATTCGAATGTACTCCGTAGCGAAATACGGGTTTTCAGCTAGTAAATATATATATATATATATATATATATATATATATATACAAACATACGTACGTACATATTTATAGATACATATATACATAACATATGAATACATACGTATATACATACAAAAGAGGTAAGCAACGATAAGTAATCCTACGTTAATAACCCGCGGTAGTTCCGTCAGATGAGACTACCTGAAATTTTGTTTGTTTGTTTGTTTTTGAAATATCTTACATTACTCTTAAGAACATATTAGGGAAGCACATGTTTTTTAATCGTGTCTTGTGAAATGGCCATAGACATGTTTTATTTATTAAGGTTTAAAACTTTACGTGCACCTCTATACCACCCTCTTTAAGTTACATCGTAGGCAAAAAATATTTTAGGCATATTATATGATTCTTTTTAAAAACCAGAGAGATGATTCACATGGAAGCACCATACCTTTACCTTGCTTCAAAAACTGCCAATGTACAGGATATTTTGCATTCATGTCCGAGACGTAAGCATAGTCTAATCGAAGGATAAAATGTTGTGACTTACTATTTTCGGTGCAGAGCCTACCTTTTACAATGCGTAATGAGACAGTGTATAATTTACAATGGAATATGATTAAAAAAATAAAGATGAAGGTTTATTGGTAGTTAAACTTGTTGTGAGATCATATGTAATGTAAATATAACATACATAAACTACATTCGAACATGGCCTCCATCAGATGTATTCCTCTTTATGGCATATCATCCTACTAAAATATTGCCGTAATCAAATACTCTTAATTTATATGCAATAACTCAGGCTGATTATCTTTAACATGGGTTTTTTTCTTCAGAAACTATTAGTAAGTAGCCGAAATAGATGATCTATATATATATAACAGTTCCGTAACTGACTGACTGACTCACTGACATACAACGCACAGATCAAACCGTTGGACCTAAGGACTGAAATTTTGCATGGCGATTCTTTTTATAGTGTAGGGGTGCACTAAGAAAGATTTTTGAAAAATTCTTCTTAGACTGTTTTAAATTAAATTTTTAAGCTGTTTTAGTAGCATTTTTTAAGTTTGCATTTAAAATAATAGTTTGAGGGTTATAAAATTTATATCACGAGAAAAAAAAAACCATAAAAATTCCTTTAAAATGAGATCTTTTTCGAATATTTACCTCCATTTTCTGATTTTTGGTGAGTTTTTAAAGATTAGTTTTTAGAATTTAATTTATTAAATGCTGATCACGTGATTTCTTTTTCTAGTACTTTAAATAAATTTATCGTCACGTGCATAACAAATAAATAGACAAAAAAAATTTTTTTTTCTTGCTAATGCGGCAGACGATTGGACATTATCCAAAAAAATATTAAAATACAATATAAGATATTATGTTCCTCAAACTGTACTATATTAACTGTACTATATTATTTAGTATGTCCTATTACATTTAATTTGAATATTTTCTTCTAAATTATTTTGTCTATAAAAATATCCCTTACGATTTTTTTATAAATATATTTTATTTTATTTTTTACATCAATTGTATACATTGATCGTCGTATTTATTATAAATATATAAATATATTTATTTTTTTGACATTAATTGCATACATTGACCGTTGTTTTTAATTTGAATGTACTCCGTAGCGAAGTGCGGGTTTCCAGCTAGTCTATATGCTATATAAAACAGTTCCGTAACTGACTGACTCACTGACTCACTGACAGACAACGCACAGACCAAACCGCTGGACCGAAAGGACTGACATTTTGTATGGCGATTCTCCTTATGGTGTAGGGGTGCACTACGAAAGATTTTTGAAAAATTCTTCTTAGATTTTTTAAAATTAAATTTTTAAGCTGTTTTCGAATCTTTTTCGAATCTTTACCTCCATTTTCTGATTTTTGGTGAATTTTTTAAGATTAATTTTTAGAATTTAATTTATTAAATGCTGATCACGTGATTTCCTTTTCTGGTACTTTAAATAAATTTATGGTCACGTGCATAACAACTAAATAGAGAAAAAATATTTTGTTTCTTTCTAATGCAGCAGACGATTGGATATTATTAAAAAAAATGAATATCCCTTACGATTATATATATATATATATATTTTACATTGATCGTCGCATTTATAATAAATATATATATATATATTTTTTTTGGCATTAATTGCATACATTGACGAATGTACTACGTAGCGAAGCGCGGGTTTTCAGCTAGTAATCAAATATAAGAACCATACCGAACACCTATCTGGGAAGGGAATATTTAGCAAGGAAGATTTAGAAATATTGGTTAGAATTCAAATTATCTAAAATATTAGTTTATGATGTACAGCAAAACCTATTTTATCCGGACTAACTGGGACCATAGGCAATCCGGATAATCCGAGTAATATGGCTAATAATCAAAACAAAATGCTTAACTAAGCAGACTTTTTATCGTAAACTTTTTATGAAAACAAAATCCTTGACTAAGCATAGTTTTTTATCGTAATAAACAATTAATTTTTATTACGATAAAAAAATATGTTTTCTAACAAAATTACATAGTATTGTTTACAAGTCATTAAAAAATATAAAAATAACTTTTCACATAATTTCTTAACAAAGAATTGGTAAGCCTAGTAAGGCTTTCTTAAACTCGACAAAAAGCATTTTATTACCATAATTTATTGTACAAACTATTCCTGAACTGTATATTGAATCGAACTAAACAGCGAATATTTGGCGTACTTGTAGTTACGTTCTTGCTATCATAGTTTAAAATTGTTATCTAATGTGAACATTAAATAAAAATAATGTCTACAAATCTGATCCGGCTAAACGAGGTTTTACTGTATACATAGGTACTGAACAGAAGGAATAATATTCCCTCTAAGACGTATGAACTTGAAAGTTGTACTATAAAAATTTTTTATTGATGTACCCAGTAAAAATGATATACTAACTTAACATTGTATGATAGGTATTTGATATCTTTTGGCTGCAGCTTATTGGGTTGGAAACTTTTAAAATTTTGTGTTCTGTTAAGGAGATTTTTTTGCAAATAGTACTCTAAATATAGTCCCAAATGTAGCAATTCTAACAGCCCCAAATTTTGGTGTGTTTTGAAACTAAAAATGCGATTGACCTTTGATTACTAATCGGATTCCTCTTTTCCAAATTTCTGAACAAATAGAACTGATGTTTATGCGTGATAGAAAAATAGAGCATTTTGTAAAAAAAAAAAAAAAAAAAAAAAAAAAAAAAATGGGGAAAAAGTACGCCACTAAAATTAAGCCTTCCTCATAAGCATAAAACGAAGAACTACCCGATTATTTTCGAAATAAATTTTGCAGGGAAAATCGTAAAACACTCAAAATCCAATAACTGCATAGCGCAAAAAATGAATTCTTAGGGATTTTAGTTTCAGTTACTGTACTAAACAACTTTGGCAGAGGTCGCTTGAACTTTTCCAGCATGGCACGGGGCGTTTGCTCTTCTTAATCTGCGAAATTCATTCTTCCGCGCATTTCGTTTCATCGCATCGAATGCAGTATTGGTTGATGAAGCAAAACAATAGAGTATGCCTCATTCTGAACTGAGAAAAACTTTTACGTTTCAGTCTAATTTTTGTATTATGGTAGATTTTAACACACCCTTATCTGGATCTAGAGTGATGACGTTCTTAACACTTTTGTACTGTGAGGAAAAACAAGATATAAAAGCATTTACATGTTTCGTATTTTTTTTTAAAAACGTAAATAATATGTGAAGAAATGAGTTAATTCTTATACCTTTACTAATTCTGTAAGGATTAATCGTGAGACTCATATACAACCACAACCTTTGCTGGTACTGTTTTATGGGAGCTTTCAGGACGTGAAACAACGCTACTCCCTGTGAATTGACATTCCAGAAACATTCCATCCTCGGTCGGGATTCGAACCAAGACCCACGTAGTGCTAGTTTGCGTGGAAATTGCTGTACCATACAGGTGAATATTTTCTATATACATGTGAGATACACATTTATACAGGGTTCCCACCTATATCCGTTACACCCCCCTTAACTTCTAAACGGTGACAGATTATGCCATAAAGTTGGTGTCTCAGTATAGTAAAAAGGCTATGCGCTACTCGATGAGACATTTTACAACGCCATCTATCGGCAAATTTTAGAATTAACGTTTTAACCTCGAAAACGGTACGAGATACGGTAAAAAAGTCAATTACAAAGTTGTTCAGCATCATCGATTTAGTAAGAAAAATGCCTTGCGCAAATTAATACTTAAAACAGAATGTAGAAAAGAAACATTCGTTTGGTCACGATTTAGAAAATTATCATGCCATAAAGAGTGGAAGAAAGATAATGAGACACTTCCCTATCTTCAGGATCATTTATTTAAGTTGCTGAAAATGCTCTCTATTAACCACTATACAGATTTGCAGTATGGACTGGATACTCTGGTCTTTTCGAGCTTCGTTCGGGTTTCACGACGCCATAGTGTTGAAAATTACGACCAAGCAAAAGTTCATATTTTACATTCTGTTTTGAGTATTAATGTGCACAAGGTGTCTTTTCTTACTAAATAGATGATGTTAAACATCTTTGTAATTGACTTTTTTCCCGTATGTCGTACCGTTTTCAAGATAAAAACGGTAATTCCAAACTTTACCGATAGATGGCGTTGTAAGTTGTCTCATCGAGTAGCGCACAGTCTTTTTACTACACCTAGACACCAACTTTATGGCCTAAGCTGTCACCGTTTAGAAGTTAAGGGGGGGGGGGTGTAACGGATATAGGTGGGAACCCTGTGTATGTGATATCCGACATAATACACGATTGAAATATAAATCATGTATAATAAACGCAAAATTCGTATATACCTACTGTTGTTCTTGTTGCTTATGCCGTCTGGCATGAGTGTATTCCAGACCAGGCGCATATAGGCTTGAGGGGTGCGTTTATAACGGTACCACAAGGGTCTGGAGTCGGACTTAGCCAGGTGCCACCTCAATTTTGACCGAGTACCTCCGGGGTAACATCTGGGGGGATCGTACCTTCCCCACCCACTGACTTTAAAGAAGGACTTTTTGGTCTATGGATTTAATGTGCCCATATCCGGCCTAAATACGAAAGTATTCAACGGAGCTTGTCAGGATTCGATCCGAGCACTCTCAATACCGAAAGCCAACACGCTACCACTAGGCTACCTCTTGCCCGAATATGCTGTAATCTTACTCGAAATAATATAAAAAGCTTCCGTTTGGCTTAAGGCTGCTATGTACTAACCCCATTGGATTCGCTCACCTCAATGTTAACCTATGGAGAAAATTTGTCCACAGATTGCCGACTTGGATTCAAAGATTTAAAAAAAAAAATTATACTTCGTCATAGAGAAAGAAATTTTACATTTGTTTACATTTTTCGTTTAAAAAAAATGAAATTAATATTTTTAAATTTAAATTATTTGGGGAAAAGTCTGGTATAGTGTGTTTTAAATGCTCATAAATTCCTTCGGTGGACGAAATTTATAAAATGAGTCCTGTAGCGCTTTGCAGAAAAGTTCAGGCTATCTGATAATACCGGTTTTATTTGACTATCAGCATTTATGCACCTGTAAATAGTTGACAAAAATATATTTTAAATAAAAAATTTGGAGGCAGCGTTTAACCTCCCTATAGAGAGAGAGCTATTACAATCCCTCAAAATGTCAATCCTGAGGGGGGTGGAATTCTCGAACTGTCAACTGGACTCCTCCCACCACAAGAGTCTGCAAGAAGAGGAAAAGGTAAATGCGATTTTTTTTTCTTAGTACATAGCAGCCTTAAAGGTATTATTTACAACTTATTATGTTACAGCCAGCCCATACCAGAGATGCAACAGTAAGCTTCACAAAAGAAGTCTAAAGTGCATCCTAGAGTGCGTCTCTAGAGTGCATCGCTTACCAACAACAACAGACTAAATTTCGTTTTCATCATGGATTCATCAAGGTGACATGGTGGCAAATAAGCAGAAAATGATGCAATGGTGTATCGGAATCCCTCTAAATTTATACTGGAGTGAAATTTAAATTCTGATTTTTCCATCCCATGCAGTGAGAAGAGAAGAATGTTTTATAATCTGAGCTACGTATTTGAAACTGCAAGAAATATACAGAAAATGTAGAAACCAACACTTTCGTAACTTTTGCCTATTTAATGAAAAAACTATGGAACTCCATAACACAAAACTCCAATGGAGAGCTTAGATTTCTCCAATCATTATGGGTCCTCAGCATTACGGAAGACGAATTCCGTATAACACTTGCTTTAAATTTTTGTTGGACATGACATTTATTCCATAATCCTGTAAATAAAATATCCCACTATCAAATCTCGAGAGGTTTTCGTAAGGGATAAAAATACAATGGCAACATTCCTAGTGAGTCTAATATGGGTTTAGACAATATATCTACATCTCTAATATGCATATCAGGTCATAATCTTTCCGGTGAATGTGTATATCAGGCTTTAGTCGAAAAAGAATCCTGCGATGGGTTTCAAACGTGAGAGCAAGTGGATCTGCATTACCAAGAAACCAAATGGAAACAAGGGGACATTGGAACACCTGAAAATGGACAACGAATCCGTAAATCCGCTATTCGTGAGGAAGTTGCCGCCATTCCTCAAGAGATGATCAACAGAGAGATGGAAAACTTTAGAGAACGGTTTGTTGCAGTGCATCGCAAATAACAGGCGCCAACTGAGGGATGAATATTTCAAAACCTAATCGGAAAAAACTAGATTATTAGTACTTTTCGAAAATATAAGGCTTTCTTTCTGTAAATTCTTTTATTCGCTTTTTCATTACCCTTTGAAATGTGATTGTCCATTCTGCCGCACCCTGTATATTCATATAATAATGGATATACATCACAAACTGGACATGCCCTTTTGAAATCGGTTATTCTCTTCCTCCTACATATAAATTCTTTACTGCTCTTTTGTACCCTTTCAAGGACTTTTCCATGCATCCACCTTTCGCAATCACAATATAATCTACTTAATCATATTTCACACCCCATTACGTTTCTCCCACTCATTATGCACATTGTTTGAAACTGATTATAGTTCAGAAGACTGGTTATCAAACTGTGGGACGTGTGTAACTTGTAAGACATGCGAGAGCAGCTCTGGAAGAATATTTTTTTCTCTAACACAGCAGGTAATTGTCTTTTCGACAGTCACCCACTCCATACAGTGAATTAGCTGACTTCTTTATTATGGAAGCAAGATATATGTGGACCAACGTCACTCCTTACGAGCACAAGAACGTCCGTGTGTTATCGGGATTCGAATCGAGTCTACTCCGGGGAAGCTCGAGATGCGAACCATTACACGACATGGGTGGCTGAAAAAATGATTAACAAAACTTTGACCAGAATACCCCCCCCAAAGCTAAATTATGTTTGAGAGAGACCTAAAGACCACCTGAAATTTTTAATTATATTGTTACGAATTTTGTAAATATTGCATTTTGTTTCGTTAAAATGGCTTCCATGGAAGAGATCCTACAGCTTTGTATTTAACATGGGAGTCTATGGGAATCTCGTCAAATATGAGAGTTATCGCCAAATTGGCGACGGATTTTGTGACTTATTTTGGTCGCCAGATTTGGTGGTATTTCGCCAACTTGCCGACTAAACCTTTCTCGAAGCTTCTAGAAATATATAACTGTGACTGACCTATAGAGGGCGCTTTCGAAATCTATAAATATACCTGACATTGGCATTGGAACTCAGTTCAATTTCCTAGTGAGAATTGAATGTGTTGTAACTGCGTTAAATGGCGTGTATTGTATTGAAAATTCTGGTATCCTGACTTGTGTTTTTAGAATTTTCTACTGTATTGAAGACAGTTATTACGTCTTTTATGTTTGAATTTGTGTATACGCCTGAAGAATTTACAAAATTATAAATTTATTTTGTGTAAACTTTCTGAAGAGGTTCTTATTCAATCCCAACGAATCCAGGAAAACGGAACAATATTGTTATAGAATGCTAAGCTGCGTTAACCGTTTCCTTAAGGGGTGGGATAGCATGTATCCCAAGAATACAGCCCAAGAATATATATAATGTACGTGTACACACACACACACACACACACATATATATATATATATATATATATATATATATATATATATATATATATATATCTAGTGGACTCTCGATCGTTCCCCGAATCATCTTTTTCCCATCTGTGTCGTTTATTTCACCCAGTCCTGACGTTCATATTGCTTTGTTGATTTCCCGCATTTATCGTTCAGTTCAGTCGGTCCCTTGAAAAACGATAGATCGAGATTCCACTGTGTGTATATATATATATATATATATATATATATATATATATATATATATATATATATAACCGCCTTAATGGCCGTTCTAAAGAGGGAATCGGAAAAATGGGTCCCGTAAGCTAAAGGTTTATCCATGGAAGTACACCCATCTTACTAACAGGGCTTTAAGCTTGAGAACCCGCTCCAGCTAAATTATGCTTCAAATGTCCATCTGAAATGTTTTAACAAGACTGCTATAGATTAAAAATTGTATTAAGCCGTATAAGTTCATCCATCTTATAAGAAAAATTATATACTCTATTCAATAAGTTATATACTCTATTCAATAATTGGGACTTTTTGTTTTCTGGAAATTTTATGACTGGATTACATTAGATATTCAGTAATGATCAAAAGGGTTTTGCTTTGAAAAGTTTGAGTACCTGAGAACCTATGGTTCAGATGAAAACTTAGAATTTGAACTACATAAATTATCAGTGCTTAATGGGAGTCTTTTAGTAAAAGGAATCAAATTTGTCTTTATTTATTGGAAAAAATGAGCCCAAACTTCATTGTTTGGAGTTTGTTAAATAACATGCGCTGGCAATAGTAGATATTCTGAAATGTTTATGAATAAATTGAAGATGCATATAGGTACAAACGTATATATGACATGTTTATAAATACATGTTTATAAACGGATATATGACATGTTTATACACTGCTGGCCACTGTAAATGCAACACCCTAAAGGAAACATGCAAATAACACGAAATTTACAACATGCATTAGCGAAGGTGAGATATGCAAATGATTAGAATTTCAGCGCAGACGCACATCACGCGCGCCTGTGGCGCCACTTCAAAGCGCTATTTAAGGCTTGGAGATTTCGACGATTTCAAGTTTGGCAATTGTGTTTTTCTTGTGGTTTTTTCAAAAAAACGATCAATTATGCCTCGTCGAAAACAGCGATCATCTTTTGATCAAGTATCCGAGTTCGACAGAGGAAGGATAGTGGCCTACAGAGATTGTGGATTATCTTTCAGGAAAATCGGTAGTCGTGTTGGACAAAACCAAACAACTGTAATGCGGATATGTGATCGTTGGATGCAGGAGGGTACGACGGACCGGCTTGTTCGATCGCATCCACCTCAGCGCACCACTTCACGTGATGACAGGCAAATTGTGCGCATGGCAGTGACGGATCGCTCAGTCACATCACGAACCATAGCACAGCACATGCAGTCTGTAACGCATCATCCAGTGTCTGCGCGTACCATTCGACGCCGTTTACAGCAGATTGGTCTGTCCGCAAGACGTCCATTGCTTTGTCTACCCTTGACGCAGAACCACAGACGTCTCCGCCGCCAATGGTGCGATGACAGAAGGATGTGGACGGCAGAATGGAATGAAATTGTCTTTACTGACGAGTCACGCTTCTGTCTGCAACACCACGATGGTCGCATTCGAGTCTGGAGACACCGTGAAGAGAGAATGCTGAACAGCTGCGTTATGCACCGCCACACTGGTCCTGCACCGGGTATTATGGTATGGGGCGGTATTGGATATCACTCTCGCACACCTCTAGTACGCATTGCCGGTACTTTAAACAGCCAGCGCTACATCTCCGAGGTGTTGGAGCCAGTTGTCCTTCCTTACCTTCAGGGCTTGCCCACAGCCATATTTCAACAGGATAATGTGCGACCACACGTGGCACGCATTGTCCAATGGTTCTTCGTCAATCGCCAGATTGAATTTCTTCCCTGGCCGCCTCGCTCTCCGTATCTTTCGCCGATAGAAAACATGTGGTCCATGGTTGCTCTACGATTGACCCAGATTCCATCCCCAGCTGCCACAGCAGATCAACTTTGGCAACGTGTGGAAGCTGCTTGGTCTGCTGTACCCCAAGAACTCATCCAAAGTCTCTTTGAATCAATGCCGAGGCGTGTGGCAGCGGTGATCTCCAACAATGGCGGCTACTCTGACTACTGATTTTGGCAGGAACCACACTTCACAGAAGTCTATAAATTTAATCATTTGATACTTGGTCAACATGTTATCTACAAAATAAATTTTGTTGTGATATCTCTTGTCTTTCTTGGTGTTGCAATTTGGGTGGCTAGCAGTGTATATATGAAATGTTTATAAAACTTCTTTTTCCAAATGCCCATTTCTTTCTAAGGCTGATATGAGATGCATGTTGAAAAAATTTGAAAAGACTTGGATTTTTGATGAGTAATAACTGTGTTTCTTTTCAGTTCCGAACAACGCCCATATAGAACTATAGAGATTAGTGCTGAATCAAGCCCCACAATACAGAAAAAAATCCCGTTTGTTGATTGGAATGTCTCCTAGTTCACCTGTACTGTTCGAATTCTTCCGAAAGTCACTACAGGAAATATGGAACAAGTAATTTTGCTACTTATTGGATCAGAGTGCAATATTCAATCACCGCATCATTGCCATTTTCTCTGAACTGCTCCAGTTGTTCGCATACAAATAGCGAATAATATCAGAATCTGGTATTTGATAATTGAGTATCGACAATTGTCTATTGTTTTCAGTCCAGTGAGTTTCGCCGTGCGTTATTTTAATCATTGGAAAATCAATAACAAGGAACAAAAAATCTGTTAAGTTCCGCAGACACTGGGTGACGGTTAAAAATAGCACGAAAGTCCGCTTTTCGCTGCTGTTTTATGGTATATAAAAATCATTGCGGGGAAGAATTTAGTTATAGGTTAGAAATGTGGTTCCGAAACATGCCTTTCTTTTTGTGAAAAAAAAAGTTTGCCCTGTTCCCATTTCTGAAGTTAGATTTCAATCGACATTTTGTAAAATTGTAATAAAATTTGGCGGACTATTTTTCTTGAAAAGAATTTTAGAGCAGTTATTATTCCAAAAACTCTTAACTTTTTCAGAAATTTAAAATTTCGTCGACACTTTCGCAATTTAATGGGTTCATAATCTCATTTTTAAATAATTTAGCTAAAGAAATGACAGCCTGAAAGTTCCTTTTAAACCTCTCAATTGTATGTTGAACATTTCAGCTAAATTGCTAGTGATTATTTCACAGCTAACAGAGATTTTTCTCTGGAGCTTTGTGCAGATTATGATAGGGTTGGTAATGATTTTTCATCAAGAATTTTCTTTTATTGAAACTCATATAAATTTAACATTTTTCTGGCTTCGTTTTCCAGTTTGACTTCAAAATGTCTATAGTCATTTGCTGTTTATATCATATAATCATTTTACTTATAAAATTATTACACAATACGCGACTGCTACTAGCTAGGAGGTGTCCTTCCTTAAATCACGACTAACAATGAATGGATAGGAATACAAGGGTTAGAAAATCAGACTTGCATTAGAAAGGGTGTAGCTATAAATAGAAACTGCTTAGAACATTCAAACCTTACATGTAAAAACAAACCATTTAAAATTACGAAAATGTTGCACTTTGTACACGGGCGCACCAGCTAAAGGGTTAATCGTGGTAAACCAGCGATTATACTGGATTACAATACGACAAAAGCAGGAATTTATATAGTCGATCCAATATGCAGTTATTACACGGTATTCCGCATATCACGAAGATGGACAATCTCATTGTTTTTTTTAGGTTTTGGGACATAGTAGGAATGCACTCGCAAATTGTCCTTAGATCTAATAAACTGTACAGTTTTGAAATAAGGCGATTGTATCTGCAGTCTTTGGCCATTAATTATAAATATATCTTGTCATAAAAACCAGAATTATTATTTTCAATTTGAAAAATAAAAGTTTATTACAAAAGGAATAATCAAGGTTGAAAGAGACGTTGCAGTTTGTGCCACGCGCCCCTGCTGGTGTTCCAAAAATTGGCGCGCCCGCTGAAGGGTTAAACCAACCTTTGAAACATTACTTTCTTTAAAGTTCTTGGATAATTCTTACGCAGGTCCCCAAATACTCTTTTTTTTCAGACATTAACATTTTTGCCTTTAGCGTCTAAAATTCAAGTGTTTTACCTATTTTCACGCGTTTAGTAGCATTGTTCAATAAAATAACATTATCAACAATGCTAATTTCAAATCAAGACTACAAATCACTCCCTTTCATCCCTATATATATATATATATATATATATATATATATATATATATATATATATATATATATATATATATATATATATATATATATATATATATATATATATATATATATATATCGCCTCCCAAGCTTCCCGCATTGTATAGTGGTTATTGTCTCGGGTCTCCACCGTGTCAGGCTCAGGTTTGAATACCGGACCCATGGACGTTCTCCTCATGCCCCCTCATATGGAGCAGTGTTGACTCACCTGTTAGGTGCTTCATAATAAAGTGGTCAGTGAATTCGCGGCGGGGATGGCTCAATGTCCTCAGCACAAACTACCTGCCGCGGTAGGAGAAAAAATTATAATTTGAGGGCTAGGACAGCCTAGTGGTTTGAGAGTTGTACTGAGGGAGCTCACTTTTAATTCTGACGAGCGCCAATGAATCTCTTCGTGCCTACTTCGGGTATGGGCATGTTAAATCCGTAGTCTGAAAGGTCAATCCGTGAGGTGGTAGGGGTAGGAGGAGTGTATGAGTGTATGAGTGTATCAGATGTGGGCCTTGGGGTTGCTCGGTCAAAATTGAGGTGACAACGGGAAGTAATGCTGACTCACCTTCATGGTGCTACCAGATAAAAAAGTAGTAAAAATATTACCACCGTTAATAGTGCGAATGTTTCCGGCAGCTAATTAAATATATCGCCAGCCATTAGCCATAAGACACCAGCTACCTGTTTATTTATATCTGAGGGATCTTACAAATAGTCGATAACTATATATATATATATATATATATATATATATAATCTATTTTAGAAAAACAAATAGTTAAAAACACAGGTGCCTTTTCAAAAAATTGTAAAAGGAAAAATGACTGGAAAGGAAATCAGAGTGATAAGGTCATAACAAAGAAATAAATAGAAATTTTACTACTTCCCTAAACATTCACCGGGATAGTGGTAATACATCGAAAGTCAAAACTCTTCATTCATTCACATTTTAATCTTTCAAGCTTTTTAAAATTCTTTCCATCCCAAGTAAAATGTTAATTACAATATTCATTCTTCCCTTTATAAGATGAAAATAGTATTATCCTGTTTTTCTAGTAGTGAGAACGAAGCAGGAGTAAGCGGAAACTTAATGCGAATACAGAGGGATTAACTATTCTTAACATAATAAATTTGAATCAATCATAATTAAGGATATTGCTATTGTCAGTAATTTCGATTTGCTTAAGGCAAAGCCCAAACGAATTCAGTCAGTTTATCCGATAAATTTGCTTAACTACAATAGGAAATGGGGATTAAACTCGTGTGCATCGAAACGTTCACAAAATGAAGTAGCAGTGATAGCAGAAAGTTGTTAATCTTAATGAGGAAGCAATCGCAATCTGCATAGTAACACCACACAAAACGCAAATACGGGAATATCTGTTATTTTGTAGCTATCACATTAACTCACACAAAGGATTATGAAAAAATAAATAAATTTTGTTTTCCATAGATCGAGCTTCGAAATCATTGATTCAATTTTGTTATTAACTTTCAAAATATTTGTTGTTGTTCCTTGCAGTGAAATATTCATTTCATTCAAAATGGAAAAAATGTCAGCAAGATACGCCATACTTTGCACCCAATTTTCGTCGTTTAATTTATCCGCAAGTTCATGTTTATGTTCAATTAATTGGGCATTCGTTTAATTGCAAGAGCATGACGATGAAGGCAACAATGAGAATGTTGTATGCTATTGCTTTTATTTGTGATATTGCACCTATATTTACCCCGAGCAACGATTTTGCACCATCGGTGCAAATATGGAAGCATGAATCCCAAGATAATTTATGCTTTTTCATGTAAGCGTTGATCGTTTCAAAAATTTGTTCACCTGTTGTCTTACCTGAAAGAGGTGTACACATGAGTAAATCCTCGTAAACAGTTTGAGTCGAAAACATAACGTACAAGAACAATTAATACTGCCATCGGTAGACTCGTCTAATTGTAATGTAAATCCATGTGCAGATTTTTTTAAACGACATATTTATTATTTCTCACAAAAATCTGATAGATCTTTAATACGTCTAGCAACAGTTGTATCAGAAAGTGGTACACTATCAATTTCTTTTGCAAAATTTTCCCCAATTTTACACATAAATCTTTAGCACAAGGTTTGATTAATTTTTCTACAATCGTGTAAGCTTCTCCTGCTTTACCAATTCGATAACTAACGCGGTAGGTGGCTTCCAATGATGCCTTGTTATCATTCAACATATATTTTGAAAATTCCTGCCCTCTTCTTTTAAGCTCGTCCCGTTTTCATTTAAAATATTCAATGTTTTTATCTTTTAATTGTGGATGCATCGTCTTTAAATATCTTTGTAATTTTGCTGGATTTAAACTATTATTAGTCACTTCCTTTTCACATTCGACACACAATACATTTGTTTCATTTTCATTGCCAATCCAATAAAATCCGTAGTTTAAATAAAGTCATCGTATTTGCGTTTTTTATAAATATTTTCTGTCGAAGGAACTTCCTTGTCGGTGTTACGTCCCTTTTTTAAAGATAGAAGTCCAGAAGTCGAAGGTTCAGAAATGGTTTGATTTGAAACATTATTTCCGGTTTCCGTAATTTCTTCATTATAATTATCTTTTAATTTTCCAGTCTTCAACCATTTAGCTAATATATAAAAATGAATGTTTGTCTGTCTGTCTATCTATCTATCTATCTATCTATCTATCTATCTATAGTTGTATAGAAATCCACAGTTTAGGAGCAACGATCGTGAAATTTTACATACAGGCGTGTTTAAAAACAGCCGAGGGTCTTAAGAACTTCCAAAATTGAAATTAATTACCGTTAATTTTTAATTAACAAAAAACCAACAATTTTTGAAGGGTGAATCTAGAAAGGGAAGAGCCACCCAGCCATGTACCAAGGGTGAATCCAGAAATGTAAGAGCCTCACAATTTGAAAGGCTGACATGTTAGGTTTAAAGAACAGCGAGAAGCAAAAACGATAGAAAAATAAATACAATCAAACAGTTTCAAGTCCTATATTAAACCCGAATAATAAATGAAAATAATAATCTTTCAAGTCAGATTTTATACTCTAAAATAGATCTGATCCAACGGCATATTGTCACTCTCGACACGCGATGGAAAATTCGAATCAACCACGCTAAGTGACACGAGATCTTTTTTAATCGCTACTGTAATCCCCCTCACCTATATCTTTGTGTCTATTGAAGAGCTAAAGACTAAGCTTCTATCCTGCTAACTTATTTCTGACTTAAAACTCCTCTGGCATTTATAATCACCAGCCCACAGCAACTTTCCAATAGCGAATATGTTTCACTTTACTCGGTAAAACACCGTGTAATCGTGGCGCATTCGGAAAATCGCGCACTTATGCTCTCGACCCGGGTTCGAATACAGAGTAATGTAACTTTTGCTAGACCTGTAATTTCAGCTTTTTTTTAAAGGCTTTTTTATTTCAGCTTTTATTTTATCATTTTTTAAATTATTTTTATTTTATTTTACTATTTTTTTAATTATTTATTTTTTTATTTTTATTTTTTAAAATTTTTTCAGCTTTTTTATGATGAAAGACCGAATATAGCTGAAATCTGAGGAGTTTATTATACATTTAAATTTTTTAATTGGGTTTTCATATTATTAACATGTATAACATTTCGTATGCTTTTTTTCCTATGTTATTCATACTGTGTTTTGTTTTTTAATGGATTTTGGTAGTTTATTATAAATTTATATATTTTATGTTTTACTTTTCAGGATTTTTTTGCTTCAATGGTATAATCTGAATCTTTTCTATGTTACTTATACTGTGTTTAGTTTTTAAATTGATTTTGGTTAACAAACATTCGACAATTTGACATTTTTACTTTTCAGCTTTACTTTCCTAAAGACAATTTGACATTTTTCCTTTTCAGCTTTTAGTGGTTTATTATAAATGCATATATTTTATGTTTTACTTTTCAGGGTTATATTGCTCCAATGATGAAAGGCTAAATCTAGATTAATTCTGAGGAAATTATTGTAAATTTATGGTTTTTTATATTGGGTTTCCTTTTTAGTCATGCGTATAACATTTCCCATGCTTTTTTTCTATGTTATTTATACTGTGTTTAGTTTTTAAATTGATTTTGGTTGACAAATATTCGACAATTTGACATTTTAAAGTTTTTAGTGGTACAATGATGAAAGTCTGAATCTACCTAAATTCTGAAATGTGCATAACATTTCACATGTTTTTTTCTATGTTATTTCTACTGTGTTTAGTTTTAAAATTGATTTTGGTTAACAAGCATTCTTAAAATCCCGGGCAACGCCGGATAAATTACCACCTGTGATAATTTATAAATCTTAAAACTGTTCCGACATGTATATTTACCGACCCATAAGAACATTCCAATATTTTTAATTAATAAATAACCAACAATATTTTAAGGATGCGACTCTCGATTCACAGACGTGCAGTAGATGGCGCCACTATTTTAAACTTTTAGTATTCCAACCCATCTGAAAACATGCACTTCGCTACGGAGTACATTCCAATTAAATCCAACGTCAATGTATGCAATTAATGTCAATATATATATATATATATATATATATATATATATATATATATATATTAAATACGATGATCAATGTATACAAATGATGTAAGAAAACAAAAAAATATATTTATAAAAAATCGTAAGGGATATTTTTATAGACAAAATTATGTAGAAGAAAATATTCAAACTAAATCTAATAGGACATACTAAAGAATATAGTACAGCTAATATAGTACAGTTTGAGGAACATATCTTCTGCTGTATTTTTATATTCTTTTGGATTATGTCTAATCGTCTGCCGCATTAGCAAGAAAAATATTTTTTTTTGTTTATTTCGTTGTTACTTGACGATAAATTTATTTAAAGGACCAGAAAAAAAAATCACATGATCAGCGTTTAATAACTTAAATTCTAAAAATTAATCTTTAAAAATTCACCAAAAATTAGAAAATAGAGGTAAAGATTCGAAAAAGATTTCATTTTAAAGGAATTTTTATGATCTTTTTCGTGATATAAATTTTATAACCCTCAAATTATTATTTTAAATGCAAACTTAAAAAAAGTTACAAAAACAGCTTAAAATTTTAATTTAAAAAATCTAAGTAGAATTTTTCAAAAATCTTTCTTAGTGCACCCCTATACTATATGAAGAATCGCCATGCAAAATTTCAGCAATTTAGGTTTAGGTCTGTGCGTTGTATGTCAGTCAGTCAATCAGTCAGTCAGTCAGTTTCGGAACTGTTTCATATATATAGATTTTTATTACTATCTTTATATCGTAACGTTAACTTCATGCGCACGCATTATTTTCCTATGCTTTTTTTTATTATTATCTTTAAAATAGCGTCATTTTCATATGGTTTTAAACAACTATCATTTTTATTCATATTATGTTGGTTTTTTATTAATTAAAAATTAAGGGTAATCAATTTCGATTCCGGAAGTTCTTATTATCTTTATTTTCATATGCTTTTTCATTTACGAATTATTCAAATGTTGGTTAAAAAACTTTTGTGTAATTTACTCATTTGTGTGTGTTTAATTATTGAAATTAATAAATTTATATTTCTTGAGAGGAGTTTCAGTTTTTAGTGGTACTATGATGAAAGGCTGAATCTACCAAAATTCTGAGGAGTTTATTATGGAGAGAAAAGGAATTTAATTTGTAGAGGATGTTAATAGGAGTTTGGAGAGGAGATGAATGGTTTGCAGACCTCAATCAAACACTTCATTTTTTAAGAGGGACGCTGGAGTCATATCATGATTATATTGGAAATTTCCTGCTAAATCTGTAATTTCAGCTTCTTTTTTTTTGCCCCAATGATGAAAGACTAAATCTAGCTGAATTCTGAGGAGTTTATTATAAATTTATATATTTTGATATTGGGTTTTCCTTTTATTCATGTGTATAAGATTTCACGTGGTTTTTTCTGTTATTTATAATATGTTATTTATAATTTTAAAATTAATTTTGGTTAACAAACATTAGAGAATTTGACTTTTTACTTTTCAGATTTTGGTACTACAATGATGAAAGGCTGAAATTCTGAGATGTGTATAACATTTCACATATACTTTTTCTATGTTATTTATACTGTGTTAATTTTTAAATT